>JAPDNY010000007.1:65692389-66892389 GCA_029375565.1 Gekko gecko
TATGTCGAAAACGGTCTTATAACCTCCACCGGTACAATCCAAAGCGGTCTCTCGTCCGAGAAGTATCTTCTGTATTTGGTCCATGTATCAAATAATGTTCTTCGAATATAATGATGTTTAAAAAACCCATCCATTTTCATTTTTTCATACCATAAGTATGCATGCCAACCGAATTTACAATCATGGCCTTCTAACGCCAACAGTTTCTTATTGTCCAACGTAACCCATTGCTGCAACCAAGTTAGGCATACCGCATCATGGTACAACCTAAAATTTGGTAATTGAAATCCACCTCTCTCTTTTGTGTCACATAGTATCTTCATCTTAATCCGTGGTTTCCTCCCAGCCCACACAAACTTTGAAATTTCTTTTTGCCAAAGATTAAATACCTTTACATCTCTTACTATTGGGATTGTCTGAAATAAAAACATCAACCGTGATAAAATGTTCATTTTAACCACCGAAATTCTCCCCAATAGTGACAAATTCAATGTATTCCACTTTTTAGTATCCTGCTGTATTTTAGACCAAAGTTTGTCATAATTGTTCTTATACAGGTCTATGTTCTTCATTGTCAACTCGATACCTAAATATTTAGTTTTTTTCACAACTTTACTCTGTGTCAGTCTCTGTAACTCCGCTTGTTTCTCTCCAGACATATTTTTGCACATCACCTTGGATTTACTTTTATTTACATAAAAACCTGCTAAATCTCCAAATTCTTTAATTTTTTTCCATTAGCAGTGGTAAATTCCGTATAGGGTCTTCTACCATAAACATTACATCATCTGCAAACGCTCTGTACTTATAAGAAAAACCTTTTTGAGTTAAACCTTTGATTTCTTTGTCTTGTCTGATTTGTCCCAACAATACTTCTAGTATCCATATAAATAATAATAATTGTCCCTTTTTGTACTTTGAAGTAATCTGTCATTTCAGTATTAATTACCAATGCCGCTTTCTGTTCATAGTAAATTGCTTCTATTATATTTCTAAAATGTTCACCACTGCCTGGTTTTTCCATCACATTATACATGAAGTCCCAATTTAAGTTGTCAAATGCTTTTTCTGCATCTACAAAAAAGAAGCCAACTTCTTTATCTAGGTGCTTGTCATAATATTAAATAGCATCAATCACCACTCTTATATTGTCTATTGGGCAAATATATCCTGCAAATATATCTTGAGCCTTTCTGAAATAATTTTCGCAAATAATTTATAATCATTGTTTAAAAGGGAGATTGGTTTATAATTTTTCACATTTGTTAAATCTTGTGCTTCTTTGGGGATGAGCGATATCGTAGCTTCCTTCCACGATTCTGGTATTTTCTTTGTTTCTTTTATTTCATTTGTCAAAAGTTCAAAGAATGGAACAAGCTCCTCTTTAAATTTCTTATAAAACTTTATGGTAAAACCATCTGGTCCTGGAGCTTTCCCTAACTTTGCCTCTTGTATTGCTTTATATATCTCTTCTTTCGTTATTGGGCTGTTTAACATTGCCTTAATCTTCTCCGACACTTTTGGAATCTTCATTTTCTTCAAATACTTTTTTATTTTATCCTTGTCTATTGACTTCTTTCCAAAAAGATTTGCATAATATTTAAAGAAGGCTCTCTTAATTCCATTGCTATCCACAATTTCTTTTCCCCCATCCATGATTTTACTTATAATTTTATTCTCCTGTCTTTTTTTCAATTGCCATGCCAAAAATTTTCCAGGTTTATTTGCCCCTTCAAAAGATTTCTGTTGCAGTTTTTTCAGATTCCAATACATTTTTTGATTCATTAAGGTATTCAGCTGTGCTTGTAAGATCTGAATTTCTTTGACAATTTTCTTTTCCCCCGGTTTCCTCTTTAACTCTTTCTCCTTCATTTGGATTTTTTCCAGCACCCTAGTTTGCTGTTCTGATCTTTTTCTTTTCCCTACTGTTCAAGGATATTAATAATCCTCTCATCACTACTTTATAGGCATCCCAAATTGTTTGTATCCGCATACCTTGAGTCATATTTGTTTGAAAAAACTGTTTAGTTTCTTTACTTATCATATCTATTACCTCTTGCTGGTCCAATAAGTACTCATTCAATCTCCATCTAGGTTTCCCTCTTCCTTCTTTTGATATCCAAACTATTGGATTATAGTCTGAGTTCAATTTTGGCATAATTTCCACTTTTCGAGTTTTCAAAGCCAAATCACCAGTTGTCCATATCATATCAATCCTTGAAAAGGAGACATGTCTATTTGAGTAAAATGTAAAGTCTTTAATTGTAGGGTTCCATTTTCTCCATACATCTTCCAGTTTCTCTTGTTTCACCAGATTAAAAAATGCTTTAGGCAATTTCTCAATTTTTTTGTCTAGTCTTTTCGATTTCCTGTCTAATTTGTTATTAATAGTGCCATTAAAGTCTCCCATTAATACAATTTGATCATAGGTCACCTGATCCAACTCTTGCATTAGATCTTCAAAAAATTTCTCCTTTGCTCCATTCGGGGCATATATAATTACAATCAGAGTACTTTTTTGATGCATAGTCACTTCCACCACAATGTATCTCCCTTCCTTATCTTTAAAAATTTCTTTAGGTTCAAATTCTTTTTTGATATATATCACAGCTCCTCTCTTCTTTTTCCCGGCCAATGAATAAAATTCTTCTTCTAATTGTTTGTCAACCAGATATTTAAAATCCTGTTTTTTAATGTGAGTCTCTTGCAAACAGATTATATTACATTTTTGTTTTTGTTTCACAATTTTTCTTTTATTAGGCGAATTTAGCCCATTCACATTCCACGATATCAATTTGTAATCCATCATGTTGTCCAATTACTTTTCTCCAAAGTCTTTTTCATTGTCCATCATAAATCTAATCATCTGCGCTGCAGTTGAAATTGTGTGTCTTTGACTTTGGAAGGTAAAGCTCAGTCCTTGCGGTATTTCCCATCTGTATCTTATATTCAACTGCCTCAGCTTATCTGTCAATTTCCTGAACTTCTTTCTGTCCTGAATGATTGCTCTGGGAAGTTCTTTCATTATTATTATCTTCTTGCCATCAATTTCCAAAGGCTTATTAAATTGCTTCTTGAGTATAATCTCTTTGAACCGCTTGGTTAGTAATTGTACAATCACATCCCTTGGTAGGTTCTTCTGTTGTGCATACGCTGAATTCACTCTGTAAATCAAATCAAAATTATATTTTATCTCATCAGCGTCCTCTTGTAAGTACTCTGCAAATGCTTTGATCACTCTGTCACGGATATCCTCAGCCAGGTTTTCTTCCACCCCTCTTAGTCTAAGATAGGTTTGCATGGCTCTATATTCCATCATAGTATCTATCCGTTTATTCTCTTTCATCACCATTTCCACTTTTTGGCTTACGTCTTGTGTTTTTTGCTCTATCTCAGCAGACTTTTGTGATAAATTCTGGATTTCTTTTTTAATCTCTCCCACATCTTTTTTAAGATCTGCTACCTCTGCCACCACCAGTTCCTTCATTGTATCCATACCTTTTCCTTGAATTTCCTCCATCTGTTTTCCCAGCTCCTGAATGGCATCCATCATCCTTTTTTCCATAGCTTCCATTACTACTTGCCAGTCCTTACTTTTGGTGGACATCTTTGGGGTCGAAAACGACGCCACCCTCTGTCTTTGCCTTAAATCCGTTGTTGACCGTTGTTCAATCTACTCCACCTTAAAATGAAAGTCCGCTTACAAGATTCAATAGTCCTCTGTGCGCTTAGCCCATCCGCCCTATTTTTGCTCTTCTAAAGCTTAAATCCAGGCTATAAAATAAGTTTTAAAACTTGGTCCTCCCCAAAATGTCGGGCACTTTTTCTCTATTGTTTTATAGTGTACAGTAGGCTTTCCTTAACTGCTTCCTGTCCGTCGCTAATTCCCTTCCTCTCTGTACCTTCCGGTGTACCTTCTGATGTTGCTCCTTCTTGCTCCCTGTCGTCTTCCGGTCCACCACTCCATCTCCGGTCTCCTTCTGGCCCTCCAAGTTCCTGTCTAGACACAGTCTCTTCTGTTGCTCCTCAGCCTCCCCCCTTTTCCATCTCTCTCAGTTCTTTTGTCTCCTGCAGTCTTGCGAGGTTTGAAGGTGGGTTTCTGTCTCTTATCTCATCCACAGCCACAGGAATGTTAAACAGTTTTCTTTTTTCGTATTTCTGCTTCAATTATCTATTTTTTCACCATCAAACTTTGCTCAGTCAATGTTAAACATTGATACCACTTATCCGGATCAGTCCACAAGCGTACCCAGCCGGTTCCTGGTAAGTAAAATTGTATCCGTTACCTTGTTTGTTTACTTCTGATCTTCGCACTGTCTCATTCCATCCAGATTTTCCCCTTTAGTCCATGAGATCGGGAAATGGCAATTTTAAGCTGAATACTCAGCTCGGTGGGCTCCTTGAGTGCTGAATGCAACGCCCGCTTTGAGTGAGGGGATCAAAGTGTAATACAAGCCTCCTCCGAGACTTGATCACACCAATCTCAACTCCCTCTTGGGTCTTGATGCTTGCCTGGGGGAGTTTGCGTTGGGCTATAACTTGCCCAATCTGTCAAAAGGAGCCCCCGTCCACCCTGCACAATTGCAAGGTGCATCAGATCGCCATTTTCCCCCGACCGGAAGCCCAAAGCAGCCTTTCATTTTGCATTGGGGCTCAATTACATGTGTTTAACATTTAGTTCAATTCTTAAGTGGAAACTGGGCCAATTCTTAAAATCATCAGTGCCATCCTAAAAACAAAACTGCTGAAATCCTTTGGACTTCACTGGGATTTAAGAACCACTACCACATGATTATAGCCTAAGTGAAATGTAATTTATTTATTATTAGGAATTAAAAGAATACCTTACAGTATCACAATCAAAGATTTTGACTAGAAAGAGGTTGTAGTCTTCATGAACAAATTTGACTACAGGAGGTTGGGACATACAGCTCTTAAACACCACCTTTTATAGACCACTATTCACAGATCTCTGAGAAATAGCAGAAAGAATTAAATAAAATTATGAAGGAATTCTCCATAGGGGAATCTACATAGGCACAGCCCAGAAGTTTCCAGTAGGAGCCTACTATCTACCACCTAGCAACCCGGACCACACAGTTATGTTAACATGTGTGGTCAGTGTGAGTGGCCCATTTCCCAATTTGGCTCAAATTCACTCTAGAGTATCTTGCCATTGGGTGTGGGAATCTCCTGCTGCTTCTCAATCCTAGAGCTGCTGGCTTAGCTTTTACATCTTCCTATGTGTATGTGCCCATTGATGATACTCTTAATGTACAATTAGAAAAAGTGCTGAAACACTGGAATTGATGAAACCTGAGATGTTGAGTGAAATTATTAGCATGATGATAACATAGAGCATCATCAATATATCTAATTGTCAACATGGCTTCATCTGTGAATACTCAAATCTGGAGATTAAGGCCATGAGCAGACCAGGCAGATCTTTCTGCAAACTTGGTAAAAGCCTCAAGTTTGCAGAAAAAATTGAAATGATGATGATGATGATGGCAGCACCTATACCTTTAAGATTTGAATGCCCTCTGCGGCTGTTGCTAGATAACTGCAACAGCTTCACCATCATTCAAGCCTTGATTTTTTTCAGTAAAAGGCAGGGGAAGGGTGTTAGGAGATGTACTTTTAAAATGGTTTTATTTTGTTGTTTGCTCACCTACACGCACATCTGAATGGTGCATACAAGTGTCTTTGGTTTGGGAGAATGTGTGCTTTGTCTGATGTGACTCTGCACTAGGAAGCTGCCCTGCAGTCTGTACTTTCATGCTGATGAAGTCACACACATACACCTACCCATCATGCACTTGGAAAGGGAAAAGCATCTCCATTATGGTCTGCCAGGAGGATGACAGGAACAACAACCTGCCTTCCATCAAGGAATTTGGAGTCATCACGTAACCCACAGGATGCTTGGCTTTTGCAAGTGTTAAGACTGTTTCCTGTTTATGACTTGGACCAAGCTAGAGTCATCTGCAGTTCTAAGGTTTCCATGACAACCCATCTTCACACCTTGGACCAAATGTCCCCTTTAGTGAAAGGTGTAGATTTTCAATATTGCCCCACCTTCGTAGGAGTGTACCCCACATCCTATAGCCAATAATATAGGAATGGGACGGACTGGAAGAAGACCCCAGTGCCAGCCCCCAAAACTAGCTAATAAAAGCAAGGTTCAACCTTTGTCTTGCGCCTTGGCCCTCCCTCCCCCTGCACCTACCTGAACTTTACTGTGCTTCCTTGGAGTCGCGACCAAGGAGCCCACATGTGTTGGCAGGTTCCAACTGTGTGTAGTAAGGGTTTCCCTTAGTAAGAATTTCTACTCTTGTATTCTTCACTGTGAAGGTCGAGCCACAGGAATCAGATAAGTATCACGTGTTTTCCCTTCCTAAATATCTCTAGTTTAAAACCCCATATTGTATTCCATTTCTATTGTATCTAAAGGAACTTGTGTGTATGTGTGAATGCATCTGTTTTGTTTGCCTGTGTACCAAAAAGATACTATTCAGTAAAGAGAATAACTGATTTTACTTAAGAAACCTTGTCACGTGTTCTCTTTGGAAAACGGGTTCTTGGGGTGAAGTTGCTTTCTCTGTATACATAGACCAGAACTCAATTTAAGTTAGTCCGATTAATGTGTAGATAAGCATTTCGGCTAACAAGGGGCAGGCCACTTTCCAGGGCTCCCGTTCCTAGAACAGGGACTCACAGCGAAGGGACTCACATCAAGCATTCTTGGGATTGTAATACCTATAAAATAAAGTGCAAAGACTAACAAACTAGACTGGCACTGAGAAACAACTTCCCAGTTGTGTGGGATATCTTTTAGCTTGTGCAATCAGAGGATGTGGACAGGATTCTTGGAAGTTTGAGACCTACCACCTTCTTGTATGAACCTTGCTGTTCCTGGCTGCTTAAATATGCTGAGGGGCTGGCAGACTGGATTTGGGAGAAAGTAAATGTCTCCCTAACAGACAGGGTGGTCACTCCTGTCTTGAAGTGGGCAGTGGTGTGTCCACTCATAAAGAAACCTGCTCTGGACCAGGGAGAGTTGAATAACTACTGTCCAATTTCAAATGTACCATTCTTGAGCAAGATGATGGAACAAGTGGTGGCTGGGCATCTTCAGGGATTCCTGAAGTGGATTGTTCAGATCTGTTCAAGTCTGGCTTCGGGTCTGGTTATGGGACTGAAATAGCCTAGGTCGCCCTGCTGGATGACATGTGCTGCTGGCAGATGGACACGTGGAGTGTGACCGTGTTTAGCATAGTGATTAAGACTGCAGACTCTAATCTGGGAGAACTGGGTTTGATTCCCCACTCCTCCACATGCAGCTGCTGGCGTGACCTTGCGTCAGTCATAAGTTCTCAGGGCTGTTCTCTCAAGGGCAGTTCTCAAGAGAGCTTTCTCAGCCCCACCTACCTCAGAGGGTGCCTGTTGTGGGGAGGGGAAGAGAAAGGGATTATAAGCCTCTCTGAGACTCATTTGGGTAGTGAAAGGTGGGCTATAAATCCAGTCTCCTCCTCCTTCTCCTCCTCCTCCTCTTCTATCTCTTGGCAGTTTTCAGTACCATCAATCATGGTATCCTTCTGGATCACAGACTAGGACTTGGAGACAGTGTTCCACAGTGGCTCCAGTACTATCCAAGGGTGGGTTTCAGAATGAGGTGCTAGGGGACCACTGACACTCAGCTCCATCTCGTACTACCAGCAGATCCCAGAGAGTCTCTGGAAACTGTGAACAGGTCTTGAGAGGTAGTTTTGGACTAAAGGAGGGCTAGCAAGCTGAAACTTAATCTCAGCAAAATGGAGGCGCTGGGGGGGATCTGACCTAGGAAATTATAGGCTAAGGTCAGACTGGCAATTTGCCCCACTATAGCCACTTTTCAGCCATGTTTCCCAAGCAGATTAAAGGGGACATTCACACAGGGACATTTGCCTGGCGTCCCCCCCCCTTAGGCAACCCGTGCTGTTCTGCTTCACTCCTGCGTTAAAAAGATACCTGACAAAAGTGGTAGCAAATCCCAGAGAGTGCCTTTATCCCGCGTTATTCTGCTTTCCAGAAGTGTGAACTTAAAGCCAGGAGCAACCCACTTCTATAGTGTGTGCCGGGTGTTTCTGTGCATAAGGCAGCAACGATCGGATTGGCTGTGCTCCGCTCTACTGCCCAATGTGGTGCCGGCGCAATGGAGTCCATCCCAAATCAGCCGGATGCGCTTATGCGCATGAGCGCATATGCGCACATGCACACATAGAGGAAAAAGCCATTTACAGCCACGCCTCTGGGCCTGCAGTCTGAATGCTCCCGTGGGCCTCCTCCCGGTATGCTCCCACATCTGTTGGCCCCGTGTGACCAGGAAAACCCGGAACAGTTTATTCCGGGCCTTTTTTGCCACGACTGGCTCCACGACTGCAAACTGCCAGTCTGAACTCAGCCATATATTCCCTGTTCTGGATGGAGTTGCACTCCTCCTAGAGGAGCAGGTTCATAGCTTGGGTGCTTCTGGACCCAGCCTCCTGTTGAATAAAACAGATGGCAGCAGTGGCCAGGGGTACCTTTTAGCAGCTTTGGCTGGTGAGCCAGCTGCAGCCCTTCCTGGACAGAAAAGATCTTGCCACTGTGGTGCGTGTGGCCTGATGAAATCTAGATTGCTGCAATGTGCTCTACATGGGGGTGCCATTGAAGACTGTCTGGAGGTTATAATTGGCACAGAATGCTGCACCCAGAATGTTCACTGGAGTGGGTTGTAGGGACCATATAACTTCAGTCTTGTTCCTCCTACACTAACTTACAACTTGCTTCTAGTATTGACCTTTAAAGCCCTGAACAGCCTGGGATCAACATACCTTAAGGATGACCTTCTCCCATATGAACCTACCCACTCATTCCACTCATCTTTGGAGGCCCTGATTCTGTTGCCCCTACCATCTGACAGAAATGTGGCAACCCGAGAAAAGGCCTCTCCATTGTAGCACCAAAACTTTGGAACTCTTTCCTCAAGAAGATTCCTCTTTTGGTATCTTTCACCAACAGGTGAAGACTTTTTTGCTTAATCTGGGATACCTAATAATGGTTATTGATCCTCCTTTGAGTGTTGTTTGTTCATGTGTTTTTAATTGAATTTTATATTTTATCTATATTTTATTTATTTATTTTAATGTTCATTGCCTTGTGGATTCTGATGGGGTGGAAAGGCAGTATTAAAATGTTATAAATAAATAAATACATTTACTACAAGAAAAGTCCAAAAGAGATAACAACTGAACACCATTGGTTATCAGCTATGGATTCTAACTTAAACCAGTCCAGCATATCAACTACAGCCCATTCTGGACAACAGCACATCTCCTTGCTCACAGCCACCCTACCAAAATCATTTTTAATCAACAACAGTAGGATTCCTAACCAGGTGCTAGCCCCAGACCCTTTAACAAACCCAGATGCCAACTGTTGTTGCAATATTCACTTAGGTATTACAAGATCTAATAACATCAGCTATATATTATGGGCTCATCCACTCATTCATCCTCCAATCTAGTATAGATCATAATGTGTCAACAGTACTCTTCGGTCTTCTATATAGGACAAATGGTAGCCAAACACAGGAGGAAGGATTCTGGAAGGCCCGTCTGCTGTTTGCCATGCTGTTGTGGCCACTTCCTGGTAACCAGCATAGCACTGTCAACAGCATCACATCTTTGTTTTAACTCTGAGAGGAAATAGCCAATAATCAGATGTACACAGCAGTTATATGCTACCTGTAAGTGACCATGTAGAAAACATAATGTGTGATTAGGGCCTCATGGTCTCTTGAGTAGCTGGAAATGTGCCATTAAAACAGCTGCTGAAAAAGCAGCCTACTACAACAGTTGATCCCTATTTTAAGTGTGGGGCAGAACTCTCAAAAGCTCTTATTCTTCCAGCTTTTTTCACTTTATTTGGTCTAATAAAAGGCACTGGTTCATTTGCTCTGTGCTGTTTCTTACATGGAGCCAAACATTAAAACCATTACCGACCACAACATCCTCCTTTACTGCCCTACTCATTTCAAGTGGATGTACTTCGGTCTTCTTATTACAAATTCCAGAAAGTGAGAAACTGATGTACATACAGTATAGTTAGTAGTTCATTTAATAAGATCAAGTGGAATCCAAGAAGTTGTGATACAATTTACAGAGAAGAAGAATTAGGTATCATTTCTACACATACACATACACATTTAAAGGAAAGTGCAACATTAGATGTCAGTTTCTCCTTCACACTTGATTTGCAAAGTCTATGGGGAAGGGAGAGAAGGGATGTAAATGTGGAAAATCTAGCATTTATAAACATCTTTATTACAGTTTGCTTTACAGATCCTTTTAATAGTGTCAAAACACATTGCATGTCATCATATTCTGTTTCCTTTCCTAATACACATCAAAGCAAGTTGTAAAATAAGGAGCTACTTTTACAGAATTCTGGCATGACCAGTTCCTATACATTTATGTATTTATTATGTTTTCACAAAAGATATACTGTGCTTTACTGCCCTCATTAAGGACCACCAAGGCAACTAAAAAATTAACAACATAATAAAATCACATCTTAAAAAACACTGAAAACCATAAAAACACATCTTTAAAACAAAAGAACCATGAGCTAAAATACAAATACAAAAACATAAAACCAACAATTAAAACATTAGGCAGGAAAGAGGATTTCTTGAGGGAATATGAACAAAATAAATGTCTGTATCAGCTGCTTGAAGACTGAAAAAGAGTAGGACAGATAAGTCTCCTTGGGGAGAGACTTCCAGAGTTTGGCACCACGACTGAAAAAACTCTCTCCCAGATTGCTGCCCACCCAATCTCAGAAGGCTTGGGCACCCAAAACAGGACCTACCTATACTAGTCAGGTAGGTTCATAAGGAAGTAGGTGGTCCCTCACATATGCCAGTCCTGAAGCGTTATGGTCAACACCAGCACCTCAAATTGTGCCTGGAAACAGACTGGGAGCCAATGTAGATAGGCTAAGATTGGAGTGATATGATTTGCTCCAGTCAACATCCTGGCTATAGCATTCTGCACCAATTGAAGTTGTGTTTTTTTTTAATTAACAGTTTTATTGAATGAAAAGAAGATAACCAAAACATTATATATAAGGAATATAACTTCTCAATATCCAGTTGGTACGTTAGACTTAGAGAGCTATAGCTTATAAACATTTCACAAACAATACAACAGTCTTACAAGTATAACAAGTCTATGGGGTAAACAGATTTTGGCACTTTATTATTAGCTGTCATATAATCTAGCAATGGGAGCCAAATTGCTAGAAACTGAGCTTTTTGCTTCGTATTATTAGTTGGGGCATTCTTATAGGTAATCTTTTCCATCACGTAAAATTGCCAGACTCTATCATACCATAGCATAATTGAAGGAGGTAAATTGTTTTTCCATTTAATGGCAATGGAAGCTCTAGCTCCTGCGAAAAGAAAATCGATTAGCATTTTCTTTGAACTTAGAAATTACAATTTTCCCAGAGAGATAGTAACAGTAATTCTGGTCTGTTTGGAATAAGAAATCCTGTTATAAAATAGGTATGTTCAATTATCAAGTTCCAAAATTGAGTTATGCATGGGCATGACCACCAGCAGTGAATGAAAGAAGCTGTTGGCCCACAGCCCTTCCAGCACAAGGAGCTCATAGTAGGATATATATAGTGTAATTTTTGCGGTGACAGATAGCATCTCGTTAAAAACTGTGGTGGCACAGTGGGTAAAAGCCCCTGCATAAAAACAGGTTGCTTACCTGTAACTGATGATCTTCGAGTGGTCATATGTGCATTCACACCCATGGGATTCAGTGCGCCTGCGCTGACCTGGTCGGTGTCTGTACAAAGCTCACAATGGGATTTTCGCGCCCTTTGCCCCCAGGCATGCGCAGGAACCCCACCGCACATGCCCAAGGGGCGGGGGCACAGACATCCCGCCAGTTCCTTCTGACCGCTATCGAGCCTAGCCATGTATGAGAACAGCTGAGGATGACAGCAGTGGGGAAGGACGGGCAGGCGGTGTGAATGCACAGATGACCACTCGAAGATCATCAGTTACAGGTAAGCAACCTGTTTATCTTCTTCGTGGTCTCTGTGCATCACACCCATGGGAGATTAAAAAGCAGTGGCTCACCTGGAGGTGGGTCCTGGCAGACTCAGGGAGCCATAGAGGAAAGGACCAGATGACCTAAGTCACTCTTCTGCTGGGCACGGACGTCCAGAGCGTAGTGCTTGATGAACGTGGTTGGCGTAGACCACGTAGCCACTTTGCAGATGGACGAAAGAGATGCGCCCTTCAGAAAGGCCTTTGAGGTCGCCATAGACCTGGTGGAGTGCGCTCTCAGGCAAGAGGGAGGCAACTGCTTCACTAGAGCGTAGCACAATCGGATCGTCTCGACAATCCATTTAGAGAGTCGTTGAGACGTGATGCGGCGCCCTAGGAAGGGCGAGCTGTATGATAGGAACAGTGAGTTGTCACGTCTGGTTGACTGAGTCCGATTTAAAAGAGGAGTGCCCTCTTGACATCCAGGGTATGGAACAAGCGTTGTCCGTCATCTTCTGGATGTGGGAAAAAATCTGGTAAGAATATTTCAGTATTGAGATGGAACTCTGAAACAATCTTTGGAATGAAGGTCAAGTCCGGTACCAGACGCACACCATTCGGAAGGAAAACCAGGTAGGGTGGGTCATGTTGGAGTGCCATGAGTTCACCAACCCTTCTGGCTGAGGTGATAGCCAGTAGGAAGGCTGTTTTCCATGTTGCATACTTGAGGTCACAAGTAGCCATTGGTTCAAATGGTCGTCTCGTAAGTTGCCATAGTACCAGTGGTAAGTCCCACAGTTCTGTAGGCGCAACTACAGGAGGGTACAATCTAATGAGGCCCTTCATGAACCACTTTGAGGTCGGATGGGAGAAAATTGTGTGTCCATCCACGCCCTGGTGGTAAGCGGAGATAGCCGCCAAGTAGACCTTCACAGATGAGTGGGATAGACCCTGGTCTCTAAGGGACAGGAGAAAGTCCAGAATTTTGTCCAGGCCCATGGAGGTCGGAGTGTCTGTAGACTTGTCTAGGTACGAGAGGAACTTTTGCCACTTCCTGCAGTAGGATGAGTGGGTAGATTCCTTCTTCGCATTACACAGGACCTCCGAGACTCAGGCGGAGAAGCTCATGGCTGGAGCCTCCAGGCAGTCAGCTTTAGGTTGTTCACCTGCGGGTGGAGCACCATGCCGCCTTCGGCGGTGAGGAGATCTTGCACTTTGGGGAAGTGATGGAACCTGCCTCCTGCCAGACGCAGTAGGATGGGGAACCAGGGTTGCCTGGGCCACCACGGAGTCACGAGGATGCAGTCCGGTCGAAATTTGGCCACCTTGTGCACCACTCTCAAGACTAGGGGCAGTGGGGGGAACATGTATAGGAATGGACCGGTCCAGGGCATTAGAAGGCTGTCCCCTAAAGAGAGAGGGTCCTTGCCTCCTTGGGTGCAGAATTGTTTGCATTTCGTGTTCTCCCGCGAGGCGAACACGTCGACTGATGGGGTCCCCCAATGGTCGAAGAGCGGTTGGAGATAGACCGGATTCAGTTCCCACTCGTGGTGGTGAGTGTGGCCTCTGCTGATCAGATCCGCTTCCACGTTTTGGACTCCGGGAATGTGGGTGGCCATGGGGACGATTTTGTTGGAAACGCACCAGTTCCGAAGGTCGAGCGCGAGCCCACAGAGGCTCCTGGAGACGGTTCCTCCCTGACGGTTCAGGTAGCTGAGGGCCGTGGTGTTGTCGGTGAGGATGGCAACACAGTGGCCTTGTAAGAGGTGCTGAAAAGCTCGGAGAGCTAGAGAGATGGCCAGTAGTTCCAGGTAGTTGATGTGCCTGTTTGCAGTAGCAGCATCCCACCGGTATCCCACACTGATGCCATTGAGGTGGGCCCCCCATCCCCATAAGGAGGCATCTGTCATCAGGGTGTAACGTGGAGAGGGAGGGGTAAACGGAGCACCCTCGGTAATGTTTGGGATGACAATCCACCAGTTGAGAGAGTCCCGTACGGTTTGTGTAGGGGTCAGGGCCTTTGACTGAGGCATTCGGTGTGGACGGAAACTCTTCAGAAACCAAAGTTGAAGGGGCCTCATATGGAGTTTCGCCAGGGGGAGGACCGAGGTCGTGGCGGACATGTGCCCGAGGAGGCGTTGAACGTCGTACACCATTGAGGATGGAGAGTCGCGAACCGAGGTTGCTAGGTTGGACAAGGTTTGAGCTCTGTCCAACGGTAGGAAGGCTCTGCTGGCCACGGTGTCGAGTAAGGCCCCGATGAATTGAACCCTCTGAGATGGTTGAAGACAGGACTTTTGTAGGTTCACCTGAAGACCGAGCGATGAGAGAAGGTGTAGTGTGAACGCAATGTCCTTGCGCAGAGAGGTCGGGGAATTGGCCACCAGTAGCCAGTCATCGATATAGGGGAAGATGGTGATCCCCTGGAGGCGGAGGTGGGCTGCGACAACTACCATGGTCTTGGTGAAGACCCTCGGCGCCGTAGAGATTCCGAATGGGAGACATCGATATTGATAATGACGTTCTCCTATCGCGAATCGGAGGTACCTCCTGTGGAACGGGTGGATGTTGAGGTGGAAGTAGGCATCCTGGAGGTCGATGGTAGCCATCCAAGCGCCTTCTGGAATCAAGGGGAGGATAGCTTGCAGGGTCGTCATCTTGAATTTTCGATATCGTATGTAGATATTGAGATCCCGAAGATCCAAGATGGGGCACAGCCCTCCATCGCGTTTCAGTACGGCAAAGTACCGGGAATAGAATCCCATCCATTCGGAAGTTTTTGGGACAGATTCTATCGCCCTTTTCTTCAGTAAGGAGTCGGCTTCCTGAAGGAGGACGGAGGAAGGAGGGGTGGAACGGAAGGTCGGTAAAGGTGGGAGGTCGAGGAATTCGATGAGATAACCATCGGCTACGATGGATAAGACCCAGGCATCCGTGGTTATGGTTCTCCACATGGGAAGGAAAGGATGGAGGCGGGTCGTTTCTCTCGACGTCAAGAGGATGGAGTCAAAGACCCTGCTTCAGTCCACGGTTGGACTTGGGTCTTGCCTGTGGATGTTGTGTACCCGACCTCGGTTTAGACTGGTATGATTGCTTGTTGTGATTTGGAGATTGATGGGGTCTCCAGGCCATGTCTGGGGATGGTTTCATAGGGTACGGGCGACGGGGAGTGTACCTGGACCAGGACCTCTGCCGGTAAGATCTTTGTGGTGCTGAAACTCCAAGCGACTTCGAAGCTTTGATATTTTTATCCAGTTCCTGCAAGGCAGCGTCGGTGGAGGAGTGGAATAAGCCGTCTCCATTGAAGGGGAGATCTTCGATATAGGATCTAGTGTCCTGGGGGAGGGAGGTGGTGTGTAGCCACGCATGACGGTGAATCGACACTGCAGAAGCCATCGATGTTGAGAAGGCATCTAGCGAATGTTTTGTTGTGTTCAGAAGTTGTTTGGCCACTAGGATGCCCTCCTTCTGGATCGATCTTGCCTTGGCCAGTTTGTCATCTGGCATGGAAGGGAGGAGCGCTGACATTCTCTGCCATAAGGCATATTGGTATCTCCCGAAGCAGGCTAAATAATTGGAGGATGTTATCCCCAAGGCTGCGGAAGAGTACACCTACGGCCGTAGGCGTCAATTCTTTTGCTCTCTTTGTCGGACGGAGTAGAGTTAGAGCTTTTATTTTTTGAAGATGTAGAAACAACCAACGAATTCGGGCGAGGATGGAGGTAGAGGAAGGAAGCTCCTTCTTCTTGAACTCGGTACATGTGGTCTAACCACTTGGTGGAGACCGATGCCGACGATGGTTTAGCCCAAGGGGACTGAACTGCTTTCAGGAGGTGTTTGGACATCGGTAAGGCTATCAGCGTAGAGGCGTTGATCTCGATGATGTCGTACACCTCGTCAGCTGCAGATGGTTGGGGTTGGATGATCAGTAGGGCAAGAGAGTGTGCCATATGTTTTACTAAGTCCCCGTATGAGGACATGTCCTCCGAAGGAGAAATCGGGCTGCTCCCGGAGATCGGTTGTTTGGGGGGAGGTTCAACAGGGGAAAGAGCATCCTCTGGATCATCGACATCAGAGTCACCCTGAGAAGAGGCGGAGTTGGAACTTAACTCTTGAGGCCTCGGTAGAGGTGGCTCAACCATCAGCATTGGTGGAGCAGTGGCATGGTTGGAATGGGCGGAAGGACGAGGAGACGGTGGAGGTTTCGACACTGTCGCCGAAGGCTGGTGGTGAGGCGAGCGGGAGCGGTATCGACAAGGTTCCCAAGGATCAGGACATCCAGGGAAGTTCCACGGGCCCGAAGAGAACCAGTATGGCATCTCGTGCCTGCGTTCGTAGGGAAATTTCGGAGGTCGGTACGGATAGGATGCGTGGTACCTGTCGTAGCGGGGATCATAAGTCTCCTGCTCACGACGGTCTAGACGGTATGGAGACCTGGAGTGGCCCCGAGGGCGAAGTCGGGATCGATCGGAGCGGTCACTAGCCCAAGAAGCTGGAGAAGGGGATCAAGATCCCAGTGCCTGGACGTTAGAAACCAGATCGAGGTCGGTAGGAGGAGGCGACATCAACTGGGGAGGATTACGACGGTGGGTTCAGAGTGACGTGGTGGAGAGTCCAGAATCTGTATCGGAGGCTCCACAAGGATTTTGAGGAAAAAGTTGGATCCTAGCTGTGAGGTAAAGTGTTCTCGGAGACACCAATGCAGGCTGCTAACAGCGAGGCGGTCAGAAGAGAACTGGCGGGATGTCCATGCCCCCGCCCCTTGGGCATGCGCGGTGGGGTTCCTGCGCATGCCCGGGGGCGAAGGGCGCGAAAATCCCGTTGTGAGCTTTGTACAGACACCGACCAGGTCAGTGCAGGCGCACTGAATCCCATGGGTGTGATGCACAGAGACCATGAAGAAGATCTATAACATCTGAACTGCCAAGCTTTGTCAGTTCTAGCCCCGCGCTGGTGTGAGCAGCCAAGCCTTGTCCCTAGCTTATCTTCCACCCAGCGATTTGAAAGCTTCGGCAAGTAGATAAATTGGGGACCATCCACTAGGGGTGGGCACACCAACCCCTTCAGAGAGGTGCTAGCTGCTGTGGGAAGACGGCTGCTGCGTTGTGAGATCGGAAGGTGGAAAATCTGTATCGGCATTCCCTGCAGTGGAGCGAATCAGCCAGGCAGTGGCAGAGATGATGACTCCTTGTACAGGGGCTGTGATTTTTGCCCTCTTGATACAGAATGTTCACATTTGCCTTATACAAGACTATCCAAAGATTTGAAAAGCAACTATTCAGGGTTCAGGATGGCACATATGGCCGATGCCCTAAACCTGAATATCCTCAATGGCTCCCATGCGAATGACCACCTGGGAGAATTTACCTACTGGTCAGGACCTAGATTAAGCATAACTGATTATATCCTGATTTCAGGGAATTTAATACAATTCATCGAATCTTTCGAAGTTGCTACGTATTATAGTAGAGATCATATCCCACTTACGATGATTATATCAACCCCCAACTGTATTCCACAACTCGAAAATCATTATAAAGGAAGAATTGAATATGGGGGAAAGCATGTTAAGATAAGATGGGATGATAAAATTGAAAAAGCCATGCAAGAACTTCTTAGTCAGGAAAACATTACTAGCAGAGTAAGAAATATTATGTATTTAGACGATGGATATGAAATTGTTAAGATATATGATGAGCTTAAACAATTACAGCTTTCATTAGAAAATCAGCTTCCCCACACTATCAAAGGTAAACATAGGAAAAAGAACAATGGATGGTTCGATAAGGAATGTGAACGGGCCAAAAAGGATCTCAATGCTATCTATTTGAGTTATAGAACTGACCCTGAGATAGTTAATGAAGAACAACTGAAGATGCAGAAGCAAGAATACCATAAGTTGCTCAACAGGGAAAAAAAGAGGCAAGGGATCTAGCCTGGCTGCAACTCAGTCAGGCAGTAAAACTAAAAAACCCTTCACTTTTTTGGAAATTAGTGACATTTAATCCTAATAGAGTCTTTTCTCAGCTCCCTAATGCTATTTTATCAGACGTTTGGGTGAGGCATTATAAAGAATTATATGGAATCACTGAGGCAATAACACCCTCATTGGATGATCTGAGTGATACCCCAGACTGGCCACCTGTTGAAACTTCCAAAGTGAGGTCCCTGGTAGATGCTTTGAAACCAAACAAAGCATCAGGGTTGGATTTAATACCTGCAGAATTAATTAAGAAAAATATAGATTGGTGGGCCTCTCTACTTGCTAAACTATTTACAGCAATAGACAGAACAGTGAGAATTCCTAAGGGGTGGGAAATTGGAGTTATACTTCCTATCCATAAAGAAGGCAACAATAAAGATCCAAATAATTATAGACCGATTCACCTTCTTACATTAAGTAAATTATATGCTAGTCATCTGAAAGGAAAACTGAGTGAATGCATTGAGCATAATAAAATCTTTCTTTTTTAAAAAAAAAAAAATTATTTATAGATTTTTAGTGTACAGAAAAAAGGGGGGGGGAGAAAATAATATAATAATACAAATACATTAAATTAATATATATACTAATTAGAAATATTAATACCCATACATTAAATTAGAAAATATAATATAACAGTATTAGTTTGAAATACAAATGGGAGGTTTTCTCGTTGACTTCTTTATCCAATTGTAAACTTTTTTCCATCTGTTTTGATATATTATCTCATCTTTTCCTGAGAGTATTGTGTTTAATTTATCTTACCAGATAGAATTAAAAGAGAAGATTTAAGAATTATAATATACATATTTACTATGTCAAGAACTTTAATTGCTAAATATTGGAAAAAAGATATTGTACCCAACAAGGAGGATTTAATGGATAAAATTTTGGAAATTGCTGAATTAGATACATTGAGCATAATAAAATCTTGAAAGAAGAACAGGCTGGGTTTTGGTCAGAATGCTCCACTCTGGACCATTGTGTAGTGTTAGACTATCTTGTTGCTAAATATTCCACTAATAATACCCCTTCCCTGTACACAGCCTTTATTGACTTCAAAACAGTTTTTGACATGGTCCATCGAGACCTGTTATGGGAAAAATTAATGGGGCTGGGAATTGACAGGAGACTGCTGACCTTGATAAAGGCTTTATATAGAGATACTAAGATCCAGGTAAGAACAAGCCCACAAGGTCATCTTTTTTTTTTAAGTTTTGTTTTGTTTTATTATTATTAAAGCTTATATACATAATCTTACATTAAATCATTGTACATTCATTTTACCCCTCTCCCGCCCCCACCCTCCAATATTATCTTCATATCTTCAACCATGTGCACAGATTCTTCATTCGTATTTGGATATTTGGATTGGCTTCCCCCTTTCCACCCATTCCTTATAGCCCTCCCATTTATTTGTGATCCTTTGACATTTCTCTTCCCATGTCTCTTCAGTAATTATCTGTGCAAATATATCTGATTGTACGCGTTCAAAGACATAATTATTCCATTTTCCCATTGTCCATTTGTGCTTATCCCTCCATCCCAATGCTATTACAGCCATCCCAGCTAAGACCATAATTTTATATAACTCCCGTTTATTTCTTTCCACTTTTTTATTCCCCAATATTCCAGAGATAGGCAGATCCCTATTAATCTCTATATTAACTTGAAATAAATCAACAATAACCCTTACAATCTTTTGCCAAAATTCCTTAACCACCTTACATTCCCACCACATGTGGGCGTATACACCTACTTCTAAACCACAGTGCCAACACTTTGGATTCATTCCTTTAATTATATACGCTATCTGAGCCGGTGTTCTATACCATTTCCATATAAATTTCCTCACCAATTCTTTATCCATTTTGATTTGATTAATACCCCTCATTATTTCTTGAATCAATTCCTGATGCATTAACCCTTCTCTCTCCCATTTATTCTGTATAATCCTTATCATCCTCTCCTTATTTCTTACCATCAGATTATATAATGCCCCCGCTATCCCTTTCTCTTTTACTTGTCTTCTACTTAATATATCATCAATTTCTGTTGTCACCGCACTTATCCTCTCTATTCTTTCAGATTTAATTAAGTCATATAGTCCTTGCACCTCTAACCAATATTGCTTTCCTACTTTCTCTAGAAAATTATTTTTTGCAATTAAGGTTCCTCCTTCAACAAACATATCTTTTAGCCAGTAAAATCCACATTCTTGTAATTTCATCCACCACCCCATATCAGTAAGTTCCTTATTTATATATTTTAATGCAGTCCATTTTGAATGACCCAGCAACCATTTCCTTTTCCAACTTTTCCAAATACCTAAAGCTGTTTTCCTTGGACCAATCTCCTTCTTATACACCTTCTGTACCTCCCTATAAAAAATCCCCTCTCTTCCTATTCTATTATTTATCTCATTTTCCAACCTCACCCATTTAACTCTCTATCACTATATCCAATCTCTATTAAATATTTCAATTGAAATGCCTCATAATACAATTCCAAATTTGGTATCGCCCATCCCATCTCTTCCTGTGGTGCATAGTTTACTATATCTGGCATTCTAGGCACCCACAAGGTCATCTGACAGAAGTAATAAAGGCAGAGAAAGGGGTTAAGCAAGGGTGCATATTGGCACCATCTTTATTCAATTTATATATTAACTAGGAATAAGGCCTGTTGTGGAAATAAATACAACAGGCTCTAGAAAGAGGCTCTGGGAGAGTGCCCCGGCTTTGGGCACTCAGTGACAATTTGCTGTGGCAATCTCAGCAGGGTATAATGACAGAGTCCACCATTTTCTCCAGAGGAACTGATCTTTGCTGCCTGAAGAGCAGTAGTAATTTTGAGTGATCTCCAGCCCACCCCCAAGATTGGTAACAGTCGTTCCCCAGGAGGGAGTGGCTGGTTAGGAGGGTGGAGTCTATGGCATTCTACCTGTCTGAGGTCCCAGCCCTCCTCAACACTCACCCTCTCCAGGTTCGACCCCTCAAATCTCCAGGAATTTCCCAACCTGGAGTTGACAACCCTATCTCCCTCCCAGCCAACCATCAACCTACCTTTAGTTTTCCATCTCCTTCCCCCCTCCCTCCTAGAGAGCAGTTGTAATTTTGAGTGATCTCCAGCCCCCACATGGAGATTGGCAACAATGGTTCCCCATCAGGGAATGGCTGGATTGGAGGGTGGAGTCTATGGCATCATACCTGTCTGAGGTGCCACCCCTCCTCAAACCTCACCCTCCCCAGGCTCCATCCCTCCAATCTCCAGGAATTGCCCACCTGGAGTTGGCAACCTGATCAGGACTAGGCCCAATGAGTTTTCACCCTAAGGCCAACATAGGTGTGGAAAGGGCCTTTTACTGACAGAAGAGAAAGTACAGGTGCCAACTGTGATTAGGGAAATACCTGGAGATTTGGGGGGGTGGATCCTGTGGAGGGCAGCATTTGGGGTGTGTGTGGAAGGACTCAGCAGGGTATAATGCCATAGAGTCTACCCTCCAAAGCAACCATTTTCTCCCGGGGAACTAATCTCTGTCATCTGGAGGTCAATTGTAACAGTGGGAGATCTCCAGGTCCCACCTGGAGATTGGCAGCCCTAGGGGAAAGTCAGCTGCACAGCAGGGAGTTGAAGAAAATGGTCTGATGGTCGCTGGCCCACCTCATTAGCCAGCCAGCCATGCTGAAGCTAAGCAGGAGAAAGAGCCTTTTTCCATTTATTCTGACAGGAAAGTGGCTATTGGGGAGGGGGTTATGGGCGGGGGAGGGGGTTATGCTGAAAGTCCTTTGTTTTTTTACTCACAGAACCAAGCTTGGCTGCCTACCAACAGCCACTGAGGGGACAGTCCCTCACAGGAGTCAAGAGAACTGTCTTCCTCAGGAGAGAGAGCTGTCTGCCAGGGGGAGTGGGTGGGGAAGAGGAGCAGACCCAGCACCCGGCCAATGGCACGTGAGTACTCTTGAGTGGCGGCTGATGGGCCAATGGCTGAGGGAGGGCATTTTACAGCCAATGGGAGCGCATGGAATCTTGCAAAACCAAAAGATAAATATTATAAGGAGAGAAGATAAGCTTTCGTGTGCAAGCACACTTCCTCAGATACAGAGGAAGGGTGCTTGCACGCAAAGGCTTATAGCTTGAATAAAACTTTGTCTTAAAGGTGCCACTGGACTCAAACTTTATTTTTTAAAAAAGAGACTTCATTTGTAACATTATACCTCTAACTCACCTCTGCCCAGCTATTCCCACTCTCACCCAGAGTCAGGGTACATTTTTCAAAGGTCAGATCCTTAGCATGTTGGGGTATGGTATGAAAGTGCACAAAGTATGGTATGAAAGTGCAGTCTTCCTGAATCTAAACAGGTCTAGGTCTGATTATTGACTGGATGGGAGATTGAAATCATCTTGAGTTCCGATGATCGGGATCAATGTAATAAATAAATGACTGAAAAAATCTTCCTCTAGCTTCTGTTATGGTCAGCATGGCAGGGTGCTTAAAGGAGGTATGGTTTAGCACAAGGAACATTTTTTGGTTCTATTTCTGACACTATCAATTCATAGACACTAAAATACACACTTCGGCTTGGAGACAAAGCAACAGACTTTATTTGATGATTTATGAAAATATAGCTAATTTTCCATTAATTTCTTTAAAGTCCCACCTGGAAATCTGGGAGACTCATCTAGACCAGTAGTCTGACTGGCTTGTTTCTGTTAGTTTTTCACTGCCCATCAAAGCCATAATTATTCAGGACAGTTGTTTCTTGTTTGTCAAATTGTGAAAACAGAAAAAGAACACTGATTGGAGATTGGCCTAGGTGCCTAGTAAGTGTTCTGTTACTCCCTTCTTTCCACCACTCCCTTTCCCCATGAAATAGCATGTCTTTGGTTCTGACTGTTAATGACATACCCTGGGGGTGGAGACAGAGAAGTGCAAAGTCCTACACTTAGGTACAAAAAATCAAAGGCACAGATATAGAATGGGAAGGACTTGGCTTGACAGCAGCACATGTGAAAGGGATCTGGGTGTTCTGGTTGATCACAAGCTAAACATGAGCCTGCAGTGCGGTGACTGTGAAGAAAGCCAATGCAATCTTAGGATGCATTAACAGAAACAGGGATCTTTGGGGGGGGAGCACACCGGAGCACACCTCCGGCAGCTCAGGAGCCAAGCCCTGCCCCCAGCCGAATGTCCAGGGAGTCTTTCAGGCAGCCGAATGTCAATTTCAGCTCCATTATATCCTATGGGCCATTGAAGTCAATGGTGAAAACATATCGTATGTTCTGGGGGCTGGAGGGGAAGGGGTTTGAGGGAGAGGCTCCAAACTCACAGGGTAGCTGATGGAGCCTCTCCCCAAGATACATTTCAAGAACATTGGGCCCGGAGGTCCAATTCTATGGGCCCCCAAACAGGTTGCCCCCATTCCCTCCATTGTTCTCTATGGTGGGAAAAAAACTTACTTTTTCCCCACGGTCATGTTAGTAGCTCTGGGGGAGAGGGGTTTGAGAGAGAGGCTCCAAACTTTCAGGGTAGCTTTGGGAGCCTCTCCCCACATACACCCCCACGACTCAAAGCAATGGGACCAATGGGCCTAATTCTATGGGCACCCAAACAGGTTACCCCCATTACCTCCATCTGGCTCCAGATTGCAAGACTAGATAGAATGGGTGGAAATTACAAGGGAGTCGATACCAGCTAATTCTCAGGAGAAACTTCCTAACTGGTTGAGCAGTGGAACAGACTGCCTCGAGAGGTGGTGGATGCTCCTTCGCTGGACATTTTTAAGCAAAGGCTGGACAACCATCTTTCAGGTATATTCGGTAGGGTTATCTTTTGGCTATGCTCCTGCAGAGTGCAGGGGGTTGGATTAGATGACCTGCAAGTAGACCCGTAGCTACAGTGGGGCATTCTGGGGCTCACCCCCTGACTTTCCACCAGGCCCCCCAACATGACCTGGCCAGGCCCCCCGACTTATTTCTTACACTTACTGCCACTGCCAGGGCGGCAAAACAAGCCTCATGCTGTCCTTTTCCCACCCAGCTCTCTGAATCTCTCCTCTGCAAAGAAAGCCCCGCCCTGCACTTCCACAGCTGCTACTCTACCTCTTGCCAGCCAGCAAAGAAAGCCCTGCCTCTAGTCCCGCCATGCTGCTAATCTTGTTGCTACATACCTCTCTTTTGCTTGCTTTGCCTCTTGCAAGCAGGCAAAGCACAAGCCTTGCCTCCTCTCTTGTTGCTGTGTGTTGCCTCTCTTTCCTTTTCTTCTTGCTGGCCAGCAAAGCAAGCAAGCCAGCATCTAGCCTCTGGTGGCTGTGTTGCCACTCTCCCATTTTCGTCTTATCGGCAGCAAACAAGCCCCGCCTCCAGTCCCACGCTGCTACTCTTTAGTCACTGGCAAAACAAGTAAGCAAGCCCTGACTCCATTCCCATGTTGCGGCAGTGATTTTCTCTCTTGCAATTGCAAGCAAACCTGGGCCATCTACATCCCTGCATTTCCCAAGCCCCACAGGTGGGCTGAAGTTTACTCACTTGCTTTGTTTTGCATGGGGGGGATGCCAGACTCCAGGCAGGATCTGGGGATCCCCTCCCCTGAATTACTGTTTAAAAATCCCAACAAAATGTCATGCTTTTTTTTTTTAAGGACAAAGTTCATGGTGTGGTGTGGGTATGATTTCCTTGATTTTATTTGTCTGCTGATGCTCTGGAGAGAGCAGCTAGATTTCCCCCCAGTTTTGAACTGAGTGCCTGATCAGCTCTTGAAAAAGAGCAGTTTCTGTCAGAGCTCTCTCAGCCCCACCTTCCTTACAGGGTGTTGGTTGTGAAGGGAAAGGAGTTTGTAAGCAGTTCTGAGACTCCCTTGGGTAGTTAAGGGCAGGGTATAAATCCAATCTCCTCTTCTTCTCAAGGACACAGTGAGGACTAATAGCTAAAAAATGCAGTTTATGTTTGAAGTTTACAAGATTATGCATGGGCTGATCAAGGTTTATAAGATTATGCATGGGATAGAGCAGGAAGAGAAAGAGGTACTTTTCTCCCTTTCTCACAATACAAGAACTCGTGGGCACTCAATGAAATTGCTGAAAGGTCGGGTTAGAACGGATTAAAGGAAGTCCTTCTTTACCCAAAGAGTGATTAACACATGGAATTCACTGCCACAGGAGGTGGTGGTGGCTACAAGCATGGACAGCTTCAAGACGGAATTGGATAAACCTATGGAGTAGAGGTCCATCAGTGGCTATTAGCCACAAGGTATAGATAGGGACTCTGGGGCAAGTGATGCTCTGTATTCTTGGTGCTTGGGGGGGGTCAACAGTGGGAGGGCTTCTAGTGTCCTGGCCCCACTGCTGGACCTCCTGATGGCACCTTGTATTTTTGGCCACTGTGTGACAACAGAGTGTTGGACTGGATGGGCCACTGGCTTCTCTTATGTCCTTACAAAGTTTCCAGATGTCATGGTGTAATCTGGTAAAGCAGGTTTAGAGGTATACATGCTATGATTTTTTTTCTGTCTTCAGTAACACATACCATGGTTTATTGTCAGGAAATGGACAAATTACTTGTCTTTATTTATTTATTATTTTAAAGTATGGGTATAAACATAATGGGTGCCCCACAAGACAAAAATTTGCCCCACAAAATAAAAAATCCTGGGTAGGGGCCTGCCTGCCTGCAAGGTCCCTTCCAACTCTATCATTCTGTGGTTCTAAGTGGGCATTTAATTTGTTTAGCTGGGGATCTGGACTCTTGTTTTATCTAAGAGTTTCATTGTTACTTTTATTCACACAAAGGTGTTACTTGATAGCATCAAAACTCTGAAACTACACTTGACTGTAATAAGATACCCCTCCCTTTTTTTGTTTTGGCATCCAGCCTCACTTGGAGATCTCCAAATTTGCACACTATGCTGTGTTATTTAGTAAATCTTAAAGGTATTACATGTTTTTTGGCTTTGGCTTTTACTGTGGACAATGCCTTTTATAATAAATAATGTAGATTACCAGTCATCAGCAGATCTTTGCAGCAGGCAATTGGCCAAGAGCAATTATGGCCTTAGTTGGGAGAGAAAACAACGCTGGCCTGATAAATTTATATTTGTTTTGCCTGCACCTTCAACAGCTGTGTGACAAAAAGAAATTCAGCAGGTGAAGCCATTCTCATCACTCCTCTGCCTGCTAGGGGAAAAACATTACCTGTGGAATTTTACTTGTGCAATATATCTTAGAGGTAACCATACTCCCCATAATTTGACACAAAATGTATAAAACCTTCCTTTGGGTTCAATGGGATTTGATCAACAGTGTGTTTATTATAGTAGCCCAATCCCGTTCTAATCGGATTATGGCCGCAACTCAAGTACATTTACAGAAGAAGAAACCCGCGCCCCGCAGCACAGTTACTTCCGAGTAACTAGGCTCAGGGATTCCAATCAGTGATGGGGAACGAGCAAGTAGAATAATAGCTATTCGGGATAGTAGAAATGCGAAGGCGGCTGAGCGTGTATAGTGTAAATAAATCTGTCTTCCGGGGGGGGAGAGGCCTGGCGTAGACGCAGCCGAAAGCTTCCACGGTCTGTTCCTGCCGTTTCAAACGCGCAGGAGGAAGCCGCAGCAGTGGCTGCCCTGTCTGAAGTGGCCCAGCCCTAGCAAGGGAGGGGTTAGAAGAAGCCCCAAAGCAGAAAATGGTCGACTGGGGGCCGTGCGGAAGGTGAAGCTGAAGACTCGAGAGGGAACGGCTCCCCTCCCCAAACGTCATCAGGGCTGTGGTTGTCGTTCTGCCATTAGCAGCGGGGACTGGTGCTGCGCGAAACGGGTCCACGAGAGCAGGGCCAGCAGAAACGTCTGCGGTGGCATCATGAAGCAGCTGCTGCTCCGAGAGGAGGTGGGGGGAAAGGATCCAGAGTGAGGAGGAGCCGCAGCGGCGAGTTCTGCTGCTTCTCTCTGCGCGTCCTGCCCCTCCTTTTTTGGGCTTTTGGTCGCCCCGCAGCAGGAAAATGGAGCCCTTCCCCAGTAACGGTGAGTACAAACAAGCGAAGCCCCTCTTCTGCCCTTCCTCGGCGAGCCGGCTGTAACGAGACTCCTCGCTCCTGTCAGATCTTTTTTCTTATAGCAGCAAGCGGCTGGCCCTCAGGCTGCAACCGAGGAGGGGCCATGTTCACGCTCTGCGGGGAAGAGAAACTTGCTGCATCTACAAGGCCGCACAGCCTTAAGTAGCCTGAAGGTCAAGGGTCTCGTCCCCAAAGCAAGCCGGGGAGGAAGGCGGCGCACGTGCCCCTTGAGCAAAATAGGCAAGGTTACTGAGGGAAAAGTTTGGCGGAAGGAAATCTCTTTTACATGAGCTGCTATGGAGTCAAAAGCGTCTTACGTGAGAAAATTGTTAGGCTCTCTGCCTTGAGAACTGCCATGCGATCCTTCCAGAAAAGAGGGTGCTCGCTCGTTTGTTTTTTGAAACGGGAGTGACTTGAAATAGGCTCCCACAGGCTCAAGCTGTAAACTAGTGTGAGGTAAAGTGAGGCGCGGTTTCACTTGTTGACATTTCCATCAGAAAAGCACAGGCGAACAACGCCGATTAGTCGGCTCCGGTGCCCAAGAAGAAGCAATAGTAGGATGGAGTCTTGAGAGAGGCCGGCTGTCCCCCACTAGGCCAGCAAAGTTAGTTGTGCTGGTGGCGTTGGGTGTTCATAAGAGCTAAATGGACTGGTACTGCATCCTGTCCACTTCTGATCTGTAGTATAATCCATACCACAGTCACTAGTGCTGTTTAGTCAACAAACTAACTCATAGGTATAAAAGAGAAGCAAGGCCAGCATCCTTTTTGAATTCAATAAGAGTTTTCAGCAGGACTCCCCCCATTTATTCATGTGAAACTTCCATAGGGACTTATTCAAGATGGGTGGGATAGCAGCAACAAAACTTTTATACTATTTACATAAAAACCGGTGTTCTTGATGTAGTGTAACAAGCATTTTTTTTAAAAAAAATCTACCTTTCTTGGGATCCATTTTTATCCAATTTGGTGTGGTGGTTAAGAGCGGTGGACTCTAATCTGGAGATCTGGGTTTGATTCCGCACTCCTCTTCATGCACCTGGGGGCAGTCATAGTTCTCTCAGAGCTGTTCTCTCAGCCCCACCTACCTCACAGGGTGTCTGTTGTGGGGAGAGGAAGGGAAGGAGATTTTAAGCCACTCTGAGTGAAGGGTGGGGTATAAATCCAACTCTCCTCCTCCTCTTTGATCAGGCTCAGAGAGGCAGATTTATTTGTTTATTAAAACACACTTTCTCATAAGAAAACACCCAAGAATTACTTTCCCTACCATAATCCAGCTATAGTTCAGTTAATTCCAATAGACATTTTGCAAATGCAAGATCAACAGAGAAGTTTTGGAGCAAAAAGTGAACTGTTCACATCAGCTGATATTTTGAGGAAGTCTTTGAGGCAGGATGTAAGATTAGCATAGAGGAAGCAGCAGGTATGACTGTTCTACATCTTGAAAAAACCCAATAACTTTTTAAAATGAGATGTGCTGTTAAGTGTCTTGCTAAGTTTTGTTTCACAGAAGAATAAAATTAAAGCAGAAACTTCACTGAAGAAGAAAAGGCAAAAAGACAGCTATTGTATGTTCATACAGCATTGATTCTTTTCTTTTTTTTGCGGTCTTCTTGGTATACCTTAAAGGTAAAGGTAAAGGTTCCCTTGCTCGAAAGCCAGTCGAATCCAACTCTAGGGTTGCAGTGCTCATCTCCGTTTCAAAGCCGAAGAGCCAACGCTGTCCGAAGATGTTTCCGTGGTCATGTGGCCGGCATGACTAAACACCAAGGTGCACGGAATGCTGTTACCTTCCCACCGAAGTGGTACCTATTTCTCTACTTGCAATTTCTTGCTTTCGAACTGCTAGGTTGGCAGGAGTGGTATACTTTAAAAACAACTAAACCATAGTACAATAGAAACAGAGTTACTTCAATCTGTATAGCTACCTTGTGGTTTTATATTCTGTAATGAACACTCTATTGCTCAAATGGAATATATGAAAAAACTGGGGAGAAAACAGTACATTAGAAAGTCCCAGTTTTTTTAGGGGCCTGTACTCAGTTATCACAAACTAGTAAGTAAGCTTCCCCAGAACTCTTTATGAGGCCAACTATTGGGGGAAAGGGTAGCCATTAGGCTTATCCATTATTCCCAGCAATATCTTTGATTCCTCTACCTGCCTTTTTATCATATCCACCATGTTGGAGATTTCTGAGGAACTTAAAAGCTTGCTTGCTCATTTTGTGATTTTTAAATTAGTCCTTTAGTCTTTTGATTAAGACCACTGGACTTTCCAATTTAGCTGCCTGCACTTTTTGCTTGGAATTGTTTTATTTCCATAAATGCATTATCTCAAGCTTGCATTTACTGAGATAAGGCTAGGGGGGGCAGGTAGAAGCAATGCAGGAGAGATAAAGGACCAGTTCTTCCTGCATATGTAGTCCATAGGTGTTTGCTCTATCAGCTAATCAGTCTTAGGGTTTTGGAACCCTGGTAGGGGAAAAATAGTCAACACATAGATTCTAACCAGGAGGCTCACTGACTGCTGCAGAGTGGCTTGTGCATTCCCTAGAAGTCTCATGAAAAGATCCAGTCCTTTTTAAAAAGGACTTCTATTTCACAGGATTTTCCTTAGTGCTGCTTAGCCAGTGGCTTAATTTCTGGTGCTCTTCCTAACCCATATGCTGTTTCTTGGACAGAATAAAACTTGGTAATAGGCCAGGAGGGGAGAAGCTTGGGATATTTTTCATTACTCAGTTGTATCTCTCACTAAAGAAAAGGTTGGTGACCACTGGCTTAGGGGGCACTTGAAGGAATAGATGAGTTGGGGAAGGATTAAACAACCCTTCTACTTGCCAGTTCTCCCCTGTCACTTAACCTGTAATTTACTTTATTTGTATTATTTATAGTCCGTCTCACTGAAATTTAAGGCATACTACATTCTGTAAATCAATACAATCAACAGGATGGGACATCCAATAAACAATGTAACAGGATCTAGATTGCAGAAATCTGAAACAGCTGACACGAAGCATAAGCATTTAAATATGACATATTAAATGATGGAGAAATTACATAATAGGAGCATACTTACAGCAACAGTATATACTGTACACAGTAGTATAATCCACAGTCCCTATTTCTTTACCAAAGCATCTTACTGAACCATTTCATTACAGTACAACCTCATCAGGCAGGCCGTTCCATAAGAGCTGTATATGGGAGGACAACACAGAATGTACGTGTATAGGCAGTTGTTGATTTTGCCCAGTTGAAGGATGTTACCTGCAGAAGGCCCTGCCCAGATGATTAAAGCTGTCATGGCGGATCATGGAGAGGAGGCAGTCCTGCAGATATGTGAGACCAAGACTATGCAATAGTCAATACCTTGTACTAAGCTGATGGGCAGACAATGAAGTGACTGCAGAATAGCAGTAATATGCATGCCTTCTAGGGGAGGCCTATGTAGACTGTATTACAGTTATATAGGCTTGATGTTACTGTGGTGTAGATTTAGGTGGCTAGAGCAGCTGTGTCAAGGTAGGGAGCCATTTTATAGGCTAGACTGAGTTAGAAGAAAGTGCTTTTTGCAGCTGCATCAACTTGCTTCTCCAGCAGCAATGCTGAATCCAGCATAATGCCTCAACTTTTAACTGAGTCAGCAAGGGTCAACTGAACCCTATGAAAAGTGAGAAGTTCATTGTCCTTCAAGATCTCTGCCTTCCCAGTCAGTATCACCTCTGTCCTGCCTGGGTCCAGTTTCAATTTGTTTGCTTTCGACCATTTGATCACAGCAGTCAAGCAATGGTTCAGGACCAGGGGATTTGGATAGATAGATATAGAGCTGGATGTCATCAGCATATTGGTTTACAGTAACCAGAGAGATCATTGGATTGGTAAATGGAAAATAAACAATGGCAACCGTGATATAATTAAGAAAAGTTGAAAAACTGAATTGAAAAATGCTTAATAAATATTAATACATTTCTGTGAATTTCAATTCTGCAGACAGGCTTGCTCAAACACCTGCAACTTTTCTCTCATTGGCATGAATAGCTATAAACTCATAATTGCCACATGTAGTCGTCATGCCTATGAGAGAGAAGATGCAGCCAAAAAACGGAGTAAGAAGAGAATTTGTAAAGTCTACATGAAGTCTGCTCTGAGGAAGCTTATTGAAACAGGTGTTTGAGCAAGCCTGTCTGCAGAATTGTGACTTTTCATACTACTTGGATATAAAGATAAGAAAGACACTAAGAACATTTTATTGGCTATTGTGCTTTATTTGCATTGGATGAAACTTGAGGTGAAGATGACCAGGCAGTTTCCTGCAATAGAGAAGAGGATTACGTCATTGGATTATTCTTATTGTGAATGATATGTATGTCCATGTGATTTCACAGAAATGTATTAATATTTATCAAACACTTGAAAAATTGAATTGACTTTTCATAATTATATCACGGTTGTTATTTATTTTTCATCAGCATATTGGTGACATCCAATTCCAAAGCTATAAAGGCTTTAAATAAAGGTTGAATAATATGAAGGATAAGATTGAGCCCCATGGAACCCCATAAGACAGCTCCCATACTGAAGATAAATGATCTCCAATGGCACCCTTTGAATCTGACCCATGTAGAGCAATTTAAACCAGTCCAAGGCACCTCGATAGAATGGATGACCTACCTGTATCAGTGGCTGCAGATAGATCCAGTAGGAACAACAAAGAAACCTTGCCTTTTGTAACGTTCAGATGAAGGATACCAACTTAAAGCCACCAGGGTCATCTTGGTCCCATAACCCAGCCTGAAACCAGAGGGTCCAGAACAGATGAGTTATCCAAGAAGGCCTGCAGTTGGTCTTCTACTGCTCTCTGAATCACTTCTATTTTTGGGGGGGGGTAGTTTTAATTACTAATCTCATATTTCATGTACTCTTTAAGTCTAAACTGAGTCTAAACTGTGATCTATTAAAAACTGCAAAAACAAGTTATAGAAAGGGCAGATTAGAGACTGGGTTATAACTGTCCACATCATTTTTCTGTAGGTATGTTTTTTTTTAAGTAGTTGATAGATAACCAACTCTTTTAAGTGGTTGAAGGAGGATGCCCTGAGTTAGTGATGGATTTATGACAGACATTGATGGCTCATTAATGTAGTTGTTAAGTGATTTTAGCAGCCATGATGGGCAAGAGTCCATTGCATGAGTGGTGAACTTCACAGATTACAGGATCCTGTCAGTATCCATCATGGGAACTGGGTCAAAATGGTCAGTAAACCAGACAATGTATTAGACACTTCTTTTGTTGGGCCTTTGTTATAGTTGACACCCAGATCAGAATGTATTTGTGTTATTTTATCATCAAAAAACTTTGCAAAGTGTATAGCTAATTGGCTCTTTCTAAGTTCAGATTTAGGAGTCAGCAGGTGTCTGCAACTGAACAACAACAACAACAAAAAGTGTCAAGATACCTCAACTGATTCAATGGTTACTGCTATCACCACTGCTTCATAGGTCTTCTTATGAGCTCTATAACATGCTCTGTTGTCTTCAGTGTGAATTCTCCAGCATCTTTTTTATATGCCTTCCAGCCATCTTTTGGTCACTCAACTCTGCAGTAATCCATGGGGCTGTCTTCTGCCCCAAAACTGGGAGAGGTTGGTGAGGAGCAATCTTGTCAATAGCTTTGAGGAGCTTCACATTCTAAGCTTCCATCACAGCCTCTATAGAGCATGTGCTAGGGATCCCAAAACCCCTCATATCGTATTGGAATCCAGAAGGATCCATGAGCCTCTGTGGGCAGACCATTTTAACTAGCCCCCCCTTTTGCAGGGTGTCTGTGCCATTATTCACCCTTGCCTTTGGTAGACCATCTACCAGATAGAGCATTAATCAAACATCTGCTCAAGGGAAGGATTGCCCTCAGAAACCATATGAAATGGCACACACACTTCACATTCACCATGCTAGTGTCCACAGAGGAATAACACAGCAATTCAGGAATATGGTCACCAAGTGTAGATGTTAGCATCCAACAGGTGTTTTTCTTTGTCATTACTGCTACTGGTTTCCAGGTACATAACTGCTGTAGCTCTCTCTCTCTGCAATGGTGGGGGACTGTCTTCCACTCATTGCAAGTAGTACCAGGGTACCCAGGGCTGGCACCAAGAGGCTTGCACCTTTGATGAATGGCTGGCCCTTTGAAGATGAGGAAGCTGCAGTCTCTCCTCACCTTTAGCAATGCAAAAGGACACAGGAAGCAAACTTGCAGCAAAAGCCAGTGGGGGTGCCTCTCCCTTTCTGTTTTCTGCCTCAATTTCTGAAGCAATTGTAGGTGAATCAAGTCAGGTTCCCCTCCCCCGCAAATAAAACCCTTTTATGTGATATGCAGATAACACAATTTATTTATTATTTTATTTATTAAAACATTTATATCCTGCCTTTTCTTTTGGTTCAAAGTGGCTTACAATAATAGTTAAAAAACCATCTCCAACTAAAGCCAGAAATAAAATAGCAAGCCCCAGATCCCTCCCTCATTGATAAATGTCTGCCATTCAACCCACCACAAAGGCCCTGGCTTTGCAGTGCCTCCTGAAAATCTCCAGGGAAGGAGGACCTTCCTCACCTCTTCTGGGAACTCATTCCAGAGAGCCAGAGCCATGGAAAATGCCTGGACTCTGGTTGATGCCAGATGGGCCACCCTAAGGATAGCCAACAGATGGCTGGCTGATTACCACAGTTATGTAATATAATATAACCCGTGAAAATTACTAAAGAATATTAAAATCACATTTGTCCACTATATAAATATTTCTCAAGGTACATACAATATCCAATTATCTTATAGTTTCAGTATCAATATAGTGTTAGAAGGCATATCCTGCATTTTTGTGCTATCAGATTCAGCTTGTAGCATAAACCATCAATTTTAACTTGTTGCTTGAAAGCATATCAAACAGCAATAGGATTGTTCTCACTACAATGCTGAATATTTGTTGCAACTAGGGGTGTGCATTTGGCAATAATTGAGCTGAATGAATCCCTGAAAAATGCCTTATCTGTATTCGGCTACCAGTATAGCTGAGCCCGAAAAAAGCTGATCTTATCTGGCTTTTATTCAGGTTCATTTAGCTATACTGAACCCCCACTGGCCATTTAAACCTAACTGCTGACAGGTGGAGCTGTTAGCCAGCTGTTGGCTTTAAATGCCTCCCTGGGAGCCACTTCAGGGTTCCTTTCACTCCCCTCGCGAGCAATACCAAATATTTCCCCAATCCAAATACTTTACTGGTATTAGACCGGGGAAATTTGGTATTAATGATAATTTTGGGGTCTGATATGCCCAAAGCCAAATAATACCAACATTTTTTTTCCTTGCACATCCCTAGTTGTGACTTAAGTCCCCAAGGTCCCTAACTCAATCTGAGTTTGCTGCTTGTAAGAATATCAGTCAGCATTAAAGTTGTATCTCATTCTCTCCACAGTGTTGAATATCTGTTGCAATTTCAGTCCCCAAGGTTTCTGTACAAAAGCTTTTCAATTGAGACAGTCCAACAATTAGGCTCCAAATATTTACAGATTCAATTCCAGCCTGATGGATTCTCTAGCTCCTTTCCATTTCATAGTTGGTTTCTTTTTCAAAGGTGGAACTGCACCTCCTCTGTAAACACTCAAGTAGGAAAACTTTCTTATATGGACTCACATCTCACCAAACATTTCTTCCGGGTTTCTGCCAAGGTGGAACTGCACCTGCTCTGTAAACTAATGCCAGAATTCAATACACATAGAAGAAGAAGATGATACTGGATTTATACCCTGCCCTTCATTACCCAAAGGAGTCTCAGAGCAGCTTACAAGCTCTTTGCCCTTCCCCCCCCACAACAGACACCCTGTGAGGTAGGTGGTGCTGAGAGAGCTCTTTCAAGAACTGCTCTTGAGAGAACAGTTCTGAGAGAACTGTGGCTTGCCCAAGGTCATAATCACAGCCTCCTTAGTATTTAATGTCTCCAGCTATTCAACATTTCAGGGTTGTGCTAGCCCAACAAATGAGAGCAGTTTCTTATTAAATATCACATCTCATAGTTCAATAATATGCTTACCATGCAAACAGAAAAACTTATCTCAACTCATGTCTCACCAAATATTTCTTCTGGGTTTTTGCCAAGAACTCAGGCAATTTCCACTGTAAACATTCAGTGCTATTCTCAAGCTACATATATTTAAAGCCACAGTACTTGAGATTCATGCCTCATTACAAAAGTATCTTAAAGGAATCTGTATCTTTGTTTGATACCGTCTGACACACCCATCACAGAAAACATGAAACATCCATATTGATATTTAGACCAAAAGGTGCTAATGTGTTTAGTTTGTGTATCCAAAATGTTGCATGTAAAAGCAAGATTTTCATATCTTGAAGTCCAGTTTTTTTAATTTTACATTCTTCCAGCACCATAAAGACTGTGTAACATACTCATTAGAGTCATGATTCTCTGGCATACTGTGATTACACCAGTTAGTACATAGGAACAGATGGAAAGAGATGGACCTTCAAATTTGTGGGTCCCAGGACATGAAGGGCTTTAAAGGTCATAATCATCACCATGAACTGAACTCAGAAACAGACTGGCAGTCAGTGTAGCTGTTTCAGAATGGGCAGCATATGTTCCCTGTGGCTAGCCCCTCCCAGCAGTCAGGCTGCTGTATTCTGGACCAGTTGTAGTTTCTGGGTTGTTGTCAAGGGGAGCCCCAGGTAGAGCACATTGCACTAATCCAACTGTGAGATTACAGGAGAATAGATCAGATTGGCCAGATTAGATATCTAGGTAATGAGAAAGCTGGCAAATCATATGCCTGTCTTCTTCAGCCAGAATTTATCTCCTTCCCTCTACTGTTCGTTAAGTTACTGTGAATCTCTGGAGTCCTAGACAGCCACCAGAATAGGGTTGCCCCTGCCAGACCCTGGTCTGGGTGGGGTTCCCCCAATTTTGGGGGCTTCTGGCCACCACTAGCCAGCTGGCCAGTGGGGGAAGTCCCACCCTCAAACAGGGATGTCATATGGCAGTGTCCCCGACATGATGACATCATTTGGAAGTGACATTCTGCTTTTTGCCGTGCAACATCCCCAACTTCTGTGTGATGTCATCGCATTGGAGATGTCATGCGACATCCCCGCCCACCCCTGGAATGCTCCTCAAATCCCCCGCCAGCAAGCTGAGGGGACCTGGTAACCATATACCAGAAACAGCTTTGCAAATATTTTACTGAGTCATAAAACTTCTTTTAGAAGTGGTACATGTAACTTCATGTAGAAGTAACATAAGGGCTCTTTTGTGCAGGTCTGATACAATAATCCAAAACTATATTTAAAAACTTGTTAGCATGCAGAATCTCTGGATAGTTCTCATGGCTTGCTGACCCTGTCAAAGCCAAGTGTAACTCAGGGCTCCCCAATATGGTGCCTGTGAATGCCATGGTCCCAGCCAATACCTTTTCTAATGCCTGCCAAGTGTTTTTAGGAAGTGGTTGGGGCCAGGTAGGGCTTTTGCCCAGAAAGGTTTCTGATTGACTATTGGAGATTTGATTGGTTGGGCAGATTTTTTTAAAAAATTGCTTTGGCAACATCTGCCACCACATCACTAGAATCTACACTATATACTGAAGTTAAGCTGTGGCAATCATTTGGGGGAAGGCTCTGCCTCCTGTGGCAGCCATTTTGTGGCAGCCATTTGGTTGCTGTGCCCAGCATGCAGTGTCAGAATTCCAAATGTGCCCACAGGCTCAAAAAGTTTGGGGACCCCTGCTACAACTAATTACGTTATCTATAACTGAGATGTTACTTGCCATAAATTATAGTTTAAGAATCTGGATTTGCTTTAACAGTAATAGTGAAATTGGCACAGATTTGCAGGTCCTCATGTGGTCCCATTCAACCTGAAACAAGATCTTTTATTATACAGCACCTGTAGCAGATTATCGTCACTTGAAGTAAATGGTTATGTATGCTTACAATAAGGCTATTTTTAATTCCTGTTCTGAAATTCTCAAATGCATTTGCATTTATTTCTCTTGTGTAATTATGTGTTTGCAAATCTACTATGTTTGTATTAACTATTTCTTGAATTAGACTTTGCCATAATGAATGGATTAATATGAGTGGCAACATTTTTTCATCATCCTCAAGCTACTCAAAATCAAAGAGCAGGAGTGAGTGCAGCTCAGTGTGTCCACTGTAGGGCAAATACTCATTAGGATTTTACAGGATGAGATTCTTTGTCTGTTCTTGTACATCATTATTAGTTTTTGTTACATTTTTTTATTGAAATGTGTCTGAGACATCAAATGCTAAACAAAAAAGGGAGTACTACAATGTTACTAGCTGAAAGGAAATAGTAAAATGTGTGATGGTGTGTAAATATGAGGAAATAGTGTGCCACACATAGCATGAACTACCAAATAACTTCCAATCTAATTAACGGTGTTGCAGGATTATATTCCCTGGGGTTAGCTGACACTTGTCCACTTTCCCTTCTTGGGGTTTGTGTGGGGGGAATAATTAAATTTAAAACTTCAATTCCATGTACAAGTCAGGAAAATCTCACTTGACTCCTTATTAATAAAGAAATTCTTGGTAAGAAATAAAATGTCTAAAGAATTGGAAATAAGCAAGCGTTGCTACAGGGCTGAGAGAAAGCAAGGAATATTGGTAATTTATTTTACGGTAGTGCATTCAGCTAAACTGGATTAAGAGTGCTGATGAACATAATCTCAATGCCATTTGGCAAGACATCTCTCTGTTCTGTTGACATTGATATGCCATTGTGGTCTGGTTTATCAGGATGCATGCTAGTATGTCCTTTGCATCATGTGACTGAAGGCAGGTGGGGGGTAATGTTATAATTTGACTATCGTGATGCAGTCAGTATCCTCAGAAAACACTCTGACATAATAGGTAAAAGTGTCAAGTGAGGGAGCTGTTGTGGCCTTCATGATGAAATTGGATTGCATAAGAAGGGTGAAGAGCTGCTCTTTAGACATTCTGCAAGGCATTATCCTTGGACCCTGCTGAGGAATGTCAAAATGAACTGAGCCCTGCTAATCTAGACACTCTCTAGGAGTCCTATCCAGGGGCCCTCTGTCTGCTGCTGAAAACTCTGCAAATGAGGTAATCTTGGAGGTCATATTATCTAAAACAATTGCTCTCTTAGCAGGGTGCCTGGCTGTGCAGGTTCTATCATCAGGCCCTATGGCCCTAGGATTCCTGGTTATTTGCAGGGCACCCAAACTTTTTGAGGAATGTACACTCCACCAGCAAGCTTTCATAAATGGGGAAAAAACATTCTGGCAACCATAGATGTAAAAAAAATTGCACAAAGATGGACTGCAAGAAGTCAGGAATGCTGTTCCTGGTCTTGCCACAGCACACCTGGCTACTCTAACAACTTGTCCTTGCCTACTACCTTGTGGCTTTATGTTACTGATCTGTATTAAGATGGGTGCGACCACGTGCGCCTGGCGGTCAAACGGACTCACAGACCTTTGGTCCTAGAACAATAGACACCGCGGATCCTAGGCACGGACCAATGGGAGCGCCAGGATCCTGCTTGGAACCCATAGTTACTGGGGCCATGTCCATAGAACCTATCACGAGTGTTGGGGGTGTGTGCTGACACGAATATAAGGCGGTTGTGGACCAACTGTCTTTTATCTTCGTTCAGATGTAACTAAATAAACTTGAGCTGATTTCACTATGCTGAGTCTCCGACCTCAGTACTCACCCTCCCCCCTTATAGTCCTGCAAGTACTCTGGGTGCCATCGTTCTCTTGTGGAGCGTCGTGGCTCCATCGAGCTGCTGTTAGGCGTGGTTGGCCCGGGTTGCGGCTCGGAGACAGCAGTTGGCAAAGTCCCAGTTGCCGGGGCAATTCTACTGTTTGGCTCTGGCGTGGAACTTGGGACAGGAGCTTGTGGCCGTGTTGGACTCTGCTGGTCCCAACGCTGGTTTCTCCAGGTTTGGCTCCTCATCACTGTCCTTGGTGTCCCATACCTCTGGTCGTCTAGGGGCAGTAGGCAACAGCGTAGTTGGTCTACATGCCTCCGGAGGAGCTGGCCATCTTCCGTCAAGACCTCATATGAGGTACTGTCACTATCATCACCCGGGCTGGGATCCAGGGTTTGCCTTGTTCATAGTTACGGGTGTATACTGGGTCCTCTGGAAAGAACTCCTGGGGAGCCTCCTGGGTTACTGTGACTGGGTTGTGGTCGGGTGCCCTATCTGGGTGAAGCCGGTCCAGTCTGGTCATTAGGCACCGGCCCATTAAGAGTTCTGCGGGGCAGCATCCCGTAGATGTATGTGGGGTCGTTCATTGGCTGAACAAGAAGGTGGCTAACCTGTAGTCCCAGTCCCCTTGGACGATCTGGCGCAGCCCTTCCTTGGTTGTGTGTACCTTCCGTTCTGCCTGTCCGTTGGTTGCCGGGTGGAAGGGAGTGGAGCAGATGTGCCGAATCCCATAGCACTGCACAAAGTCCAAGGATTCTGACATGAATGCAGTCCCGTTGTCCGATACCAGGGTGTCGGGAATGCCATGGGTGCTAAATAAATTTCACATGGCTTTGATCACTGCTTTCAATGACGTAGAGGAGACAGGGACCACCTCTAGCCACTTAGAGTAGGAATCCATGAGAATGAAAAATGTCTGTCCCTGGAACAGGCCCACAAAGTCTAGGTGTAGGTGGACCCATGGTTTGTGTGCAGATTCCCATTGTCTCACTGGGGCCCCGGGAAGGGCCAGCCATGTTTCCTGGCATGTCTGGCAGCATTTAACCAGGAAGTCCTCTATCTCCCCGTTCATGCCAGGCCACCATACATAGCTGCGCGCTAAGGCTTTCATGTGCATGATTCCTGGGTGGGTCTCGTGCAGTGCAGCGAGTATGCCTTTGCATAGGGGGCTAGGGATGACTACTCAGCTACCCCAAAAGATACAGCCTTTGTGGACAGTTCATCCCGGCAGGATGAGAACGCTGTACTCAGGGCCCACACTCCCTGTGGGCCAGCCCCTCCCCACCCAGTCCCAAACACGGCAGAGGATGTGGCCCTTACTGGTGTGTTTGTTGACATCTGGCACCTATACCGGATGGTCGGGGAGGTCTTCCAGCAACAGGATCTGGTGGGCAGGAGCCGGGTCCCGGTCGCAGATGGATAGTGGAAGGCGGCCGAGGGTGTCAGCGTGTCCCATAGCCTTGCCAGGCCGGTGTTGCAGGGTGTACTCTTAACCTGCGAGAAAGATAGACAGCATCTGGGGTGTCTGGTGGTCCGGGGCCAGTAGGCCCAGCAGCGGCTTATGTTCCGTAAAAATGGTGAAAGGGCAGCCATACAAGTAGTTGTGGAACTTACGCACCCCCGCCACAGTCACTAGTGCCTCCTTGTCGATTTGAGCGTAGTTCTACTCCACTGAAGACAAGGTGCACAAGTAATAGGCTACCGGGATCTCATGGCCGTCAGCTAGCCTATGGCCCAGGACTGCCCCCATCCCATAGGGCGATGCATCGCATGTGAGCACTATGGGGAGGGATTAATCGAAATGGGCCAGGACAGCATAGGAGGTTAGGAGGTCCTTTACCACCCAGAAAGCCACAGCCTGCGGTGGTCCCCTCTTCCAATGTGCATGTTTGTCCAAGAGGCGGTGCAGGGGGTCAGCCACGGCTGCTTTGTGTGGGAGGAATGTGTGATAAAAATTCAGCAGGCTGCGAAAAGCCTGCAGCTCTGGTTTGGAGGAGGGGTTCAGGGCGTCAACTATGGCTGCAATCTTGTCCGGCATGGGGTGGATGCCGCGGGTGTCAGTTTTGAATCCCAGGAACTCAACACTGGGGACCCCGAGAAGACACTTTTCTTTCTTTAGTTTAAGCCCAGCCTCGTTGAAGCACTGTAGGATGGCTCGCAGACAGTCGGAGAAGGATTCGGGAGACGCCGCTGCAATCAGAACATCGTCAAAAAAGGGTTGCACTCCGGGGATCCCTTTCAGCAAACAGTCCATTAGATTCTGGAAAATCCCCAGAACTACACTGACCCCAAACAGAAGACGCTTGACTTTAAACGCCCCCCTGTGAGTTACGATTGTCTGTGCTTCTGCTGTAGCGTCATCTACTGGCAGTTGCTGGTAGGCCTGTGCCAAGTCCAATTTACCAAAGATTTTGGCCCCGAACAGGGACTCTAGGACGTGGCTCACTACGGGAACAGGATACGTGTGGTCTTGGAGGGCCTTGTTGATTGCGCACTTGTAGTCTGCACAAATCCTGACGTCTCCGTTGGGCTTGACTGGGGTTATGATCGGGGTCTCCCAGTTTGTCTGGGGGCTCCAATACTCCCTGACTGACTAGGTGGTCAAGTTCAGCCTCTATTTTGGGCTGAAGGGCAAACGGGGGCTACTGGGCTTTAAGACGGAGGGGACGAATGGCAGGATCGAGAGTTAAGGCCACTGGAGGACCCATGTAGCGGCCGAGTGATCCATGAAATACTGCCGGGAACTCATCGTGCACTTTACTGAAGTTCCCCAACTGCATATTATGTATCCCGGTGACAGCTAGCCCCAGTAAGCTGGTGAGACAGTCCTTGACCACAAACAGTTCCAGTGGACCTTGGATTTCTTTGTATTTTATGCAGAACTGACCCACCCCTTTAATGGCTATCGGGTTCTTTTGGAAATCCCGTAGTGTGAGGCCGGTGTCTACTGGGGGGTTCCCTGTTAGGGCAGAGCGTGCATAAGGTCTCCTTGGAGATTATTGAGAGGGAGGACCCTGTATCTAGTTCCATTATGCATGGGGCACCCTCTATTAACACAGGAACTTTAATCTCATTGGTGGACCCATGGGGCAAAAAATGTACCTGGTAGTGATGTACTGAGGTGCTGTGGAGTTCAGCTGTTTCCTGGTGGATGGTGGCGCAGTGCTGGTGTCCTTTTTATCGACAGGCCTGGCTGATGTGGCCTTGCTTCCCACAGGAACGGCAGACAGCATCGTGGAACTGGCAGGTCCTTCACTCATGTGCATCCCCGCAACTGGCACAGGAGGCTGAGGTGACTTGCTTCTCAGGATGCGATGGTGCTGATGCCATAGGTTGTGTATTCCGCCGAGCCGGTTGGCGTACCTGTAAGACCACCTCCTCGTCCGATGCATATGAGGCTGGAGATGCGCTTGTTTGGTGCACAGCGTGGCTGCGGCGCTCTTGGTGCGAGGTCTTGTATGCCGTGGTTTCTTTTCAGGTCTTGTCCAGGGTCAGATCATCATGGCTCGCGAGCTTCTGGAGTAGCTTGGGTTCCCAGAGGCCCACAACAAACTGGTTCATCAGCGTGTCACTTAGGCTGGGGAATTCACATCTGTTTGCCATGGAGCGGAGGCCCACTAGGAAGTCAATTGCAGTTTCAGTGGAGCCCTGGAGGTGTGCAAAGAAACTGATGCGCTCAGCTATTTTTGTCAGTTTTGGTGCAAAGTGTTCCATGAGCACCTTCTCAATTTCGGCTTAGGTGGCCTCTTTCAGGGATTTTGGGGCTATCAGGTCTTTCAGTAGCCTGAGCATCAGTGATGTTGTGGAAGTCAACATAGTATTCCAGTCTCTTGATCCAGGCTTCCCAGTGCTCAGGATGCATGGTATTGAATTCAGGGAGGTTTCCCAGAGTGGCAGCCATGACAGGAGCATCTGGCTGGGTGCTGTCAGGAGCGGTGCGAGGCGTGGTGACCGGAGACTCAGTGCGCAGTGCGTTGCTGGATCCAGGGTCAGTGGTGCAGGGCACGGTGTCTTGATAGTGTGCAGTGCGGCACTCAGTTCTGCATTGGAGTCAGGCTCGCTCATTGGAATCCCATCCTCGTCACCAGTGGAAAGTACTGAGGTCAGAGACTCAGCTTAGTGAAATCAGCTCAGGTTTATTTAATTACATCTGAATGAAGATAAAAGATGGCCGGTCCACAGCTGGCTTATATTCGTGTCAGCACACACACCCAACGCCCGTGATAGGTTCTATGTACACGGCCCTGGTAACTATAGGTTCCCTTCAGGATCCTGGCGCTCCCATTGGTCCGTACCTAGGATCCGCGGTGTCTATTGTTCTAGGACCAAAGGTCTATGGGTCCGTTTGACCACCAGGCGCACGTGGTCGCACCCATCTTAATACAGATCAGTAACATAAAGCCACAAGGTAGTAGGCAAGGACAAGTTGTTAGAGTAGCCAGGTGTGCCGTGGCAAGACCAGGAACAGCATTCCTGACTTCTTGCAGTCCATCTTTGTGCAAATTTTTTTACATCTATGGTTGCCAGAATGTTTTTTCCCCATTTATGAAAGCTTGCTGGTGGAGTGTACATTCCTCAAAAAGTTTGACCGCATGGCCAGGTACACGTGGTCGCAGCCATCTTACCCCAGTTACATAACAGTTATGTTTACATATTTATAGCTGATGTAGATCAACACTTCCCCAACTCCTGTCCTAAATACCTTTTTGCACCAGCAAAATCCATCATGGGAAAGAGGTTCTTGAGAAATTCCACTAGGACTCCAGTTGTTTCCTCCCTGACATTAACCTAAATGTCACCTACTCCATGGAGCAGATTCAGTTTCTGGGTATCACAGTAAAAATATAACCCCTATATTTTAGTGGAAACAGTCTGCAACCTAGTTGTCTGTGGTTACTAGCCAAGCTATACATTTCCTGCAGGTCTTCAGAGAAGGGCAAAAATCAGGTTACAAAACTTTTTCTCAGTAAAGTGAAGAAATGGGTCAACAGCACCAAATGGCACCCAAGGTTCTCCTATTACAGGACAGGGGGTGGAGGAGTAATTCTTGGGTGGAGAAGTAATTCTATGAGGTTCATATAATCTGCCCTACCAAATGGCTGTGTTATGGAACGCCAGCTCCCATTCATCTGGGGTAATGTTTAAAGGACTCCTCAGTGTTGAAAGACTGTAGTGCATGAATAGTAGCATCTTCTGAGTCAGTGTAATAGAGTGGCTGAAATGTTGTTCAGTATTGTGTGGGGCCCTGATTTAAACCCTCTTTTGCCATGCAGCTGAATGAGTGCTGTTAGACCAGTCACTCTTTTCCAGTCTAACCTACCTTACAAAATTGTTAAGGTAAAATGGACAAAAAAGAAACCCTGCCTGCTGCCCTGAGAACTTTGGAGGATGGGCAGGATTTAAAATATAAGAACTGTGGGAGGAGTGTGTAGAAAACTGCTTTATGTTGTTTAGAAGATGGGATTAATCAAAGCAGTCTCATGATGAATAGTATGTTCCCTTAAAGGGGAATAGGAGAGATCTATAACTTTTTGTTGCTTTAGTGGGTAAATTTTGAAGGTTTCTTCAGCTGAAGTGATTGTTGAAAGATGATCTTTCACAACTTCAGCAGTGGCTGATCAAGATATTTGAAGGAAAATATGTAAGAACACAGGACACTGGTAGACTAGCTTACTACTTCTTTCTACTTCCAGTTTCCAGAAATCTGATGAATTAGAGAAACACCAAACCTAGGGCAAGCCAGTTGTTAAATATGCAGTTTAAGTTACTTGCATCTTAACAATGGCCTCACCCTAGTTTTGGTACTTTTCTATTTCATTATATTGACTTGAATATTCTGGAATATCATAAAATATGTTACCTGAAATAGAAAAAATGCAGTTTAATTTTCTGGGTACATCAGAAATGTGAAACCAGTAGTGCAAGAAGCATCATCAAAATACTGCTGATTCCCTTTCATAGGAATATGTGAAGAAATTAAGTTGAATTGGCAGAAACATGCATAAGAAAAACCTGGGTCATTTAACAATTGTGGGTTTTGTTCAGTCACATATTTTAAAGACTTTTTAAAGAAGTGAAGAGACCCATAAAAGTAGCACCAAAAGGCAAAAATAATTTACTTGTGTATTTTCTTATGCATATATGTATAAGAAAGGCTTCTTTTGATTTTGTTGCATGTTAACTCAGAACTGGGTACTTCAGTGGAACAAGTTGTTCAACATACCAGTCTTTGTGAATGACTTGTGCCAAAGCTGCCTGAAGGGGTTTTACTTCAAATGCTTATAAATTAAGTAAGGGTGAGAGATGCTGAAACAACTTCAGACTTGTAGCTGTTGCATGTGGACTTCTCCTAGCCACTCAGATTTATCTTTGTTCTGCATTTAATGGGAATTCTTTGATTAAGAATACAGAGAGAACACTAGCAGAAATTTCCTACATTTATGCAGCTCAAATCAAAATTAAATAAAGCCTAGGAAGTGACAAATCAGTAAACACTTTTATAGTATTTTCTTCAGCTTCGTACATATCCCCACCCCCACCCCGCTACCCATGAAGGAGATAGATAGTAAAGATTCCCTGGCTCAGCTCTGTTCCCTAAGCAAACTAGTAGAAACTAGATTATGAGTCTTTTCTGCATCTGTCAAAATGAGTTGGAGAGGGAACCAATTTTCTAGCTAGACTCGTGACAGTCTATAACAACGCAGTGCTAAGCAGAAATACCAGTCAGTGTCAGTGGGCTTAGGCCCAAACTAAATGTTCAGTGTAAAGTGTGACTGGCTACCTGTACACTGCACAGTAGGGTTGCCAGCATTGGCCTGGGAAATTCCTAGAAATTTGGGGGTAAAGCTTAGGAGACGTGCTTAGGAATTCAGCAGGGATATGTTGCCAAAGAGTCTGTTCTCTATAGCTGGCATTTCCTCCAGGGAAACTGATCTCTGTACTTTGGCGATCAGTCATAATTCTAGGAGAATTCCAGGAGGTTGGCAGCCCTAGAAAATTGTGTTTGCTATCTCTATGCAACTATTGTATGCTATGCACTCATCACCAAGTGATACTATAATGACTACTATAACACACTGAAATGCCTCAGTAGCATGCATCAAAATCACAGAGACTTTTCCAGAATTCACAAATATCTCCTCTGACAATATGTGTAGGAGATTCTAGCCAGTATGTTTATGTGTGCATCTATATGCACATTATCTGGGCTGGTTATAAAGCACCTGGAGAAGGGGCACACTTTTTTAATGCTGCATATATATCCAATTTAAGTTTGATAAGTTAATTGCATATTGCAAATTACTACTTGGTTTACCTCCTCCACCCCTACAGCATTCTAAATGCTTCCTGAGTATAGCTAAATGCATACTGAGTATATCTCGTATGTAAGCTTGCTGATGCCAGTTCAACTATGATTGATGACTACGTGCTTAGCCTGCATTCACACAGTATCTTAACAAATACTTCAGAAAGTTTGTTATTGTATAGCTAGAAGGGTTTTGTGGCAACTATCCTTGTAAAACTGCCCCTGTAGTATCTTTGATAAATGGAAGTGTTCTGTCTATACACTTCATACCATACCATACCTAAAGATTTTCTGTCTATATTAGATACTTGCAATCTAAGTAAAAGCAGTGGTTAGGTGCAATTGTAATTATGATGTTTTTTAAAAAGAACTCAAAGCCTTGAAGGCTACCTCCTTTCGTTTTCTGGGGGAAAGTGTAGTGTTGCCTGCTGGTACTCCAGCAGCGTGTGGGGAAAAAAATACTGTTGTGATGGTGTGTTGTCACTTCCTGGGCAAACCCAAAGTTAGGTCAGTCTTCTTTAGGAACTGTTGAAAACTCTGTGGTAAAACTACAAGCACCTTGTGCATACTAGCATTTCCTAGTATCATCCACAGCAGTCTGTCAGATTTATTGCAGGGGGCATGCTCTGCAAATACTGTTGAATAAATACTTACACAGAAAATTAATTATTGTTTTGAGATTATTTTTTGTGACTGTTGGGTTTCTGTGAATTAGCTTTGCCACTAAGGAAGCAATAGGTCTTTAGTAGTGAATAGGATAATTTGCCCAAAGGATCAGGAAGGGAAAGGGAATCTTTAGTTGTGTGCCACCTGAATAAACTCTTTGTTTAGTCTTCTGTTTCCCTTCCTGTTACAGGTATTTAAAATTGTGCCTGGCTGATGTCAGGTAACCCTGCCATAGCTGGGGTGGGGGTGGGGGAGACATCTTTCACTGTTCTGGAATGCGGGAGGAACTCTGAGTCTCTAGTCTCTCTGATTTAGTGTATCTGTTGTGTTTCTTATCAATGTGCCTGACCTTGGGTCTCATGCTACCTCGGCATGGGGAATTTACTGGTCTGAGGTGTTTTCTTTCATGCCTTAGCGCGCGTGCAAAATGTACTCATTGGCTTGTAGGTGGGGGGGTAGTTTGAATAGGCTATAATTGCTAATGCTATGTATTATCTGGCATCACTGACAAAGAACTGGTTCATGCAGCTCTAAGACTGGTCTTTAATAAATACTATCTTCTTATGAAGCCTGGTGTTTGACTGACTATCTGGAGAATTTGACATCAGAGATGCAGCATTTTAGTGTGAGTTGAAGTACTCTTGACTCTTATTCCATGGCTCACAAAGCCTGTGACTCTGAACATGCTGGCCAAATGGATCCAGGAGCAACCCAGGCGTTGGAATTGTGTTATCCAATTTTTGTTGTTTGTCCGAACTGTGTTTCTTTGTGAGCTATGTTGACTCCCCAGTGTGGAGAAAATTGAGATAGGAATATTTAAATAAATCAAGATGCAAACTGGATGTTTTCCAAAATGGTAGGCAACATCTAATATTCATTGAAATGAAGTTTGGTGACTTGCCATGTACTACTTAAATCTGCAAGTATAGCTTATTGGGGAGATGGATACTGGTTTGTATGACTTTGTGGCAGTGTTGCCTTGCCTGTAGTGAAAATATGTATTTTCCCCTGTGCTGAAATAATTAACTTTTTTTGCAAGTATATTATTTGTATAGCTGGTAAGAATAGTGGTCAGTGAACTTGAAGCAACAAAATAAGCACTTCCAGCACAGTTCAGAAGTGAGTCTGTGTGTAATATATATGTCCCACTGAGATTTTAGATAGGATTGCCAATTTCCAGGTGGATCCTAGAGATCTCCCAGAATTACAACTGATCCCCAGATGACAGAGATCAGCTGTTCTGGAGAAAAAGCCTACGTTGGGGGGTGGACTCCATGGCATTATACTCTGCTGAGCTCCCTCCCCAAACCCCACCCTTCAGGCTCCCTCCAGATCTCCAAGAATTTCCCAACCTGGGTTGGCAACTCTTAACTTTAGCTGAATTGAGGACCATTTGTAAAGCAGTTCTGACTTGCTGCACTATGATTTGTGGGCCCAGAGGTTCTGCTTTCAAGCAGAGTGTCTCATAATATGAGCTACAAGGATACTTTTAAAAGAAGAAATCTCTAGTTGGTAATGCTATCTGATTGCAAAAGTTGTTCATGGTTTAAGTTTAGAAGCTGTTGTCTCATTCTCGGAGGTCCTCAAAAGTTATTTTTGTAAAAGGACATTGGATAGTGTTATTTCTTACATGTGACCAATGCTCCCTCTAAGCTGTGGAGTCTTTTGAGCAAAAATTCTACTTCGTGAGCTGCTGGCATTAAAGTTGTGAGCGAGTGACTTGGCTGCTGCATAAATCAGTTTGCTCTGGAGCCATCCAGAGCCAGTTTGGTGTAGTGGTTAAGTGCATGGACTGTTATCTGGGAGAACCGGGTTTGATTCCCCACTCCTCCACTTGCACCTGCTGATGTGACCTTGGGTCAGTCACAAGCTCTGGCACAGCTGTTCTCTCAAGGACAGTTTCTGTCAGAAGTTCTCTCAGCCCCACCTGCCTCACAGGGTGTCTGTTGTGGGGAGGGGAAGGGAAAGGAGCTTGTAAGCCGCTCTGAGCAGTGAAGGTTGGGGTATAAATCCAAACTCCTCCTCCTCCTCCTCCTCCTCCTCCTCCTTCTTCTTCTTCTTCTTCTTCTTCTTCTTCTTCTTCTTCTTCTTCTTCTTCTTCTTCTTCTTCTTCTTCTTCCTTCCTGAGCTAAGACAGAAATGTGTGAGTCAGAGGCTCAAAAACTGTGAGCTAGCTCACACTAACTCAGCTTAGAGGGAACACTGCATGTGACTCTAGATAAAATAGCAGATTAAGGTCCACCTGATTGTCTTTAAGGAGATGGTAATGCTGGCTCCTCGATGCCAAATTATCCCAAAATGCATCTTGCACCATTAACTAAAGAATGCTTTTAGAATTCTTTAGAAACAACACAGGAATTCTTCAAGTAGTTTAAGAACTTAAATAGTTCTTGGGGGCGTGGCTTGGATGTGACTCGAGATGGCTGCTTGAAGTCCGAGCTCTGTTCCCTCGCCGCCCTAAATGCACCAAAAATAATACCACAGCACTAAAAATCGCCTAAATAGCTCTTGAACCTGTAGCTCATGTCCCAGAGACAGAACAAATCCGGTTCCAAGCAACTTACTGACTATTTTAAGCCGATTCCAGCAGCATCGGGCGGACCTTCATCTGATCAAGAAGTATCTAAAATGGCCAATGTTACTTCAGGCAAGCCTGATTCAGACACTGAATTTGACTTTAACTCTAACAACATCTTGAAGGCAATGAGCAATATGGAGATGCGCCTCAGAGACAGCATGAAACAAATATTTGACCCCATTCAAGCACAACTAAATGATATTAAACAAGCTCTTCATGAAGTAGATGACAAGGCTAGCCACGCTTTAGCAATAAGCAATAATGTCTCTGAAGAACTTAAAGAAATATGGTCTGAGGAAATGCTGACTAAAAAGAGAGTATTGGCCCTTGAAATGGAGACCCGAAATTTTAACCTCAAATTTAGAGGTTTTCCTGAAGGCGCGGAAGAAAATAATGAAGTCCAAGTTTTTATAGCTAGATGGCTAGTATTTGTGTTGGAACTGGAGGACAATTTAGCCCCAACAATCTTGAAAGCCCACAGGCTGGGTCGGAAAACTAATGACTTGAAACGAGGGCTGAGAGACATTTTAACATCCTTTTTGGATGGTAGAACCAAGAAGAGGATTTTGACTGAAGCTAGAACAAGAGGACACCTTCAGTACTTAGAGCACAAGATTGAAGTGTTCCCTGACCTTCCTTCTGAGGCAATCAATCTACGCAGAGCCTTAAAGCCCATAACATCGCAACTTCAACAAGCCAGTATACGTTACCGATGGATAGCTGCAGCCCAGCTTCAGGTGTGGCACAAAGGCACACTCCTATCTGCAACAGATCTTACCTCAGGCTACACCTTATTGGACGCTCTGAGGCTCTACAATCAAGATATGGAAGTGGACAAGAAAGCACTGAAAAGAAGACTTGATTTTGATCTGACACCACCTAAGGATCTTAAGAAGCCTTCGAAGACTTAAATATATGTATCTACATATGTATTTTTATTATAATTTTCCAATTTGAAATTATAACAAATCTGTTGTGGTAAGCCTTTATAGAAATGGCTAAAGTTTATATTGATGGGTTTAAACTGTTGAAATAATTCAGAAACTAATGTTTTCTATTGGTGTGTTTGGGGCGGGGGGAGGGGCTTTGGGTTTTGTTTTGTTTTGTTTTTAGATCTTTCCACGCTAGATCCCCTCTGTTCAGCTTAACATATAAATTTCTATAGTTATATTTAGTATATCTGACCTTGTATAAAAGCAAGGGATTTCTTGCTCTCTTTCCCAAGCGGTATTGGGATAAGAGTTGAAGGTTTTGTTCTTATTTATTTTGTTTCTTTTGTTCCTTCTTTTAATATTATATATATACATACTTGTGCTTTTTTTTTTACAAGTGTGTAATAAGATTGTTATTTTGTCTAGGGTTACTCTACAGGGAAAAGGTGGGGTGGGGGGTTAAAAGTTACTCTTTAGTACAAAGTTTTTTAGGACTGCAGTCCATTTCGTTTTCATCTACTGTTTAAAAAACAAACAAACAACAACAAAAATAAATAAAAACAAACCAAAAAAAAGTTAAGCTTAGTTAGTAGAACTTGAAGCAATTTCTTAATACAGTTGGCTTTCATATCTGCTTTATTTGTGTAGTACCAGTTAAATTACTCAACCTACAATTTTATAACGACTGGTGTAAAAAGCTATCATTCCAGTGGAATATTAAGATATTATTATTATATTCCCATTTTTTTCCCTACGCTTCCTTTTCTTTGGATATTGGTCTTGGAGTTAGTAGACTACCAAAATGACTAACAATCTTAAATGTCTATCTTACAATGTCAGGGGATTGAGCAATCCGGTTCGGCGTAAAAGAATTCTGACCCAAATCAACAGAGAACATCCAAATATTGTTTTCTTACAGGAAACACATATCTCATCCAACTCTACAACTCTACTAAGCCCAGGTAAATACAGACAACAATTTCATGCACACGGCTCAACAAAAGCGAGGGGTGTAGCAATTCTTATTTCAAATACCACTAACTTCTCATTTATAAAATCCAAAAAGGATCCTTTGGGCAGATACTTGTTCGTGATTGGGAAGATAAATGAAATGCTTTTTACATTATTTGCACTGTATGTTCCTAACTCAAACCAAATTTCCTACATGACCTCCATTTTAAATGATCTAATGTCTTTTGGAGAAGGCGAAATAATTATTGGAGGAGACCTGAACTATATCATTAATTACTCTTTAGACAAATCTGGCACGCAACTTAAGCAAAATAATCAACTTAAAAGTAAACAGTCTGCTTTAGCTCCACTTTTAGAGAAATATTCGCTTGTTGATGTGTGGAGGACTTTTCATAAAGGTGAGAAGGACTACACATATTATTCCCACGTTCATAACACCTACACCCGTATTGATTACATTTTAGTTTCTACTCCGCTACTGAGTAAAGTACAAGCATCACACATAGGCCCTCTAATGTGGTCAGACCACAACTGGGTAGATTGCATCCTGTCCTTGACTTCTGAAAAACGACAGACAACCTGGTAATTAAATAAGGCATTATTGAATAACCCAACTCTCAATTCACAAATAGAAGAGATTATCCAAAACTACTTTTATGACAATACTTCAGGGCTGACAGCTCCAACGATGGTTTGAGACGCACTTAAACCCGTTTTGCGTGGCCATCTCATCTCCAAGTCAGCTTATCTAAGAAAACAAAAAGAAGAGAGAAGATTACAGTTGACCCAAGAAATAGCTTTACTGGAAGCACAGCATAAACAAACTTGTAATAAAAAGATTTATAAAAAACTATTATCCTCAAGAAGAGAATTAGAAATATTAGATTCAATCCAAATACAAAGAAACTTATTTTTTTTAAAGCAAAAATCGTGGCAAAACACAGCTCAAGCTCTAAAATTTTTGTCATATCGAATACGACAAAAAAGAATTTCCAGTACTATAACTTCAGTACAAAATAAATCTGGACGATTAGTATATACAGCAAAGGAAATATCTAACAGTTTTTTAGACTATTACAAAACTCTTTATGATGCCAAAAATATTAACATAGATTTCATAAAGAATTACCTAGAACTAAATTATAACTCCTTGAAGATTTCTTCCGAACATAAACAGCTTATGGAAAATTTGATTCTGGAAGAAGTTGAAAAAGCAATCAAACGCTTAAAAATTAATAAAGCTCCGGGGCCAGATGGATACATATCCGAGTTTTATAAAAAAATTGCAAAGATCTTAATAAAGCTATTAACGGATGCCTGTAACTATATCATTCAAAAAGGTGTGCTTCCTCCTTCCTGGAAACAAGCAAATATTATAGTACTACCCAAGCCTGGTAAAGATCCATCACTTGTCACTTCTTATAGGCCTATTTCTTTATTAAATGTTGATTTTAAGATTTTCACTTCAGTAATAGCGTCCAGACTACAATCTTTTGTAACCAGCTACATACCCCAAGATCAAATGGGATTCATGCCTTCACGTGATTTAGTAGATGGTACTTACAAGTTGATCAGCCTGCTTCAGTATTGTAAGTGGAAACACCAAAAAGCAGTGTTTATTGGTCTTGATATAGAAAAGGCCTTTGATTCTGTTGATTTTAATTATTTGAAGCAGGTGCTGTGTTATCTAGGTTTTGAAGAGAATTTTTGTAGGATAATTGATTCATTATACTATCAACCCATGGCTCAACTTAAAATAAATGGTACGTACTCTGAACAATTTATGTTAAAATGTGGCACGAGACAAGGGTGCCCAATCTCTCCGATTTTATTTGCATTAGTTATGGAACCACTTGCAACAAAAATTAGAACACACCCTGATATCCATGGTATTTGTATGCATAAGCGTGAATTTAAGATTTCTTTGTTTGCTGATGATATTATGTTATCCCTTACTAATCCTTTGACTTCCCTTCCTAATCTTCAAAATGCGCTGTCTGACTTTAGTTTAGTGTCTGGGCTGAAGGTTAATGCAACAAAATCTTATGTTTTTCCTGTTCATATAAACTCGACTTTGGAAGAAGTGCTTAGGAAAATTATACCTTATAAATGGACCACTAATACAATGCAATATCTAGGTCTTAAAATTCCTTTGGATCTTCAACATTATCAAAAACATAACCATGATTCTCTCTTTACAAGTATTCAAAAACAATTGGAAAGCTGGCACAAACTTATACTATCCTGGCATGATAGACTGAATATAATAAAAACGTATGTCCTCCCGAAAATCCTTTTTTTATTTCGGGCTTTGCCAATTAATCTTTCCATAAAACAATTGAATAAATGGCAACGGATGCTATTTCGTTTTTTGGGGGCTTACAGAAGACATAGAGTTAGCTCGGTGACTCTTTGTAGACACCCAAGAATGGGAGGTCTTGGATTTCCAGATCTCGTGAAATACTATCAGGCTAGTCACTTGGCCAGTATAGTGAAAATGTTACATAATATGCAAAATACAGACTGAATTTATATTCAACAACAATATACTCACCCTTATAATATTCAAGATACTATATGGCAAACTGCCTCAGAACGATCCAAGGATGTTGTACATAGTTTTTTTCTTAAAGTTTTCTTGAATACCTGGGAAAACAAGAGGAAACTGCTGTTACCTAAAATATCTAGATTCAATCTCTTTTTAACCAAAAAATACTGTTATCATCAAATATCTCGAATACTTTAAAACAATGGAGAACTACTGCTTTTGATAAAATACAAGATATTACTCAAAATAATAAATTTATGGAAAAATCTTTAATGGAAGAAAAACTTGGGACACAGATTCAATGGTTTCAATATTTACAATATCTAGCCTCACAAATCCATATTGCTGATCTAATTAATCAACCTCTGATTACTTTTGAGAAAATATACAAGAAAGCGGAATCCTCAAATGTACACTTACTTGCTAATATGTACTCTATACTTCTTTCTCTAGAAAAAGGTAAAATACTTACCTATCAAAGTAAATGGCAATCTCTGACGAGTTTGCCTCTAGATGAGGCATTTTGGGACAAGTCTTGGTCTTCTTTTCCTTTTAAATCAAATATTGTTGATATAAAACTCCAATCCTTTAAAATTCTTTCATTCTGGTACTTGACCCCTCAAAAGTTAACTCATCTTAGTTCATCTGTAAATCCCATGTGTTGGAGACAATGTGGCCAGGTTGGAACTTATCTCCAACCTGGCCACATTCTGCTGGCTAGAATGTCCAATAATAGAGGCCTTTTGGAAAGAAACTATTACTCAGATTCGCTTAATAACAGGTATTGTTTTACAATTCACAATGGAACATATTATATTAAACCACTGGATTATGGAAACTGAATTAAAAAGTACTAATAAGACAGTTGCCATTTTATTAGCAGCAGCTAAACATGCAGTAGCAACTAAATGGAAAAATTCTAAAGGCCCTACCATTCAGAATTGGTACTCTAAATTATGGAACATGTATACATTAGCAAAAGTTACTGAAATTATTAATGATACTTACCCTTTCTCTGTTGCATCTGATTTTCTTCCGGTGTGGTTGCCTATTTTAGAACACTTGTCTAGACAAGAGGAAATTCCAGATACAATCGATAAGCTACATCTTTGGTAAATGACTCTCTTAGTTACTACTTCTGACTATATCTTGTATTTCAAGTGACACATTCTGCTTAGTGTATGTATTATGTTTTTGTATCTGTAAGTGGAAAAAAAATCAATAAAATGTTTGGGGAAAAAAAGAACTTAAATAGTTCTTTAGAGTGCTAAAAACTGACATGAATATATCCACACACGGTTTAGTGTCTGGTCACTTCAAAATTGTGACACCAATGAGAATTAAGGTAAATAGTTGTTTTTTCCCCCTAGGGGGCTGAAGAACTTTTAACTGCATATGTAGCTGCTATTGCTTAATTTCAAATTGTGTGTGTTCTCCTTGCCTTCACTGCCTCTCCCGATTGTTGGGGTGTATGATTGCAAGCACTTCAAAGAATGCCTCTAAACTATCCATGATGTGAACCTCAATTTCTAAGCATTCCAACAGTGTGTTGGCAGCTCTGTTGTGTTACTGATGAAATGAAAATAGTATAGACTTTAAACTATTCTTTTATTTGGCAAAACTAGGTGATAATGTAGCTCTGATGTACCTGTGTTTATATGGGATGGCTAATTCCGAGATGCAATATTTTTGTCGGGGTAAGGGATGCTGTGTTGCTTCAGTTAAAACTGAAGGACAGATCTTCAGCCAAAGGAGCTGTGCATGTACAGTGTGAAGCTTTTTACAAATACTAGTTCACTAGTTTGGATGCCTAACTGTATTCTGGTAGCCATGTTAGTTGTCAAGAAAAATGACATTTTAGAGGTGATAGTGTGAAATGGAGGGATAGAATTTAATGTTTTTATTCTTTATTTCCATGAAATGACACTTGACCCTCTTACAAATATCTGTAGTTCAAATATGGAAGTGGTAAGAAGGCGAAAGAAAGGGAATAGTTCTCTTCTGCTTCCTCTTCTATTCATTGAAATCATCTGATGTTGCAACTGATTTAAGGTTGTTGATATTTTAAAAAACGTAGATTGCTTCAGTAAAGTGCATCAATCCATTAATAGTTCAAAGAACATCTCTTTTTATCACTTATGTTTCTTGGAAGTATAAATATTGTATATATCTGCTCTAAGTGTTTATTTTTCTAAGGCTCTGTTGTACATAACAATGCTTTCTTCTGTTTTTGAATTATTCCTTTGTGAGGCATACTAGGATGTTTATGTACTCATGCACTTAATTACTAAAATAAAGTCTCTGATTGTGGTTACTGCCTTAAGTTTGAGAGCCTAGATTCATCAGAATCATGCTAAATCCTGACCATGTTAAGCATAATTTAGTCCATATGATTTCTATGAGGTAACTGAACTTGATTCTCTTCTGTTGAAATTAGAAGAATTACACATTGCTGTATGCAGGGTGGATTGGGACCATGATTTTGATTAATATTCTCAGTAGAAGAGGAAGAATAAAGTGAAGGCATCTTCAGAGGAATGAGGAGGGAAGAGCCTGTTAAACTCCTACAAGTTAAGATGTGAACCTGTTTCAAAACTGTTCTAGCCTATTAGAGGCTGTTCCATTTTAACCAGCTTTTTCCAAACTTATACTTCCCTTTTTAAAAGCTGCTTAGTAATGATGTGTAACTTTCCATGAAAAATGCCTAGAGACACCTTAACTGTTGCCTGTGCGAAAGTTGTCTTCTGATACTCTTGTATAGTAAAAAAAAAAATCCATATTTTGCCCTTAATAGGATTTGAACTGTTCAGAAGGGTAGGGGCTGTGGCTCAGTGGAAGTGCATCTGCTCGACATGCAGAAGGTCCCAGGTTCAAACTCTGGCATCTTGATTTAAGGACCAGGCTACAGGTGCTGTGAAATACCTCTGCCTGAAACCTTGAAGGCCACTGCCAGTCTGAGTGGACAATACTGACCTTGATGGACCAATGGTCTGATCTAGTACAAGGCAGCTTCATGTATTAAGAAAAAAGAATTGCAGAAGGACAACAGGATGTGAGCTTACCTGCCTTATCATAACAATGTAATTTTAGATCCAGTGTCAGTGGACAAAACTGCAGTACTGTCTGGAAAGCAAAGGGCTCAGTAATGTGTGTTCAATGGTGCTCTACTATCTTTGGCTTTTGTGAGGGAATCTTAATTTGTTTATACCTGGATTCAGCTTTTCCTTTTCAAAGGCCTGTAAGTAGCTATTACTTGCATGTGGTGAACAGAGATCATCTATTAACAATCAGGAGAAATCCCTGTTACCTAAGTGCCAGTGCTTTATTTTCTTTATTCAGGCTGCTGACCTGCCACAAGTAACCAAGGGCAGGCTGACCATTAAGTCTACCAGGGAAAATCCTGGTGGGCCAGTAGCCATGGGGTGCCTCTCACTGCTGGGGCCACTCCATCTCCAAGCAAGATGAAGTGGTTCTCATAGCTTCTGCTATGAGCCCTTGCAGCTGCCACTGTGAGCAAGCCATCTGCCCTGGCCTCATGCAGGGTGGGTGAGCAGCTGCTGTGGCCACCACAAGCAAGCCATCTGCCCTGCCTCTATTTTTGCACTTTGACTAGAGATTGGTAACAACTTCAAGGAAATAATATGTAGGTGAAATTTTTTCCCTTTGGAGCAGAAGACTTAGAGTTCCATCTTTGTGAAAAGGCCTTTGGCAAAACGTGGCTTGTTATCAGCTAACTTACCCATAGAAGAAGAGAAGAAGTGATTGGATTTATACCTTGCCCTTCACTACCCGAAGGAGTCTCAGAGCAGCTTACAGTCCTTTTCCCTTCCCCTCCCCACGACAGACAGGTAGGTGGGGCTGAGAGAGCTCTTGAGAGAACAGCTCTGACAGAATTTATGACTGACCCGAGGTCACACCAGCAGCTGCATGTGGAGGGGTAGGGAATCAAACCCAGTTCTCCCAGATTAGAGTCTGTGCTCTTAACCACTATACCAAACTGGCTCTTAATCATAATCAGAGTTAATCATAAGGGAAAAAACTCCTCTTCTGAGCCCCAAAACATCTGTAAGCAAATATTCATCCATGATGTTAATTATGTCATGGTCAGTTTTTGCCACAAACAAACATTAAGCAAGGAAATGATTTCTGTGAATCAGGAAACTACCAGATAAAGTTAATCTAATTTGAAATTGTCACAAACCCTGTTCTCCCAGATAAGAGCCCATGCTCCTAACCACTACACCAAATTGGCTGAAACTGTGAGTGAGCGTAAAGAAGAATATCGGAAGAACTTACATTCGTTCATCCACCAGGCTTCAGTGAATCCTTGAATCCAGTAAAACTGGGAGATTGTGTTCCATATTGTTGGAGTTTCTGGTATATGAGTTGATAAAGTTTAAATATATCTATGTCCTGTGGTATGTAAAACATGCCTTGTTATATTTAATTTCATTATATTTGTATTATATTGGACTGTGTCCTCTTTATTATATCCTTATTACATTTTGATGCAATCATTTAAGATTTGTTCTTGTATATTGCTGAGCACAGATTATTTCCTTTGTTTTGCATACTTTTTCTGTGCTGCTCTTTGGATTTGTTTGTGGCTCTATGTGGAGCAAGTGAGCAGCTAGCTCACTTGTGGCAACAGCTACTAGAACCAGCAGGGCTACTCCAGTTCCAAGTGGGTGAGCAGCCGCCAGTGCCATGAGTGAGCTGGCTGCCTGGCCCATATGTGAGATGGGCAGGTAGTTGGCTTGCCCATGCAGTAGCTGCAAGGGCTCTGGTTCAGTGTTCCCTCTAAGCTGAGTTAGTGCGAGCTAGCTCACTGTTTTTAGCCTCTGGCTCACACGTTTTTATCTTAGCTCAGGAAGGATGGCTCCAAAGCAAACTAATTTATGCAGTAGTCAAATCACTTGCTCACAACTTTAATGCCAATAATTACCTCACAAAATAGAATTTTTGGTCACAAGACTGCACAGTTTAGAAGAAGAGGAGATTGGATTTATATCCCGCCCTTCACTTGGAGTCTCAGAGCGGCTTACAAACTCCTTTCCCTTCCCCTCTCCACAACAGACGCCCTGTGAGGTAGGTGGGGCTGAGAGAACTCTAACACAAACTGCTCTTTCAGGAACAGCTGTGCCAGAGCTTGTGACTGACCCAAGGTCACATCAGCAGGTGCAAGTGGAGGAGTGGGGAATCAAACCTGGTTCTCTCAGATTAGAGTCCGCACACTTAACCACTACACCAAACTGGGAGCTTCGCTCTGGTTCATTCCTGGTGTCAGCTATGAGAACTGCTGGGGCTATCCAAGTGAGGAGTAGCCTGTGGATGAGCCGCTGCCCTTGCAAACAGTCCAGCTGCCCGAGCCCTGTGCTAGGTGGATGAGTAGCTGCTGCTGTGAGCAAGAATGCCTTTAGCTCCTTTCTCTCCCTTTCGTGTGGGGGCCATTTCTGAGGTCATTTTTGCTTTCTAGTCCACTCCTGCAAGTACCTTACTGATATATGCAGGCTTAATGGGCTAGAAAATACTTTTGGTGGTAGTAGAAAGTGCTGTCAAGTCATAGCTGACTTATGGCGACCCATAGAGTTTTTTAAGGCAAAAGTCATTCAGAAGTAGTTTACTATTGCCTGCCTTTGCATCACGACCATGGTATTCCTTGGAGGTCTCCCATCCAAATACTAGCCAGGGCCAGCCCTGTTTAGCTTCTGAGATCTGATGAGATTGGGCTGGCCTGAGGTATCCAGGTCATGCATAAAATATTTTTAAGGGTTAATTATTTATGTGAACATTTTTACAACTGCTTTTTTATCCCTACTAGAAGACTTCTACTTTGCCAACACAGCTGCCTGAGTAAAACATGCTACTTGAATTTGTGAAGAGCGGATCTCTTTGGGACTAGCATAGCAACTGTTCACTAAAACTAATTAAGTGTTCTGTTGCTTGACACAGAAGGTACTCCATCTTTCTGTGTTACACCTCTGAGGATGCCAGTCACAGCTGCTGGCAAAACATCAGGTCGTGCAATGCCAAGACCATGGCCATACAGCCTGGAAAATCTACAACAACTAATAATCTTTTGCTGCTACTTAATTCCAGTATTTAACATTTAGGTCACATGTAGAAGAATGCCAGAATTTTCACAAAGTGGTGGTTCTGTGGTCTCAGTGTTGAGCTTCTTATCAAGTGGAAAGCCACAGTCTCCACACATCTGTTGTATTGGTGGTGGCTAGCATGGAAACTCTCCTGCTAACCCAGATAAATTACTTGGAAAGCAGTTCTTCCTTATTACAAGCTACTGTGTAGAGTTTGATATCATGAAATGCATTGCTAGTGCATTGCCCACACAAGTGTTACAATGGGAGTCTCAACCCTTAATACATCAGCAGTGTAGGAAGGAAAAAAATACAATCTAATAAACTTTCCATTTAATGTACTTCTTTTGATTGTCTTTTTTTTTTTAGATCGAATTCAGTTGCCTAGGAATATGATTGAAAACAGCATGTTTGAAGAAGAACCTGATGTGGTTGACTTAGCTAAAGAACCTTGCTTGCATCCATTGGAGCCTGATGAAGTGGAGTATGAACCAAGGAGCTCTCGGCTTCTAGTACGTGGCCTTGCAGAACATGAAATAGATGAAGATGAAGAGGATTATGAATCATCAGCCAAACTTCTAGGAATGTCATTTATGAATAGAAGCACAGGCCTGCGCAATAGCACCACAGGCTACAGGCAGAGTTCAGGTGGATCATGCTCTGCACCATCTGTAAGGACCACAGTGATCTGTGCTGTTATTCTTGTGATTGCTGTTTCCGTAATAATGGCAATCTATCTTCTTCCTAAATGTACCTTTACCAAAGAAGGCTGTCAAAAGAAAAAACAGGCAGCAGAATTAGTATATCCTCTTGCAACCAATGGACAGCGCTTTCCATGGGCGAATATCAGGCTTCCGAGTGCTGTTATGCCAGTACATTATGCCATTGTGTTACAGCCAAACTTAACCAGTCTAATGTTTTCAGGTTCTGTTCAGATAGTTGTGAATGTCCTTGAAGTTACGTGGCATATCATACTGCATAGCGCAAGACTAAATATTACCAAGGCAACTCTTACTCCATTGGGTTCAAGCCAACCAAAACCAGTTGAGTTTCTGGAATATCCAATGAATGACCAGATTGCAATTTTGGCCCCAGAGGCTCTCCTTGGTGGACACAACTATACTTTAAACATGGAATATTACTCTAATTTATCTGACACTTATTATGGTTTTTACAAAATTGCCTACAACAGTTCAACAGAAAGGTAAGCTTGGAAAGTTGCTTAAATCTGATTGTTTTGAATATGTCCTGACCATCTGACACATGATCTGATATCTTTGTGTTTCCTGAATGAAGTGAAAACATGGTTCAGTGCTTACTCAGCTTTTAGCACCTGAAGGTATATATGAAAATATCTGTTTCTTCAAGTATAGCTTAATTGATGTTTGGAGAGTCAGGAATATACACAAAAGAGACTATACCTATTATTCAGCTAGACACAACTCTTGGTCTAGGATCGATATGATTTGGATGACCACTAATATGTTAAAGGATACGGTAGAATGTGAAATATTACCAAATACCTTTGTGGATCATAACCCCGTTTTGTTGGAATTAAAGGATGGATATAAGAAAAACAGATGGTTCATGAACTTAAGGTTATTAAGAGATGGGAAATTTGTGGAGAAATGTAAAAAAGAGATAGCAGAGTTCTTTCAGGTAAATAGCAATTCTGAAACCCCTAGTGAAATAGTTTGGGATGCCTTTAAGGCATATATGAGAGGCTGTTTTATCAATCAGAGTGCATGGAAAGCAAAAGAGAAAAAAAAGAAATACGAACAGTTAGTACAGAAAATTAGTGTGCAAGAATCTATTTTGAAAAATAGTAGCGATTCTACATCAGCCCAAACTAAATTAAATTTGTTACAGCATAAAATGAACTTAATGTTAAATTATGAAATAGAGAAGAAATTGGAGTTTACTAGGCAATATCATTTCGAGAACGTAAATAAACCAAATAGGTGGTTAGCGTATAAGGTGAGAAAAGAAAGAGAAAAATGTATGATATTTCAATTAAGAAATGACAAAGGTGAGATGAAGAGTGAACTGCAAGAGCTCAAGGATATAGTTGAAAAGTTTTATAAAAAAATATATCAAAGAAATGAACAAGAGGAGGAACTAATTGTAAATTATCTGGAAAGGAAGGGGAAAGAATTTAAAGAACAACATAAAAAACTTCGAAATGATCCAATAACAATGTGTGAGGTATTGGAGGCGATTAAAAAACAGAAAGCGAAGAAAACACCTGGTCCGGATGGTATACCGGCAGAGTTTTATAAAATTTTCGAAGAACAGATTGGTATCCATTTAAAAAATGTATTTCAGAGAATAGGTAGAGAAGGGAAAGGCCCAGAATCATGGAATCATGCATTAATTACATTGATCCCGAAACCTAATGCAGATCATGGAGATATTAAGAATTATAGACCTATATCACTGTTAAATGCAGATTATAAAATCTTTGCAAGCATTTTGGCGGATAGATTTAAAAAAGAATTATCGCAAATTATACATCAAGATCAGGCGGGGTTCTTACCAAGGAGACAGATGAAAAATAACTTAAGGATAATAATGGATGTGCTAGAGTATTATGAGGAGCATCCAGATAACTAGTATTAATGTTCCTAGACGCAGAAAAAGCGTTTGATAATCTATCGTGGAAATTTATATTGGAAAAATTGAATAAGGCGGAGTGTGGTCAATATTTTCTCTCTATGATTAGTGCTGTTTACAATACACAATACGCAAAGGTAATAGTAAATGGTGATGTGACAAATAATTTAGAAATTCAGAAGGGTTCTAGGCAGGGTTGCCCATTGTCGCCATTATTGTTTATCTTTGCGCTAGAATCTTTAAATGATATAAGGGAAAATCCACTAATACAGGGTTTGAAAGTAAGGGGGGAAGAGTATAAGTTATTGGCATTTGCTGATGATCTTGTGTTTATAGTGGAAGAACCAGAGACATCAATTATACATTTAATTGATACTATTAAAAGGTATGGGCAGGTGGCTGGCCATCTAAATTGTTACACAAGAATTGTTTGCCAAGAACGATACAAAAGATACAAGAAATCTCCTCCATGGAAGTAGTGAAGAAGGTAAAATATTTAGGAATTAACCTTACAAGTAAGTGCAGTTCACTGATAGAAGACAATTATAACAAGCTTCTAGAAGAAATTAAAAAAGACCTGCTGAAATGGGAAAAGATCCCTCTATCATTTATGGGTAGAATCACATTGGTTAAAATGAATATATTACCTAGATTCTTATTTTTAGCCCAAACTATACCAATATTAAAAAATCAGAATTTTTTTGAAGAATTGAATAAGGTTACCAGAAAATTTATATGGCAGAGAAAAAGAGCAAGAATAAGTTGGAAAGCATTACAGGATAAGAAAGAAAGGGGGGGAAATGAGTGTTCCCAACTGGTATATGTATTATCAAGCGGCCGCCATGGTATGGATAAAGGAATGGCTTATGTTGGAAAATGGTAGGATTCTGACGTTGGAAGGCCATGATTTGTATATGGAATGGCACGCGTATATTTGGTATGGGAAAGATAAAATCCACTCAAATTTTGGTAGGCATTTGTTAAGAGATGCATTAAATAAAATATGGAGCACTATAAAAGAGAGATGGTATAAGAAAACACCTAGATGGGTCTCTCCTCTGGAAGCCTTTATAGCACCGTCATTATTAACAATAAGTAAGAGAGCAAGTTACCAATCGTTATTAAGTAGAAATAACAAATTAAAATCTCAGGAAAAGTTGGTAAATGAAAATAACTTATCTTGGTGGGAACAGATAATGCTACGAGATAGATTCCAAAAAGATATGATAAGGGGATTTGAAGACCAAAATAATCAATTGGACAGGATATGGCTATCGTCAAACGACAAAATGATACAGAAGCTATATGGTTTCCTGTTAGATGATTATGAACAGGATGAGGTAATTAAAGCAGCAATAATATCTTGGATGAAGGACTTAGGTGGAAAAGTGGAGACTGATCAATGGAATGTGATTTGGAAATCAGTGAAGTATATGCGGGCTATTGCTTATAAAGAGAATGTATATAAGATGTTTTATAGGTGGTACTGGTCCCCGGATAAATTGGCGAAATGTTTTCCTGGCTATTCCAACCAATGTTGGAAATGCAAAGCTAATGTGGGGACCTTCTACCACCTATAGTGGAAATGTCATAGGATACAAGGATTCTGGAGAATGGTGCAGAGAATGGTACAAGATATCTTAGATAAGAGTGTAGACTTGAGACCGGAAATATTTTTGTTAAATATGGTACCAGATAGCTTTAGTCAACAGGAAAAGTACTTATTATCTTATATTGCAACCGCTGCTCGTTTGTTACTGGCTAAAAATTGGAAAATAGATATAATACCCTCAAAAGAGGAACTAACACTTAAGGTGTTGGAATTAGCGCAGTTGGATGATTTGAGTTTGATGTTACAAAACAAAAATGAAAAGGTACATAAGAAAAGATGGTTAAGAGTGTATAACTGGATAGAAAATTTAACAGGTGTATAAGACTTCATGTTATATGTAAAATGTGACACTGGAAGGTTGTGTATGTTAAAAAACGAAAACAAAAATGGAAAAAAAAATATCTGTTTCTTCAGAAGAGAGCGACATGTGACCCAAGGTTGCTTACTTCCATAGTTTAATTTAACATCAGGAGATTTCAATATAAGATGACATTTTTCTTTTAGAATAAAGAAAACCATTTCTTTTTGTTCCTCAGTTCAGTCATTACCAAGGAGCACTCTGTGTATGTGTGTGAGAGAAAGTGAGAGAAAAACCAGCTAATTGCCACTACTGCAGTTTAGGAATGTATTCTCTGGGCACAAAACTGAATATGTGAAAATAACAGCTAGGTAAATATGAATGTGTTAATTCACCAGTGTACTGCTCTTGACAGAAAGTAGAAAACAGGATGTGGTATTCCAAATGGACATTTTTGTAGGCAGTTTCTTACAATCAGTGTAACAGATAAAGGAATAATTGGCTGCTGGGCAGAACCTCTTGTTAGTTTCAGATGACACTGTGACTGAGTACATATTCATGACAACATGACATAGATGGTAAAATGATCCACAGAGGTGCAGCCAATAGTCTGCATTCAACCATGCAGTTAAGGAAACTGAAGTGTCTTTAAGTTTCTTATTCAGAGGGATGGTGCTTTCTGCTGATCTTGCCCTCCTGCTTCAGTCACCATAACCCTTGGAAACTTTGTTCCTAAGGACCAGTGAACCCTCAAGAATAGCATAGCATGCATCTACAGTGGGAGAAGGGAGTCAGAGAAGTCTCTCAACTTACCCATTCTCTAGCCTGTCCCATAGTAGCTGTTTCACAGTGGGAACCACCTGCCTACCACAAGCCTGTATATAACTGTGTTGTAATAGGCGACTTTAACTACCCACACATTGATTGGGTCAATATGAGTTCTAGTCGGGAAAAAGAGATTGCGTTTTTAGACACTCTCAATGACTGTGCTGTGGAACAGATGGTCACAGATCCTACCAGGGGAGAGGCGATCCTGGATTTGGTCCTAAGTAACACCCAAGACCTGGTGAGAGATGTAAAAGTGATTGCACCACTTGGGAACAGTGACCATAATGTCATTGAGTTTAACATTTGTACAGATAGGGAGTTGCCCAAAAAGACTGACGCAACCACTTTTAACTTTAAAAGGGGTAACTTCTCTGGTATGAGGGGACATGTGAAGAAGTTGAAAGGAAGAGTGGAGAAGGTCAAAACCATTGGGGAAGCTTGGAGACTGTTTAAAAAGACAATCCTAGACGCTCAGAAAAAATATATACCGCAGGTTAGGAAAGGTACAAATAGGTATAGAAAAAAGCCTGCATGGTTAACAAATAAAGTAATGGAAGCTGTAAAAGGTAAGAAGGATTCCTTTAAGCGGTGGAAAGCTAGTCTTAGTGAGGTTGATAAAAGGGAACACAGACTATGGCAAATAAAATGCAAGTCTGTGATCAGGCAAGCAAAAAGGGAATATGAGGAGCATATTGCAAAAAACATAAAGACCAACAATTCTTCAAATACATTAGAAGTAGGAAGCCAGCCAAGGAGGCAGTGGGGTCCTTGGATGACCAAGGGGTAAAAGGAGTAGTGAAGGATGATAGGGAAATGGCTGAGAAGCTGAATGCATTTTTTGCCTCTGTCTTCACTGTGGAAGAGGAGAAGTGCTTGCCCACTCCAGAAGCACCGATTTCGGGAGGGGGTTTGAAAGACCTGAATCAGATTGCGATGACAAGAGAGGAAGTCCTCCGACTGATGGACAATTTAAAAACTAATAAATCACCAGGCCCGGATGGCATTCATCCGAGAGTTCTGAAAGAACTCAAATGTGAACTTCTGGATCTCCTGACAAAAATATGTAATCTTTCTTTAAAATCTGCCTCCATTCCTGAGGACTGGAAGGTAGCTAATGTCACTCCCATCTTTAAAAAGGGCTCCAGGGGAGATCCGGGAAATTACAGGCCAGTCAGTCTGACATCAATACCGGGTAAGTTGGTGGAAACTGTTATTAAGGAAAGAATTAGTAGGCACATTGATGAACAAAAACTATTGAGGCAGACTCAGCATGGGTTCTGTAAGGGAAGATCTTGTCTCACTAACCTGTTAGTGTTTTTTGAGGGAATGAACAAACATGTGGACAAGGGGGACCCAATAGATATTATTTACCTTGACTTCCAGAAAGCTTTTGATACAGTTCCTCATCAAAGGCTCCTAAGTAAGCTCAATGGTCATGGGATAAAAGGACAAGTCCTCTTTTGGATCAAAAACTGGCTTATAAATAGGAAACAGAGAGTGAGTATAAATGGGAAACTTTCTCAGTGGAGGGTGGTAAGCAGTGGGGTACCACAGGGATCAGTACTCAGTCCGATGCTTTTTAACTTGTTTATTAACGATTTGGAATTGGGAGTAAGCAGTGAAGTGGCTAAATTTGCAGATGACACGAAGTTGTTCCGGGTGGTGAAAACCAGGGAGGAGTGTGAGGCACTCCAAAGGGATCTGTTGAGGATGGGTGAGTGGGCGTCAATGTGGCAAATGGGGTTCAATGTGGCCAAGTGCAAAGTGATGCACATTGGAGCCAAAAATCCTAAATATAAATACACGTTGATGGGGTCTGAACTGGCAGAGACGGACCAAGAGAGAGATCTTGGAGTCGTAGTGGATAACTCGATGAAAATGTCTAGACAGTGTACAGCTGCAATAAAGAAGGCCAACGCTATGCTGGGGATTATTAGGAAGGGAATTGATAACAAATCAGCCAGTATCATCATGCCCCTGTATAAATCATTGGTGTGACCTCATTTGGAATACTGTGTACAGTTCTGGTCACCACATCTCAAAAAGGATATTATAGCATTGGAAAAAGTGCAGAGAAGGGCAACTAGAATGATAAAAGGGTTGGAACACCTTCCCTATGAAGAAAGGGTAAAATGCTTGGGGCGCTTTAGCTTGGAGAAATGACGGCTGAGAGGTGACATGATCGAGGTTTATAAGATTTTGAATGGGATTGAGCAGGTTGAGAAAGAAGTACTTTTCTCCCTTTCTCACAATACAAGAACTCGTGGGCACTCTATGAAATTGCTGAGCAGTCAGGTTGGAACAGATAAAAGGAAATACTTCTTCACCCAAAGAGTGATTAACATATGGAATTCACTGCCACAGGAGGTAGTGGCAGCTGCAAGCATGGACAGTTTCAAGAGGAAATTAGATAAACATATGGAGCAGAAGTCCATCAGTGGCTATTAGCCACAGGGTATAGATGGGAACTCTCAGTCTGGGGCAGGTGATGCACTGTATTCTTGGTGCTGGAGGGGGCAGCAGTGGGAGGGCTTCTGGTGCCCTGGCCCCACTGCTGGACCTCCTGATGGCACCTGGTATATTTTGGCCGCTGTGTGACAGAGTGTTGGACTAGATGGGCCATTGGCCTGATTCAACATTGGCTTCTCTTATGTTCTCTTATGTTCTTAAGCCTACTGGGCCATGGCCTTGTCAAATTTCCTGGAATGTGGGGGTAACTGCCACTTTGGGGGATGATGCTTGGGAAAGCCATAGATGTAGATGGTGTGACTTAATTAATTGGTCCAGGCTTAGTTTTATTTTGTACATTTTTATACCACATCTTCTCCTGAATGGTCTTGGAGCAGTTAAATCTTATACTGTCCTCCTTCCTAGATTCTGTATTTTTCCTTCATTTTTGGAGTTTGGCTTCTGGTTTTTTTTTTGTATGATAAATTTGCCCCATAGTAGTTCATATCTTCTTTCATTATTTGTACTTTGCGTCTTCTAATGAGACTAGGGAGCAAAGCCCGTTGTGGTGGAAGACAATGGGCCTTGGAAAGGAAGGGAGGGAGGTGGAAGGGAGAGAGGGTTGGAGAAAGGAAGGAAGGAAGGAATAGGGGGAAGAGTGAAAGAAAGGAGAGAGGAAGAAAGGAAAAGGGGGAAAGGAAGGGAAGAAGAGCAGAAAAGGGCTTCTTTTGGGCCCAGAGAAGGTCTTTTCTGTCCCCCACACACCATCCCCTGGGCCTTCTATGGGGGCAGTAGGCAGTGTGTTGGGGGAAAGGGCTTCTCTGGGCCTACTGCCCCCATAGAAGGCCCAGGGGATAGCGTGTGGGGAACGGAAAAGGCCTTCTCTGGGCCTAGTGCCCCCACAGAAGGCCCAGGGGATGGCGTGTGGGGGGCGGAACAGGCCTTCTCTGGGCCTAGTGCCCCACAGAAGGCCCAGGGGATGGCGTGTGGGGGCGGGACAGGCCTTCTCTGGGCCTAATTCCCTCACAGAAGGCCCAGGGGATGGCATGTGGGGGACGGAAAAGGCCTTCTCTGGGCCTAGTCCCCTCACGGAAGGCCCAGGGGATGGCGTGTGGGGGACGGAAAAGGCCTTCTCTGGGCCTAGTCCCCCATAGAAGGCCCAGGGGATGGCGTGGGGGGGGCGGAAAAGGCCTTCTCGGGGCCTAGTGCCCCATAGAAGGCCCAGGGGATGGCGTGTGGGGGCGGAAAAGGCCTTCTCGGGGCCTAGTCCCCCATAGAAGGCCCAGGGGATGGCGTGGGGGGGTGGAAAAGGCCTTCTCGGGGCCTACTGCCCCCATAGAAGGCCCAGGGGATGGCGTGTGGGGGCAGAAAAGGCCACCTCTGGGCCTAGTGCCCCATAGAAGGCCCAGGGGATGGCGTGTGGGGGCGGAAAAGGCCGCCTCTGGGCCTAGTGCCCCATAGAAGGCCCAGGGGATGGCGTGTGGGGGGCGGAAAAGGCCGCCTCTGGGCCTAGTGCCCCATAGAAGGCCCAGGGGTTGGCGTGTGGGGGCGGAAAAGGCCTTCTCTGGGCCTAGTGCCCCATAGAAGGCCCAGGGGTTGGCGTGTGGGGGCGGAAAAGGCCTTCTCGGGGCCTAGTCCCCCATAGAAGGCCCAGGGGATGGCGTGGGGGGCGGAAAAGGCCTTCTCGGGGCCTACTGCCCCCATAGAAGGCCCAGGGGATGGCGTGTGGGGGCAGAAAAGGCCACCTCTGGGCCTAGTGCCCCATAGAAGGCCCAGGGGATGGCGTGTGGGGGCGGAAAAGGCCGCCTCTGGGCCTAGTGCCCCATAGAAGGCCCAGGGGATGGCGTGTGGGGGCGGAAAAGGCCTTCTCTGGGCCTAGTGCCCCATAGAAGGCCCAGGGGTTGGCGTGTGGGGGCGGAAAAGGCCTTCTCGGGGCCTAGTGCCCCATAGAAGTCCCAGGGGATGGCGTGTGGGGGGGCAGAAAAGGCCTTCTCGGGGCCTCGTCCCCCATAGAAGGCCCAGGGGGTGGCGTGTGGGGGACGGAAAAGGCCTTCTCTGGACCTAGTGCCCGATAGAAGGCCCAGGGGTTGTCGTGTGGGGGACGGAAAAGGCCTTCTCTGGTCCTAGTTCCCCATAGAAGGCCCAGGGGATGTCGTGTGGGGGTCAGAAAAGGTCTTCTCTGGGCATAGTCCGCTCATAGAAGGCCCAGGGGATGGTGTGGGGGCGGAAAAGGCCTTCTCTGGGCCTAGTGCCCCATAGAAGGCCCAGGGAATGGCGTGTGGGGGGCGGAACATGCCTTCTCTGGGCCTAGTTCCCCATAGAAGGCCCAGGGGATGGCGTGTGGGGGACGGAAAAGGGCTTCTCTCACTTGCCTCAGCCTTGAGGGCCTGTCCCTGCGCTCGCACTCCAGACGGTCCTCTTCTGTCAGAGGACTGGTGCAGACTGAGCTGAAAACACTGACCAGGGCTGACGTGGGCGGGACTTTGCGAAGCAGCCAGTCAGCCCTGGCCAGTGTCTTCTGACTGCCAGTTCTTGAGCCGAATCAATTATGGCAAGCATAGAATCTTGTGGAACCAAAATTCAAATATATATAAGGACAGGATAAAACATTCCATTTCAGAGTCAGGTCATCTTCCCTTTTTTGGCATATTTGCATTAGCCATTGAGCTGTGTGTCAGTTCATGGGTGCAACTTGCCAAAATAGGCATTATTTTAGGAGAAAAGGTACAACTCATTCTGCATTTTTAGGAATGAAGAAATGCATTTCTGAATTGCATTTCAGCCAAGCTTCAAATGTAAGGTACTCTGATCTAGAATCTTCGTAAAGGCAATAAGATGAGAATTCTCATGTCAATATCTACAATAGTCATTCATAAGCTTTCTCCTGCCAGTATCTGTTTTACCTGTACCATACAGGAATTTGTAACATACTAGCCTTTAAGTGGGTTACAAATGTCATCTCTGTCGTAAGTACAGTCAGTAGTGTCAGTCAAGCAACTGTGCCTCAGCCCCTTCCCGTTTTAAATTTGAGGATAATATATAATTTTAAATGAAGTTTTTTAAAAAAAACCTTTTGAACATTTAAAGTTTAAATAAAATGTTTTTAATATAGCTCTGTCTGAATGGTAGAGTACAAGAAGATGGGTCCCCTGCCTTAAAGAGCTTATAAGCTTAAAATTTCACAATGGAACAAAACTTGACAAAGTGACAGAAGGTATTGTGGGGGATAAACAGAAGAAAATTCATTTCAGTTATACATGCTTGGACTCAATTTCCATAGGAAATGCAGATTTAAGAGATTATGCCAAAGGCTTCACAGAGAGGGTAGATTTTGAAGGATTTGAAGGAAGTGAGAGAACTGTCATCAAGCATGTTCTTGGAGGGTAGTTGTAGATATAATGAGCAGCCATGAAGAAAGGGGCAGTTTGAGGTAGCAGAAAGCCTTTGGATGGCAGAAATTAGTGAAGCTGGAGAAATGGTCAAAGGCAGGGACTTACGTGGCTTGAGTGAGAAAACGAAAACTGTGGAGAACTTTAAAGATAAGGATGAAGAGTTCATGTTGAATATGGGAATAGAGAGGAATTCAGTGTAGGGATTCAAGGAGTTGTCACATTATCAGAACAATTGGAGAAAAGGATGTTGCAGTAGTCAAGGCAAGAGGTAATCAGAGCATGAATCAGAATTTTTATTTAAGTAGTAGGAAGCTATATTTCTGCAATATTATAAAGCACAAAAGGATGTAACTGGTAACAAACTAGATATGGGGAGCAAATGAAACAGAGTCAAAGGTAAAACCAAGGGTTCATGTTTGTTTGGCAGGATTAATATGAAATAATGAGAAGAAAGCTTGGGAGGAAACCTGAGCTCAGTCTTGGACATACTGAGTTTAAATGGTGGTGAGATATCCAAGTGGAAATATCAAATGGATACTTACATGAGTGGGTTTGGAGCATCAATGGCTCTCCCTCTCCACCCTCCACCATCTACCCCCCCCCAGTGCCCAAGAAGAGAACAATATAGCCACATCTGGTGGGAAAGCTTGCCAGAAGGCCCTAACTCTGTCCAAATTAAGCATTGCCCAGTGCAAGGCAGATATCACCCTTTTTGGAGGGGTAGTCTTGGCAGCCTAAAAGGCAGCCAGGATCACAAGATGGGTTCCCTTGATTCCAGATACCACTTCACGTTACCTGAAGTAACTGTGTGACAGAATAAAATCTCTTGACTAGTTCCAGGTAAACTGCATAATACTGAACTTTACAAATTCCATAATGATAAACATTGATGTCAGTATCTAGTGAACAGTCTGCTTCCTAGATTCCTTTGTTTATGTCAAGTTCTAAATAAGAAACCTTTTAAGAATCTGACAACATAGCAATTCCTTTTCTTCATCAATATATAATAAAAATACTATTTTTTTCTTGAAGGTTTTCTCTTTGCACTGAACTTGTGAGAGATTTTTGCTATTTCTAAATACAGTAATGTGACAACTTCTACTTTTTGTCAGGTGGCTTGCAGCAACTCAGTTTGAGCCCCTGGCAGCAAGATCTGTTTTTCCGTGCTTTGATGAACCAGCATTCAAAGCCACTTTTCAAGTAAAGGTCAAGAGGGAACCACAACATACTGCTCTGTCCAATATGCCACAGGTAGGCTTACACCTCTGCCCTCATTCCTGTGTGTGGTGTGGGAGGGGGGTATTAATGTGTGACCCATGATTTTTTGTCATAGAAAAGCCATGGTGCAGTTTCATATCATGTAGACTCTGCTTTCATTTTTTAAATGAAGGGGGGAAATTAGAACATCTGGGCAGTGTCTGGTAATATTTCAATAGTCACAGAACTAAAATTCATAAGATGCTGTGAGGCCAGAAGTCCATATAATCTGGACCTGTTTACTGCAGTGGCCTCTTGGAAACCCACAGAGGTTATCAAGGCAAGAACCTTCTTCTGTGTGACTGGTATTGCATTTTGTGTTTAAATCTGTGTTTTCCAGTAAAATGCTAAATGATATAAGTTGTTCAGAATCTCTGGGGGTGGTGGCAGCAGGAATCTTTGCATGATCTTCTGTGACAGAGATGTATATGAATAATACCATATAGTACATTTTTATTCCACTCTTCTTCCAAGGCATTCAGGGTGGCATATGTAGTGCTCTCTGCTTCCGTTTTGTCCTCACTACAAATTTGATGGGTAGATTAGTGTGAGAGGGAGTGACTGGCCCAAGGACCCTCAGCAGGCTTCATGGTAGCACAGTTGTTTGAACCTGGTTTGAACCTGGGTCTACCTGGCTCTGATTAAACACTGTAACCAGTATACCAATCTGGCAAGCGTGATATGTGCAATGTAGTTTCAAGACTGGGATAGAAAATGTCAGCCTCTTAAATTTTACCTTTTGTATATTAATGACAGTTGTAGTTCATGTTTGTAGCATTTTAAAATAGAACAGGGTGTTTTCCATCCCAGGAACAACTTGTATTGTTTCCCCATTATTGCTGAAGATGCCAGTAGAGCATGGTGGCCGCTGGTGGCCATGCACCGGATCTGGACTTTTGACCCCACAGCGATTTCTAAAAAACTAAAATGGCATCAGTGGCCATGGGATGGACCAGTAGCTGCCATCACTTTTAGTCTGACTCATAGTTACAATGTTACAATGATATTCAGTTGCCAGTTAAAAGGCGTAAAAGCCCTCTAGTGATATGAGGACAAATGGCTGCTTAAGTGGACTGGGGCACAGAACATAATGCCTTTGTGGGTAGGATTGGGAAGATCTAGACTTTCCCATCCACATAGGTGCCAACCCAGCTTTGCTGTGATCTTTTCCAAAACATCATAGCAAAGCAGGTTTGGGAATGATCACAGGAAGCACATAGAAAACCCAGGAGGTGTGTGTGAGTAGCACAATACTGTAGGGAAGCAGGAAGAAAACCCTCTTTCCAATAGCATCTAAGCTGGGCAAACAGCCCCTGTTTCAGTGACCCAGGTTATCTTGGTGCCTGCTCAGCTTATTTCATTGCCTGCTAATAAATTCTGCTGTCCTGATTCCAGATAAAAACCACTCCTGTGACGGATAGAATAGTTCAAGATGAGTTCTCCGTGAGCCTGAAAATGAGCACTTACCTAGTAGCAGTCATTGTTGGAGGCTTGGCAAAGATCAGTAAGGAAACAAGTGGGATTCTGGTACGTTTTCTTTTCTTTCAGCTGCTGCATACAAATGAACTGTGTTTCCCCTAGCATTTGGGTAGAGTAAACTGACAATGCACTTGCTAAATTGTGGCTTCCTGACTTACTAAAATTTTGCCTGGGGCAAACATGGTTGTATAATCTGCTTTGCCAAGCCAAATTAGTATGAAGGAATCCTCAAGTCCAAATTGGTTGAGCCACAAGAAAGTATATTTGCCAGTCTACTGAGTAGAAGTGGTCTTTGTGAAGGCTATACCAAAGGAAAGGTAGATGATGCTTCCTTGGTTTGATGTTGCTGGCATAAGCTACACAAGAGGTGGCCAGACTTGCTCAATATAAGAGCCATGTACAATAAACGTCAGATGTTTGAGAGCCACAAGACATGAACAAATATTACACACACATTTCTATTGGAAAATATGCACATTTGCTTTTTATTAACATTAAATGAGACTGCCAAAAGTTAAAACAAAAGGGGTAAAAACAGATATTGATAATGATATTTATTTTTCCAGTGATATTTGTTTGCTAATAATATTTATTTGTCTAAGAGAGAGAGAGAGGTGGAAAGAAAGAATGGAAGAGGTGGAATGAGAGAAGGAGAGAGAGAGAAACAAAGAAAGCAAATAGATGGGAGGGTGGGTGGGTGGGTGAAGGAAGGGAGGGAGGGGGGAAAGTATGCCTCCCCTTCGCTTCCCTAGCTGCCCTGCCAGGAGCTGCACAAGATGTGTGAAAGAGCCACATGTGGCTCCCGAGCCACAGTTTGGCCACCCCTGAGCTACAGTTTCATTACTTGTTGTCCAAGTATAAATGGTGCCTATGGTATTTGAGAGCAAATTCTCAGGCTTTCAACCTGTCAACCTTGGCAAGTTGGGCAATCTTTACTGGTACCTCCACTGTTCCTCTCACCTGTTCGGCAGACCAGCAGTGGCGTTTAGAGCTAGGCAGCCAGCACTAGTGTTCTGAACTGTGAAGAAGGCTGTGCTTGTATGAGGGAAGCTGCTCTTTTGTCATCAGAATTTTTTTTAAATTAATTTTACTGCTTAAAAAGGTGGCTATGAGACACATATGAGCAATCTTCTTGTTTACCAAGAAATGTGAACTGCATTATTTTGTGTAATTTCACAAGTACTCTTTTTTGTGAAATCCTTTTAAGAGTAGTTGCCTCCCTTCAAATATGGACAAAAGTTGCAAGTCCTTTTGTAACTCTTTTGTAATGTGTTCTTAACTGTCTTTCTTTGTAACAGGTGTCTGTTTATGCTGTGCCACACAAGTTAGACCAGGCTGAATATGCCTTGGACACAGCAGTGAAGCTTCTTGAGTTTTATCAGGAGTATTTTGGTATAAAATATCCTCTTCCCAAATTAGGTGAGCCTTTACATTCTTCTATTATCTCATGTTTTGCACAAGTGATTTATGTGTAAACCTCCGGGGTAGGATGTGTGCATCCCTTGGATCTATTCTCTGGGCTTGTTATTATGGTCAAAGAAAATCAAGTTGAATTGTATTTTAGAGTGTGTTGTGGTGCATGGAACTTTTTGCTGTATTTTAAAAAGTCAGAATATACATTCATAGCTAGAAACCTTTTGTGCAATGTCTTGTGATACAGTGATGGCTCACTAAATAATGTCGTAAGCAAAATGGGATCGGCAATGTGCGAAGTGGCCCAGTTACAATAGTGAGTAATGCAGACTTCCGGTCAACAGCGTGGCAATGGCAGCCACTACTCCCGAGTCTCAGGAGAGTGGCTAGCACATCAGCGGTTTGGAGGGGGGCTACAGAAGTGGCCCCTCCATGGAACCCTGGGCAAGGGTTCCTAGCCAGAGGGCTTTTAAGGAGTTGCCTCTTCGGCGGCGGAATGCCGCGGAATTGAGGCGCTCCTTCGCCCTAACGGTCCTACCGCTGGTGGCCGAATGGCACAAGCTAGGCTGATCAGGGCAAGCGGAGGAGATCGGGCAAGATGCAACAACTGAGGCGAGGCTGCAGGCAGCAGAGGATGAACGTGAGTTCAATGCAAGCGATTTAAGGAAGAAACGGCGAATTCCCTGCCCCTTTGTCTCACCGGTTTGGAGGGAGTTCCGCCCCCACACGAGTGGCAAATAGAAGAAAAAGGGTGGGCGCAGGGAAAAGAGAAAAGCAGTTTGGTTTTGAGAGACTTACCAGAGCGGATTTTACGCATAAGCGAATTTCAGAGGTGGTGAAGGAGCGGTTGGTTCCTGTAAACAATAATCCAAGATGTCGGGCGTTGGGAAGAAGGTGACGAAACTGAAACCTCCGGGCAGTCAGAGTCCCAGGCCGGAGGAGGGGCCAGATGTCATAAGACTACTAGCGGATACGCTCAAGCCAGTCATGGATCAACTCGCTGGTATTAACCAGCAGTTAGCCGTTTTAAATCAGACGATGGCAGCACAACAGCTCCAAGTGGCGGAAACGGTTAAACAAACAGAGCAGACGATTGCAGAAGTGAAGGAGATGCACTCCGAACACAGAAAGTTGAAGAAAAGAGTGGATCAAGTGGTGAATAAGCAAAACCATCAAGAATATAGGCTTTTGTCCTTGCAAATGGAAAAAGCTAATATGATCCTCAGATTTCAAGGGGTGCCAGAGACTTCGAAGGAAGATTTAAAGAAGCTCCTTAGTGATCTTCTCGCACCAGTTGTAGGCTTAAAAGCGGAAGAAATTATGCACGACATGGAAGCAGCGTATAGGGTGTATTCAAACTACACCAAAAAGAATAGCCTACCTGGTGAAATATCAGTCAGATTTTCAAGAAGACAAACTAGGGATGCAATTTTACGAGCAACTTCGGCAGCTCCATTGAAAATGGGGAACGACAGTATCAAGGTTCTAAAGGACATACCATTCGAGATTCGTCAGAAGCGGAAAAGTTATAAGGACTTGACACTCTTTCTCCAAACCAACCAAATTAGATACAAATGGGTAGATCTGGAAGGAGTGGTCTTTAAGATGAATGATAAGAGAGAGAAGATCGATTTTGTGTTTAAAGCCAAGGAATTTCTCAAACGTCACCTGGGGACTAAAGAAGACGGCGAAACTGGTTCGAGTGGCTCTGTTCCCTCCGAGACGGACGAGGACCTGGCGGCAGAAGAAGGCGCTGATGCCTGAAGACCAGCTTATCTACTTAGGGACAGGAAACTTAAGTAAAGGCAGAAGGACTCTGAAATTGGCCTTTATGAAGCGAGTTTGAGAGATGCTCTGGAATACTCTCATAACTATCAGCTAATTTTGAGACAGGGAAAGTTAGACAGGAACTCGCGGTATTCATGCATGCTAACTGTGTTGTACTAACATAGATACTAACGGGGTAGAATGATCTCCTACTCTTGGGTTTTTAGCTTAGTGTGGGTTTGCTTTTCTTTCTCCCTTAGTGTTTAGTTCCCCCTCCTTTTTCTTTAGTTTGTAGTCTATATAAAATGCAAATAAATAAAAAATCCCCTTCAGGGTTTTTTTGTTTTTTTTTAAATAGTGAGTAATGCACAGCATATTTCTTACCAATAAGAAATTTTCAAATGCAGTTTCATTTTGTATCCCATGAATGATTAAATACTCTTTCCCTGTTTTTCTCACCTTTACTTCCTTCACCTCCCTTATACCAAATTTTAGATTGTAAGCTCCTTAGAGCGAGGAACTGTCATCCTGGACTTTAAAATGCCATGCACATATTTGTGGTGATGGTTTTGTGAATGTTAGTATTTTGACTTTGCAAGGATGGCGTGTTTCCTGTTCATTGAATTTGAAACTCTGTTTTTGTGTGTGTGTGTGTTTTGGTTAGACATTACTGGAAAATGTCCTTTAAATGTTTCTTGGGTACCCTATGATTAAAAATGGAATACAGAAGTGTTCAATGTGCTTACATTTTAGTGTGTGTCTATTTGCCTGAGATGTTTTCTAAGTATAGTAAATATTAAGAATTGGCATTTTGATGCTGCTGGCTAATTAAAGGAAAATTCTTCTTTCTCTCTCCAGATTTGGTAGCTATTCCTGATTTTCAGGCAGGAGCTATGGAAAACTGGGGCTTGATCACTTTCCGAGAAACAATGCTCCTTCATGATAATAAAACATCTTCAGCAATGGATAAGAAAAAGATAACAGCAGTGATTGCTCATGAGTTGTCACACCAGGTATGAAGTACCCTGGTCCTTCTTTTTACAACTGGGGTTTTTGTTTGTTTTAAATTAGTATACTTTAATATCCTGCTAGTTACAAGAATACTTGCCATTTTATTGGTTACTTATTCACATACTTGCATATAGTTATGCCAGGTTAAATGGGCTATCCTTGAGAAACATTCTTAAGAATGTAAGAAGGGCCCTACTGGATGGGACCAGTGGTCCATCTAACCCTCATTCTGTTTCACACAGTGGCCATCTAGTTATAAGATGGAGGAGCAACTAACAAGGAACAGAGACTGAAGTCTGCCCCCAATGTTGCCTCCTGGGTCTAGGTTTCAGAAATTAACTGCCTCTGAATATGAAGGTTGTCTTTCATTATGCTACCATTTCAATATTCATCTACAGCCCCAGGCCACCCCAGAAAATAGAAAATAGGGGTAGCAGAAAGCCCCTCCACTTTGCTTTTTGACCCAAAAAAACAGATGCCCAAAGGCCAGAGGAGGAAGTAGCATGGATCAGACTCTGGGTCTTACAAGTAAGATGCAAAGCAAAGCATTCTTGCAAAAATGTTAACCTTAAAAGCAAAGACCTTGATTAGCGGAGATAATTTCAGATTCCAGCAGTCATAAGAAATGGTCAGTGTTTGTGACAGCAAATAAGAAATGTTACAGAAATCATAAAGAGATTTTCTTACACCAAATGTCTAATGCATCCAAGAAGACAATTTAGCCTCTTTCTAGAGAAGAAGAGAAGAGGTTGGATTTATAAGAACATAAGAGAAGCCAATGTTGAATCAGGCCAATGGCCAATCTAGTCCAACACTCTGTCACAAAGTGGCCAAAAATACCAGGTGCCATCAGGAGGTCCAGCAGTGGGGCCAGGACACTAGAAGCCCTCCCACTGCTGCCCCCCCCAGCACCAAGAATAGAGTCCATCACCTGCCCCAGACTTAGAGTTCCTATCTATACCTTGTGGCTAATAGCCGCTGATGGACTTCTGCTCCATGTGTTTATGTAATTCCCTCTTGAAACTGTCCATGCTTATAGCTGCCACCACCTCCTGTGGCAGTGAATTCCATATGTTAATCACTCTTTGGGTGAAGAAATACTTCCTTTTATCTGTTTTAACCCGACTGCTCAGCAATTTCATGGAGTGCCCACAAGTTCTCGTATTGTGAGAAAGGGAGAAAAGTATTTGTTTCTCAACCTGCTCAATCCCATGCATAATCTTATAAACCTCGATCATGTCACCCCTCAGCTGTCGTTTCTCCAAGCTAAAGAGCCCCAAGCGTTTTAACCTTTCTTCATAGGGAAAGTGTTCCAAACCTTTTATCATTCTAGTTGCCCCTTTTCCAATGCTATAATATCCTTTTTGAGGTGTGGTGACCAGAACTGTACACAGTATTCCAAATGAGGCCGCAGCAATGATTTATACAGGGGCATTATGATACTGGCTGATTTGTTTTCAATTCCCTTCCTAATAATCCCCAGCATAGCATTGGCCTTCTTTATTGCAGCTACACACTGTCTAGACATTTTCATGGAGTTATCTACTACGACTCCAAGATCTCTCTCTTGGTCCGTCTCTGCCAGTTCAGACCCCATCAACGTGTATTTGTATTTATATTTAGGATTTTTGGCTCCAATGTGCATCACTTTGCACTTGGCCACATTGAACCCCATTTGCCACGTTGCCGCCCACTCACTCATCCTTGACAGATCCCTTTGGAGTGCCTCACAATCCTCCCTTGTTGGGAGGATTTATACCCCGACCTTCACTACCCTAAGGGGTTTCAGAGCGGCTTACAATCCTTTTCCCTTCCCCTCCCCACAACAGAAACCCTGTGAGGTAGGTGGGGCTGAGAGAACTCTCTCGATAATGGCCCTTGAGAAGAAAGCTCTGAAAGAACTTATGACTGGCCCAAGGTCACACCAGCAGCTGCATGTGGAGGAGTGGGGAATCAAACCCGGTGAATCAGGAAACTACCCGGTTCTCCCAGATTAGAGTCCGCGCTCTTAACCACTACACCAAACTGGCTCTTAATCATAATCAGAGTTACGATTATGATTGTCAGAGGGCAAAAACTCATCTTCTGAGCCCCAAAACATCTGTAAGCAAATATTCATCCAGCTTTTGCCACAAATGAGGAAATGATTTTTGTCGATCAGGCAACTACCAGATAAAGTTAATCTAGTTCGAAATTGTCACAAGACTCCCCTAAAACAAAGGGAAATCTAGATATATACAGAATATGTAAGGTTCAGCCTCAAAATAGGTTCAGCTTCTCCTCCAGATTGACCTCCACTGCCACTCCAGCACCAGAATAGAATCACCCGAAGTATGATTTAATACCTCTCCCTGCACCTACTACCACTGCATTCAGTCCCCTGGATTTCTACCTGCGCTTTTCCAAATATATCCTACTGCACCATCCTGTTCGTGCTTCACTCTTTATCTCCTGTTTCTCTTCCAGAGCCCCACATCTTCTGCCCTCTACAGGGACCTCTGCCACCCCCTCCTCTGCAGCTGCCTTCAGCACAGTGCCTTGGATTCAGTCCCATGCATTTTCTTGCACCCTCCCTCCACTCCTGTCTTTCTCCCTGCCTGTCTCTGCCTCTCTAAGCTCAGCTGCTCCTTTCTTGGTTCCTGAACTTTGTAAGGAAAAACAACCGTGATATGATAACTAAACCTTGTTAGAGAAAAATATATCTTCTTTAATTATGCAGTGAATAACAAGTCATAAAGGTGTTTTCTTTGAAGTAAATCAGTCTCAAGTTTTTCTTTCTGATGGTACAGCGCTTAAGGAACCATTTCACTCAAGGTTTCATCAGATGAGACCTTACACAAGAAAATATACAAAAATACATAAATTTTTCACCACTTATAGTCTAAATGCACCCAAAACAGAGATCAGAATACTTTTGTTTTTAAAGGGGGAAAAAACTCAAACAATTCACTCTTGTATTTTTTTCTACTCCCTCTTCCTTTCTAGCTTACATCATTTGGTTATGTGAAAAGCAGCTATGTGCTGCCCTCTAAAATTCTTTCAAGACTGCTTCAGGTGCATGCTATCGATCATTTACAGAGGTTTCTAATCTAGACCGAAGGCAGGGGTAGGTAGCATAGAGAGAGATTTTGCTTCTAACCAATACTCACAACCACTTAAAGCTATACACATACATTTTAAGTTAGTTCATGTAAAACAATCTGATTCCAGTATTAAATACAAAACATTACAAATATTACAAAATGCATATGCATCTATGAGACAATAGGGTAAAAGGATCCAGTCCCAGTTTTAAGGCTATGCACATACAATTCTTGCACACACATGAAGCACAATCCACCATTTTAAGAATAATATATAGTACTGCAATTTAACATCCCATAGGAAGTATTATGTGTATCAATGGAAGCAACCCAAATCAAATACAGTATTTAGCCCAAAGGGTTCCAATGAATTCAGTTTAAAAATCCACTTTTTCTCTTGTCTTTGTAGTGATCCCAATAAGTTTTTATCCCTGGGGTCACCCACTTATACAACAATAAATCTGAAATCATCTTCTTTATGGCCCTCTGTTAGAAAATTGTTAGAAATTGGAATGTCTTGATTTTTATGTCTAACCTGGGAAATATGTTCCAGAATACGTACTTTTAGTGGACGTTTTGTGTAAACTACATACATGCTTCATGTGTGTGGAAGAATTGTTTTTCCTTACAAAGTTCAACCTGTCCCGTGATCTCTCATCCTTTCTTGATTCCTGGCATGACCCAACATACACAGATAATCCCCACTTGGTTGGGCCCCCCTAAAAGGGGAACCAGAAGAGGGTAGGACATTATTGTAAAACTAGGAATAAAGCCCGTTGTGGAAATAAATACAACGGGCTCTAGAAAGAGGCTCTGGGAGAGTGCCCCAGCTTTGGGCACTCAGTGACGATTTGCTGAGGCAATCTCAGCAGGGTATAATGACAGAGTCCACCATTTTCTCCAGAGGAACTGATCTTTGCTACCTGAAGAGCAGTAGTAATTTTGAATGATCTCCAGCCCACCCCCAAGATTGGTAACAGTGGTTCCCCAGGAGGGAGTGGCTGGTTTAGAGGGTGGAGTCTATGGCATTGTACCTGTCTGAGGTCCCACCCCTCCTCAACACTCACCCTCTCCAGGTTCGACCCCTCAAATCTCCAGGAATTTCCCAACCTGGAGTTGACAACCCTATCTCCCTCCCAGCCAACCATCAACCTACCTTTAGTTTTCCATCTCCTCCCCCCTCCCTCCTAGAGAGCAGTTGTAATTTTGAGTGATCTCCAGCCCCTACCTGGAGATTGGCAACAATGGTTCCCCATCAGGGAATGGCTGGATTGGAGGGTGGAGTCTATGGCATCGTACCTGTCTGAGGTGCCACCCCTCCTCAAACCTCACCCTCTCCAGGCTCCATCCCTCAAATCTCCAGGAATTGCCCACCTGGAGTTGGCAACCTGATCAGGACTGGGCCCAATGAGTTTTCTCCCAAAGGCCAACATAGGTGTGGAAAGGGCCTTTTACTGACAGAGGAGAAAGTACAGGTGCCAACTTTGATTAGGGAAATACCTGGAAATTTGGGGGGGTGGATCTTGTGGAGGGCAGCATGGGGTGGTGGTGGAAGGACTCAGCAGGGTATAATGCCATAGAGTCTACCCTCCAAATCAACCATTTTCTCCCGGGGAACTGATCTCTGTCATCTGGAGGTCAATTGTAACAGTGGGAGATCTCCAGGTCCCACCTGGAGATTGGGATCCCTAGGGGAAAGTCAGCCACACAGTGGGGAGTTGAAGAAAATGGTCTGATGGTCGCTGGCCCACCTCGTTAGCCAGCCAGCCATGCTGAAGCTAAGCAGGAGAAAGAGCCTTTTTCCATTTATTCTGACAGGAAAGTGGCCATTGGGGAGGGAGTTATGGGTGGGGGAGGGGGTTGTGCTGAAAGTCCTTTCCTACCGACAGCCACTGAGGGGACAGTCCCTCACAGGAGTCGAGAGAACTGTCTTCCTCAGGAGAGAGAGCTGTCTGCCAGTAAATCTGACATGCAAAATCTGTCTGAAGGGGGAGTGGGTGGGGAAGAGGAGCAGACCCAGCACCCGGCCAGTGGCACGCGAGTACTCTTGAGTGGTGGCTGATGGGCCAATGGCTGAGGGAGGGCATTTTACAGCCAATGGGAGCACATGGAATCTTGCGAAACCAAAAGATAGTTATTTATAAGGAGAGATAAGGGAATAATCACACTAGGATTATTGCATGTATGAACTGCCACTGATTGATTCCTTTACTTTCCTTCTTTGATCTATCTGTCTTTTAGGCAATCAAATATACTATTGCTTATTAGCATTGTCTTGCTTTCCAACTCCTTTGGGGAAGGGACATGCCAGGGCAAGCCCATGTATACACTGGCTTACATGGTCCCTGAGTGGAGGAAGACATCAGCAAACCACCTCTGCTTAATCACTTGCTTTGAAAACCCTCTGGGGTCACCATAAATTGGCTGCAACTTGACTGCACTTCACACACACACGGTCCGTAGACTATTGGGGTGTACATTTGTGGGGATGCCTATGACTGCCAACCACAGGGTTTTGATAACATTTTCATTATCATGATTAGTAGCCATTGATGGATGTATCCTCCATGAATCTCTCTAATCCCCTTTTAAAGTCATCATACGTGTGGCCATCATTACATTTACTGGGAGTGAGCTTCACGATTTAATTATTGAGTCAATCAGTATTTCCTTTTGTTTGTTCTGTCCTATCCCCCAACAACTTCATTGGGTGCCCTTGAGTTTTAGTATTATCAGAGAGGGAGAAGAAGCAGTGAATATCCACTTCTTCCATCCCATGCATAAGTTTATAAACCTCCATCGTGTCTCCCCTTAGCAGTCTTTTTCAGGACTAAAAAGTCCCAGACACTCTTCAGCCTTTCCTTATAGGAAAGATTCTCAGCCCCTTAATCAGGCTGGTTGCCCTTTTCTGTATTTAAGCATGAGGTGGTTTCATCATCTGATGCTCTAGTGAATGGTGACTGTGTGTTCATGTAGTGTATCCAGCACTGCTGTTGTGACAACCTTGTATGATCATACTGATTCATGATGTGAATATTTGGCATTGGTATCTCATAAGGAAGGAAGAGAGAAACTGTAAGTAAGTTTAAAGAGCAAGGCTAATCTGACACTGGCCTTGTGGTCATTTGAGATCCAATTTCAGGCAAAGCTTGTGAAACTGCGCTTTTCCATCTTCCCTGCATCACTCCCCCAAGCTCCTCTGAGGGTCAAGAGAGCCTTCAGAACAGTATGGGACACAGCACAGGAAACTGCAGCTGAAGGAAAAATCTGTGGACCCCCCCACACACACACACACGCACCTTAGCATGAGTGGAAGCAGCTTCTCCTCATGCAGGTGCTTCCTGTTATGAGCGAAACCATTATCTGTTTGTACAGGGAGCAACTGGGAAAGATGGTGAGGGCATAATATGGCTTACCTCTGCCCACAGAGCCAACAGCATGTGCGGGTGGGGGGGGTCCACCTTGCCTCTCCCGGAAGGAGGAGGCGACAATTTACAACGCAGGTATTGTGACATTGAACATTGGGGGAGGAGCAGGTAGGCCTTTATGGGGCCAGCTCCGCCCCTCCTCCTCTTGGCGCCTCGTGCAACTGGGAAAGATGGTGGGGGCATAACAGGGTGCAACACTACAAAGTTAGAGTCCAATGGCACCTTTAAGACCAGCAAATTTTTCTTCAAGATGTGAACTTTCGTGTGCATGCACACTTTGTCAGACGATGAATGGAATTACATATCATAGTTGTGTATATATAGGGGTGGCTTGTTAAATTAGCATGCAAAATAGTAAAATATTTTTTTAAACAGATCAAAAGAATGACACACTGGGTTTCTGGTTATCATCTGCTTCGGTTCACCTGCGGGGGTGGGGGGGACAACATAGGTAATAAATATGTTAGAACTGGAGATTGATGTGTCCTAATTTGTGAGAATCCCATTCTTAGACCCCCATCCATCTCCTTTCTAGCATGGAGGCAAACTTTACAGCAACTTGGTTGTGCAGAGTATTTTCCTTGTCCCACAAACAGAGAACTACATTTAAATCTACCATTCCAAATTATATTACATATTTAATTACATTCTTAATTGTTAAGAGCAGTAATAACATTTTGTTCTACTAAAACATGGAGTTAACTGACAGAATCCTTTTCCTGGGGTACAGTGTTATGTCAGAGACCAACAAGATACTGCACTGCATTACGATCACTATTATAATATACTATTTCAAAAAAAAGAAAGAAAAGAAAAACATCAAAATATAGGGGATGTATAGCCCTACTTGATGAGAAAACACATGTAAGGATTGAATGAGTTAGCATATGTAATGGGATAAGAAACCAATATCCCTGCTAAGTCTGGCAGGGCGCAACACTGTCTATTTTGCCTATGCATGTTGGGTTCAGTGGACAAGTTCTGGGGTTAATGTGAATGTTTTCTCCATGTGCATGTTTTTGCACTTCAGTACTTTATTAAGAATTATGGTTAGAGATAACTGTATGGCCATGCCTATATGCTTCTTCATGCAGTTCATATTTATTTAGAACATTTGTATGTTCAGCCTTTCTCCCAACACAGTCAAGATCCAGGGTGGGTAACAATAAAGAATAATCTGTTATTTTAATTGAAACACTTATACAGATAATGAGAAGATTTTAAAATACTTTTTAAATTGGCATTAATGCAGAGTAAGCTGTTAGCCCAAGACAAATCATATATGTAGGGTTGTTTTGCTGGCTGAGGGACTGGTATGGTATGCTGTCCCAGAAGTTAGAGCAATGTAGATTGTTATCTTCCATCATGACTGCAAACTGCTCGGTTTCCTGTTATGATGACAAATTGCTTTTTACTGTTCAGAATCCTTTGTTGCCTGCTCTATATAAGAATCACTAAAACAAGCTAAACATGAGCCTGCAGTGCGATGTGGCTGTGAAGAAAGCTAATGCAGTCTTAGGATGCATTAACAGAAGCATTGTGTCCAGATCACGGGAGGTGGTAGTTCTGTTCTATTCTGCTATGGTCAGGCCTCATCTGGAGTACTGTGTCCAGTTTTGGGCACCACATTTTAGGAAGGATGTTGACAAGCTCGAGCGTGTCCAGAAGAGGGCAACCAGGATGGTGAGAGGGTTGGAATCCAAGTCTTACGAGGAAAGACTGAAAGAGTTGGGTATGTTTAGCCTGGGAAAGAGAAGACTTAGCGGGGACATGATTGCAGTCTTCAAGTATTTGAAGGGCTGTCATGTAGAAGCTGGAGCAGATCTATTCTCTCTTGCTCCAGACTGCAAGACTAGATCTAATGGGTAGAAATTACAAGGGAGACAATATTGGCTAAATCTCAGGAGAAACTTCCTAACTGTAAGAGTGGTTGAGCAGTGGAACAGACTGCCTCAGGAGGTGGTGGATGCTCCTTCGCTGGACGTTTTTAAGCAAAGGCTGGACAACCATCTTTCAGGTATGCTCAGTAGGGCTATCTTTCAGCTATGCTCCTGCAGAGTGCAGGGGGTTGGATTAGATGACCTGCAAGGTCTCTTCCAACTCTAACATTCTATGATTCTATGACAATAGTGCTTCCTTGCACCCTATAGTTTCTTATTTACTGATAGGAATGCATTGTTCTTTTTTTCTATTTGTAGTGGTTTGGCAATCTTGTAACTATGGAATGGTGGAATGACTTGTGGCTGAATGAAGGATTTGCCACTTTTATGGAATACTTTGCCATGAATGAAATTTTCCCAGATTTGTTTACTGTAAGTAGATACAATTGCAGGCACACAGAAAAAAATAATCTTGGATTTGGTAACTATTTAACTTTAAACTTAAAGGCTAGAGCAGTATTTGGTAAAAGCTTGCTTTGCAAAGAAGAAACTTCTGTGTCCTCTCTTGAAGGGCTTGTAGTTTTGATGCTTATCTTTGTATTTACCTTCCTGATGCTGTTTGTTCATTTATACAGGCTCTCAGTAAGAAACAAAGTGCAATTGGAATTTTTGTTAGCATTTAAAACTGTCAGATTCTGGAGCTTAGAGGAGGATTCAAGTCCAGTAGCACCTTCGAGATCTGATGAAGGGAGCTTTGACTCTCGAAAGCCCATACCTCAAAAATCTTCCTGGCCTCTTAAGGTGCTACTGGACTTGAATCTTGCTTTTCTACCACAGACATAAGAAGAGCCCTGCTGGATCAGGTCAATGGTCCATCTAGTCTAGCATCCTGTCTCACATAGTGGCCAGCCAGCTGCTCTCTGTCCCACAACAGGGCATATCCTCCTGCAACTGAGAGCATAGCAGCTATGATTTCTGTAAACAGGACAAGCAGGCAAAAAGATGAACATGCTAAAAGGGAGAATGGAGGCATATTAGCCCACAGATGCTTGGACGCTTATAAAGGAGAAACACCATGAAGCCTGTGGTCTGTTTACGTGATGGGGCTCCAACACCTCTTCAGTGTTATATTACAACAATAGGAACCACATTTGTGGGTACATATGGGGGAGGGATCAGAAAGCAGTTGTTACCTTGGCCATCAACTACCCATATGTACCTCCTGACCAGGATGCTGGCTTAATTAAGAGCTTTGTTTAAAACCTTGCACATATGCTGTTGACCTGGAGAAATAAAATTTCACCACTTGGTGGTGCTAGATTGCTTTATTAAATTAAAAGAATGAAAGGGGCAGCGGATAGAGCATCTTTAACATAAATCAAATTTAGGTGGGTAGCTGAGTTGATCTGAAGCAGTAGAACAAAGTTTGAGTCCAGTGGCACCTTTATTCAAAGAGTAAGTTGCATATAAAAGCTTACACTTTGAAACTTTGTTGGTCTTAAAGTTGCCACCAACCCAAATTTGTAACTTGTTTTTTTGGGGGGGGGATTCCTCCCCCACACAGGAAGAGCAGTTATGTAACGTGGCTACTTGAGGCTAATCTTGTACAGCGTGGCTCAGCACTTTGTGCCAGAATGTGTAGTCAGAAACAGAGTTTAATATAGTGTTGTCGACCTCCAAGTAGTGGCTGGAGATCTCTTGGGATTACAACTGATCTCCAGGCGACAGAGATCAGTTCACTTGGAGAAAATGGCCACTTTGGAAGGTGGGACGCTGTGGCATTATACCCCACTGAAGTTCCTCCCTTCTCCAAAGCCCACCCTCCTCAGGCTCCACACCCCAAATCTCCAGGTGTCTCCCAACCCAGATCTGGCAATCCTAGTTTAATAGCAATTTAGGTACACTGCAGTAGTCAACCTTCAGGCTTCTAGATGCAGGAATGATGGGTACCAAGAAAAGGAATGTTCTTCCTGAATAAATCTTATGAAAAATTCTTCAGGTACTGAATGAGCTGGAAACATCAATTGCACTGGCAGATTTGTGAGCATTGGTGGTCTAATTGTTAGAAACTAAACCTCCTCCCATATTGTATGGTTTAAAATATTCAGGCTGCAGCCTTCATGCTAGTAATTTAACTCTTTATTGCTTGTAGCTTTTTGTCTCTAACTTTCCTCTAACTTCAGTCTGTATATCATAACCCTGAAAGGAGACTTCTGGTTTGTGTGGTATTAAATCTTTGGGCAGACAAAAATGAACTGCATGTGACCAGAGTAAAGCAAGGCCCAGGGAAGTTTATATATAAAATAACAATATCACTATATAGTTTATATATAAAATAATTATAATCTAAGCCCGATAATAGGTTCCCTCATTGAACTGATTTATCCAAACTGTCTGACAGTGGGAATGGGTGACTTTATACATATAGTCACAAATTTAAATACAAAATTTTGTACTGTTTTCTCTCCCTTTGCTTTACAAGCTCCTTCCCACAAAGTTCTATAGCATAACCTCTCAAAGTATTTTGCAGATTGCCTGTTACAGTTAGGAAAGTTGGATGGGCCAAGCTATCCTGATCTCAGAAGTTAAGCCGGTTCTGCCCTGGTTAGTACTTGGATGGGAGACCACCAAGGAAGTCCAGGGTTGCTACGCAGAGGCAGGCAATGACAAACCACCTCTGAAGAATTAGTTGTTTGGATGCTCCATGATACAAGATGACTTGGATCTGCCTGTACCTACAGGCTATGGACTGAGAATGGAGGGTTAGAATACAGCTCTTGGGAGTTTCTGTGCACCAATGCTCCCTCTAAGCTGTGGAGTCTTAAGAGCAAAAATTCTACTTTGTGAGCTACTGGCATTAAACTTGTGAGCAAGTGATTTGGGTACTGCATAAATTAGTTTGCTCTGGAGCCATCCTTCCTGAGCTAAGATAAAAATGTGTGAGTCGAAGGCTAAAAAACTGTGAGCTCACTCACACTAACTCAGTTTAGAGGGAACACTGCTCTGCACCCATAGATTTTGATGCTAATTGATTACTGTAATTCCTCTTCAAAATAATTGAAAATGTTACCATAGTAACAGTGAGGCATTGCATTTCTTGAGATGCCAGCAAAGATAGCAGCCAAATGCCCTGTGTCTCTGAGCTACTATTGCATCTATGTTGCAAAGAACTGGGAAGACACAGTAAATTCCATCCCCTCCCGAGCCAGTTAGATAATTACAAGGGTTACAACATAATACATACTGAGAGATGAAATTCCTTGCATTAATAACAGCTTGGGTCAATTTAAAATTCTTTCCTTCTTTTGTTCAGAATGATGATTTTCTAAATCTGCGTTTTAAGACAATGGTGAAGGATTCCCTGAATGCTTCTCACCCCATCTCTCTTGCTGTCCAGTCTCAGGAAGAGATTGACGAAATGTTTGACACAGTCTCCTATGGCAAGGTAACTTCAAAAATCTGGGAAATCTGCTTTTAATAAAATTAAACACATTACAGAGTTCACACAGATGTTTCAAATCGTGGTCTTAGCATGGGCAGTAACAACAGGTCAGGAGCTAAAAGGGGAGAAAGTATTTTGAGGTAGAGAGGCCTGGAAAATGCTTGTACCACTTATGAGCACTTTTTAATCAGCACATTAGGGCCAAACTTTTTTTAAATCCTCAATTTAGAAGTGTTTCTGCATTCTTCAAAAAAAAAAATTAAGGAAAAGATTTCTCTAACTATGCATATTGTTAGCTAAATATCGTTAGTGTATTCATAACTCCACATTCTGCTTCTCCAGAAACTTGCTTGAGGTGGCCCATAAAACAAAGAAAGAAAATAAAAGCTATGGCATACAGACAGCCAGGAGTCTTTTTGCCTGCTAGATTTGATACCATTGGGTTGTGAACTTCTTAAGTGGCTTTGGACTCTGCTTAATACAAAATAGAATTTTGATTGGTGCATGGTCATTGTACCTACCTTGACTTATTATATGCTCTGATGAAGGATTTTCTTCAAAATATCACATATGATACTGTCCAGGTATACTGGACAGTATTTTTTCTGTGGACTCTTACTGCCCCTTGAAGGGCTTATGCTTGTGGACTATTTAGGATAGTGTTTCTTTGAAGAATTATCATTCTGAGGTTTTTGACACTTTATGATGTGCATTACATTTTCTTGAAGTGTTGTATGTGTTTATATATAATATATTTCTATGAGCATCATTACTTGTCTTTGAACTCCTAGACATGGTCAAGTGATCAGTTCCCCAAGGGTTTTCATTCTCTATCCAGCTCCTTCTTCTGTATGTCCACATGAATTCCTACTCCCTTCCATTTTAGCCTTAGCCATGGTATATCTGCACCAAGTTGACACTAACCACCACTGCTGTAAACCCAACTTTAAAACCAGCCATATTTAGTATTAATATTAATTATTAGCGCTACATCCTGTTAATGATGAAATTGGTAGGGGGGCATACTTGATACTTTAACTATGGTTTAATTGATTGATAAATGTTACATTTACATCAGTGGTTCCCAGCTTTTTTGAGTATGAAGACCCTTTTTAACATAAAAAAAAATTGCACACCCCTCCATTGAAAACAGTTGTACTGTTGATTGAGAAAACACATACTGAAAAGATCACAGTGATAATGCTTAATGTGCATACGGATATGAACACCCCTTTCGATAACTCTGTCGATCCCCCAAGGTTGGGGACCACTAGTCTACATTATACAAAGAGATCTGATTAAAATCACTTCTCATAGTTATCATCCTTTAGGGGGGGAAAACCTTTGCTTTTTAATTTCTATTTTGCAATCATCCCATCTTAGCTTTAAAGAAGGAATTCTTTCTTTATTTTGAGGCTAATTGTGACAATTTGGAAGTTTGCTTTCAGTGTGAGAAGAAGCATTGTACTTCTCTAGAACTAGAGTTGTAAGTAAACATAGTGATTTCTATCCTCTCTTGAATATTTTTAAATACAGAGAAGGAAATTGGTATTTCAATAGATTTTGACTTTATGTATATGTACTAATGATTTAAATTCACATATAGATGTGTAGGAAACAGATGTATGTGAACTGATATTTTCTCCCTCGCTAGTCGCAATCAGTTCCAATCATTTGTGGCCAGACCACATGTTGTTCTGATTAAAGGAATAGTTTAAAGCAGCTTTTGCCCTTGCATCTGCTAGCATGGCCAGAGGTAAACGTTTCTGCATGCCCAGAGTGGCTTATGCGGAGGAGGGGTGTCATAAAACAGGGGCACATTATCTGTGTCCTTTTCAGCAACCCCTAGCTGCTCATGATCTTTAGACCCAGCCCAGTTTGCAGAATCTGGAAGCACTGTGAACACAGAGTAGCAGTGCTAGATGTACTTGTATACAGTAGCTAACAAATGGGATGTTTTTGACCCATTATAGCCCTCCACCCTTGGTATCTTGGAAAGTACATGCAACTTGCACAGATTGGATTTTGGAAGCTGCTGAAACAGCATAGTTTAAAGCATATTTTGCATGCAAGTTGCGTTTGTATATATCTGCTCTAATATAAGTAAATGCGATGGGTGCCACACAGAACTTCAGTTGCTGTTAGTCTTTGGTGTTAGGATAAAGCGAATATTATGAAGTTGCACATCTTCCCCCCCCCCCCCCATTATGGCTAGAAGACAGTAGACCCTGGGTAGTGTTCAGGATAAAATTTTACATTCTAGCTTTTATCTGGCTACTTTCCTTAGACACTGTGCATGCTTAACTATAAGTCTTTTCAGAATTCTAAACAAATTCCTTAAAAATAGTTGATGCAGAGACACAGTATCCCACATGCTTCCTCTGGACCTTTCCCCCTTCTATCCTGCTATCATCATTATTTAACACCTAATTTCTTTTTTTCTTTCTGCATACTTGTTGATGCTGATCACAAGTCCTGAAGGATAGCTTCAGGACATATAGCTGAAAAACTGATGTTTCCTATGCTCAGACAGTCTTTTTGTTTGTACAAGGTCAGAGTAAGATACTTTTCAGGCTTCTCAAAATCTGTAGGGGTTACACTTTCCAATAGGGTTACATTTCAGGGTTGCTAATCTGTAATTAGATCAGAATTAAATCAAACATCTGTCTCTTTTTTTAAACAAACAAACAAACAAACATTCTCTTCTCTCCCCTGTTCGTTATCAAAACAAGTATTGTATTCCTTAGACTAAAAGAAGCAGTTTTCTCCTTGGCCAGATCTCTTGCTCATGAAAGTATTCTTCTTAAGCCAATACTTGCATATATATGTGGCTGTGAATCCGTATATATCTAACACATTTTTCTCAATACAGGGAGCTTCTCTCTTGTTGATGTTGAAGAACTATCTCAGTAAGGATGTCTTCAAAGCTGGCATTCAGAGTTATTTGCATGACCACAGCTATAATTCTACCCGTAGTGATGACTTGTGGGATAGCTTGACCAAGGTAAATGTCTTGGGCGGAGGAGGGGAACTGGGGGAAGGTTGATTAGTTACACTACTTAAGTAGCCAGTCGTCTTTGGCAGTTGTGCCATGAGTAAAATCAGTTGTCTCTATCAGCAGCAGTTCCTTGTAATGTTATAAAAAATTCCAGTCAGCATTTAAGTTCATAATAATTAGCAATTAATAATAAACTTTGCACAATTACAGTACTGTCATTTAAAAAAACAGAAAAATGTTCAGATTCTAAGGTTCGATTTCCCCATGATTAGAAAAGATACTGTGTTCTCTCCATTCTCCTTCTGTCTCACTTAAGACAATGTGTCCACACTAATTAAAAGTTTTACAGACCATCTTTCTTAAAAAAAAATGCCCAAGGCAGCTTACAAAAAAGCATAAAATGTTAAGGAAAACAAAGTGAATACAATCTGAAATAACCCTCAATGGATTTAAGAACAGTTCTGGGAAAATAAAAAATTGAGCCTGATCTCTAAAAGAAAAAAGTGCTGGATCACTTTGGCCTTGGGTGTTTGATAAAAGGAACATTGGAACAGAGAAGGATCTGTCTCTTTTTGCCTCCCTCCTAAACACAGGGGAGGGGAAGCCTGTAGCAGATGAGGATCAGAGTGAACAGGCCTTTTCATATCAGAGAAGGCAGGTCTTCTGGTGCGCTAGTCCTAAGCCATGGATTGGATCTGTAGCCTTTTTTTTTCTTACTGGAGTTTCTGAAGTGACCCTCAACTCTTGCAAAAACACAACAGATTTATCTGTTTTATGTATCCACTGCATGTTTGTGTCTCTTGCCATGGGCTGCGTGGGTTTATAGATGATTTGCTGTCCTAGGTCTTGAAGTGCAAAATAGTTGCTGACATGATTCACTGACTGCACCTTAAGTGTTGGCTCAGCTTGACTGCAGCAGGTCATAGCATATGAGAGAGAGAGAGAGAGAGAGAGAGAGAGAGAGAGAGAGAGAGAGAGAGAGAGAGAGAGAACAGAGGTTTCCAAGCTTCTTTGAATCAGCAGTGATGAGGAGCTTGGGGCAGGGGTTTGTGTACATGACATTCATTCCTACCAGAGTCCTAAAGTGGGGAAGTCTGTAGGGGAGAGGAAGAAGCATCATGCTACAGACCAGGCTTGTGCACGCTGCTGCTGCACTCCACGTGGCCAATTTTTGAAATATGTCATATGTTGACTATCACATATTTGACTGAAGTGAAAAGAAGTCATCCTGGAATATGTTTTCCAAGATATGGCTTGAAGTCCTTGTTTCTTGGGTTCCATATTCCTTCATAACCCTCTGATACTAATTTTAAATATAGAGCTGGGACTTGAAAGACTGAAAACTTTCTGAGTTCAAAACTAGGAAAGAAATGCCCAGCTGAGATTCAAGTTTCTCCTTTCATTCAAAACTAGGAAAGAAATGCCCAGCTGAGATTCAAGTTTCTCCTTTCATGCAGAAACATATTTTTTTTGAATGGCAGAGCTTAGCTCATTTTTATAATGAAGTTTGAAGGGCTGCAGCTTGAGATATGTGTACGCTGCAGCTGCCTGCACAATTCACTTTTTTTTCCACTCAGAGGAGAAGATGGAGGAAACACAGATGGGTCAGGCCCAGTTCTTCCTTTAGATTTCCTCTTTCTTCCTTGCCTGTACCAGTGTTTTGATGATTTAAACTTTCTGTGTGTGAGAAGATGAACAAGCAAAACACTGATACCTAATGAAGAGCTCTCCATGATGTTAATTCCAGAAGGATAGCCATGTTGATCAGTTGCACCAAAAATAACCGGAGTCCTGTGGCAATTTTTTTTTAGTCTTTAATGGGAAAAAAGGAACCAATCCTTTGGTTCTACCATTTTCTTTAGTTAAATTAGGGGTAGAAATGTGGGTGAGGTTTCTTGATACATCTGAATGATTTTTCTCCCATAGGTCACACATGGAGAAGTGGATGTTAAAAAGCTTATGGAAACGTGGACTCACCGGAAGGGATTTCCCTTAGTGAGAGTTTCAACAAAAGGAAAACAGATTTTTCTGACACAGGAGAGATTTATGCATAATGTGGAATTAGAAAATCAGATAATACATTCAAGGTTTATTTTTTATCCTTTTTTCATTTAAGTCTTTTATGTCTGTCTGCTGACTACACTTTGTCTTCAGGGGGAAACAGTCCCAGGCTTTCTGCTAGAAACAGATAGTAATAAATGGATTGAGATATAGCATTAAATACCAAGATGTATTTATTATGTGTGCTGAAACACATACTCAAAGGCATTTGCCTAGGAAGGTGGGAGGGAACAGCTGGATGTGATGGAAGCCGGGTGGGTAGCTTGGAGAGGGAAGAGTGACTGAAGACCTGCAGCAGATCTGGATAAAAATATAAGGAATAGGGAAAATGACAGCACAGAGAGAAGATGGGGCTTTAAGCTGATCAGGATTTGGTGCACTGCAGGATGTGGTGATAGATTTCCATCATCTACATAGGAAGGGTTATTAATACCCTTCTGTTCTTTGCGTAGACTTTGAGAAAAAAATTATACCTGCCTTACTTTTATATTGACATCTTACTGTAGTTCTAGATTATTGTGTTTCACCTGGGTGATACCAGCAGGTGGCATAAGGAGGTCATTTTATAGTACAAAATTCTTCTGTTTATTTCACTGAAAGATCAAGGATTAAATACAATTTTGTGCTTTCAAACCAGCAAGCAACAAAGGCAAGTAGCTCATGATTCTTTTTCTCTAGGTTTAATAGGGAAAGTTGGAGATCTCTTCTGCAGAGAAGAATTCTCTCTGACCTTTCCATAGTATCAATATACAAAAGCAAATGCCTAGGGAGATACTCTGATCAACAGAGTACACGAGAATGTTTTTTTTTTAAATCCTACTTACCTGTTTAAAAGGGAGGGAGCTGCATATGTGTGTGTAGTTCCACTGCACATGTGTGCAAATGTCTGCTTCTATGTCTGCAGTGTGTCCTGCTGAGGTGACACTGTTTATGCAGAAAGGAGATTACAGTTAAAATAGAAGAACAAAAAGAGCTGAGCCATGAGTGGTGAAGCATTGAATCAAAGGGGAATTTTTTTTTCTTACAAAAAAAAGAAACTAAAAACCCAAGTGGCGGAAACATGTTGCATTATTGTGCATTTGATATATTGGTGTTGACCTTGGTAGTTGAATATTAGTAGTAACACTTTAAAACAAGCTCAGCAAGAACATACAAGTAGAAATCTGCTTTGTATACACCTCAGCTCAGCTTTTGTGGCTCTCTTAGCTCACTTCTGCCTTACTTCTGTTAACACACCTGTTTTGGCCATCTGTGAGTTGTACAGTTGTTATCATCATGTCACTGGGAATTGTTGTTCTTGAGCTCATAACACTTTGTGTTGCTAGCCACAGTGTAATGACACAGCTTGCCCCCAGGTTATAGGGCTAGCTTTTGTAAGTGCTTTATTAGAGAGCTAATGTATATAAACTTGCACAACAGCAGAAGGTTGAAATATTAGCAGACACTAATAGATTGTCAGAACAGTTGTACATAATATAGGTTTTACAATCCAACAATAAATGACCTTTTTTCCCTTTAGTCCTGTGTGGGATATACCTCTTTCCTACACCACCAGCAATGGCAGTTCTTTCTTCTCTTCTTGGGCATATTTACTGGCCAACAAGTCAGGTATGTTCTGTTGAATGCCTTTTGAGTTTACCATGTGCTCAGACACCATATAGGTGAAGTATTTTCACTGGCTGTCCCTTATTTGTATATTAGCCGTCTGGAAAGTGTTCATAACATGTTTCAGAAACACTGTTGAGTATATTTGTTGACTGAGGTTAAGTTGACATGGGGATGTGAGTTTAATACACATTAGGATTTCTTTCAATTGGCTGGCCTTAGTTTTTATTAATATAAAGAAAATACCTTGAACTTGTTCTAAGGATTGGTCTACACAACCAACAGAAAAGTGGTTATGGGGTGGAAGTACTGCCTTTCCCAATATGAACTAGTGACTGCGGTATTGTGGGACAGCCTTTCAAGTCCAGTAAAAAACACTTCCAACCCGCTTGTGTTCCAGAGAAGCTGACTGACTGGCTTCTCTAGAGCACCAAAATTGTGTTGGATTGTGGGGCCCAGTTACAGTCCTGGCTTTACTCTTTTTTTACTCTTTGTTTACATTTTGTTTTTATTGTTGTATTATTGTGTTAACTACAGCTGTAAAATTTCCAGAAATTTTGAAGCCACAAGGGAAAAAACTGTGTTTTTCCTTTCCTTTCCTTTCCTTTCCTTTCCTTTCCTTTCCTTTCCTTTCCTTTCCTTTCCTTTCCTTTCCTTTCCTTTCCTTTCCTTTCCTTTCCTTTCCTTTCCATCTATCTTTCTTTTTTTTTTTGGAGGTGAAGGACAGCTCAGAGAAAAATCGAAACACATGCAGTACTTACTTTCTTATCAAACTTATAATTATTTTACTGGTTGAACGTAAGATGCATCATTGCTTACTTTACAAATTGTAGTATTTGGCATATTTATGGACTTTAAAATTATAACTATTTTCATTTTCTATAAGAAAAATTGCAATTATATGCAGTACTTGAGAGAGAATAACCCTATGTCAGTGCAGCACATGTGTTTCATAATTTTGCCATCTGAGAAGTAGGGGAAAAAACACTGAAGGTAGAAAGTGAATTCTGTAGTAAACAAAAGAAAATGCATTTGAACAGAAACTCATAAAGTTACCACAGGTAGCATGCTTGGATATTAAGCTAAACTTTATAACACTGAAAATACTGAACTCTTTAATGTATTATCATTAAATATATTATAGCATATTAATTGTTGACAATTTTTTACATTTAAACAGCATTCTTGAAATTATATGTGTCAACCATATAAGAGGTTTTTTCTTCCAGTGCTCACCTAAATTTCTCAATTTTTCCATTGAAGAAATTGAAACAATTCTCAGATGTTTCACAGTGTACGTTTAAGTACAAAAAAACTTGCCTTAAGAAGCATTTTATTCATTCTAAAAGAGAAAGTATTTCAGAGGCTTTTTTCATAGGGGGGGCATCACATCTCTAGTTGTTACCTGCCTTGCTTCACACTTTGGTGTGTGGACAGAGCTGGGAAATCAATATTTCAATTCCTATGATTTATTAATATACTAGGAATAAGGCCCATTGTGGAGAAAAATGCAATGAGTTCTAGCTGGGCCACCACCTGCCAGCCCCTCCCTCGGGAGAAGAAGGGGCGGCGGCATCCCCCGGGCCCAGCAGCGGGTAGAGCACTGCCACCACTGCCAGTGTGCCGGCTTCCACCACCAGGATTGGACAGGAGGAGACATTTGGTGCGATGATGGGCCTGCATCAGGGAGGCCTTGCAGTGTGTTCAGTGACGGTGCTGGTGGTGGCAGTGGGGCACAGCACAGAGTGGCATCAGAGGTGGTTCGGCTGAGCTGGACGACGACAACAGGGCTGCCAGCAGAGGGGCGGCCTCCTGCAGCAGCAGCCACCCCGCCCTGCCTTCTCCTCGGCCGTGGTGTTTCTGAATGTCTCTGGTCTCTCGCTCCTCTTCCCCACATCTCCCAGTTGGCGTGCTCACCCTCCGGCCACCAGAGCATCCATCCTGTTGGTTGGCTCAGAGCACACTGAACCAGAGACGCTGGTAGCCACCTCTGTGGGTGGGACGGAGGCAAGGGAGCCAGCCAATGCAGCCAGGGGATCCTTCAGAGTGGCAGGTGATGGAGCCAAAGGCTGCAGGAGCATGTGCAGGAGAGACACCAAAACTGTTTTATATATAAGGAGAGATAGGTATTTAAAATATATGTCCCAAGCTAGCCTGATCTTGTCAGCTCTCAAGCTAAGCAGGGTTGCCCCTAGTTAGTGCTTGGATGGGAGACCACGAAGGAAGTCCAGCATTACAGCACAGAGGCAGGCAATGGCAAACCACATGCTCGTCTCTTACCTTGGAAACTCTATGGGGGTCTCTGTGTCAGCTGCAACTTGATAGCATTTTCCACCACCACTACCATTTAAAATATTTATATACCACCTTTCTCCCAGGCATCCCACTAACAATTTTTTTTCTGATTTTTTAGTTAAAAACAAAGTTTTAAATAATTGGCCTTTTAAGTTGGATACAGTGTTGCTAGTATTCTGTTCTGAGTTCCAGATGCTCTTGGTTTGTGTGGTATTTTCCTATTGGCCCAGCAGTATGTATTACTGACTTGGCTGTTCCTATGAATGAGTATATAAGTTATAAAATTATAGAGCAAGAAAGCTGATTCCCCCCCACTCCCACTGTCTGTATATCTATGGCTTGGCATGGTGGGTACTGAAAAAGAATCCTTAGTTTTTGATAGTGCAAGCTTTTTATATTTTAATTGGGTTCACTTCCAATTTCTTCAGTACAGATGAACTTTTACCACCTTGTGATCTGAAAATACAGCTAGTCCATCCAGTTAACTAATGATACTGTTTTGTTGGAAATACTTTAAGAATAAAGGGACTGCTATGATTCATAACTGTTTAGTGAGCTGTTCTTGTTTGTTCATCTTTTCGAGATGAATAGTTCCATGTCTTCCTTTTGATGTGTAGTCTATATAATCCTTCTGTTTGCCTGGAGGTATATCCTTGGACACATCAACACTGCTTCACGGTAGGAATGAAAAGAGAGTTTGTAACAGAGAGTTTTCTGTAACCTGGCTCCTCTGTATATGAAAGAATAGGGCAATAGTGCCAGCTATGGAGATATAAGTAATTCACTTCAGGACAGATACATTTTTATAATTGAAAACTGCTCCTGAGAAGATGAAAGCAGTGTGCATTAAAAAGTACATATGCTGCTACTGCCAAAATTTAGGCTGCTGCATAGTTGAGATGTTAAATATGTTAATGAAAAGCAATAGATCATTTTTAAGGAGAAAAGACTTAAACAAAACTACCCCAAACAAATCTGGGGAAAGCATACAACAAAGGGTGGGATATGATTTTGTGTCAAATGTGTTGCTGGTAATTAAGCTAGCCATGAAACATATTTTGGTAGTGGTATTAACTTTGGAAAGTTTCATACTAGGATGGGATTTTTTTCATTTTATCTACTGTGAAGTGAAATGCAAGAATGGATTCAACGTATTAATCTTCCCATCAAATGTGCTGAACTTCTTATATTTTGGTTTCCTCTAGCCCATTTGGCAAATAAATAAAATGGAGTCTTTCCTTTTCTTTTCCTAGGTAGAGAAATACTCTTATGCCCAAAGGTCTTTTCTGTGCTGCCTAATAGCACAGAACATCATCATAGCATTAATTGTGGTAATCAGACAAGCTTACTGCCAAAATTTAACCTTTATCAGTTTACACATAAACATAGGGCTTACACATAAATATAGTCATGTGTTCCCTCCCTGTAATATGGCTGATGCAGATGATGGTAGGTGGAAGGGCAGGCTTAGTAGTTTGTGTAGCTGAATTGCCACTTTGGGACTGCAAAGATCACGCAGAAAAGCCACTCAGCCACTCATCTGTACAAGACAGCTTCCAGTAACGTATGGTACCCTGAGGTGTTGAATTGTTTTCTTGGCTATGGCTGATAGCTGCATCCAAGTAGGATCCTGTAGCTTAACCAGGTCTTTTGTAAAATTAGGAAGACAAATGGTTTCTGGATGATTCTGGTGAAGAATTCATGCACTTATGAACACTCAAAAGTTTGCAGTGATGTTGGAAGACTGAAGCAGATTGATGTGTTTCTTTATTTCCCTTTCTCCGTAGATATTATTACACTTCCAGATAAAGTGAGCTGGGTCAAGTTCAACGTAGAATCTAATGGCTACTATATTGTGCAATATGACGATGATGGTTGGAAGGTTTTGATTCAGTTGCTGAAGGAAGATCCCACTGCTTTGACATCCAGTGACAGAGCTAATCTGATCCATAACATTTTCAATCTAGCAGGGTAACTTTTAAAATCATGGTTATTACTATAACTGTTCACTTGTCTTACAGAACATAGATCTGTGTGCATGGGCAGCAGAGAGATGGTAATCAAACTTCTTTAAAAAAACATACTAAAGAGAAATGTAATGCCAAAATGTTATCTGATACATGTTACTATAGAGTAAGTATGATAAAGTAATCATGCCAAGTATTGTTATCTTTCCTTATATATAACTGTGTTTTGGAGTGGCACTTTGCAGCTCTCCCATTGGCTGTGCAATGCACTCCCTCAGCCATTGGCCTGTCAGCTGTCACTCAAGAGTACTTGTGTGCTATTGGCTGGGTGCTGGGTTTGCTGCTTTTCCCCACCCACTCCCCCTGTGCCCTGTCAGAATTACTGGCAAACAGCTATCTCTCTTGACAAGGAATGCCATAAAGCCCACCTTCCAAAGCAGTTATTTTCTCGGGGGGGGGAGAGATCTGCAGTTCAGTTGTGATACCTGGTGATCTTAAGGGTCCACCTGGAGGTCGGCTACTCTAGTAGCAGCCAGTGCTTCAGAGTAGGGTACTTGCTGTAGAAGCTGAGTGGGTGATTTTGGACCAGTCACAGACTTTCAGCCTAACCTACCTCACACGGTTGTTATGCAAGTCAAAAGGGGAAGAAGAGAATGATGTAAGCTGCTTTGGTCCCTATTGCAGAGAAAGACTTCCTCCTGGGAAGCCATTGTTGCCAATCTCCAGGTGAGGGCTGGAGATCACTCAGAATTACAACTGCTCTCCAGATGGCAGAGATCAGTTCCCCTAGAGAAAATAGTGGACTCTGTGTCCTTATACCCTGCTGAGATGCCCCCTCATGACAGCCAATCTGATGTGGCAGTCAGGGCTTCAGAGACTCCATGTGCAGGGGGGAAGGTAAACTAAAGAGTGAGGGGGAAATAAAGGTAGGTTGATGATTGGCTGGGAAGTAGATAGGGTTGCCAACTCCAGGTGGGAAATTCCTGGAGATTTGAGGGCCGGAACCTGGAGAAGGTGAGGTTTGAGGAGGGGTGGGGCCTCAGACAGGTACAATGCCATAGACCCCACCCTCCCAACCAGCCATTCCCTCCTGGGGAACCACTGTTGCCAATCTCCAGGTGAGGGGTGGAGATCACTCAAAATTACAACTGATCCCCAGGAGGGAGGGGGGAGGAGATGGAAAGCTGAAATCAGAGGGGCAGATAATGGCAGGTTGATGCTTGGCTGGAAAGTAGATCAGTCAGAATTACAACTGATCTCCAGGAGGGAGGGCAGAAGTCAGCTGCAGTCAGAGGGCAAATAACAGTAGGTTGATGGTTAGCTGGGACAGAATTGCCAACTCCAAGTTGGGAAATTCCTGGGGATTTCAGGGGTGGAGCCTGGAGAGGGTGGGGTTTGAGAAGGTTGCCACAGCAAATTGGCACTGGGTGTCCAAGGCCTTGGCACTCTCCCAGAGCCTCTTTCTAGAGCTTGTTGTATTTATTTCCATAACGGGTCTTATTCCTAGTTAAGAAATATTTGTGGTGGCCTTAATGGCCATTGCATAAATTTATGTGAATTCCTTCAGAAGGTCCACTGGAGGACTTGAACCCTGGCTTGAGCTTTCAGAATCTGTTGTTGTAGTTGCATGTTATTTCCTTGGGAAATAATCACAAAGGTGACATTGGACAAAAGATGTCACATTATTGTGACTGGTCAGGAGGCTTCCCCCCAAACAGTGGACTTCTGGTTGTGATCAACCAAATTTGTCTGGATCTTTTATCTAAGAGGCAATTAGAGTAATATAGATGGCTCATTCCTTTAGAAATAGAATACCTGAAGAAACCAATTGACCGTGATAACTGAAGATGTAAGATGCCCCTGTAGAGAGTTTCGAACAATGCTACTTTTATTGATGAAGACAAGACAACTGTAGTAAACAGATGCTGATTTCTGCAAGAACAGTTTTGTTTCAAATTAATCTTCCGTAAGCAGTGAAACAAACATGAGTGAGCACCTTGGTCCATTTAGCCTTCTCTATTTATGTCTGCTAAGTCCAATTCAAACAATCTTGTAATATGAGTGAAGGGAACAGCAAAACATTTAGTTCAGAGCTGTCTGGAAGCAAATGATAGTCCGTAAGGGATGTATAACTGTGATTGGTAGATCTTGACAGCACTTGGGACCTCGTCAAAACAGTACCACTGAAAATTTTGCTTCCAAGAAAAGCAAAGCTATTTTCTAGCAAAGAGTGACAGGGCAAGCATAAAACTTCTTCTTAAAAATACTAAGGAAGGTATAATATATAATAATAATAATAATTACCATGATTTTAAAAACAGGCAATTGGCAATTTCTTTCTTATATTTGTTCCTGTATAATATCTTTTACAAGGAAAGATGACTCTCTCTTGGTCAGGCAATTTGCTTCTGAGAGAAATCCTCTGTAGGAAAATCTTTAAATTAATATTTTATCCATTTCAATTCAGAAAAAAGTATGCCACTAGCATCCTGTTGCAAAAGAGGCTAGCACAAAATTAATTTGTTTTTATACTGTAACATCCTATCAGAACATGAATCCAAAGATATTGAAAGTTAAATATCTCTTACTAGTACTGAGGACTAGAGATTAATCAGAATGCTTGACCCCCTTTTTCATGTTGTTTTAGTTTAGGACTGGTATCACTGAACAGAACCTTTGATCTGATTGAGTACCTAGTGAAAGAAAACAGCACTGCTCCAATCACAGAAGCATTGAATCAAGTGAATCGTATCTACAACTTAGTTGAAAAGAGGGGATTGCAAACTCTTGCTACCAAAATAGTGGTAAGTCCTTGGACACAAGGCAAATACTAACTATTCATGTTTAAAGAGTTACTACTGTATAGTAGAAGCATCCTATCGTACTGTGGCATCAACTCCAATTTCATAACAAGAAAAGTTGTATGTATTAAAAATATCTAAATCAGTAAACTTTGCCACTTAGAAGTGTGTGGTAGTTTCTCAGTAGATGCAAAAGCCATCTGCTTGCAACTTCATCCCTAATACTTCAGGTTCATAGAGTGAGCTACTCCAGATGGATTTCAAGCTTTTAGAACACTTTCACTCTACTAAATTTTGATAGTGAGGAATCTTCAGCAAATCTTAACACTCTCCCAGTGCATAACAATGCTAGTGTAGTCTTGCTTTTTGCCCTTGGAAAGTGGGATTGGGCTAAGCATCTTTGAATGCTTGTCCAAATAGTTCTGTATGAACTCAAGTATAAGCACCAGATGTTTGAATTAGTATATTGATACCAGTTGAACTTCAGAGTGAATGTAACAATGGGAAAATGCTCATCAGCCCTTTCTTCTGGAGGGAAGAAGTGCTTGAAGAGCCCCAAGGATTGTAGATGTGAGTGGTAGACGATTAGGAAATCTTGGGTATTTTGAAGTATTTTGGGGGTTTACAAAAGCATCCTTGTAACTGTAATGGGGTTTTGCTATCATTCAGTTGTGTTTTTCCTTTGTGCTTTCCTAGAAAAAGGTGGAAAACATGCTTGGAGAAAATATCAAGAAACAAACATGGACAAACAAAGGGAGCCTCTCAGAACAAGAGCTGCAATCAAGTCTGCTAACTTTTGCCTGTTCCCATAACTTAGGAAACTGCAGCACCACTGCCACAGTGCTGTTTAATGAGTGGATGAACTCCAGTGGCACCAAAAGGTGAAACAAAGATGTATTTTTTGAATAAAGTATCCACTTTACAATGGCATCAAGAAAATATTTCCCTGTTACTTGACCACTACCAGAACAAGGCTGTTTCACTAGTTTTATATTGCTACTGCAGTTATCACTGCATTGGATGTGGAAATACTTGTCTTGATGTCATCAAGTGACAAACATTTTATCATGCTTTTCATCATGCAGTTAATAAATGTGACTGCTAACATCTGAATTAGACTTGCAAAATGGGTAGTGTTCACGTACTTGGGAATAAATCCCACTGTAGTCAATAGATCAACCTAAAGCAGATCATTGTAGGTGTACATACTGATTTTGTGAGAATGAGGGCACAAAGCACAGAATTGCATTTTAAGTGTAGAGCACAAGAACAGGTTCAAGGTCCTGATAGTGCCGTTTGAGAGCACACGAGTACTTCCTGTTGCTTCAGCAGAAGAGCACACAAAGGGGCCTTCCCAAAATGAGGCATCTTGGAACATCTACTCCTAGTGGAGCCTTACACTGGATAGAAGTCATAGCAAGGTTATGGTGTCCTTGCTTTTAGATGTGAACATGGTGGGAGTGTTCAGTTCTGCTTGCATTGTACTGAATGCCGCTGAAGTGGAAGCCTGTGTTTACAGCGCAGCAGTACAATAAAGATTAATATCAGGCTGCCCATCCAGTATTTCAGTTATTAGTGTCATAGATGCAATTATTTATTACACTCATCAATTGGCTCACTGCATGTGTCAAGTGGCACTGAGCATCTGCTGCCAACTGATAGCTGCTCTCAAATGGTACTTGGGGTGACATGCCAAGACTTGAATTGTACACATGGTGGCAGTTGCTCTGGGTCAGTGTAACATGGGCAAGAAGCCAAAAGGTGCAGGCTTTTCACAAAATGGCAATATATGTGAATACATTTTGGTCTTCAACCAGTAGTTCAGTACCTAGAAATGGTTGGTTTCAGATCTAAGGTGGGTCATGCTAATGGCATTGCTGGGTTTTTTTGTTTTTGTCCTTTGAAGTAAAACAAACAAACTTTCAGTGGCCACAAGACTGGGCCCTCCTGTATCTTTGATAGTTGTACTGACAAAGGAATTATGTGTGCTCCTGCTTATGTGGAAGTGAGAAAAGCTGCCATTGCTTAAACCACCACTCCCCCCCCCAACAACTCTTAAAGGTATGGGACTTCTGTCCTCCTTTAGATCTCACTTGGAGATATGAGACATGAACCCAGATACTTTTTAAAAAATTAATAGAGGTGGCTCCCCTGGACATATGAGGTAGCTGTTGTTGTTCCAGACTCACTGTGCGTTTAATGTTGGGTTGTTTCCCTCCAAAGTGAACTATAACTTTAATGCTATATAGCTCTGCTTCCTAGTTACCTTTGTATCTGATCAGTCTTCTGATATTAATTTGTGTGACCTACAAATTCTTCTCGCAGGTTAAGGGCTTTGTTTAAAAGAGGTTATCACTAAGGGCAGTTTTAGCTAAAATGCTTTGAAGTGGCTGTTCTCTTTAAACTCTTCTTATAAAGGTTTGTTCTCCCTGTGTAGTCTGCCAGCAGATGTTATGAAGATCATATTCACAGCTGGAGCAAAAACTGAAATTGGCTGGCACTTCCTTTTGAAAATGTATTCCTCTTTGGTTTCTGAAGCAGAAAAGCTCAAAATCCTTGAAGCACTAGCCAGCACAAATGATGTTCGAAATCTGATCAGGTATGAAGCCTTATGTAGACTAAAATCCTAAGCATCATTCTGGACAGCTATTAATTCTTCTTTGTGGACATCTTTTTTTGTTTTAACCATTTTGTTTGGTTCATCACTGCAGGTTTGTACATCAATATATCTAATTCTCAGTGTGGCCAGATCTGTGGATACTTAAATCCAAAGACTGGAATCATGAACAGACAAGACAGATATTTTTACAAACCTGAAAGACACCTTAGGTCTGAAATCTTAAAAATATCTTTGGGAGCTAATAGAAGCAGCACCTGTAGCTTTAAGAATTGAATGCCCTTGGTGGCTGTTGCTAGGTGACCATAACTGTATTGCCACCCTTCCAGTTTTGGTTTCTGTTAGTAAAAGTGAAAATGAAAAGGCCATGCTGTTTTCAGGGCTGTTTTGGTTTTTGAGGACCTGGTCATCAGGACCAGGCCCACCAGCAAGCACCTGATTTGTATGGTGTCGTGAGTTACAGTTTCAGGCTAGGGAGACCTAGGTTCAAATCATTCTGCCATAGAAGCTCACTGGGTGACTTTGGGCCTGTTACACATTCTCAGCGTAACCTATCTCCCAGTGTTGTTGTGAGGATACAGTGGAGGAGAGGGAAATTATGTAAGCTGGTTTGGGTCCTGTTGTGGAGAAAGGTGGAGTATAAATGAAATAATAACTGAAGATGGAGGAGAGATAAAAAATAGGTTAGTTGGTGTGTAGGAAGGAGAGGAAGAAGCAGGAGGAAATAGTGTGGGGAAGGGGATATAATGCTAAGTAGATATCTTTTTCTGTTTGTGCATTGCTGGATCCAACCCATTAAATGGAACTATCTTGCCTTTCCTGTGCAGTCCATTGCTCCCCTAAAAATGCAGTCCCCAGGTTTCAGGCAGTGCCTAGGAGCCATGTTGTGTGAGAGCTTGGGGGCCTGGAGTGTGATGGGAAAATCAGGAGAAGTCGTCCCTTCTCCACTGGTTGGAAGTGTTCTTCTGGTGGCAAACAAGCACCGGATCTAATCCAGATTTTTTTCTTCCTGTTTTCTTCTCTTACTGAATAAGGAAAGAATATGTGCAAGAAGGAATGCAAGTGCAGGGAGGCAGATTCAGAGGTCACTTCAGCTCCAACCAGATAGTCTTTACCTGTCCAAATTTATGCAGGTGTGGGATTCCATCTTCTCACGCTGCATCCTTTGCACACCTGACAATGTCTCAGAGGCCCTTTCTGCAGGAGCACATATAGAGACCAACACTAGGAGTGTGCAGGGAAAAAAATTGTTTTATTTTCAGATTTGGGTTTAATAAAGCCACATTTTTTCATATTCCCGAATATGCCCAAATACCAATACCTGTATTGTAGTGGTATCTGAAAATATTCAGTATTCCTGAATATATTCGGCTCCATTATATCCTATGGTGCCGTGGTAAAGGTAAAGGTTCCCTTGCTAGAAAGCAGTTGAATCTGACTCTAGGGCTGCGGTGCTCATCTCCGTTTCAAAGCCGAAGAGCCAGCGCTGTCTGAAGACATTTCCATGGTTCTGTGGCCGGCATGACTAAACACCAAGGCGCACGGAACGCTGTTACCTTCCCACTGAAGTGGTACCTATTTATCTACTTGCAATTTCTTGCTTTCGAACTGCTAGGTTGGCAAGAGCTGGAACTAGAGACGGGAGCTCACTCCGTCATGCGGCACTCTCGGGTCTCAAACTGCTGAACTACTTTGTAGTCAATGGCAAAAATCTTCTCAGGAGTATTCCCTGGGCTGGGGGGGAGGAGGTTTGAGGCAGAGGCACCAAATTTGTACTGTAGCTGATGGAGCCTCTCCCCAAAAGAACCCCCAAGTTTGAACAAGGGGGTCCAATTCTAGGGGTATCCAAAGAGGGTGCCTTCAATCCTCCATTATTTCCTATGGAAGGGGGGAAAGGCAGGCAGATATAAAACCAACAGCCTAGCGCAGGGGTGGCCAAACTTGCTTCATGTAAGAGCCACATAGACTAAATGTCAGATGCTCAAGAGCCACAAGGTGACTTTGGAGGAAGAGGCAGGTTTAGGGGTGTGGCCTGAAAGTGGCATCATAGGAAGGGGTACAGGAGGTGATATCTTTGGAAGGGGTGGAGCTTAGGAGGTGTTGCCACCTGATCTTTGACCTGGAAGTGACATCATAGGACCATCACAAAGTGATGTCACATCCTTTCAAGGCATCACCCCCAAAGTCTCCTGGCTCCACCCCTGAAGTCCCCAGTGGATAAAAACAGAAAAACACAAATGGTAAAAACAGATATTGCTGGGATATATTGCAATACTTTGTGAAATGGCAGAGGTACCTCAGCCAGCATGGACAAGCCATCTTCGATGACGCTTTGCCTGCTATCCCCACAACCCCCTTCATGATACTGGTGGCAAGAGGCCCATGAAGAGCCTCTCACTGTGGTCTGTTTAAAGGCCCCATGGAGGGGTTGAAGGTAACCATGTACCCTGACTGGGGCCTTCCCTTCCTTCCCCCTCTCCCTGGTAGAGGGCATCCCCCACACACCCCCATGGTGCTGGCAGCAAGATGCCCATGAAGAGCCTTTCGCCATGTTCCTGTTTAATGCCTATGGAGGGGGGTAAGGTAACCATGCAGCCTGGCTGGACCTCTCCCGATCACCCTCCCCAGCAGAGGGCATCCCACATCACACACCCCATGGTGCTGGTGAGCTGACGAACAGGGTGCACAGAAACGGGCTTCCCCAGCAGCTCTCTTAGCTGATCCCTCCCCCGCCATTGAGCCCCTGGCAGCTGGGACTGCTGCTCTTCCTCTCTTTTCTGTGCTCTATTCCAGCAGCAGAAGGCAGCAGAGGGGAGGGAGTGGCTTTCAAAGGGGGGGAATGCGGGCGAGGGGGCAAGCTTCACGAGCTGCAGGAGAGGGCTCCAAGAACCACATGTGGCTCCTGAGCCACAGTTTGGCTACCCCTGGCCTAGCAGTTTCTCCCGGTGAATCTCTGCAGTAGAAACTGTGAGATGTGGTGTGGTGTTGGGCCAGCAGCAGAACCAACAAGCCCAAAAATATAAAACACAATACAACAACTTAAAAAATTTAAAGTGCTAAAAGGCAACAGAACCACAAATCAGGAGAACCAAAAACAGAGGGTCTAGGCCCCAGACAGAAAGCCTAGTAAGTAACACCTCCCCCCAAAAAATCCCCAACAAGCCAAAAAATATCAAGCACAGTAAAGAAATATAACTTTTAAACTGCAAGCAACAGGCTGGCAACAAAACCACAAACTAGAAGAACCCCCTCCCCCCCAAAAAAATAGGAAGAGGCCTGAGAGGTCCTAGGGCCCAGAAGCCTACCCACCATCATCACCACACTCCAAACCCACCAGCCCACAACAAAATAAGAAAAGTATTTAAAAAGTGACCCTGATAAGTCAAACCAGTGATGTCTTCAGTCTTCTTCTGTTGCCCAGCAGGCAGGATGGATCTTGATCCGAAGTAGTCCAATAGTTAGCAGCAGGAAAGCAGGCTGAGAGCAGTGGCTGAAGCAGAAGCCAACCACACAATCTCCAACCCAGGCTCCCTCAGCAGCAGGAGCAGGAATGGAGTCATCCAGCCAGAGACCCCTGCTTTTATGTTCTCTGGGTAAGCACAGAAGAATTTCAAAAAAGATCAAACTTCTGTGATAGGCCAAAGAGCAGTATGCCACCCTTACCTGCAGTCCTGTTGGCCAGTGCTCCTCCCCCTGGGAAAGCAGCAAGCTAGTAGTTGGGCTTCAACAAATGAAGCCAGAAGCAACAACAGCCTTGCAAGCTGCAATGGCATTTGCTAATGCATTGCAGTGATCAGCTGTCTGTAAGGTCCCTTTCCCCTCTCCCTCCTGGAAAGCAGAGCAGAGGGTGGAAAAGAGACAAAAATGGTGGGAAAAACGTAAGTGGAGCCCTTTAAAGTTTAAACCCCTGCCATGCCTGTATTCGGTAATGCCAAAAAAACCTAATTTCTTTCTTTGGGGGGGGGTTTGGCATTCAGTATTCAGCAGCCAAATCAGACCAGGGAATCTGATTCAGTATGCCGAACACCTGAAAAATGCTGAAAATACATTTTTCAGGGGGGGGTTCGTTTCAGTTTTACTGAATGCACACCCCTAGTCAACACATATAGGTTCCATATGTTTGAAAGTACCTTGGAAAAATATAGCTCATGGATTGCACATATGTAACATACCACACTGAGTGCATAAGCCCATTCAGGGTGGTTTCTCTAACACATGGAGGCTGGGTGAAAGGGTGGAGCCAGTGCATGTGATTCTAACCTTCCTTGCATATATTTGTACATACAAAGTGTCTGTGTAGGGCTAAAGTAACTCTCTGAAATTGCCTTTGCCTTTTTCTTCTACACGTGCATGCTCAGCAGCCTCATGAAATTCTGGGTCATGTAGTTTCCAGTGTTCCTCCTATCCTTTTTAAACACTGGGCACTCTGATAGAAGTGCATTTCATAGGGTTGTGATGCTTATAATGCTAGTATTGCAGCAGACTACTTTCCATGCTGGAAAGGAACAGTTAGAAGCATGGCATTCACGTTGAAATGAAGATAAATTTGGCCTGCCGGAGTTTATATGCTGAGGTGTGTGACTACTTGGGGAACACCACTAACTAGACAATAGTAATGCCTCTGAAAGACTTCCACAGTGTGCTTCAGGACTCTGTGTAGGATTTTTATCAGGTCATTGGAATCTTGATCTGTGACCACACAGAAGATCATAGAAGGATCAGAATTTTGATAGGAATCTATCTAGCACAGAGGAAGAGAACAATTCCTAGGTTAGAGTATAAATTTTTGACTGCTGCTTGACATGAAGCCAAGGAAATTCCTCAATTGCAATGCATTGCACTGCACCCACTTCAGATGACTCATGATGGTGCATCTCTGAAAAGTCTCTGACTTAGGCTGCTTTCTCTCCCCAGGTTGATGCAAACAAGTCTTGAAGGAATCCAGATTAGATCACAGGATCTTTCACTTGTTATAAGAACAGTCAGCCAGACTTTGCCCGGGCACTTAGTGGCCTGGGACTTCGTCAAAGAGAACTGGGAACACCTTATAAGAAAGTAAGACTCTTCTTGAGTTGTGGTGATAATAAATTCTGTTTTACTCTGTATGTGTGGGCGTACATACTCTACTTCAGTACACAAACCATACAACATAAGGCTAGGTTTTTAAATTGAGAGGTACTACTAGTACTGTTAAGTTTTCTACATCTTCAAACTAGTTTCTTGAATCTCCCAACATTCTCTCATGGAATGGTTTGCAGTTAGTGTCACTTATAGCTGTAGTGACTGACCATCTTACATACTTCTGAGTTTTTACATATAAATAGAAGAGATGTGGTCTTGACAGGTAACATGTGTGTGTATCTGCTGGCCAGGTTTTCACATCCAGCATCTGATTAAGTGACACCCCCCTCCATTCTTTGAAATTTGACTACTGCAGCATGTGTACCGGGAGACTGTCTTGGTCATGGAAGTGCAATATATGCTAACTGACCAAGAGCACATATGAACATATGAAATTGCCTTTACTGAATCAGGCCATTGGTCCACCAAAGCCACTACTGGCTATTCAGACTTGTAGCAGCTCTCCAAAGTAGAGGTCTTTCAGATCACGTACTACCTGTTCATTTTAACTGAAGATGCTGGGGTTGCATCTGCACGCCAAGCATAATTCAAAACACTGTGTCTAATTTGTGAAGCATGTAGGTGTTCTTGGAGAGTGTTCTCTAGCTTTGCTCTTGCCTGCCCTCCTCAGTTAGAACAATGTCCCATAGATTTTATAGGGTATTTTATATATATTGTTTTGTCAACTAAGATAAATCTGTTATGTTGTCGAAGGCAAAAGACAGAAGAGACCCCCACACCTTCTCCTTTTTTTTTAAAGCACCCCTAAAAGAGGCATTTTTTATTTTTATATATAACAAACACTACAAACATTCAAAACATACAATATACACAAAACCACACTACAAAACATAAGACAACATTTAACATTCATGGGGGGATACAAGTTCTAACATCTAACAGTTAATCCAATTTTTCCACCTTGCCATAATTGATACTAATACCTTTTACATGAGCTTCTCTATACTTTATCTATCTAGCTAATTTTTAACATACATATTAAAAGTTAATACTAATTTTTACTTCTCTCCATCCTGCCCTTTCTGATTATACCAATCATAAAAACATTGCCACGTATTCTGAAAAGCTGAGTCATCATAGCCTTTCATCATCATCATCCATTTCTGCTGCTTCCATTATTTTCGCAATAAATTCTTGTTCAGTTGGTATCACTGTTGATCTCCAGTATTTTGCATGTAAAATCCTGGCTGCTGTTGTTAAGTATGTTATCAAGTACCGATCTTCTCTCATTGTTTCTTTCGGGAGTATGCCTAATAGTAGAGTTTCTGGTTTAAAAGGAACCGTACTTTTTATAACTTTCTGTATCAGTCTATGTATCCATATCCAAAATCTTTTTGTTACATCACACGTCCACCACATGTGATACAATGAACCTAATATTACATTTCCAACATTTATTAGAACATTTCTCGTCATACTTCGCCAATTTGTCAGGTGTAATATACCATCTATAAAACATTTTATACATATTTTCTCTGTATGGCACCGCTCTAGTTATTTTAATATTTGTTTTCCATATTTGATCCCAATGATCGAATTCAATACTATAACCAAAATTCTGTGCCCATTGAATCATATTATTTTTCACCATTTCATCTGCCATATAATCAGACATCTATAAGGAGTACATAAATTTCTCTTCTGGCGCATACAATATTTTTTCTAATTCTGATAACGTCTTCTCAAACCCTATTTTTTAATCTTTCGCATACATTGATTGGATTTGTACTTTCTGCCACCATGTAAGGTCAGTGTCCAAGTTCCCCCCTCGCATTGATAATGTCCAAATATCTCTGTGGGGGATCCTCTTGATATAGTCTAGGTAGTGTCACTGCCTCTAAGGGAACAACCAATTTCAACGTTTTAGTAAACCATCTCTTTCGAATAATCTCCCAAACTCTTAAAAGCGCATCACTTATCCAATGCTGTCTAAAATACTTATGGGATGTCGCTTTCACATCCCAGAGGAAAGTATGCCATCCCGTCAAAAGATCATGACCCTCCAGTTTTAGAAGTCTTCGGTCTTCCAGCATTATCCATTCCTTAATCCATGCTAATGCTCCAGCTCTGTAATATAAGATCCAATTGGGAAGACTGAGCCCGCCTCCCCCCCCCCCAACTTCTGTAGAAGTATACCGCATACCATGCAGTTGTGGACAAGTTTACATTGCGACCACACAGCATAGCATTCAAACAAGAGTAAAAGAACATGAAAGACACTGCAGACTTGGCCAACCTGAAAAATCAGCAATGGCTGAACATAGCCTAACCCAAAGAGGACACAGCATTTTGTTCCAAGACACTGAAAGAGTGGACAACACTTCGAATTACCATGTCAGATTACACAGGGAAGCTATTGAAAAACACAAAATGCTCAACAGCTGGCAGTAGCACTACAGATAAGATCAGAGTTTCAGTAGCCATTCCGCACACAAAAGAAACTCCTCAAACCTCCTCAGGAAACAATCTATAGACAAAAGAACCTCCTCAGGAAAGCTCCTCCATTAGCATGTGCATAGCCTAGAGAACTACACAAGATAATTGACTCAGCCCTACCCCACCTTCCAGGGTAGAAATAAATTACTTGCCTACCATTTTTCTGCTCACCTTGACACAAAGAGTACTCCATCTTTCTGTGTTATACCTCCGAGGATGCCAGTCACAGCTACTGGCGAAACGTCAGGTCCTACAATGCCAAGACCATGGCCACACAACCCAGAAAATCTACTGTAACTGAAATAAATCTCCTGGCTTCCTATTTATAAAACTGGTTGTTCTGAATATTATCACATACCATGTACCTTCAACATATCTAGCGTGAATTAAATATTTTTAAAATAAATACTAGTTGATCTTTATTCATTCTCCTTTCAGATTTCACAGTGGATCATTCACAATTCAAAATATTGTGACTTCGACAACTCATCAGTTCTCAACAGAGGAACATTTGCGTGAGGTTTGTTGAAAAAAGAATTTTCCCAAAAATACTTTTTTGGAGGGAGTACTGTCATTGACATGGTTGCAAGAGAATGCATAGTAGGGGTCAAGATCCTGTGCCATTACATTATCTCAGCTTCCACTGTCTGTTCTTGTATTCTTGTTAATCTCTAAGTAATAACTCATGCAACTTCTTTAGAAATTTAAGAGACTGCTGTTGAACTTGTTACGTGTGTAATAAAATCGTTATTCTGATTATTCTGATATTTACAGTGTAATTGGCATTCAATTCTAAATGGAGGATTTCTTCCCACTTACTTTTGGCTACCAAGGATGCACCAGGAAAAGTTTGTTTTATCCTTCCAATTTTTTTTACAAGAGTTTTGTTTCTGCAGGTGAAGGCATTCTTTGAGTCTAAGTCGGAGGAGACTGCTCAACTCCAATGTGTCCGAGAAGCCATTGAGACAATTCTGCTGAATATTCAGTGGATGGACATAAACTTGGTGAATCTGGAGAAGCTGTTGCTGTAATGTTTGCAGTGCCCCCAGAGCTCATATTAGCCACTTGGAATGCTGCAACTCTTACTCTTTTTTGCTTTTGCAAAAACCAGGGTTGGAAATGGGCAATGCAACTTTCTTTGCACTGTGAGAGAATTTTAGTTAGCTCAGGGTACATCTCTTCCTAAGCTGGCTCTCTTTGGAGTGGACTGGGCATTGTTGCTTTTTAAGGGAGTAGTCATTCGTTGACCAAGCATCCACGCAAAAAGGAGACAACTTTTAATACTATTATGCAGCTCCCTTCCATTTGAAATCTAGTTCCATTTTCTAAAATTTGGATAAAGACTGAACACGAGCAACAAGGCAACAACTCCCCCGAGAGCAGCTTTCCTTTGTAGAGTGCTGTCTGATTGTTGTTGGCAATTTCTTGCATTGTAAATACTGTACTTGTTGTGGAGCACATATGTTTGTTTGTGAAGTACCATGATTCTAATTGGCTGCTAAAGCATATAAAATGGAGGTGGAAAGCTATGTCAAATTTTGTTCTTTTGGATGGTTTTCCAAAAGTTATACACACATAGGATATAATTATTGGTAGAAAATTTATTATTGTTTTTAATGTAGCTGAGTGCTACTGATACGGTATACTAAATAAGCCAAACAATTCTTATTTTTAAAAATGTGGGAAGGGGAAGAAATTTGTGTCTAATTTAGTAAATGAGATTGATAAAACTTTGACTCCTGTCTTATAAAAATCCCACCTTCTCGTAGTTACTTAAGTGTACTTTTTAGTGCTGTTGAACCAATGCTACAGAATATTATACAAGCAGTTATTCTGCCTGATTTGATATTTTTACTGCTGATTTTGACCTTTATTTGATTTGCATCTTTCTAAGGGTCCTCATTAACAAAATGCCACAGCATTAATTAATGTATGCCACAGAGCTTTAATTCTACATGACCCAGCCCTGGAAATCTTGCTTTTATTCATGTCTTGTGTGATGGAGCAACAATGCTGGGGTAAAGCTGAAACGTAAGTTTTGTTATAGATGACCCAAGACAGGTTAAATGTACTAAAGGGTATGCAATTCAGAGGCTTTTCAGGTGTCTGAATATAGTTTAGGCCACTCTGAAGAAAGACATAGAGTTTAGAAGGTCAAGGAAAGCATTCTAAGCCAAATCGGCTCCTTAATGATAAAAATAGAAGATTGCATTTCTTTGAGGAGCTGCATTTCCTCAGGATTACCATGGTTATCTGTCTGTCTTGATTCATCACATATACAGCATAATGTTGATTAAAATAACTAGCTTTTCAACTGTGAAGAAAACAGAATGGAGTAAGATTCTTAGATAGTTCCAGTTTTCAGACTGCTTATCTTGATATAATCAGAGAAAAAATATTACCCTCCACTTACTCTTTGAATAAGAAAAAAGAATTCCCTTTAAGGTGACGTGGTTAGAAATGTTGCCATGACCTTGAGTTGTCCCGGACAGAGTATGTGAATTGCTATGTGTTCTGTTATCTTCCTGATCTGTACTTCTGTCCTGGCTGTACCTTCTCCTATGCACTGATCGTCTCTTCAGTTTGTTTAGTAACAGTAGTGGGTTTAAACCCGTAGGATAACTGCCCCGTTAATTCCCTTTCTTGGGTCATTTAACATTGTTCAACAGCATATAGATGCACTCGCTACTGGAAACGTGAAGTGTACTTGAAAATATAGTGCACCAATATCTTCGAATTAAGAATATAATGTTAAAGCACTGTTTTTCTAAGAACTCTTTTCAATTATTTATTTTTTTAGTATGGAATTCAGATTTGGTTATGTGGTGGTCAATCATGTCTATTCTTTGCTTCCCCGTTCCTGGACTGGGATCCAATCCCCAGTAGAACCAATCAAAGCTATCTCACTTACCTCCTAAAATTACAAGTGAAATACAACTTTGATTCCAACAAGCTTTGATTTCTTTTTAATTTCCTGTTGGTTCACTGGAAGTTGGAGTGGTTGGACTGTCCTTTATTCTTTAAATTCAAGCCAAAGCAGCAGTTCACAGGTATTAAGTCTTGTGCTAGATGAACTTTAATCTGTGCTGTACTGTTCCTTTCAGCAGGATAATAATGCACTGTAGTAATATTCAGAGGTCTTTTCTGTAGTTTAATAATATGGAGTGGTTCTTGTTCAAGTAAAAAATTTTCTACCATGTTTTAAGACACATACAGGGCTATTAATGGTATATGTTCTTAAATGGTGAAATCTCAGTTGTGTTTAATACTCCTTAGCTTTGGAAACATCTGAAACTGGTTGTATTCAAAGTTTCCATGCTGCTACGGTATCCTACTCAATAGTATCCGCTCTGTGTGTGCATGTATGCACACACACACCCATAGCTTTGCTTTTGTCACTCCTCTAAGTTCTTAGTTCTAAAATTTTGTCAGAGAGAATGTTGCAATTTTTTCCAGCCTCCTCTTCTCACCAACCCCCCCCCCCATGTTTAGAAATGCATCGCAGAAAATTTTCAAGCAGTGTTGTGTCCCCCCCCCCCTTTAATCAAGTCCTGAATTTGGTTTTAAATCTTTCTGGGTTGTGGGTTTTTGCAAGGAAAGAATTGGAATAGAGACAATCTTGGTTGTATTTAATCTAATAGTAGCAATGATTCATGTGCCTTATGGAGTATATTATGATGACTGTGAAAGGAATATATTGGTGTATATAAAGAAAGTCTGTATTTTTTACACTCTCCTTTCACAACTGTTGTCTTACCTATAGGAAGATGTGTGTTGTTGTGGTTATTGAATGAATTAAACCTTTTTTTCCAAGCCCATCTTGTTGGAATGTCTTGCAGTAAAACTGATTTTTAGGTCCTTGGGACTAGAAGTCAAGTACTATGATCTAAAACTCTGTGGAGTTCTGATGTACACACTGAGATTGGTACACAAGCAAGAGTTTTGCTGTTAATTTCAGTGACATGGAGCATTCACTGAGGCTAAAAACAGAAGCATCTGCTAACATGTTTTCTCAAAGGGTGTTGAGTCTTGCATATGCTCCTCAAATCTATTGCTCAGCTGACTGTAAACTGAATAGGTTTCAATCCAGGTCAAACGTAAAGTTTCTAGATATCATCCTTAGTTATCGTGTCTCTGTATGCTTTAAGCACAATTTGTAGTGTTCCACTGTGGAACTTTAATGTTGGACCAGGGGAAAATTATATTCAGTTATTCACCTCTCACGTGCACATCATACAGTTTGTAAAAATGCATAGAAGTATTGTCTTAATACTTTTCTCTAAGAATGAAAGTTAAATGCCGTGACCAAATCACATGAGAGTTGGGTTTTTTAGCTCTAGGTCAGAGAGAGAGAGAGAACTTTTGAACCACATTTTTATCTTTGAAACAGTTGCGTAATTCTTATAGACGGGAGGATAATAATGGCAATCTGTATCTCATTCTGAGATGGATGATGCAAGCTTTCCATGAACTTCAGTCCAGTCTATTAATACATGGAAATGGGAATTTGAAGGTGTTGAGACGAAGAATCAAACTGTCTTTTGTTGTACAAAAATCTCAAGATGCTTTTGAAGTAACATGGTCTCTTGGGATTGGGAGTTGCTGTGCATATTTCATTAGGGAATTCTAAAACTGTTACACAGTTAGCTAGTTTAGTTTCTCCAGTTGCTCAGTGCTCTCCTCCAATCAGAAAATTGGGAAAAAAGAAGGAAACTAGCATGAAGAGCACATACCATATCAGATGTTGGAGATGCTATATTCAAAGTTATTTATGAGCACCCTGAGAAATCTACTTTTGTGTGTTGTGAAGGAAACGCAGCCTTCTGGTTTTTTTAAAAAGTCAGCATTGTACCCAAACAATACAGCCAGGCCCTTTGAAATCATCTGTAGCTAAAACAATGTTGCATATTACCTCAAAACACACTTTTCAAACTGACCATCTTAAAACTGACATCAGTCTTCTTTTAATTCTCACAAGGCAACTGCATGCATACTAGTTTGCATTTAACTTTGTTTCTTTGTAAGTATGTTGGAGGGGAAAGATGGTAAGGGAGGATTTGGGGGGGGGCAATGGATCTTGTTGCTTTTAAGGTATCCGTTATACCTGAAACTGGACATGCATTTTAAAAACAGTATTCCAAGGAATGTGACTTTGGCCATTTTTCCTTGGAAGCAACATGCTTCAAGATAGTGACCATCAAACTGAATGATATTTGCACGATTATACGTCTTTTACCTGTTCACTATTATATTAGATAGCACATTCTTCATTTGCATAAACTGGCTTTCTTAATCTCTTTGGAAAGACGTTATCTTTGCACTCTGATCTTTAAAGTAATGTTTCATTAACTGTACAATTTTTGAATGCATTTCATGAATCTAGACTTCTGTGTCTGTTTGAAATCTTATTAAAGAATGCAGGTCTAAAGCCTCATTCCAGTCAGGTGCATACAACACAGCCTCCATCTTCAAACACATATGACAATGCAGGGATACACTCCTCAGTAGTTGCTGTATCTTGTTGTTACTTATTATGTGTCATGATGCAACTAATTGTTTTGTCATGTATTTAATGAAGTGGTGGTTAAAGCTTTAGCCACTTTAAAAATGTCATTTGCCATACTAAGCTCTCAGGTCATAGTCTTTTATAAGTTAAACCTCCTAGGTTTGCTGTGTTACTTAAACCTGCAGTTTTAGTAGAAATACATTACAGACCTTTACACGTGACATTATTTTGATCAAAGCAATGATCTGGCATCTTTTTTCAGTTAGTCATGGCACAATGTAGAAAATTACTGTAAAAATCTGAAATAGTTACCTTTTTAAAGATGTGGAATGGTATGATGCTTGAATGGATGCTTGAGAGCCACTGAAGGCTTTTGATTTTCAAAGGAAGGGTGGATTTTTGAGAGTAAATTTAAAGCAGATCTGTGGAGAGGTCTTTAATTCTATTGATAACAAGAAGTTGGCCTAAATAATGGTAACATCAAAGTAATTCTGGAATTTCAAATACAACAGGAATTTTGGAAATGGGGTTAAACTTTCTGTGTTCAGTACTCTAAAGATGCACAGTGCAAGGTACAAGTACCTAAGCAGTAATTCTCCAAGTTATAAAATACTTGCCTTGAGGTGAAGGATTTCTGAAAACAGTGTTTATACATGTCTACAAATTTATATGCAAATTTTGATTTTGCTTAATTTTGTAAAAGGGAATTAAAGCCTATTTTTCTTTGTACAAGTTAAATGGTGTGCATTATAATCAGCACTGATTTGAAGGGCATGTATACTGCAAACACCATTATGTATGGGGGGTTGAATTAAAATAAAATCTTTCAATACAAAATGGTTTGTTTTTTATCTTTATCAGTTCTTTGGATGTATTTTTTAAAAGGGTATTGCATGTACCACTTTATTACATACCAACTGTGCCTGTCAAAAAAATAATTAAAATTTGTGAGATTTAAGCAGCAATCCTAAACAGATCAACCATTATGTTGTCAAAGGCTTTCACGGCCGGAGTTCATTAGTTGCTGTAGATTTTCCAGGTTGTGTGGCCATGGTCTTGGCATTGTAGGACCTGACGTTTCACCAGTAGCTGTGACTGGCATCCTCAGAGGTATAACACAGAAAAATGGAGTACTCTGTGTGTCAAGGTAAGGGTATATATCGAGTGCACATCCCTATTCTCCCCCTAGGAAGAAAATCAGGTAGTAAACTTCCTTGCAGTGGCAAGGAAATAAATGCTTATGTATGGGTAGTAACCTATGGTCCTATGGCATTGGAGAACCTAAGAAGAGCCCTCCTGGATCAGACCAGTGGCCCATCTAGCCCAGCATCCTGTCTCACACAGTAGCCAACCAGTTCCTCTGGAGGGCCAACAACAAGGCATAAAGGCCACAACCTTCCCTTGCTGTTGCCTCCTGGCACTGGGATTCAGAACATGAAGGTTCCCTTCAGTTACCATGGCTAGTAGCCACTGATAGACTTATCCTCCATGAATCAATCTAATCCCCTTTTAAAGTTGTCTATTCCTGTGGTCACCACTACATCCTCTGGCTGCAAATTCCACATTTTGATCACTCTCATGTAAAAAAGTATTCCCTTTTGTCCATCCACTGCCCATCACATTTATTTGATGCCCTCGAGTTCTAGTATTTTGGGAGAGGGAGAAAAGGTTCTCTTTGCCAGCTCTTTCCACCCCATGCATAATTTTATAAACCTCTATCATGTCCCCCACTTAGTCATCTCTTTTCTAGACTGAAAAGTCCCAGACTTCAGTCTTTCCTCATAGGGAAAGTGCTCCAACCCCCTAATCATCTTGCTTGTCCTCTTCTGTACTTTTTCCAGCTCTGCAATGTCCTTTTTGAGATACGGTGACCAGAACCCTTTCCTGATAACCCCTAATGTAGAGTTTGCCCTTTGCACTACTGCAGCACGCTGAGTTGACACTTTCATTGAGCTACCCACTGTGACCCCAAGATCTTCCCTCTCAGTCTCAGCAAGTTCAGACCCCATTATCCTGTACTTGAAATTGGGATTTTTTTTGTCCCAATGTGTGTCATCTTACAATTACCAAAATTGAATGTCATTTGCCACATTGTCGCCTACTCACCAAATTTGTGGAGTTTTTCACAGCCTTGGTTTTTCACCACCCTGAATAATTTTGTATCATCTCCAAAGTTGGCCACTAGGCTACTCACTGTTAGTTCCAGATCATTTAGGAATAAAATAGTACCAGCCCCAATACCGATCCTTTGGAACCCCACTGCTTACTTCCCCACATTGTGAGAACTGCCTCATTTATTCCTACTCTTTGCTTCCTGTCATTTAACCAATTTTTAATCCATAAGAGAACCCATCTTCCTATCTCATGACTGCTAAGTTTACTCAGGAGTCTTTGGCGAAGTACCTTGTAAAAGCCTTTTGAAAGTCCAAGTATGTAATGTCTACTGGGTCACTGTTGTGTATATGCTTGTTTGCTTTCTCAAAGAACTCCAAAAGGTTGGTTAGGCAGGACTTCCCCATGCAGAAGCCATGCTGATTTTCCCCCTTTGTTCCTCTATGTGTCTAATAATTCTACCTTTGATTACAGTTTCTGTTAATTTGCTTGGGAGAGACATTAGGCTGACTGGCATGTAATTTCCTAGTTCCCCTCTGGATCTCTCTTATTAACTGGTGTTACGTTTGCTACTCTCCAGTCTTCTGGTACAGCAGCTGAATTTAGTGATAGTCGATCTACTAACCAATATATGTAACCTATCACTTTTGAGTTCCCTAAGGACTGTCAGATGTATGCCATCAGGCCCTGGATACATATTTTGTAATTTCCCCAGTAGGTCTAGAACTTCATCGCTTGCAGGGCTCTTTTTGTAGCAGGAACTCCTTGGCATATTAGGCAACACACCCCTAATGTAGCCAATCCTCCAAGAGCTTACAGTAGCCCCTGTAAGAAGAGCTCTGTAAGCTCTTGGAGGATTGGCTACATTAGGGGTGTATCGCCTAATTTGCAAAGGAGTTCCTGCTACAAAAAGAGCCCTGATCACTTGTCACCTCAATTTGACTCAGTTCTTCAGGCTCCCTTCCTGAAAATAGTGGCTGTGGCATGGGTACATGCCCCACATTTTCCATGGTGAACACAGAAGCAAAACATTCATTGAGCTCATCTGCTATCTCCCTATCTTCCCTTAGCAATCCCTTTATTCCTTTTTCATCCAAAGGCCCAAATGTGGTTCTCTGGCTGGTTTCCTGCTCCAGATATATTTAAAGATATGTTTTTTGTTTGTCTCAATGTTTTTAGCAACCTGTTCCTCCAAATCTCTCTTTACATGCCTAAGTATTGACTTAAATTCCTTTTGCCATAACCTGTGGGCCCTTCTGTTCAATTCATTGGGGCAGACCTCCCACATTTTAAAAGAAGGCTCTTTTTATCAGTTTCTTACATTGTTAACCATGCAGGCATTCTTTTAGACCTGGTTTTGATTAGTGTGGTTGTAAATAGCTTCCAAGCAGCCTCTAGGGATTTGACTCTTGTGTTCCCCTTTCAGCTTCTTTTTAACTGTTCCCCTCATTTTTGTAAAGATCCCTCTTTTGAAATCAAATTTTACTGTTTGGGAATTTAGGGATAACTTTTTCCTGAATGCTGAACTTAATAATACTGTGGTCACAGTTCCCAATTGGTGCAACAACATCTCACCAGGTCTTGAGACCCACTCAGAGCCAAGTCCAAGATCACCAGCCTTCTGATTGGCTCTGTGACCAACAGTACAGTCATTTGGGCCAGTCAGAGTTGCCAGGGTCCCTTTTGCCTGCCAGTGGGAGGGGGGGATATTTTGAGAGTGGGAAATGACATTGCCTCCCATTCTCCCGAAACAGTGATGTCGCATGTGATCTGCCTTCATCACCTGGAAGTGATGTCGGGGGCGACGCTCTGGATTTTGAGCAAAACTCTGTGGTAAAATTGGCATCAAACCATAGAGTTTTGCCCAAATTCCAGAGCATCACCCCCTAACATCACCAATGTTCCAGCATCACTTCTGGGTGACGCAGGCACATTGTGTGTGATGTCACTGTTGGGGGCCCCAATTCCCTACTGCTGGCCAGCTGGCTGGCAGCGGGCAGGAGCCCACAAAATACAGGGATCCCCCCCACTGGGCAAAAAAAAGCTGTGATATAGCTTAATTTATTTATTATCCGATTTATACCCCGCCCTCCCAGCCAAGGCCAGCTCAGGGCAGTTTACAAAAGAATAAAACACACAGTAAATAATTTAGATAATCCTAAAACAATATAAAATAATTATAACATTAAAAGTTGCTAACAGTTAATGATAAAAGATGGCGGTCAACTTTCAGTGTACCATCCTCTCAGTCAGCGCATAGTTCTAACATTGTGCAGCTGGCACAGTCTGGTTTGATGTCTTCAGGGAGCATGGTTCTCTCTCAGGGGCGGCTCCCAATTGAAAGCCTGGCAGAAGAGCTCCGTCTTGCAGGCCCTGCAGAACTGCATAAGGTCCTGCAAGGCCCTGATCTCCTCTGGGAGCTCATTCCACCAGAGAGGAGCCACCACAGAGAAAGCCCTAGCCCTGGTTGTAGCCAGTCTGGCATCCTTGGGTCCAGGGAGGGTCAGTCGATGTTGGGACCCTGACCACAGTGTTCTCTGGGGAACATGTGGGGAAAGGCGATCCTTCAGGTATGTAGGTCCCTGACCATAAAGAGCTTTAAAGGTAAGAACCAGCACCTTGAAGTGAATTCGGTATGCTATCGGTTGCCAGTGCAATGCCTTCAGCACAGGCTGAATGTGCTCCCACATTGGGAGACCCATTAAAAGCCTGGCCACAGCAGTTTGCACCAGCTGTAGCTTCCGGTTATTGGGTGGCTGTTGTGCCTTTTCAATGTTCGTACTGTGGCAGTTCAGTGGTCAGGGTTTTGCTGGATCACTTACAGATAACTAGCCTCCCTGAAAGCCCTTCTGGAGTATCAAGATGGGATGAAAATAATCCCAGGCAGGGAGAATAATTGCCTAGTTTGGCTGGTCCCCCCCCTTGCCCACATGCAGAAGGTGTCATGGTAACAAAAGTACTGATCTATTTATTTAAATATTTGCCCCGATTTTCTCCCCAGTAGGGACCAAAATCATTAATGGTCATTCCTCTCCTGTCCTCCATTTCATTCTTAAAACAACAACCCTGTGAGGAAGGTTAGGCAGAGAGAGTACAAATGGCCCAAAATCACCTAATGAGGTTTCTGTAGCAGACTAGGGATTGGGATCCTTTAATCACTACACTACACTGCCTTTCAGTGGAATCAGGCAGCCTAAGCTTGATGATGCCTAAAATTAGTTGGATTTTAACTCCACATTCAAAGACATGCAGCCTTTGGGGTAAAGAGGATTTTGCCTTTGGTCTTAGACTTAGAAAGGGAGAGTACCCCCCCCCCAGTGGTCTTTGTATATCCCTGCTGTCATTAAACCATGAAGAAATAGGGATGGGATAGATTTGAGATCCTGTGTGGCCCTAATATAAACCACACAGGATGAAGGGCCGTTTTTATAATCTGTCTGCCTACCAAGATCTGATAACTGGCTGCTTTAATTATCTGTATAAAATTCAAACCAGCTAGACATATTTTAGATTTTATTTTTTTTTTAAGTACCTCTCCATGCTCCCACTGGGGGAGAGATTAACTAACCCACTTAGGGTATCAGCCTCCTTGAAATATTTTTGTTTTGCATCAGGAATAGATAGTATGTTTAAAACTGCACGATTGATTGGAAAACTTAACATGAAATGCTCATGCTGCAGCTATCCTAATAAATCAGAGATGTAAACATCTGCTTTCAGGAAGGAGAACCTCCTTCAGATGTCTTAAATCTCTAGACTTTTACTCTTTTTCCTGTGTGTTTGTGGTTTTTCAAACACTACTCAAATGTCTGATTAGTGTGCACTGTAGTGAAGCTACTTGGCTTTCTCAGACTTCCAGTCTTTTTTCCCCCCAGAAAGTTTTTGAAGTTTGTGCAAGACTGAGTGTGTATTAACAAAGCAAGAGAAAAGCTCTGCTAGGGATTGTAAGGGGGGGGATCCACACTGTGTTATTGAATGTGACCGGGAGATCAGCTACAAATTGTTAACATCTGAATTTCAGAACACTAAGCTTAAAACAAAATTATACAGGAGCTACATCAAAGTTTAGTATTTTTCTTCTCCCACATACAACTCGGTAGTCAACCAACAGAGCTTGACAGAGCTTGGTGACATAATTCACTAATATTCTGGATTTAATAATAGTCTCTTTTCACTTTAAGAATTTGCACTGCCATCTGGCACCATAGATTGCTACTTTCAAGAAAAGTATTTGGGGTTGCTGTACATGTTGTCACCATGTTAAGGCTCCTATAAATCTGTCTGTGTGGCAGTTCTTGCCATATGCTGGGCCATTTCCTGTTAAGCTGCCACACATAGACAAAAGGATTTTCTCTGTTGCTATTGCAGATTGCTTTTGACAATTTTTCTGTGTGCCATTTTTGCATGAGAAGTTGCTCCACAAAAATGGCTGATCCTCCAGTGGCAATGAAAGTTAAAAATCTACTTGAAATAGCTTCTTTTTAAATAACAATTTTATTCAGTAAAAAGAAACTTGGATACAAAGCTTTACAAATTAATCAATTTTATAAACAAATCATACAGACGTTAAGTTCAGTTGATGACACTTGTTCCTGTTTGGTGTAGTGGTTAAGTGCGCAGACTCTAATCTGGGAGAACCAGGTTTGAGTTCCTACTCCTCCACATGCAGCTGCTGGATGACCTTGGGCAAGCCATAGTTCTGTCAAAGCTGTTCTCTCAAGGACAGTTCTCTCAAGAGTTCTCTCAGCCCCACCTGCCTCACAGAGTGTCTGTTGTGGGGAAGGGAAGGGAGCTTGTAAGCCGCTCTGAGACTCCGAGTGAAGGGCAGGGTATAAATCCAATCTCTTCTCTTCTTCTACCTTACCCTTCCTCCAAAGTGCTGAGGTCAACACATAACAGGATCAATTCATTTGAATAGTTACTTTCAATGCTGTTACGCACTGTATGAAAATAACTAGGTCACTGAAAAGTACAGAGATGGATGCATTGTAGAGTGATTATCAGCTCATGTTTTATCAGTGATTCAGAAAAAAAGATCTTGCCAGCTCACAAGCTGTTTTTATGTACATTTCCAACCACACCCTTTACCCACACCCACATTTGTGATAGGCTATATACAAGGTTTCTAATCCTAGTTTGCTGGTTGGCTGGTTTTAGGATTCTGGGGTTCTATTGTTCCAGGTATCGAAGCGTCACTATTTTGTCAGGCCACATGTTGCCCTGACTGCGTGTGTGACTCGGCCAGTACACAACAATCACAAAATGCACAATTTAACTTGCAGATTTAATTGCTGTAAGATGTGACAATGGCCACTGACTAAAATGACTTTAAAGGAGATGAGACAAAATGATGATGAAGGATTGGCTATTAGCCCTGATGGTTAAATGGAGCCTACATGTTCAGACATAATATATTTCTGAATGTCAACTGATATGGAAGGGGGCAGCCATTCAAGGTATGTGTGTGTGTGTGGTTTTGTGCCCTATTCATAGATCTCCTGAAAGTATCTCCTGAGCCACTGTGGGGGAAGCACAATTTTGGACAGAGAGGGTCTTTGGCCTGATCCGATAAGGATTTGTGATTCTTCTTGTTTCGAGTGTGTGTTAAGTTTAAGGAGAAGTTAGAATCCTAGCTAGCCTATCTCATCAGCACTGCTGAAAAATAAGGGTGTCAGCTAAAGTGTTCCACTGTGAATACTATTCATGATGGCTCCATTCTGAACTGTCAGCATTTTAAAGGAATGGATGCATAGGTACCCAGCACAGCAAAGCACAGGGCAGGAGTCGGGCTTGTCTTGCCATTATTCATAGAATCATAGAGTTGGAAGGGGCCATACAGACCATCTAGTCCAACCCCCTGCCCAATGCAGGACCAGCCTAAAGCATCTCTGACAAAGCATCTTTGTATTGTAAATTGTATTGTATTGTTTTGTAATGGTTTTATACTTGCATTTATAATATGTTTTATTGTGTGTATTTTAAATATGTTTTATGTATATATTTATATTGTTTGTGAGCCGCCCTGAGCCTGCTTTGCGGGGAGGGCGGGGTATAAATCCCATAATAAATAAATAAATAAATAAATTCATCCAGCCTCCTCTTGAAAGCTGTCAGTGAAAGGGAGCTAACCACCTCCCTAGGCAGCTGATTCCACCTTTGAACCACACTGACTGTGAAAAAGTTTTCCCTAATATACAGCCAATATCTTTCTGCATGTAATTTAAACCCGTTGCTTCCAGTCCTCTCCTCTGCTACCAACTGCCCTCCTCCAAATGACAGCCTTTCAAATATTTAAAGAGAGCAATCATGTCCCTCCTCAATCTCCTCTTCTCCAAACTAAACATTCCTTAGGCCCTTAGCCTTTCCTTGTAGGGCTCAGTCTCCAGACCCCTGGTCATCCTCATCGCTCTTTTCTGCACCCTCTCAATTTTGTTCACATCCTTTTTGAAGTGAGGCCTCCAGAACTGCACACAGTACTCCAGGTGCAGCCTGACCAAGGCAGTATACAGAGGGGCTATGACCTCCGCGGTTTCGATGCTATGGCCCTTTTAATACAACCCAAGACTGAATTTGCCTTTTTTGCCATTGCATCACACTGAGTGCTCATATTTAGTTTATAGTCCACCCTTACCCCAAGATCTCTTTCGCATACACTACTCCCCATACACATACAGATGTGTCACTCATTTCATGGGCAGAGAAAATGCTCATGGAGTATCCCCCCCCCAGTTTGCCTAAGCCCTAATGCACAGTTGCTATTCAGTTACTGCAGCAGATCCAGACATCTTTCCTAAAAGACAGTATGTGCGAATGTGGATATCATTGCTCTGGCAATTGAGGCACTGTCTTAGTAGCTGACCTTCAACAATTACTTTCCACGTGGCAACTGTAACAGTAATGAATGCTAGGAAAATAAAATTGTATAACTGCGTGTGACTGGCCCTTAATAGCTTCTGTTGCAGTAGATTTCATATACTCAGTGACTCGTTCTGAAAATGTAATCCATTTTTTGCCATGAAAGGGACCCGCTTGATCTAAAATTTCTCAACAGAAGAGAGGGTAAGCAGGTATCCTCTAGAATATATGCTTCCAGGTGGGGCAAAAATGTCCCAGGAACTGTAACACAATTAATGGAGCTATTCCACTGAGCTGGAATTGATTAAAGCCCTCCCAGACTTAGTCTTTTGAAGAGCCTATGTAGGCCTGGCTGGTACAAATTCAGTAAGATTTTGGCTAAGATTGAAGGTGTATGCTTTTTTAGATTTAAATGCTGCATGAAATGAGGTGGTAGCCTGAATTACTTAGTGTATATATGCTGCAGGAAGTTTGAAGTCCTGAGGCCCTGCTATGTGATTAAACATCTTTCACTTGATTCCCATTTGATTTTTCCCTGTATTAGTTCAATTGGAGTTTTTTATTTTGTTTTGTTGATAGTATCTTCCATTGTGCTCTGGGGGGAAAATACTGCTTCATTTAACCATACACTGTTGTATGTGTTCATATATCCGGATGTATATGTTAACTCTTGGAATTTCTGTATCGTGTTTCACATAGTTATTCCACTCCCCCACATGGCAAATGTTACTGCTCCACTTTTATTTATATTGTGTATTTTTTAAAAAAAAAATGTGGGTAAATGTTTAAACAGCATAACATGTTAGCTTTATTTATTTGGAAAAGAACAGTTTGTTTGTGTTCTACCGTCCCAGTAAAATGGTATAATAATTGGACTTCATTTCTACAAAAATCAAAACCTTTGTATAATATTTTCCTGCTGCAATTGAGTTCTGATCCCTATGCATTGCTTACAAAACGCTGCTAGCTTTTTGTGCAGGTATAATGTCAACGTAGTATTCTAGACATATTTTTCAGGCTCAAACAGAAGCAAAGCAGGAACATGAAAATTTGCGCAGGCATAGTAATTTGGTCCAGAAGTGTCCCAGACTTCAAAATAGGAAACCTCTAGACAGCTTAAACCACAGCATTTATTCTCTGTCCACCAAGAACCAGTATTCCTCTCCCTGAGCTTGTGTACACACAAACTCCTGAGAAAAAATGAGATGCTCTGTTGTTTTTAGGACCTCCAGTTCTTCTGTAGTGTCTAACCATTGTGAAAACACTAGGGAAGGACAGCATTATTTGTTCGTTCATTCATTCATTTACTTCATTTATACCCCACCTTTATCTCCAATGGGTACCCAAAGCAGCTTACATCATTCTTGTATCCTCCACTTTATCTTCACAACACTGTGTGAGACAGGTTAAGCTTAGAGTGTGTGACTGGCCCAAGGTTAGGTTATCCAAGAAACTTCCATGGCAGAGTGGGGATTCAAAGCTGGGTCTCCCAGATCATAGTCTGACACTTCAACCACTACATCACACTGGCCTCATAACTTGGTTTGCTATTAATAGTTTGGCCACTCATTTTAGTAAATTAGATTTTGCAGGGCTCTGTATCTTCTCAAGAGCCTGTTTGCCAGGGGGAATAGTGGATCAAAAGGTGGGAAAGGATGCTGTTTTCAGACTCTTCTCTTTTAAATAATTCTTTCTTTAAAAAAGGATCACCCCCTCTTCTTCATGCTTTCACACACACTGGATAATGCATTTTCAGTACACTATAGCAATAATTTATAACTGGATTTTCCTGTTTGATGCAGGAAAATGTAGTTGCAAGAGGTAGGTGTAGTGCATTGACATTGTATTTATCCAGCACTCTGTGAAAGAAGCCTTAAAACAAACTCTTCTGCATGTTCCTAACAGAAACTGAGACACAGCTGAGATAACTAGGAAAATGTGTTTCCTTTCCTTTTCTTCTGGCCATGCACTTGTGATGAACTGACCTTCAAAAGCAAGATGTTTAGGGCATCAAATTCAGAGAGCTGGGAGATTAGGGGTTAATGCCTCACTGTAAAGTACAGTTTGATTGATAGGCTACTGCCTGCATACACCCCCTTCTCTCTGATTGGACAGTGCCAACTGAGGAGAGTTTTATAAAGTCTTGTCAGTCTTATCAGAGTCGGTCAGTCCTCCTTTGGACTTTGGCTTGCCACTTGCCAGTCGGGGGGGAATGTATGTCTGTCTGAGTGAAACAGACAAGTCACTTGAAAAGTGAAGGGACACAACTCCTTGCTCTTACTGTGTTTCAACACAATTGAGGAAAAGTTCAAAAGTCAGAACTTAAAGTCTAAGTGTCAGCCTTAATGGAATTCCATATATTCTCAGTCTCCAGAACTGAGGTTTAGGTTTGACAGAAGAGGCTAGATAGTAGGTTGAAAACTGCCAGCCTAGCCAAACTGAAAAGGATTATCACTCCTAGAAAGAGGAGGATATTCCTTACCCGGTTATTCAGAGGGTTCAACTCAAAAGGGATCCCTAGTTTGTGTGAAAAGGGAAGAAATCTTAGACTCCTCAAGAGTGAACAAAGGGAATGCTATAACCCCACAAACGAGGTATTTGTATACAGGAAGAAAGTACTAACTTCCAGGAAACTAAGATAGTTTTATGAAATTTTATTAAGACACATTGTTGCTGAAATAAATTTCCAAGACAAACCTCTCACGGTCAAGAATTGAGTCTCTAATAATATAAGCTTAAATTATACTGTTCAAAATCTTCTAATTTGTATAATCAACAACAGTTACCCCAACTTCTTGTCCCCTGTCCTATTCCTGATTCGACTGTGCCTGTTCAAGAAAATCAACCTTTTTGTTTGAACTTTACTTCGTGTCAAATGCCTTTTCCAAAGAGATTTATAAGAGGGCACCTGCTGAGTTACAATAAATCTCTGGCCTTCGCAAAAGCCAAATAACTTCTTTAACACAGGGTGGGACATGCAGAAAATTATAATTTTATAATTTAAACACACTACTAAGAGGCTGCTCAGACAGAGTGGGGAACAGTGGCTGAGTTCAGACTGGCAGTTTACTCCGGTAGCCAGTCGTGGCAAAAAAGCCCCAGAATAAACTGTTCCGGATTTTCCCGTTCACACAGCCCGGGCTGCTGCCGGAAAATATGGGGCGGAGCCAGGCGGGAGCGTTCAGACTGCCGCGCCGGGGGGAACACTGTATTTGGCTTTTTCCCATTAATTCGGCTGTGGGTGTACATGTGTATGTGCGCATGAGTGCTCATGCGCTCATGCGCATAAGCGCATTTTGCCAATTGGGGGAGGACCCCACAGTGCCGGCACAGCATTGGGCAGTAAAGCGGAGCACGGCCAATCATATTGCTGCTGCCTTCTGCCCAATTCGGATTGCTCCCGGCTTTTCGGCTGTGCGTTCAGACTTCCCAAAAGCGGAGAAATGCGCGACACACGCGGGCTTTCAATTTGCTACCAGTTTTATGAGTTATCTTTTTAATCTGGCAGTGAAGCGCAACAGCACGGGTTGGCTACGGGTTGGCTACGGGGGACGCCAGGCAGATGTGCCTGTGTGAACGCCCAATTTACTCCGGAATTGAATCGTTGCTGGCCCGGGTCCCTACCGGGGCAAATTGCCAGTCTGAACTGAGCCAGTGTTTTGGCAGGAAAATCTGCCTTATTGAGAATAAGAAGCAGGGGTCCGTCATAGCACTGTCTTCCTAACCTTTGTGCCCTGTGAGGGTTGAAGTTAAAAGGCTCACCTGAGAATACTGTGCATTTCCACAGAGAAACTTCTGATATTGTTACTGTTTCAGCTTCTGTATGAATAAATGTGTACTCATGTATGTGCTAACTTCCATTTTAGGCCAGGGTCAAACCCAGTGGCCTGCAAGGAAAGCGTAACTAGCAACTGACTCTAGAGGGGCTGAGATTCCTGCTGTTTCTAATACCTGACCACAAATTATTATTACCTTCAACTTCTGCTTAAAGAAACAACATTCTTTGAGGTGAATAATGGCATTCCTACAGTTTATCTAGGCATTTAAAAACGTTTTATAGGCTCCAGGTCTCCCCACATACACAGATCACTGAGAGAATTGGAAGTGATCAGTCAATCTGAGAACTTGCCTGAGAGCCACAGACCAGAAACTGTTGGACTAATTCCAAACATCGGCTTGTTTTGCTTCCTTTCTTGACCTGCATGCATACATACATATTGTTGATGAAGAGAGCCTCTTAGGTATCTGTAACAGCAGTTTTGTTGTCAAAAGCTTTCTACAAAAAAATGTCAATATGCAAGCACTTCCTATAGGAGTGTTTCTGTGATGTGACCAGGCAAGGATATTGGCCGTTGATGAGTCCATCAGAGACAAGGTAAGAAGCAGCTTTAGGCTTAGATTCAGCACAACTGAGACTGCTCTCATCAAGAAAAAAACTTGCATTTGATTTTGATTCATGTGAATTATTTGGGGAGCTAATTTTTTTAGGTTGCTGTTGAAAAGTAGGGATTAATGTATAATCCATTTGGGGGTTGCTTTTCCTATCATGTTTTAGAGCATACATAGTTCCATTTTAATCTTCCAGGTCATACTGTTGCTGATCTAAATGTTACTGTGCTCCTATGAAAGAACTTCAAATGGAGAATCCAGTGTGAAAGTTCAAATTAGGATTCATCAAGAGATTCAACACTTATCTCTCCATCAGGCTTGATGGAACAAGGATTTAGATTTCCTTGGACTTAATCTTTTGCACTGAGTGAAAGTTTGGTTTCAGGGTTGGAGATTTTGCCTGAACCATGGTCTGACAGCTATCTACTCAAGGTTAGAGTGAATGTGGCCCTGACACCTCACAGGAAAGGGGCCCAGCTTAAATGGTCCACTCATGGAGGCTGATTGATTCCACAATACTCTGGGGGGTGAGGGGATTCTGAACACATGCTCTGTTGAGGCTGTGATGGGAGCTTGAAACATGAAGCTCCTTGAAGCTGACAAGCTTGCACCTTGTTGACCTCTCCCCCCACTGTGGTGGAACCCAGCCCCTGGTTTACCATGGAGCCGACAGACTTGAAGGGAATTAGGAGACGTCTAGAATGATGCTGGTAGAAAACTCATACTGAACCTGACAGATTGTGCTATATAGAGCTCATTAGAAGATCTATGAAGTGGTATTGACAAATACAAAGCCATGTTATTTCATTGCTACCATTGCATCAGCTAGTTCACAACCCTCCCAATTATTTAAAGTAACCCAGCATTTGCTCACTCCTAAATCTGAACCTTTATAATCTCAGGAACAGGCAATTAGTTGTTATACTTCTGCAAAGTTTTTTGCTCATAAAATATCATGCATATGCACTGATGGATGTCAGATCAGATCAGAAATGTCTAATACATGTGGTCTATTTATGGGCAATTTTGACCCAATTCTGTGAAGAATGTTGACAGGATTCTGAGATCTGTAAAAGCCACTGCTTATGCCCTGGATCCTTCCCCATCCTGGTTGCTAAAATCATGTAAGGACCACATCAGTAAGCACTAACTCAGGTCACATTCCTTTGGCCAAAGATGTGACTATCCATCCCTAGAAACAAATGATGTGGTCAATTATTGCACAGTCTCTAATCTGCCCTTTCTAGCCAAAGTAATTGAGAGAGTGGTGGACCAGTTCTAGGTCTTCTTGGGTAACTCATCTGCTCTGGACCTTTTTCAGCCTGCCTTCAGACCAGGCTATGGGACAAAGATGGGCCTCGTAATTTTAGCTGATGACCTCCATCTGAACGTCAACAAAAGTTGAGCCCCTTTGATGTGCCTACTGAATTTATCTTCAGCCTTTCAAACAGTGGACCATACCACCTTGTTGAAGTGTTTGGAGGCAAAAACAGGTATCGGGGAATGTGTTTTGGACTAATTCAAATAATAATAATTTGCAGACTGGATTCATAGTGTTGCTGTTGGGAATCAGTTGTCATCCAAGCGAGATTTGTCCTGTGGGGTTCCATAAGATGCAATCCTTTTCCCCACACTATTCAATCTCTATGTAAAGCCCTTAGGACAAATCATGTGCAGTTTGGGGGTTAGCTGTCATCAATATGCTGACAACACCCATCTTTATATCTCCTTATCCAAATCTCTTGGTGAAATGGTACAGATCCTGAATCACTGGGTTACACGGCTAGAATGTCTGCTGGGTTACACGGCTAGAATGAACAAATTGAAATCAAATCCTGATAAGACAGATGTAGTGCTGGTTTGGAAGGCAAAGATCTTGAAAGACATTGGACTTTCCACATTCATTGGTGTTCAGCTAACCCTTGCTGACTCTGTTGAAAGCCTAGAGGTTATACTGGAGCCAGCTATACTGGAGCCAGCTTTAGAATCACATTACCGGAGAAACAAGTAAATGCACCTGCAAAAATAGCTTTCTTCCAATTCAGTTTAGCTTGGAAGATGGCCCCCTACTTTGACTTTGCCAGTCTGGCCCCCTGAATATACACAATGCTAACATCAAGATTCGACTACTACACAAATCTCTTGTCAAAGTCAGCTCGTAGACTCTAGTTGGTGTAGAATGCTGCAGCTTGGTTGTGGAGCTAGGTAGAGTATGCATATTATTCCCATTCTGCAGTCACTCCTATGATAGACCCCTCCTCCTCCTCCTCTGTGAGGCAGATTTTCCCACCAAAACACTGTTCCCCATTCTGACCGAGAAGTCTCTTAGTAGCATTTTTGAATTATAGAATTATAATTTTCTCTGTGTCCCACCCTGTGACAGAGAAGCTATTTGGCTTTTGCCCAGTACCATGTCTTTTGCTTCAGTTGGGCTCTTCTCATATTGCCTGTAGCAGTAGCTCTAAGCTCTTGCAAGTTTTCTTGGAGCTTTTGGAGATAAGAAATTACATCCTAGCTCTCAGGGTTTTCTTTTTCCGACCACGCTTCCTTCAGGAGCTCCATTGGCCCTTTCGCCTGTCTTCTGAAGAGTAGCTTGAATGAACTGAATCTGGAACTCTCCTGTGGCACTTCTCTGTATCCAAAGTACTGAAGCCACTGGTCCCACTTGTTCAGACGTTTGACAGCACAGGTTTTCAATAAGTGATTCAACGTGGTATTGAACCATTCAGTGAGGCTGTTCACTTGTGGGTGGTAGGCTTCATTATTTGGGACATAAAGGTGGAGCCCAAGTTCATGACCATCTCTTGTGGTAACCCAAGCCTGGCAAAAACAGATAGTAGGGGACCGGGCACTGTCTTTGCCTCAATGCCCCTTAAAGATATGGCCTCTGGGTACTTTGTAGCAAAATCTGCAATGGACAAGATGTATTTGTTGCCCCAACTAGTTGCTCTAGATATAGGTCCCACAATGTCTACTCCTATCTTTCCAAAGGATGTAAAAGTCCCTTGGTCTTATCTTGGGCTTTGTCTATTAGCTGGCATGCCTCACATGATCTGCAAAATGCTCAGATGTCTTTGCCAAGGTTTGGCCAGAAAAATCTCCCTTGTACCATTTCTCTTGTTTTATTAATACTTAAATGACCTGCCATGGGTATTTCATGTACTAGTTGTAGGACTGGCATCCTATACCTTCTGGGAACTACTAACTGTTTTTGCTTTTCCCAGATGACAGCACATTTCCTCTTCATGGACAGCCTGTAAAATCGCTGATTTATAACTTTAAATAAACAAGAGTTCTCTACTAATATCTCTTGGGCTATAGTTTCTGCTTTCTGCCACAAGGCTTTTAAAGATTCATCTCTCCTTTGCTCTGCCAGAAATTCTTCAGCCTGGACCCCTTGGAACAAGGTATCTGCCTCAGTAGTTCTGGGCTCTTCTGGTGTTGTCTGTGTGGTAAGAAATTTCAGAAATATAGAAGGTTTGGGTTTTAAAATGAACCAAATAGTTTATAAAATCCATGTATCTGTCTCTGTCTTTGCTAGCAAACTGCTTTGGTCTGTTGTCACTGAACAAAATCCCAGGAGTCTGTGCAAAACCCTTGTTCCAGGCAAAGCACCCCTCTCTGTCACGTACAAAGTTCACTCATTCCACTCCCAGGATCTAAATCAATGTAAATTCCCTTAGGTGTGAGACTCCCTATATCCATTTAAACCATGAAATCTTCTCTGGCAGGAAAAGCCATTTAGGCAGTGACAGACTTCAATCCATCTGATACAGGGATTCACACCCCTACTCCCATCCCAAAGATAACATGAAAGAATGGTTTTATCTTCAATGCTGGGAACACCAGGAAAAACACAATAACACCATTCCTGGTCCTGTAAACAAAAGGCAACTTTTGTTGTGTGAGACACAAGAAAGCAATTTCCTTGCAAATATCCTCAACTTCAAGATTTCAATTTACAACTGTAATTTGATTATTGGGGATCTTTTTGATCTTTCGGGTATAAAGACTGGGCAGTCCCAACAGACTTCGCTGGCTCTTGAAGGAACCAGGAGAGATTTTGCTCTCTGGAGACTTTGGGAGTCAGCCCGAAAGGCCTTTCGTTTTCTGCATGCTCTTGGGGGGAACTTTGCTTGCATGTTTATTGTCTATATTTTTCACTATCAATGTTTAAGAAATAGGATTGTACTGTGTTGGCAGTTGGTTTGGCATCTTGCTAACCACCTTGCCTGGTAAACCTTTGGATGTTTTCTTAATAAAGATAAGTTTTATTTTAAGAAGAGAACTTTTGCTAAAAGTGTCTCTGCCAGCGTTTGGGGGTTTCCTAGCTTGCATCTATTGCCTTTGGTAAGGAGGCGACACTCAGGGAACACACGAACCAAGAGGGAGAGGTGTGGGTGGCACGGGTGAACACATTCACAAGACACGTGCAGCCCCATTATTCTCACAACAGTCTGTTGCTCTGCTAGTGATGTCTGCAGCTCTGAAGCCTGGTAATTATATTTACATTTTTTAATTGTATGGCTAAGTCATTTCCTAACAGAATGGGAACATCTAAGCCTTTCCACACTTCCATTGTCCATTTCTCTTGGTAGCCTTTGTATTTTAATTTTGAATTTGATGCACTAAGAATCCTGTTTTTGGGGGTCAGTCAGTCACAACTCCATTGGCTGCCCATGGGAGTATGCATATTATTCCCATTCTTCAGTCATTCCATCGACTGCTCATCAGTTACTGGCCTTGGACTCTCATACATGCAGGACCACCTCTTCTCCTAAATTCCACTATGACAGCTTTGCTCAGCTTGAGTAGTGTCTTCTGCAAGTGCCACCCTGCAAATGGGCAAGTTCAACATCTGCCTATGCATATGCATTCTGTATTGTGCCCCCCACCTCATGGAATACCCTGCTTAAGAAGGTCAGGAAGGCTGCCACTCCCCTGAGTTTCCTCAAACTGTATAAAACTGAATTATTAAGGAGGGCTTTTAAACACTTGTAATAGGGCTGTACTATAACAGAATGGTACAGAAAGATGCTATAATAAAGGAAAAGAGTCTATGGACTATATGACTGTATATAGGATTTAGGCTGCGGTCACACACATTAATCCACTTTCAATGCACTTTCCAACTTGATTCTGCCAATTCACACAGTAAAATCCACTTGTAAAGTGGATTGAAAGTGGATTATTTCGTGTGTGTGATCGCAGTCATAATGTCTGTTGCTGTAAGTATGCTCCTACTGTGTAATTACTGCATTGTTTAATATGTGGTGGTTAAATGCTTACACTTCATTTCAGTTCAGTTTCAGACTTCCAATTGTTTTGAGATTTCTGCAATCCAAACCCTATTGTGTTGTTTATTGGATGTCCCGTTTGTTTGTTTTTTTAATTTAAAATGCATTTTATTATGCCCATCAATGTATTTGAAAACAACACAGAATAAATAACACCAACAATATTAAAAGTTAAACTAAGCACATGCTTTGATTCATTATTTTAAGGCCACTGTTTTAAGGCCTGATTTATAGACGATGCTTTTGGAGGGAGCTTTCCCATGTGACTTTGCATGGGCTCAAGCTGTGCTGCAGCCCAGATAAAGCAGCAATGGGTGCTTAGCTTGCATGCTGGAAATTCCTGCGCTTGTGGATATTGTGCCAGAATGCAAACTAAAAAAGCCTACATATTTCATGTCCCATTTGTTGATCGTATTTACTTACACTCTGTAATCCGCCTCGAGTCCCAATGAGAAAAGTAGACTATAAAGAACATAACTAAATAAAATAAATAATTTATGGGTAATATAAATAATTTATTTCACAAGTTCATGCTTTTAGTAGGAATTCCAAAAACAAGCAGGCTTTTGGTGTCAGCTTCCTGATTGTCTCAGTTCAACATATTGAACATCTGGGCTGATTTCTCACTACAGTTGCCTCGGTGTTGCGCCGCTGTTTGCCCCGATACTATTAGTCAATTTCACACCTGAAGCCGCGGGGCTGCATTTGACCAGCGGCTTCGCTCGATTTCCCCGCAGTTTCATGATCCTCAAAAAACAAGATCACGAAACTGCGGGGGAAATCGGGCGAAGCCGCGGGTCAAAATGCAGCCCCGCGGCTTCAGGTGTGAAATTGACCAATAGTGTCGGGGCAAACGGTGGCGCAACACCAAGGCAGCTGTAGTGGGAAATCAGCCTTGTATGTTGGTAGCTGATCATAATTTTGGTGAAAGACATTTAATTACATTTAATATTAATAGATGCTCACTGCTGAGTCTGATCTGGGTGAAGAGGTGCATGTCCATGGCTGTGAAGAACCTGCATTGGGAGGTCAAACTGACCAGGTGAAGGCAGAAAGCCCTGTGTGAGGTCATCATCATCAGGCAGAGATTTGGGATCCAGGAGAGCAGGAACTAACAAAGAGGCTGGGGTAAAAGGATGATTCCAAACTGGCTACAAAAGTTGGTCCTGAAGGGGGGACTTTTTAAACCTTTTAACCTAGGACTGTGAGGAGACAGGGTCTTTGGCACTGGAAAAAAAAATGCAATCCTGGGGGGTGGTGCAAGTATGTGAAACTTTTTTCTCTATTTAGAATGTCAAATACATTCCTTTGGGGGAGATCTAAGTCCTTGTCATGATTGGGAAGGGCTGAAGTCTTACTGTCTGATTGTGAAGGTAGGAAAGATGTTGCTGAGATAAGGCCATTGCTTGCTGTTTTGAAAGTCTGGACCACTGGTTACAATCAGATTATCTGGGAGGAAGCTCCAGAGTCCTTGGGGGAAATAACTCTCAATTAAACCCCTCTTAGGATGGGTTTACACATATGCTCAATAAAGGAGTGGCGCTGCATTCCTTTCTTCCTTTAGCATGGCTCACTGCCTTTTGATATCACTTTAATTCAGGCTCCTATCATATCTGGGCCCACACTCAGGTGTACATGTGCACGGTAAACCACAAAGAAAAAAGAGGGTCCCTGTGGTGAGGGTCTCATGGGCATCAGCACTGTGCTTGTATCTTTCATCTGTAGCATTCTCGTGGATATATGATTCTAGGCAGTGATGCTCTGTATTCTTGGTGCTTGGGAGGCAACAGTGGGAGGACTTCTGGAGTTCTGGTCCTGCTGGTATACCTCCTGATGGCACCTGGGTTTTGGCAACTGTGCGACACAGAGTGTTGGACTGGATGGGCCACTGGCCTGTTCCAGCATGGCTTATGTTCATAGATACATTTTTGCACATCATGTGCTCAATATTTACTGTCTTTTACCATGTTTTTAAAATTCTGTTTATACTGGTATTATATTTTCTATTTCTGTTCCTACAGATCCCCCTGAAGGACTGTAGGTGAAACATATGAGAAGTAGATCTGAATAAAACAACTCTTCCCCCCACTGCACTATTGTGTTAGAGCAGCTGAAAGAAAGTCCTTAAGGAATGATGATTTAATACTGGCAGTACTTGGTGGGGTGAGGTAACAAAGGGCTATAAGCTCTGGTTGGTTTTACATCACAAATGGACTGACATCACAATTAGCACCACTGTGATACTGGTAGAGAAAGACAGCAAAGATACAAGAGTCACAAACACTGGTATACTTGCAAAGCCAGGGCAGAGGCATTCAGGAGGACTCTGAAGAGATTCTAGCCTGGTGATTCTAGCAACTAAATCCCTGATAAAGAAGGGTGTGGTGAGGATGCAGTAAGTATGAAAAAAGTCCAGATGGCCTAGAGCAGAAAGGTATGTTTCCCATTACAGGGAAAATAAATAAAAAGCTAACTGGGTGGAAAGCTTCAGTTCTACATACACCAAACAACTGTATCGCGAGATTGAAAATCTTCTATTGATTTCACCTTCCTTAATTTCCCCCCTTCTAGCATGGCTCTGTTGCATACTCTCTAATTCTATTTCCAGTTAGAGCAGTCTCTTATACTTCAAAAGAGAATCTAATAACCTGGGGGATCCAATTATTCTTTAAAAACGTTTTCATAAATATACTTAAGTTCTTGGTCCCTGCTCCATTTTTGGAGGGGCTGAGTGGGCTATAGTAGAGCTGTGCTCTTAGCTGTTCACTGATTTTCTCAATTTTCCTTTTCATCTAGTACTTTAATCTACTTCTTTAAAAGGGCTTTGAGGCTCAAACTGGCTTTGGCAGGACCAGCTCAAGAAATCTGTTGCTCCCATATATGCGAGACACAAAGTAAGGTTTCAAGCAGGGTTCAAGGATTTGGTACCTGATAAACTCCCAGCTTTTAAAAGTTCATGTCCTTAAAAGGCTACCCCAGTGGGTTGCTAGTGTTGAGGCAATCCCATCCTGCCTCCTTGTTCAACAGCCATCCTTTGCCTTTTTCTTGCCTCAACAAATATTCCGTCCTGAAAGATGCTAACCATCATTCCCACCCCTCACATTGCTTAGTGTTAAGCGTTTAAGTGATGATGTCCATCACCAAGGGATTTTCTTCCTCAGCACCATGGGTTTGGTCAGCCAGGATTCAGTGGTTTCAATATCTCTCCCCTATTCTCAGATTCCTGAGAGTGTCCACCAATCTTCCTTAAATTATGAACACTACTCCTGACTGACCTGAATGGCCTAGGCTAGCCATACCTCATCAGATCTCTGAAGCCAAGCAGCATCGGCCCTGGTTAGTGGTTGGATGGGAGACCACCAAAGAAGTCCAGGGTCACTACACAGAGGCAGGCAATGGCAAACTCCCTCTGCATGTCCCTTGCCTTGAAAACCCTATGGAGTAGCTGTAGGTCAGCTGTGACTTGAAGGCACTTTCTGCCACCACCACCACTCCTGATTAACCCTGCTGCCAACTCCTTTAAGTGCCTAACTAGTCCTCAAGATTAGGCTTATTTCACTGATCACCAAATCACAACAGTGAGAAGCAGACAAAAAGATATTTCCCTTGCTATAATTGGAGGAATCCCATCAAAGTCTTGCTTGGCCTTGAAATGACCAGCTAATCCTATACTGTATATTGAAGGGATGGTAGGACCAATATCTTGTCAAGCAAAGCCTGGCACCAGGGAGGTGGTGTCCTAGCTTAAATAGATGTGCATCATCCCCAGTTGTCCACTGGACAGGCTGCATGAGGAGCTGCCCCTCCACCCACCACAGTCTGGGCATCTCCATTAACTATAGGTGAGCAAAAACATACAAAGCTCAGCGCCTTCTGTGCAGGAAGTGGCAATGCTTCATGTGGCTGGTTATACATTCTGAGAGATGTGTGTCCCCAGGTCCTTTGTGACATTTGGAAAAGATGCTGGAGCAATGACTTTCAGATCCCAATATAATCTTCCATCTCCTTTACAAGCTATTGAGTTTCACAGCCTAAAAGGGGCAGGCTGGCTTTCATCTTGTCTGTGTTGCTTTCATGACCTCAAAGAGTACAGAAGGTCGAAGAAATCTAAAATATATTATTACCGCTGCTAGTTGACCATTTCTTTATTAGGCTGATAACCTCAAATAGTAAACTCTTTTTTCCTCAACAGAAGGTAACTGCCAGGAGCTGGTGTCCAGAGAAATCTCTAGCTCTAGGACCCATCAGAGTTTGGAAAAGATCACTCTTTTTCTCTGAACTGAGGGGAAGGGGCAGATGGGTGAATAATCTGGGGTGGAAGAAAGAAACTGAATTGGCTGAAGATGAACAAGAATATGGGTGCAAGATATCTTTTTGGAGATCTGATGTGAAATGGTGAATTTGCATCTATGAAGATTAAATACTCACATAATAAGCAGCTTCTTTCATTGAAAGTGTTATGTATTGGAATGTGAATCTGGGCTATACATTCCTATGTTAAACTTGATTTCAAATGTGGCTCTTCAGCTGTGGCATTACTATTGGCTGGTTTCTAAGAAACCTCTGTACAGAACCAATCATCTTGTAAATATGTTGCAAAGAGGGAACAGTCCTGATTGGCCTTTATCCCTGTGTTATGATTGGCCTTTATCCCTGTGTTGTGATTGGCCTTTATCCCTGTGTTATGATTGGCCTTTATCTCTGTGTTGTGATTGGCCTTTATCTCTGTGTTGTGATTGGCCTTTAGCTAACTGTGGGTGTGGCTTTGACAGCCTGGGAGAGTTTAAAAAGGGAGCTGTGCTCCACTTGTTTGTTGTGTGTTCCTGAGTTGAAGTCTTGCTGTTAAATAAAGCTGAAATCACTTTTTGCTGAATCCTGTTGTTGAGTCTCATACTTAATAGAAAGTGTTATATTATCGGCAGGTTTTTTATAGCACACACCGTATTGATTCCTCCCCCCCTTTTGTCAACAAAGACTCTCAAATAATGGTTCAAATTCTTAGGGAATTTGTCGGGGGGGGGGGAATTAATTGTCTGCTTTCCAAAAGAGAAGTAGCTATTGACTCAGAATATAGTGCTTCTAAGGTAGTTCTTAGGTTGCCTCTCCAAAGGACATTTTCCTGGAAATATCCTCCTATTGATAATATAGGACTCACTTCTGAGTAGACCTGATTAGGATTGCTCACTAAATCCTAAAGAGAACAATCATCTCACCATGATACCACAAACTACAGTTCCCACAATTCTAAGTATCTGAGGAGGAGGAGTGAAATGTACCAGGTTTTCAAGAGTGTATCTGGGAAACAGAGATGTCAACACACTTATCATTAAATGCAACCAGCATGGCTTTGCCAAGGTAAGATTTCTTTTTGGCAGAAAATCTCTCCTGTGTAATTACTCCTTTACATCACGTGCATAAAAAGCAACTGCAAAAGAACTTGGGCTCCAGAGTAAGTCTAATCAGGTGATTTAGAAGCAGTTACTTTATTAATGTTACTTACATGCTGAACACACAACAAATGGCTAGATTGAAATTGCTGAGACTGTTGTTCATAATTCATGAGTATGATTGATAACTTAGTGCTCACATCTGAAAGACAGTGTACAATTGCCTTATATTGGGTGCATGTGAAATAAGGTTTTTTTAACAATCCTTTTCTGCTCTTCAAAGGATGTGGGGCCTAAAACACAAATCCCACAACTGTGAAAGATGTGGAAACAACTTTTTCAGTCGCTCAGCACTGAGGTACCATTTCCATGCAAAACATCTTGGTAGAATTCACTGTGACACTTGTGGCCAGAAACTTTGTCAAGGGGGTCCTCGGCAGTATGTGGAGGTAAGCTATAGCACCTTGCCAATTTATTCCTTGGTTCAAACCTGTCCTCATTCTCTTGTCCTCATTTTGTTGAATGAAATTTATAGCTATTGGACAGTGAAAGTAAAATAGACTATAAGCCTCTAGTATCTTAGGGCCTCTTTAGTTATGATACTTTTAGTACATGTATGCTAAAACCATAACTTAAATAATAAAGATGTGTACATGGATCAGAACTTTCAGCTCCATGTATGAATCTTGGGCGGGGGCGGGGGGGGAGTGTGCATCCTGTAATAGGTTCACTGATTTATTCCCAGTTCCTAAAGGTGAGTCCAAAAGAAACACTTTATTGAATGCTCCAATATTATTTGGTTTTTATTTTATCTCCAAATAGAAATGGTTATTTGTGTAAGGTGGCTACTGATAATTCCTTGATTGTTGTCAAATATGACACACATGAGTACTCTCAGTCTTAAAGATTGTAGTGGACATAAAATTGGGATATTGTGTTTATTTAGGGTCTAACTAGTCCTCAAGACTAGACTTGGGTTTTCCCTGAAATTAAAAGTCCAATTTGCAGTGACAGTTTTCAGCAGTAATCCTAAAATCAATCATTCCTTCTAATAGGCACACAACCATCTTTCATTTTTGGTGAGCTTCCCAATCTTAATTTTCAAATCGTTCAAATAGAACTTGCTCTATCTAATTTTTGGCCCCCAGTCTCTCCAGAGACTGTGAGTCAACTAATTGGTGGTATGAGTTCTGGCAAAGCCCCAAGCCAGACCTAATTCCAATTGACTTATTAAAGTTAAATCCTGATTGGTGGAGTAATCTTTTGGCACCTCTCTTTATCAAAATTAATAAAACAGGTATTATACCACATCAATGGAAACAGGCAATAATTGTTCCCATACAGAAAAAGGGTGCGAGGAGTGACACAGCGAATTATCGACCTATCAACTTACTCTCTTCTTTAGGCAAAATTTATGCAACTTTCCTTCACTCTAAACTACAGGCCTGGCTAGAAACTGATGAGGTTCTTCACCCTGAGCAGGCTGGCTTTAGAAGAGGCACCTCCACTTTGGACCACTGTCTAGTTCTTTACCATCTTGCAGAGAAATATTTATCTAAGTCTGGCAATTGTCTTTATCCGGCATTTATGGATTTAAAAGCTGTTTTTGACTCCATTTCTAGATCACGCCTTTGGACCAAGTTAAATAAGTTCACAATAAATAAAAGACTTTTATGGCTCATCTCTAAATTACATGAAGAGCCCTATTCACAGGTACGTTATGGCCTGGAAGGACAGCTCACAAACCCTATCAATCTTGCTAAGGGGGTAAAGCAAGGCTGCTTATTGGTCGCTATACTCTTTAATTTTTATATTAATTATATGGTGCCTTTTATTAAAAAATATGCTCATCATGCACCTATTCTGGCAGACAGGAAGTTATTGTATGCAGACGATGCAGTCTTCTCTCTAGATCTGAAGTTGGCCCTTAGAGAACAATACATGCTTTCTCTGAGTATTGTAATCAAGAGGAACTTACGATAAATTATAAGAAATCAAAAATTATAGCTTTCTCTAAGAAGATAATTCATAACCATAAAGCATGGAAAATCAGTGATGGTGTAATCGAATTGACAAATAATTTTAAATATCTGGGAGTGGTCTTTTCTCAGAACCTGTCATGGAAACATCATCTTAAGCTAGCCCGTAATAATGCTAGATAATGCTAGTGTAAATGCTCTTTTGAGATACTATTATTCGGCAGGTGGCCAATATATACCGATGGCTATCAAAGCTTTCAATGCAAAAATAATACCTCAAATTTTATATAGTGCTCCCATTTGGATTAGTGCAGCTTCAGAATCTTTAGATAATATATTGATACAATTTTAAAGATGAATCATGGGTGTTCCTAAATGTGTGGCTGGGGCAGTGCTTAGGTGGGAGCTGGCACAAAGCTCCCTAGAACTTAGAGCGTGGTTGGCTGCTTTTAGACTAAGATTGAAGGTCTGTTTTTCTAATTCAACATCGGGAAACCTAATACATAAATTGAAGGAGGATAATTATAGAAACACCTGGTTTAAGCAAATAGATAAGAAACTGGATCTCCTTGGTATCCCATTAACAATACTGGAAAATATATCCCAGCAAGAAGCATGGACCCAGATTAAATTGAGGGCAGGTAATTGGGATCAGGTGAGCACTGCCAGACTTGCAAGGCACATATATTCTCCACTAGCATTGGGAATTCCCCCCTTGTTGACTCTTCCATCATATTTAAGCCAACTTACCCTCCCTTCCCATAGAATTGCTTTTACTCCTGCTAGGCTAAATGTTGTACCGTCTGCAGAGTTACCGGGTTGTTTTGCATGCATTCCCTATTCAGATAGAGTTTGCACATGCGTATCCGGTGAGATTAAGATTTTGACATACCTCCTTCTGTTTTGTTCCCCTGAATGGCTCCTAGGTCTTATTGGATACTACCTATTTTAACAAAATATCATTTTCCACTTGAGTCATGGGTGATTTCTTATTTGCTGGCAGATACTACGCCAGCAATTATGGCTTCAGTAGCAAGGTATTTAGCGACTATAATAGCACTGAAGCGTAAACAGTGGATACCATTGAAAAGCTTATATTTATTTATCTTAATTATTTTAAACAATATGTTTGGAATGTTTTATACTGATTATATCCTACCGATTTTGAGAAGTTCACTGTTTTAACTTTGTTTTGATGTTTAATCATAAACTGTATTTTATACATGTACTTGAGACCTTTGGTCATGTAAGCCAAAATAAATAAATGTGAAATATGTGCTATCAGCAGAGCCATACACAGGCAAGACTCTCCCTGAATCTCTCTTTGTATTCTTGGGGGATTCTCGTAATATGTAGGACAGTATCTGTAAATTAAAAGGAACAAGAAACTCCTGCTAGTATAAACAGCCTGATGAGGACTGAGCATGCCGATGGCCTTCTAGGATGCATCGAATATTGAGGGCAGTGGAGCACTGATTAGAGGAGGTGTACTAGAAGCTATTCATCCAGCCCAGAATTCAACATTGTCATCCTGTTTGTCCTAAAAATCTGTGATTCTTTGAGGACCCCAGCTGCTTCCACATGGAGGGATTTGCTCTAGTCCATGTTTAAACTGGAGCAGGGTTTTTTTTTTAGTATCTAGACAACATTGTCCCATAGCGATCTGTTTTCTGTTTTTCCCCCTGCTTCGCTACAATATTTCCCAAGCCCAGTTTGGTATGACCTTGAGGAGAGATTTCTATCAAAGCATTTTTGTACACTGTGTTGATAAGAAGGTGTACGTTTCTGGAAGTTCCAAGCATGTCAGCACCATTTCCCTTGCCACAGCCCCCTTTTGGCTGCTGCCTCCCCTATGCCACCAAGAGGCTTTTTTGTAATTGCTAATAAATATATCACTATAGCATTATATCAACTACCTTTAAAAAAAAAAGCTCTGTAGTTGCACATGGGGGCTGTGGTAAAGAAAGTATGGGGGAAACCGTTATGCGGATACACAGCTGATGTTTCTGCACTCTCAGTGGCAGTGGAATACCCACATCCGTGTCTTTCAGTTTTGAAAACATCTGATTTCTGTATTGGAGTTTGGCTGGTAGAAAAATCATGGATCAAGGCAAATAAGGTAGGGAAAGGGCAAAGTTACTTTCCCTTGCATATGTGAACTATCTATTTTTAAAAATAGCCACCTTTATCTCCAAAGACAAGTTAGTAAATATACATTGATGCCCCCATCATGGCTAGTTTGGCCCACACTTGAAAACCACAACATAGGACAGCCAGTACAATCTAATGTACATGCCAACCAATGTAGCTTTTATGATGAGAAATCTATTATTGGGGAGCCACTATGCACAGAAAGGGAAAGCAGCCATTGACATCACACCTGCTACTTCCAAACCAGTTGATGACAATTACTTAATGCTTTGGGAGATGACAACAATCTGAAGCCCTTCACACATCTGAACAACTGAGATCCAACAACCTGAAATAGCACCAGTTCATCCCTACAATGACTGACATCACCATGTGACCCCCACAGATAAGATTTTAAAACAATAAATATCCACCAGTGAACCAGAATAATAGATCAGTGTACAACCTGCACTTGCAGTCAGGATAGTCCTTTTCCTAGGACTATTTACCTACATACCAACCAGTGTCATATGATCTGTCACATGCTTACAATGCCCTGCATTTATGTCACTCATACACGATGGTTCCTGCACAATAATCACAGACCAGTCACAGGATATAGATGGGAATTCTAAGTCTGGGGCAGGTGATGCACTCTATTCTTGGTGCCGGAGGGGGCAGCAGTGGGTGGGCTTCTAGTGTCCTGGCCCCACTGCTGGACCTCCTGATGGCACCTGGTATATTTTGGCCGCTGTGTGACAGAGTGTTGGACTGGATGGGCCATTGGCCTGATTCAGCATTGGCTTCTCTTATGTTCTTATGTAGTCCTTTGCTGACAGCTCCCCCTTATCTTATAACAATACTTTAAAACTTATGCACTTACCTGTTTTAGGGTACAGTACATATCCTATTCTTCTCAACTTGTTGTTTTTAATAGATTCACCCTGAGAAGACACTTCCTGGCAATCAAGGGAGTTGCTGTACTATTGAGAGGGAAACAAGATTTGTGGCTGCGGAGATGTCTATATCATGTAGAATGTGCTCCAAGCAGTTTGGAACAGTCCGTGCCAGGGAACACCATGAGAAACAAGAGCATAATTTCACAGCTGGCAAAAGAGGTGGTATTCCTGCTTTGAGCCCATGTGGTGTAGTGGTTAGAGACCCTGGCTATGACCAGGGAGACTCAGGTACAAATACCCACAATGCCATCAAACTCACCAGGTGGCCTTCAGCCAGTCATTCTTTCTCATAAATATGAAATATGGGAAGAAGAAAATCTATGCTGACCTGAGTATCGTAAAGGAAGAGAAGGAGGGATTTAAAAATCAAATAAATATGCTCTGAGCTTTATAAAATAATTCTGCAAGCATTTGGAACTTTCCTCAGTTGTGCCAGGGCCCCTCTGGTCCAGGCTCTTTAGTTGTTACTCAGCACTTTCTGGGGTTGTCAGGCATTGCCCTGTGGCGGGAAGCATCTTGCCAACAGTCTTCGTTGCCCACAAGCCCTCATAGCAGCATCGTGTGTAGTGCTACATCACTTTTGGGGAAAACCCAGGAGTGGCATAGGGCTGCTCTTGAAATCACCAGAAACTCTACAGCAGGGGTGTTGAATTCATTTGTTATGAGGGCTGGATCTGACATAAATGAGACCTTGTTGGGCCGGGCCATGTGTGTCATAAAATGTAATGCCAGGTAGCGGAGATATAAACTTTATAAAGAACATAAACGTTTTTTTAAAAAAAAAAACTTAAAATAAAAACATGGTTAAGACATCAGCACTCTTGCAATATGTTGTTTATTTAACAGTGTCTGATAACTGACACCTCTTGCTCTGAATTATTGCATCAAAATGTCTGTGCTGTTGCAATCTTGAGTATGCTGTTCAGGTGTGTATCTGTAAGCTGTCAACCTATGATGACGCAGCAGCAGCAGAACTGAAAGAAGAAACAGAAGACAGCCAGTTCCACTGCAGGCCTGAAAGAAGCCCTTCGGGGGCCTGATCCTGCCCACCGACCGCATGTTTGAAACCCCTGCTCTATAGTTTTAACAGAGTTTCCAGCCATTCCTAGAGCCACCCTACATCGCTTCTGGAGTGTTGCCTAGAAGTGACATAGAAGGTACACATACCACTGCTCCCTCCCATGCTCCCACTCCTGAAGCTCCCACTGGTTTCCAGGCACAGCCTAGCAACCTTAGCATTTCCCCCCCACTGAGAAGGACCTGGAGCTTTCCTAGAATTACAATTGATCTCAAGACTACAGAGTTCAGTTTCCCTGCAGGAAATAGTAGCTTTGGAGGACCAAATCTGTGATATCACATCCCCGCAGAGCTTGATCCCCTCCCAAAATTCCACCCTACTCAAGTACTGCACTCAAATCTCTAGGAATTTCCCAAGTAAGATTTCACCATCTGTGGGTATTTAAATCCAGAGAGACTAGAGCCATCAACAGAAAAAACAGTCACATGTTTTCAGGGAAAAAAGCCTTGATATCTAAAAACAAACAAACTTTGGATGTCTGTACCTCTAAGAAGTATATACCTTCTGAGACCTCAGCCATTGTGGGAAGTTACTAGGCAACCACAAGGATATTGCCAGTCTTCAAACTTTGGAGTCTGTCAGTAAAAGGCAAGGGGAGGCCCCTCCAGGGCTATATTGGCCACCAAGTCTACCCTTGCTCTACCCTGGAGGAAGAACTCATTAGGGCCAGAACAGCAGCAATTACCAGGAACTTGCTATCATACTCTTTGCACAGCTCATTCAGATGCAATTGTGGCTATGACTTGATGCCACGCCACTCACCTGGGCCCAGTGGCAGCCCTCACAGAACCTTTGCAACTTTCTTGGTCCTGGTAGTAGCTACCACACAACTAATCCGAGAACAACTGAGAAATCGCTTTCGCTCAACTTCTGCAATTTGTCTAGACTTTTACCAAGGAGAGGCTGCCAGTGTGAGGGAAGCGGGGACAGTTAGAGCCAGTGTATTATAGTGATTAGAGTGTCAGACTACAATCTGGGAGACCCAGGTTCAAATCACCATTCTGCCATGGAAGCTTGTTGGGTGACCTTGGGCCAGTCACTCTACTGCAGTCTAATCTACCTCACAAGTTGTTGAGAGGATAAAATGGAGGAGAGGAGAATGATTTATGCTGCTTTGGATTTCCATTGTGGAACAAAGTGGAATATAAATTGAGTAAATAAATAATAAATAATGCTGAAGACGGGGGGAGGAGCAGGTAAAAGAAAGGCTGATTGGTTAGTGGGAAGGAGATAAGGGGGCTGCCAAGAAGAGAGAGAGTGGAAATAATGTGGGGAAGAGGATACAGGAAAAATGAAATTACCACCCTCAAGTCCTTGCAGATTCCCCACTAACAGGGAAATAACATTATGGCTGTCATCGTGGTGAGGTGCCAGCTAATGGGAGAAGTGATGAAATAATCTTCCACCTTGCTTGGCTTGTAGCTCCAAGGAGCATTTTAGGAGTGGGGGCCTTTGATTAAATCATAGGGTTATTTTGCCAAATTCTAGAGCATCTCCCCCAGTGTTACAACATTGCTTTTGGCATTTGTCAGAAGTGATGTTGCAGTGGGATGGTGTGGAGATCAGGGTTTCAACTGCTGCTCACACAGAGGTATTGTGTTATATTGTTTGGTCAGAGTAGTCTCCAAGTCAACCTTCTGACATGCTGAACCCAGGTAGCCTTCTAAGTGTAGTTATTCCATATGAGACATCAGGGAAACAGGATTTAAAACAAATTAACAATAACTTGTATTTGCTATGAGGGACTGGGGAAATAAGGATGTTCAGTAAAGAGGCTTAAAACTGTTTACACCTGTTGTGTAACACTTAGCTGTTGCTGAGCTCATTAAATTATACTGTTTCCGTTGTGAAAAGTACTGAGACTTACTAGTGATTTCAGCTCTCATACTTTATTTCCAGTGCAGAACAAGACAGACTTCCCGGCTTATATGTGCAATAAACCCCACACCCCAAACACACCCCACACTCGTGATAGGCTATAACAGTGGCTGAGAGTTCTATAGGCTTACGGCCGGGAGCCTAGCCCTCTGAGTGGCTCAGGGCTAGGATCTGCTTGGCCATTGTCACTGGGAGCGAAGCTCAGGCACTTCACCTGACCACATGGAGACCTCGCCTCACACGTGGTCATAGATGGATACATTACACCACAAGTTGTAAACTCCTGTGTTCACAGAATAGTTAACAGCCAAGCTTTTATTCTTGTGGTGATTATTGGCCTTCCAGGATCTTCACAGTGTAAATCTGAGCTCCTCCCAGAAACTACAGATCATTAGCTGGTTTCCTTCAGAAACTGGGCCCTGAGACAGCCACAGTCTTTTCCTCCTCCTTCCTAGAAGAAGACGACAAGTAGGTTTTTATATTTCATTTTTTTCTACCTTAAGGAGTCTCAAAGCAGCTTACAATTGTCTTTCCCTTCCTCTTCTAACAAGAGGCTGAGAGAGTTCTGAGAGAACTCTGACTGGCCCAAGGTCACCCAACAGACTTCATGGGCCTTGATTGCCTGTTAGATGTTCTGCACACACAAGAAGCAGGCATACAGGGGACTGGTAATTGACAGAAAGGGCCAGGTTTGATTAGGGTTGCCAGACCCCCGGTCCAGGTGGGGGTTCCCCTGTTTTTTGGGGCAGGCCAGTGGGGGAAGCCTAACCCTCAGACAGGGACATTGCTGGGAGATGTCCCTGACATGATGACATCACCCGAAAGTGATGTCATCATGTTGCTGACATGGGGGGGGGGCTCTAGTTTTTGAGCAGACACTATGGTTTTGAAGGCAAAAAACCATAGAGTTTTGCCCCAAAACTAGACTGTCCCCCCCCTGACATTGGTGATATGATGACATCACTTCTGGGTAATATCATCATGCTGTGTGTGCTTTGCATGCATGGCAGAAGATCCTGGGTAGGACACAGGAGCCCCCTGCCAAATCACAGGTAGGACCTGGCAACCCTAGGACAGATTAGGGCCATTCTAGACGAGACTGAGGTACTGTTGGCCAATAGAGAAACTGCTCAGGACTGTGCAATCAGCCTGCCTTGGAGCAGGTTGCACTCCCTCTAAAGAAGCAGGTTTGTAGCTTGGGAGTGCTACAGGATCCTGGCCTAGGGTTGGAGGTAGAGGTATCATCCATGGCACATAGTACCTTTGATCCAACTGGTTCACCAGTTTTTCTTTAAAAGGCATGATCTGGGCATGGTGATCCATGCTGTCCTCACATCCAGGTTTGATTACTGTTCTGTGTTCTGTGTGGGACTGCCCTCAAAAAAGTCCAGAAACTTCAGTTGGTCAAAAATACAGCAACCAGGCTATTGTCAGGAATTGGTTACAGGGATTGTATCACCCCTGTGCTGAAAGATCTGCACTAGTTACTTATCACCTTCTGGGCACATTTCAGAGTGCTGGTTCTTACCTTTAAGGCCCGGCTTTGGGCCAGAGAATCAGAAGGACTGTCTCCTGCTGTACTATCCAGCCCACCAGTTAAGGTCAGTCTCTTGAACCCTACTCTCTATGCCCCTACCTTCAGAAGTAAAGCAGGTGGTGACTATAGACAGGGCATTTTCTGTGGTGGCACCTCACCTCTAAAATGCCCTCCCCCTTGAACTTCACCTTATGTCCAATAGCTTGTTTTTAACGTTTTTTAAAAACATATTGTTACTGAGAAGCCTTAAAAAGACTCTGAAGAGGTGGCATAGAACTATTCTAAATAATAATAAATACATTCTCCTAAGACTTTAATTCTTACCATTTTGAAGAATTCCCAACTCTCTCACTAAGATGTATGAGGCACTTTCAGAATTCTTATGCAGTCCTATCATGTTTCAGGTAGTTCATGATAGTTAGGATACCTACCTCATCTTGGAATACTTTCTGTTCCATAAAACAGATGTCTAGAAATAAGTCTGAGAGACAAAGAAACTGCAGTTTTAAAACCTGAATATGGAAGGAAGAGAACTTGCTAGTTTTGAGGAAACTGGGGGCCTGGAGGATATTCAGAGAGGTGGCTGAATAAAGCCTGCCCCTGCCTCCTGGCTGCTGGTATTCCAAGGAGGTTTCCCATCCGAGTACTTGCCAGAGTCAACCCTGCTTAGCTTCCGAGATCTGATGAGATCGGGCTTACCTGGGCTATCCAGGTCAGGGCCCCTAGGTGGTTTCTTGATCTGCCAGCACTAACGAACTGTAACACAGGCCTGTAAGTTTTTGGAGATGAATGTGGAATAAGCCCCCTCCTCTAGCCTTTAAAAAGGGTTGCCTTTAAAACAACTAAGTCCAACTAAGTCCAAAATAAGAGGGGAACCCTAAAACTCCCCAGTTTCCCCTTTTCTACCTTTTATAAGTGCACCCTCTTGCTGGCCTGTGTATGTGTGCATGTATGTGTGATTGCTTAGGGAATTGGTTCTCAGGTGCCTAGTGTAGGTATTTTACATTTTGATTATTTTATTTTGCATACAGTAAAGTTATTTGTTAATGTTTACGATCACTCTTGGAGAGCCAGCTTGGTGTACTGGTTAAGAGCGGTGGACTCTAATCTGGAGAACCGGGTTTGATTCCCCACTCCTCCACATGAAGCCAGCTGGGTGACCTTGGGTCAGTCACAGTTCTCCCAGGACTCTCTCAGCCCCACCTACCTCACAGGGTGTCTGTTGTGGGGAGAGGAAGGGAAGGCAATTGTAAGCTGCTCTGAGACTCCTTCAGATAGTGAAGAGTGGAGTATAAGACCAACTCTTCTTCTTCTTCTTCTTCTTTTTCTTCTTCTTCTTCTTCTTTCTCCCTCTCTTTCTTGATAATTTTATTTTGGAGTATCCTCACCGAGATCCACCCTGGTATACACAGACTACAAGGACTGGCATTATTTCTGTCTGGAACACATTTTAAAGCTAATTTCCCCTTCTCTGGGTCTAACAATAGTTCCTCTTAGGCAGAATCTCTAATTTGCCCTTATTTCTTTCTTTACAGCTCAGATGTCCATGGGATTTAAACCTGAAAGCATCTTAAATTATAAAACACCACTGGAAGTAGAGAAGTTTTTGGAGGCAAAGCTCCAACCCATCTCAGTCCTAAGGATAGCCTGTGGATCAGAAGTTGAAGGAATTATTGCTTTGATCAAAGAAGTATTTCCATTGCCAGTAGCTCATGTTAGCAAGGTAGTGATGATGCATATCCTGCTTGGAACTTGTCATAATACCATGATCTCCATAAAGAAGGATTGCCTGGAATATTGTAGATAGAGTTGGATCCAAAGACTTTTCTGCTTTTTTCATCTTTGACCAACAAAAAATGGCTGGGCTGGGGAACATAGGAAATGCATGTACAAAAGCTAGGGTATAATGCCATAGAGTTCACCCTCCAAAGCAACCAGGGGAACGATATCTGTAATTTGGAGATTAGTTTTAATTCCAGGAGATCTCTGAGCCCCTGGAGGTTGGCAACCCTAGGTCAAAGGGGCTGTAGTAACAAGGGGTATCGGGTGAGACTGAGTGAAAAAGCTGGCTGGATACAATCCATGGTGTTCCATTTCTGTCCTCATCATTTTGTGTGTGAAATAATTGGGCATTTGTCACACACAATCCACATATCTACCCCTAAAGCTGTTTTTGTTGTAAGAATATCTAATTTTCTGAGCGCTCAAAGTACAATATTTTGCACCTTGGAAAAAAATACAAATCTTTCCCTGATGCATTTTGGTGCCTGAGGCAACACGCCTTGACTGGTTTTTAGAAGTCCAAAATTAAACTGATTAATTAATTGCTAGTTTTGAATCTGCCACCATGTGCAGGCAACCATCTCAGCCTGCCTAATGATAGACTGATCATGCCCAGAGTAGATTTATTGCTGCTGCGATTGAAGTGAGGAATGTAGCTTCATGAGTATGACATTCAAACTTTCATGGCAACATTACTAATGAGCAATATGGCTCTTTTTCTTCATCCTCCCCTATGTCCCTGGCATTGTGTGAAATTTTTTAGAGGCCCGGCACCATGCTGCTTTTTGTGTAGTGTCCATATAGCCTGACTTTTTATTGTAAATTGATGGATATAACTAAGGCTATTCTGATCGGTAACAATGCCTGTAGAATATTCTGCCATTTTTTGGTTTGCTTTGAATTAACAAATCTTTCAGGGACTGTGTACATCCTGGAAGATATATGGTTGATTTTTTTTCAAGACTACCTGCACAAATCCTGCAGCCTGGCAGTTCCTCCAACTGCATTGATTACTTCTGAAAATGGCACACAAGGGGCTTTTGAAAGTTCAAAAATAAACAAAATATTTTGTTCAATGGAGAGTGAGAAAGGTCAGGAGAAATCAGGGGTAAAATGTCTGAGGTGAATCAATAATAACTCTGAGGTAACTTAGTAATGTCACAAATAGGTTTGCAGCAAGTAGGAGTTTTAAACTTTTCACAAAGTCTTACAATCTTTGGGATGAAAGGCTTTGTTTTCAGTGTCTGCAGTATATGTTCTGGAGTTTAACTGACTCTTCAGGTTTCAGAAGGCAGGGAATACACTGCCAAATAACCAAAAATCCTTCTCTAAACAAACCAGAGATCACTCTTCTCTTTGAGCTATCTCCCTTTACAACTGGGCAGGGAATCACTTCTCTAAACTAGAAACTCTGTCCCTTTTTCTGGCCCAAATAGGAGTCTTCCTTGATCCTCCCACTTCTCTTTGCCACCTTCCCAGTCCTCAGTCAGTGCTAAACTCAGTTCTCTTCAGCAGTCAGTTCCCAACACTCTCTTCTCAACTGACACTATCCAATGAAATCTGTTGAAACAGTCTGTCACTCAAAGGCTCTCTGGTCCTGTGAGACATTAACCCTCATGGTCCATTCCATGTTTATGCAGAGCTTATGAGCTTTCAAAGCACAGTCTGTCACAATAGGTTACTTTAAATTAGTCATACATATAAATGTCACTTAAGAATCCAGTAAAGCATAATTGTTTTTCATACAAAGGTGTAAGAATCTGCAAAACTTTCCCAGGAACAAATAACTTTACTGGGGTCAAGAATGAGGTACACAGATTTATTAAATGTATGGGATTTTTGAAGTCAAATGCACTGAATGTGCAGAAAAGTCAGGGTCATTAAGGATATTTTCACAATGGAAATCTGGGATCTCCCCCATCTTCTCTAGATGTGGCAGGCACTAATATCCTTTAATCAGAATGCATGGTGTTATGGCTACTTCATATGTGGTCACTGAAATGATGGAAAGCATCATTTCTGTGTAAAGAAAAATAATGCAGGTGAACTGAATGTTCTGATATGAGGATTTTGCTTCAAGCCTTATTAGTTAATGACTCTTGAGTGTGGAGCCTGTCTCATGTTCCTTGAATCCTCTACAGCAATTTGCTATGTAAGCACCTATTCTGATGTACCTGCTCTCAGTTTGTGGCCCACAGGGGGGTGAGTTGATTTGTGAGTGATTGACATATAGATGGTTCTGCATTGTAGTGGGAAACTTGGGGCTGAATAGATTAGGATGGGATACTAACCATCTTTCTAATGATATTCTGTGCAACAGGGTGGTTCATATATAAAAGGCACTGATTCACAAGACTGGTCTGATGTGGACATAGTTCTTTTTAGTGATGCCTTTAAAAGTCTGGAAGACTGCAAAAGAAAAACACCAGCAGTACTAGAAGACTTAGTGAAAAAGTTGCTAACATCATCATGGAACAACAGGTTTTAATAGAGCTTCTTTTGTGTCATACCCACCAACATTTCAAACAAAAGTTGAGACATGCTTATAACATCTGTTTTCATAGTGCAGGTACCTGACTCTCTCTATAAGCCACTGCTGAAGGCTCTACTTTACCTTTGGTATGCTGTGCTCATTTACTCTGCAGTTGCCTGCAGTGGAGTATTTGTTCTTGTGGTTATACTAGAAAATTTTTTTTTTCCTACAATAGAAAATCAGCAGTTCAAAATATACTGCAGAAGCAGCAGCTCATGTAATTGGGAGCTGTCAGTGCGTGGTGTGTTCAGACAATGCCATACGTAAGTGTGCAGATGTCTCCCCACTCCCGAGAGCTAAGTTTTAAAGGTCCTGGGGAGGCAGCTGAATCATGATGAATGACAACTCCAGCAATTTCCACTGAAGTTAAAAACAAAACAAAAAAACTCCAAAAGGCAAAATTAAGGGCAAAACTGTGACAGGGGTTTTCTAGTGATAGGAATGAGAAACCAGAGTGGTCCCTAGTACAGTTAGATCATAGGGTGTAAAACACTGGCTTTTTTTAAAAAAAAGATTTCTCTACTGTAAAGCTCTTGGTATAAAAGCCCAAAGGGGACAAGATTCTACAGATGTTGTCTTCCACTTCTTTTAGGTTAATCTTTGGAGAAAGAACTCCATTTTCCTTGAGGCTTTATTTTAAGTGTTACAAAGCTCACCATGGCCATTCCTTTGACATCATGCCTTGTTATGATACCCTTGGGCCTGCCTTATTGACAGGTAAGAGGAGACTGGTGTTTGTGTGTGGGGGGGGGGTTCTGCCTCAGGGCACTTGTGAAACACTAAGTTTATTTTCATTCAGACAGTGACAATATTTCCAGGAGCTTACAAGCATAGGGTTTGGTTTTAGCTAAGATATGAAGGTAACAAAGGTTAAAGTAGTGTTATTAGTCTTATTTCTTGCTTGGTGTTAACAGGTTTAAAAGAGAGTTTTTACCACAAGATCTATCTCTGCAATGACAGCGATAAAATCCAGCTGTACTCCATGGCTCTGCTGAAGTACCAAGTTGCATTTGTCAAGGCATCAACTGAGAGGGTAAAGAACCTCATGCGCTTAGTCAAGCATTGGTTCAGAACCTCATTTGCAAAACCAACAGAGGAAAATAAGTAAGTTGCTAGTATACAGATACAACTGACTCAGTTTCTTTAGCTCCAGATCATCACATTTCCAAAGATACAGCAGAGAATAATGTGACCTATAGAATTCTGATTCTTTCCCAAATTCTTCCTTCTCCTGCACCATTTATCAAAAATAATAATTCTGAAACCAGAAGGTATAAATAGCTGGGGGAAATGGATTGTCTAGAATATATAGCGTGCACAGCAGATATATTCCTGGATACCTGTGATGGATGGCCTTTAGTTCTGCTGTCCAGGCATCAGAGCAAATCCCCGTCTACAGGGGCAGTATGTTAATTCCCAGTGGCATCAAACCAATGGGAGGCTGTGGAACCTTACAGAAAGAGGGGAGGGAGGAATTTTAGAGACAGAGAAAAGCTGTTAGCACTTTGGACAGGACATGGCAAGTGAAGAAATACAGAGACAGGGCTTAACAGGGAAAGGATAGATTTAGATATCCTGGATTAAGCAAAGAAGGCTGTCTCAGGGGGATAGGACATGAGGTACTGGATCAGGGTAGGATGCAGAAGTAAGCTAACCGGGTCTCCAGGGTTGAGTCCTAAGGTGAATTGGACTGGGGATGTAATGTATCCACAGGAGAACATGGGCTCTGGACAGCCATGTGCTTGGACTGGTTCTAACCGGTCCACCATGTGGCCAGGCGAAGGGCCTGAGCTTCGCCCCGAAGGACAATGGACTAGTGGATCCTGACTCCCCTCCAATGGAGGAGCAGGAGTTAATCCAATCAATGTAAATAGCGAATCACCGGGTGTGTGTGTGTGGGGGGTGTGGGTCACTTGGGAATAAAAGCCGGCCTGCGAGCCGGCTCAGTTGTCTTGTTCTTCATCTAATAAAGTATGTGAGAGCTGAAATCACTAGTAAGTCTCAGTACTTTTCACTGGCGACGAAGGTGGGATGCCAACTCCCTCCATGAACAACGACCACGAGACGAGCACCGCTGACCGCCCCAACGCCGAAAGCACCGAACGCCGCCGCCGAGCTTCGTGTCCGCCTCTTCGGTTCCTGGGCACCGCACCGCTCCCTAGCACCGCTGACCCCGAGAGCAGCCTCGCTTCCAACGCCGCCAACTCTACGCCTGAACCGCGACCTCCACGGGTGAGCACCATGGCCGCTAGCAACGAGAGCTTCCCCGCCTTCGACATCTCTCGTCCCGCACACTGGGAGACCTGGATCGAGACGCTGGAGCGTCACTTCGAGATCCATGGCATCACGGATGCGGGTACGAAGAAGGCCTATCTCCTGCGCTACTGCGGCATCGAGGCACACCTCCTCCTGAAGGACCTGGTAAACCCCCTCCTGCCGAAAGACGCGGCCGCCACCTACGACATGCTGGTCAAGGCGTTTACTGACCACTTGGCACCAAAGCCCACCAAGTTCGCGGAACGAATGGAGTTCTTCGCGAGAATGCAGGGCCCCGACGAAACATCTCCGGAATTCCTGGCCGGACTACGCCGCGCAGCCACAAGGTGTGCCTTCCCCAACCTCGCAGATACCCTCCTAAACCAGTTCTTGGTGGGGCTGAAGGAGGCGAAGCTGCGCTGCAGGCTCGTCAGCCGGGACGACCTCACTCTGGAGGCCGCCATCCAAGAAGCGGCCGCCTACGAGAAGTCCCACGCAGATCGCCGGCCTAAGACGGTCCATCGCCTCCAGGACTCCGGCCCCTCGGATGACTCAAACGATGAGGAGGTCCTACAGGTGAACCGCCGATCACAGCCACGCACCCAATGCAACAGGGGATCCCCCGCACCACCAAACCAGCCCAACGCATCTGCCTGTGCCAGCTGTGGCGACGCTCACGAGCGCCGGACCTGCCGTTTCCGGGACGCCGTCTGCAGGACCTGCAACAAGGCCGGACACCTCGCCCGAGTCTGCCGCTCCAAGGGCAAGCGCCTGGGATCCACTGCCCAGCTGGACGCCGCAAGCCTGCACACCGTGACGACACAGCGCCGGCAGACGGTATGTAACTTGCCCCCTGAAAGCCCGGACAAGGTGCATGTGACTGTCCAAATAGAGGGGTCCCCCTGCCAAATGGAAATAGACTCAGGGTCCTCGTTCTCTATAATTTCCGCGGAGACCCTTAAAACGCTATGCCCCAAGGGGGGACCCCGACTGCACAAGCCACGGGGGTTGAAACTGACGGACTTTAACAAAAACCCAGTGGCAGTCCGTGGCTGGGGCAAGTTTCAAGTCCGATTTAAAGGGTTCTCGGGCTTGCTGGACCTGCTGGTTGTGGAGGGGCGCCTCTCAAGCCTCCTGGGACTGTCGTGGTTTGGGCCTTTGGGCCTCCAAATAGCAGGAGTAAACCACCTCGGGACCGCTGACTGGGAGGCAGTTTGCCGGGAGTTCCCCAAAGTATTCGATGGGACCCTGGGGAGGTACAATGGGACCCCGATTTCGCTAGATCTGGACCCTAACGTACGACCCATCCACATAAAGGCACGGCCCCCTCCCCTAGCCATGCGGGAAAAAATAGAGGCCGAGCTCGACCACCTGGTCGCCCAAGGCGTGCTGGAACCGGTCGCGTCAGCGCGCTGGGAAACCCCCATTGTAACGCCAATTAAACCGAATGGGGCTATACGCATTTGTGCAGATTACAAATGCACCATAAATAAGGCTCTGCAGGACCACGCCTATCCGGTCCTGGTAGTGAGCCATGTCCTGGCCTCCCTGACGGGGGCCAAAGTTTTCGGCAAATTGGACCTGGCGCAGGCTTACCAGCAGCTGCCAGTGGACACGGCCGCTGCGGAAGCGCAAACCATCACCACCCACAAGGGGGCTTTCCGGGTCAATAGACTGCAGTTTGGGGTTTCAGTGGCGCCAGGGATTTTTCAATCTTTCATGGATTCCCTCCTGAAAGGAATTCCAGGGGTCCAGCCCTTTTTAGATGATGTCATCATCGCGGCACCGGACTCCACCGCCTTCACCGAACGGCTGCGTCAGGTCCTGCAGAGGTTCAACGAGGCTGGCCTCAAGGTGAAGAAGGAGAAATGCCTCCTGGGTGTGCCCCGCATCGAATTCCTGGGGTTCGCAGTCGATGCACAAGGCATCCACCCCACAGACGAGAAAATTAGAGCGATCACACAAGCCCCGGTCCCCACGTCCAAGCCGGAACTCCAGGCCTTCCTAGGCCTCTTGAATTTTTACCACGCGTTTCTGCCCCAAAAGGCAACGGTGGCTGAACCCCTCCACCGGCTGCTGGACAAGGAGGCGCCGTGGGCCTGGAAGCCGGAGCATGCGGCAGCTTTCCAGGCGGTAAAAGACTTGTTGGTCTCCAACGGGGTGCTGCACCACTTCTGCGAGGCTTTACCTGTGGTTCTGGCGTGTGATGCGTCGCCCTACGGGGTGGGGGCGGTGTTGGGGCATCGGTTGCCGGATGGCCGGGAGGTTCCGGTCGCCTACTATTCTCGGACCCTGTCTTCTGCGGAGCGTAATTACGCGCAGATAGACAAGGAGGCACTAGCGATAGTGGCGGGGGTTAAAAAATTCCACCATTATCTCTATGGCCGCCCGTTCGAGATCCTTACAGACCACAAGCCTCTCCTGGGCCTCCTTGCGCCCGATCGACAGACGCCGCAGATGGTCTCGCCCAGGGTTCTCCGCTGGTCCATATTCCTGGCGGGGTACTCTTACACCCTCACCCACCGCCCGGGAAAGGCCATGGGTCACGCGGACGCGCTCAGCCGCCTCCCACTGCCCGCAACGGACCCAGACCCGGCCCCCGCCCACGTCATCGCACTCCTAGAATCGCTGCCCGATCGCCCAGTACATGTCAAGGAGGTGGCCCGCCTCACGGGCCGCGACAGGGTTCTCTGTCGGGTTTTGAACTGGGTGGGGAGGGGATGGCCGACAGCTAGACAAGACCCGGAGTTTGCGCCTTTTGTCACAAGGCGCGATGAGCTGTCGACCTATAAGGGGTGCCTAATGTGGGGAGGCAGGGTGGTCATTCCGAAACCACTACAGGAACGGGTACTGAGGGACCTTCATGAGTACCACCCTGGGGTAGTCAGGATGAAGGCTCTGGCGCGGGGGTATGTCTGGTGGCCAGGGTTAGACCGGGATATTGAGGACATTGTAAAAAGGTGTCAACCCTGCCAGGCCTCCCGACCCGCACCCCCGACGGCCCCAGACAGGGCCTGGGAATCCTCTCACCGCCCCTGGTCGCGCCTGCACCTCGACTTTGCGGGCCCGTTCCAGGGGCAGCTGTTTTTTATACTTGTAGACGCCTACAGTAAGTGGCTAGAAGTAGAGCCGGTACCATCCACCTCCTCCCGGGCGGCCATCCGAGCGATGTGGCGGATTTTCAGCTCGCACGGACTCCCCGACACCCTGGTCACCGACAACGGGACGGCCTTCACGTCTGGGGAGTTCCAGGAGTTCACCCGCCAGCACGGGATTCGCCACATCAGGTCGGCCCCGTTCCACCCCGCCACCAATGGCCAAGCCGAACGCATGGTGCGGACGGCCAAGGAGGCGCTCCGTCGGACCGAAGGAACGGACTGGGACTTCAGGCTGGCGCACTTCCTGTTCGGCCAGAGAATGACGCCCCATGCGACAACCGGCCGGAGCCCGGCGGAACTATTGATGGGCCGACGCCTCACCACCAGGCTGGACCGGTTACATCCCGATCGAGCGCCCGAGCGGGAGCCCTGCACGGAAACGCCAGCGGCGGCGCGAGGGTTCTTCCCAGAGGACCCGGTGTACACACGGAACTACGCGAGAGGGCCCCCGTGGATTCCCGCCCGAGTAGTCCGGGTCCGTGGCCCCGGTCCTACGAAGTCTCGGTGGAAGACGGCCAGATCCTGCATCGCCACATCGATCAGCTACGTTGCCGGGTGCTACCCCTGGAGCCGGATGAGGGGGAGGAGTGGGACGAGCCAGCTCAACCAGACGCGGGGCGGACGCACCAGAAGAAATCCCGGGGGACTTCAACTCCGGACTGACAGCCACCGCAAATGACACACCGGCCGAGATGGTGAGCCCAGCCCCGCCAACACCAGAGCGGCCACCAGTCCCCACAGCCGCCCGGGAGGCTGTCAGTTCCCCCATGCCAGAGCCCCGTCGCTCCACGTGAGAGCGGCGGCCCCCAGCTATTTGAAAGACTATGTGTGCGGGTGTTTATCAGACCAAGGGGGAGGGGTGTAATGTATCCACAGGAGAACATGGGCTCTGGACAGCCATGTGCTTGGACTGGTTCTAACCGGTCCACCATGTGGCCAGGCGAAGGGCCTGAGCTTCGCCCCGAAGGACAATGGACTAGTGGATCCTGACTCCCCTCCAATGGAGGAGCAGGAGTTAATCCAATCAATGTAAATAGCGAATCACCGGGTGTGTGTGTGTTTGGGGTGTGGGTCACTTGGGAATAAAAGCCGGCCTGCGAGCCGGCTCAGTTGTCTTGTTCTTCATCTAATAAAGTATGTGAGAGCTGAAATCACTAGTAAGTCTCAGTACTTTTCAGGGGAAGTGTGGGGAACTGAAGAGATAAAGTCCACAGTGCTGGTATTCGTGTCTTGGGTTAAAGGCAACAGTAAAAGGAAGAGATCTTATCAAGGTGTAAAAGCAATCTCCTTGCTCACCACAGCAAAGTGGCAAGTCACTTGGGTGTTTGTCTGTTGAGTGTGTATTGTGACACTGTAACACTCTGAAAGAAATTGCTATCCAACGTAGCTATAGATATTAGGGACACATTATAATATCTGATAACCAAAATGAATTTTTATATTTATCTGAAAGTAACAATAAACTTGTAATTGTTTTCTTAAACTAAAGGCATCTGTGTGAGTAACAGGGGGTGGGAGGAAGAATAATTTATCTAAGCACAGTACAGTATCCATCAGTATATATAACTGACCAGTTAGTATATGCTACCATTCTTTTATAATGTATGAGAGGTGAAAAGGCCCCATTAACAGCCCCGTGTGTCACTTTATCACTGGGAACGCTTCCAGGAAAGGAATGGAACCAAAAGGCAGGCAAAAATGGAACTTTACTGAGGCTCTATAGTGTTTGATGTGCAACTTTGTAACAATTTCCTGTGGCACCTCCTTCTTTGAAGCTAAATCTGGCCTCTATGCATGTTTAGGTTCCGCAGGCTTCCCTCTTCGTATGCTATGGAGCTCCTCACTATCTATGTATGGGAGTTAGCTGGGAAACCAGTTTTTTTCAGCTTTGTTCAAGGGCTGAGAGCTGTTCTGAAACTTTTAGTTTGGTACCAAGAAATCTGCATTGTATGGCACAAATACTATAAACCAACATGTACAGTTTTCCAAAAAGTGATTTCAAAGCAAACCAGGTATGTGATCCAATTGTATGCAGAGCTACCATTGTGTTTAAACTTTACAAATGTTTTGGGCAGCTGTACTTGAATATATGAGCTTCTGTTGTCAGGAAAAGTAATTGTTTATGAGAAACTATGTAAATTGCCAAAAAGCTAGCCCTGAGATGATGCAAAAAGCACAACAGGCTTCCAGAAGAATCTAGACAATATTCACTTGTATGAAGGCTTGTGCAAGAATCATGTTCATGATCAGAGTAGGATACTAGATGAATGTGAGAAGCCTCATGCTTGTCAACAGTGTACTAGAAAGCCCTATTGGGTGAGAGTTTTTTTGTGTGCCTGCTTGGGTATGCATGTTTAGCTTTCTTTGTCAGAATGTATTTTGGAGTGTCATTCCTTCTACCTTGAACTGATTTTACTGTCTAAGGGAGAATCATTGAGATAATAGTTTTACGAGAGTTCTGACATCTCAACCAGCTACACGAGCTTTGGATTGCATGGGAGAAAGCTATATCATTAGACTGTGCTGTGTAAAAGCATTCTGCAGGCCTGACTTTATGCTTTGCTCCTCCTTGCCAGCCAAGAATGGCAGGTTCCTGCTTACTTCAATCATGCCCGGGACCCAGTTACTGTACAACCACAGGCCATGCAACCACTGACACTGCCCTGTTCCGAACTGGGAAACTTTGCAATTGGTCAGAATTGCCACGTAAGATAAATAACAATGTAACCTAGCCAGAACATGATCCCATTAGAGGCTGCACAGACTAGGGTATTAATTTTTAATGTGGAATACATTCTTCATTAATGTACAGACAGTCATTGAGCCAGTTTGGTGTAGTCGTTAAGAGAGGCGGACTCTAATCTGGAGAATCAGGTTTGATTCCCTGCTCCTCCATATGCAGCCAGCTGGGTGACCTTGGGTCAGTCACAGTTTCTCAGAGCTCTCTTCTCAGGAGCAGTTCTCTCAGAGCTCTCTCAGCCCCACCTACCTCACAGGGTGTCTGTTGGGGGAAAAGGAAGGGAAGGGGATTGGAAGCCACTCTGAGACTCTTAGTGAAGGGCGGGGTATAAATCCAACTCTCCTCCTCCTCCAATCTTGGAAGCTAAGCAGGGTCAGCCCTGGTTAGTATTCGGATGGGAGACCACTGAGGAAGCCTAAGGTTGTTACGGCAAACCTTCCATGAATGTTTCTTGCCTTGAAAACCCTACAGGGTTGCCATAAGTCGGTCGTGACTTAATGGCACTTTCTGCCACCACCATTGGCTCAGCAGTAGCAGTGTGAATCCATTCACCCTTTCTGGTTACTGCAACATTGTCACTTCTGTGGGCTGCGTATATCCACTGTGATGCTGCTTGGTCCAGTTGTGACTCCTTATTCTTAAAGAACTTTCATCATATTGAACTTTTCACTCAGAAAACATGCTTTGTGTCCTGCTGGTTCCCTTCAGTGATGTCATACCAGAACAAGAGCAGGACTGCTTTATTTTGGGATGTTGGCTCTAGGTTTTGGGTTGGTGTTAGGCTCCTTAGTCAGGTCACACAACGCAGGGCTTCAGTAGAAGAATCTGTTTATTGGTGAATCATAACTAAAGACACGTGTACAGCTTGTGTCAGGAATTCCCGGGAACAGCAGGGCTCCCTAAATTATAGTGGAATCAAACACCCCCCTAAACGAGCTGAAGCCAATGAGTATAGTTCGTGTGTGCGGGCAAAGCAAGCAGGCAAAGCGGGCAAAACAATCTAAAAGCCGTTGATTCCAAGCAGAGGAGTTCTGCAGCTGGAGACGCTACAAGTTCAGGAAGATGATAACATACAGACAGTAGAATAGTAATGGTCAGAGGCCGGTAGACTGAGAGTACTCCCCTCGCATTCCAACTCCATGACAGGGCTACCTTACAGTAGGCCCCATGATTGCTTCTGTCAGGTATCCCTGCCATAGGGATGGAGGAGGGGGAGGATGGGACTGTAGTGTGCTGATTGATGTATCTGGACTGTTGGGATGGAATGTGGGGAGATGCCGATGTTGCCTCGGCAACCGGGCTATATCTCATCTCCCAGGCCAGGAGTGGCCTTGAATGCCAGGCTGTGAGTCTCCTATCACTTTCTAAAGACAACAGCTAGGCTTGGGAAAGGTGGGGTGGCGGGTATACGATTATTTACTGCTTTCTGGTGTTCCCCCGCGCGCGCTACCCATCTATTGGTAGAAAGGTGGGGACCCTTTCCCCCCCCCTTAGAGTATAACTCAATGCTTCATGTATCCAAGTTATTCTTAACAATGCTTCTGTTCTAGTGACCTAGTATTGCAGCTTAATAAACACTATTCTTGTTTCAATGAATAAGGCCTGGTGTTTGGCTGACTAACTGAGGACTCTGACAGCTTCTGCCTTTCCTTGATGTGTGTAGCTGCTCTCTTCACTCCTGGACCAACCATTTTGCAAGTGCTGGTTTTGTAATTTCAGCTTCTTAGAAACAGCAGAAAGGCTAGAATAACAGTGAGGAAGCCAGCCATCTATGCAGGTAGAGCTCAGAAGTGGCACATGAGGAAGAAGAATTATACTACAAATGAATTGAGAGAGCAAGGAGGGAACTACATGCTGAGTGAGGGTCTGGATATATGTGAAACTGAGATGCAAGGGTAGGAGGGCCCAACTATACCATCCTCACGGCTGGATTGCCCATTGGGCAAACTAGGCGCTCGCCTAGGGCGCGCCAGCCTCAGGGGCCCCACTCCCCCCCAAAAGCCCCCCGCCGCCCTAACTGGGCGCCACCACCACCGCCACTGAAAAGCGCCCGGGTAGGGTGCAAGTCGCCCTCCCCCTCCTCCCAGGGTGGGGAAGGAGGAGGAGGCGGCTGGGCGGCAGCCAGCAGGATCTCCCTGCTGCCACCGCCGCCGAAAAGCGCCCACCTAGGGTGCAAGTCACTCTCCCCCTCCTCCCGGGGGGGGAGGAGGAGGCGGCCGGGCGGTAGCCAGCAGGATCTCCCTGCTGCCGCCGCTGAAAAGCACCCACCTAGGGCGTAAGTCACCCTCCCCCTCCTCCCTGGGGTGGGGGAGGAGGAGGAGGAGGTGGCTGGCGGCGGCCAGCAGGATCTCCTTGCTGCTGCCACCGCCGAAAAACGCCCACCTAGGGCGCAAGTCGCCCTCCCCCTCCTCCCTGGGGGGGAGGTGGCGGCGGCCAGCGGGGACTCCCCACTGCTGCCGCCACTGCCGAGGGCTTGCCTGCCCTCCCCCTCCTCCCTGGGGGGGAGAGAAGGGGGTGCGGCATGACTGGGTCTCCAGGCCCAACTGGGAGGTTGGGATCTGCTCCCACCTAGGGTGCAGAAATACCTGGAGCCGGCCCTGACCATCCTTTCTGGGCAGGAAGGTTGTTCTTACATAGTTGGATAATGATGGCGTCCAGAGGCCCTCATTCAAATACCCGGTTTGAGATGGTTGAGAGGAGTGCAGGCCACCACATTCCCCTGTGTCCCAACCAGGTGACACGTGGCCGGTTGCCAAGGCCCGAATTGCTATCCCAGTTGAAGGAAGAGGCATAGGGTTAGGGACCCAAGTGCAAAAGGTGTGCCCTGGAAAAATCACCTTGCTTGCAAAATTAAAATGGCCCAGCAATGACTGAACCATTTTGAAAGTACATTTTACTCTCTATGACTTTTGAGGGGAGGGACGTAAGTGCCACTAGCTTGTCTTCAGAGAGGCGTGATGTGCCCTTCACTGAATCAAGCAAAATTCCTAAATAGGTTAATTGAATGGCTGGCCCTTCAGTCTTATCCTGGGCTAATGCGACCCCTATTCCAGCTGCTAAGGTCTGAAATGCAGAGAGGCGATCGACACATACTGATGTGCCAGCAGAGCCCACAGATAAAAGGCTGCCATACATCTTCCCTGCCTTGCCCTCCCCTGATCTGCAGATGGCAGCACTGGTAGTGAGTGATGTCTGGGCAGCTGATGCAGTCCTTGACCACCCTCTCCAGGAAGGTGCTGAATACCTTGGATGTGGTGCAGGCAGTGGAGCATCCCATAGGCATGAACTTATTAACATACCAGCAACCACCAAACTTAAAGCCCAGCAGACAAAACAAAGCAAAAAAAATCCCAAGATAAATAGGCAGCAAGCAGAAGGTAGAGTACTAATGAGTTAAACCCAAGCCCTGAGTCAGGGCACCCTTCAGGATAAGCAGGATCTGGTATGGGCCTTCTGCTGACAGAAACCCACAAATGCCCCTGTAGCATCAGCCTGCAGTGCCTAGTGCCCCCCCCCCCACTGCCCTTGAATACCATCAGGCCCCTGCTGTGGTGGATGCACCTGCTATATAATTCCCGTCCACCAAAGAGGACCGTTGCTGGGTGATTGAGGATCTGCTGCAGCCTAGGCCCCCATCAAGATAGGAAAGTTGAAGCAAGAGAACGAAAGCCACTGATGGGACACAGCTGCTGCTGTGAGGCTTCCCAATTCAAGGGTGCAAGCTGGTGAACTGCCAGTCAGCTGAGCCGGCTGCACATAGCTGCAGCTCAGCTGGGGCAGCCTTTTAAGACAGCCATGAGCCTCCCCAATTCAGGGGCACATGCTGGCTAGCAGCTAATCAGCTGAGCCTGCTGCATATGGTCACGGCTCACCTGGGGCAGCCCTTTAAACCATCTTCCTGGTGCAGCTATGCGGGCTGGAGCCAATCTGTGTGCATGTGGCTTTACCTTGGAGGTGATGATGAAGAGGTGAGCAAAACTGAAGTGGATGAACTGGGGTGACCAGGCCACAGCATGGGATTAAACAGCTGAGGGGGCTGCTCCATTGCCCCTCACGGCTGGCCCCTGGCTGATGAAGCTGGCTGGCTCACCCAGTAGCAGATCCCACCCATTCCAAACCTCATGGCAGCTTGAGGCTGCTGTACACCTTCCCCCGATCTGCAAATGGCAGCACTGGGTAAGTCCATACTGTGCGTCTCAATATGTGTTATTGATGTTTGTAGGAATAACCTTTTTCTTTCCTTTCTCAGGCCAATTGTTCTGGATCCTGTTAACCCAACATTCAATGTGTGTGCAAATAGCAATGCCTGGGATGAAGTAGCTCATGTAGCAAGGCAGAGTCTCCTTAAGCCACTCTTCAGTGGTGTCCGAGCAAAGGAGCCGTGGCTTTTTACAAATAATTGGTGCACCTGCACACTTCCTGTAAGAGGCTGTCTTCTAACATTTGGAGTTACTGCAGTGGGAAAACCATCATGTTAAAGTGAATGAGATGCACAATATGTGTTACGCTCCAACCACATGTAATGCCATGCAGCTGTGATGGTTCCTTATCCATTGCAAATCACCTGTGAGAGAAGGTGCATAGGGAAATGGGTTGTTTAACTTTCCCTTTGCTAATCTGTTTTTTCCCCCTTTAAACTCCTTCCAATAGAGTGGATTTTACTTCCTGGTGTTCCAGACCCAGGTTTGCAAGGTAAACATGGAGCTGGAATATTGGGTAGGGAAACAGAGGAAAGCAACTAGCAAACAAAAAGGTATTCCTATCCTCTTTTCTTTCTTCTGTCTGTGCATTGCAAGGGATAAGGAACTACTGGGGATTGCAGCTACATTCTAATGCATAGATTGCCTCTGACAGCAGAGTTCTCTGACTGAAATAGTCAACAAATAATTGATATCAGACATAGTGCATAACATCGATATAGATGATTGGACTAAAATTTGGAAAGTAATAAAACATCTAAGAGCTACTCCATATAAAGAAAATATATACAAAATATTCCATAGATGGTATTGATCACCAGATAAAACTACAAAATGTAATGCTAGAATCTCAAAGAATTGCTGGAAATGTAAAATAAATGTTGGAACTTTCTTTCATATGTGGTGGAAATGTGGGAGAATGTATAAATATTGGTTAAGCATTATGAAAATTATATTAGAGATTTAAATATTAATTTAGACTTACATCCTGAGATATATTTGTTTAATATAATACCAGATGATTATGAACAAGATGACATTTACTTATTGACATATATTTTAACGGCTGCCAGAATATTGGTAGTTAGGTGTTGGAAATCAGATAAATTGCCCTTGAGAGATGAATTAGTGAAGAATTTGTTGGAGGCGGCTGAGATGGACAAATTAAATATGCTACGTAAGGGAAAAGATGATATAATATTCCAGAAAAGATGGTCAAGAGTGTGCAAATGGATGGACAAATGAGTATTTAATGGACTCGCTATGTATTAATTTCAACATGCACTTGGTTTAGTGTAGTGGTTAGGTGCGCGGACTCTAATCTGGGAAAACCGGGTTTGATTCCCTACTCCTCCACTTACACCTGGCTGGATGACCTTGGGCAAGCCATAGTTCTGATAAGAGCTGTTCTTTAAAAAAGAGCAGTTTCTGTCAAGAGCTCTCTCAGCCCTTGTAAAGAGGTGGGTTTTAGAGCTAAAAATGATGAGTTTGAAGATATTTGATTGGAAAAAGGGGGAAAAGGGATTTCTAAGTTGTATAAAATATTGTTAACTGCATACACTTTGGATGAAACTGTTAAAGAGCAAATGATAAAATGGGCCATAAATATGAATAAGGAAATTTCAATGGAATCTTGGGAATTTTTATGGAGGAAAGCTCTAAAAATTTCAACTTGTGTTAATGTAAAAAAATTGTTATAAGATGCTTTATAGGTGGTACATGACACCAAAAAAGATTGCTAATATAAGTACGGATAAGAACCTGAGTAACAAATGTTGGAAATGTAAAAAAATAGAGGGTTCTTTTTATCATATATGGTGGACATGTGAGAAAGCAAAAGTATACTGGTTAAATGTTCATTGTGAGATGCAGAAAATATTGAAAATCCCTATTAGAAAAAGTCCAGAACTTCTACTCTTAGGTTTGACAATGGAAAAAATCAAGCAAGAAAAGAGAACAGTATTATGGTACATGATCATGTCGGCGAGAATGGCTTTTGTGCAGCAGTGGAAATCGGATAAAGTACCGAATATACAGGACTGGTTAAGAAAACTGCTATTTTTAGCTGAAATGGACAAAATGACTAAAAAACTAAATGGACAAATGGCAAAACAGTATTTAAGTGAATGGGAAGACCTGAAGATATATATGGAAACTGAATATAAAATGAAAGGGAAAATGTATAACCTTGATTCTTATTGAAAATGGAAATATGTTAGATGAGTCAGATTTCTGTATATAAAAAATATGTTACCTGGTCTATCGATTGCTATAAGTCTAAACCTGATTACTCTTAAATTTTCTTTGTTATTGGCAATAGCAGTGTTGGAAGCCTATTAGGGGGGAAGGGGGAAGGGATATAGTTTATAAGTTGTTTTGGAAATTGTGTTTAACAATGTTGAATATATTCCAATAAAAATCTTTGTTATATATAAAAAAGAGCTCTCTCAGCCCCACCTACCTCACAGGGTGTCTGTTGTGGGGATTGGAAGGGAAAGGAGTTTGTAAACCGCTCTGAGACACCTTTAGATAGTGAAGGGCGGGGTATAAATCCAATCTCTTCTTCTGCTAATCAGAAAACCTTATAAACTTTAAAACAAACAAACAAATAATTGATATCACCAGGCCTCAGTTGGAGCTGGAGTGGGCAGGAGCAGTGCTTCGGGAGTGAGGCGCCCGGGGTGGGCATACAACCAAGCCCCACCCCCTGCTCCCAGCAGCCCTCAGGCCACAAGGAGGCAGAAGAAAGAAGGTAAGTTGCCTGCCTCCTACCCCATCCCCGGTTACTCAGGCTGCGTGGAGGCATGGCAGCCATAGGTGTCAACTTCAGGGGGGCTTGAGGGCTAAGGCTACCTCCGAAATTTTCCAAGGGTGACTGAGCCCCCCCCGGGCAACCAAGCTCACAAGCCTTGCCACTACCACACCATGCCACCACCACACCATGCCACCCCCAGCCCATTTTGAAAGCAGAGGGTTTTTTCTCTCCAATTTCTGAGACTTCGAGTGGGGTGGCAGGAAACTCAGGGCTTACTTCCTGAAAGCTAAGCCCCACCCCCAGCTCCCAGAAACCCTCAGTTGGGCCTGGTGGAGCTGGGGGCTGCACATGTTTTCAGTGCTTTCAGCTTTCCCGTGCAGAAAGGTAAGGAGCTGTCCTGGGGCTCCAGCGACGGTGGGGGGATGTTTTCAGGGGTGGGGTGGTGGACACTAGGCAGAGAGTGCCCAGGCTGGCTGGCTGAGTGCCCGAGCACCTTTCCTGCAGCCTTGTGCCACTGCTGTTGTTTTCCTGCTCTCCTGCTTGCCTTGCAGAGAGCCATGCGAGGAGGTTGGGGGGTTGGAGGCTGGTATCCTTGGAGAATTGCCATCCTCAGGGAGGCTGGGCACCCTGCGCCCTTGTTCTTCTAGGGTTTTTTTCCCTCTCTCCCTGCAAGGCTTGCAGGGAGGACAGGAGGTGGGCGAAGTGGGGGGGAGGCCAGCATCCATGGGGGATTGCCCGCCTTGGGGCAGCTGGACTCTTGGGGACCTTTCCTGCAGCCTCGTGCCACTGCTGTTGTTTTCCCACTCCCTGCAAGGCTTGCCTTGCAGAGAGCCATGCGAGGAGGTTGTGGGGGAGGCCGGCATCCATGGAGGATTGCCGGCCTTGGGATGGCTGGGGGCCTTGCTCCCTTGTTCTTCTGTTTCCCCACACACACAAGGCTTGCCTTGCAGAGCCATGCAGGGAGGTCAGGAGGGGGAGGCCGGCATCCATGGAGGATCTCTGGGAGGCTGGGTGCCCGGGCACCTTTCCTGCAGCCTTGTGCCACTGCTATTGTTTTCCTGCTCTCGAGTTCACTACTTAAACAGAGCCCTTTATTTCCTCCAAGAGGAGACTCTTCTGAGTCCTTTGTTGAGCTCCACCCCTTCCCTTGACAGAGAGAGGATATTAGGAAAGCCAGGAATCAGCAGTTTACAATCACTGAAATCGCACACACAGCCCGTGCAGGGGGAGGGGGAGGGGGAGGAGGGCAGGTGAAACCTCGAAGAGTTTAAATGCATACATTCAAGACCAACTCTCCCCTGAACTCCTGGATAAATTATGGAGAGGGATTTCTATTAGCTTTCTTTTCATCTCTCCCCTCCCTCCTTCCTTCCTCTCTTCCCATCCATTTGCTTTCTTTCCACCTCTCACCTCCCTTCCTCCCTTGTTAAAACATCCCTAGTTAGGGTTGCCAGATTCCCCTGTCCATCTCTGGGGGATGTTGGGGTGGGGTGGCCCAGTACAGGTTGGGAAACTCCTGGAGATTTGGGGATGGAGCCTGGGGAGGACTGGGACCTCAGTGGGGTACAATGCCATAGAATCCATCCTCCAGAACATCCATTTTCTTCAGAGAAAATGAGCTGTAATTCCAGGGGATCCCCAGGTCCCACCTGGAGGCTGGCACCCCTAGCTCCAGTGCTGAAACTGGAAGTTCTGGTTCTTCTGTGTGAGATGGTGGATGCAGACCACTGATATTGGCTTGCAGCTGCTGAATCACCCTGCTTCATGTAGGATGCACAACAGCCAGGTGGAGGAGGGGAGGAGTGTATTTTACTTGGGTCTATATATCCTTGATTGAGAACAGTTGTTTTTTTCATGGTAGTGGGGGGTGGGCTGCTTCAGCCACTCCCAAGCTCTTCTTTCAATCTCTGTTTCATTTTTAAATTGTAAGCCCATCTGCATGAAGAAGATGGGGGGGCATGCAGATCAGAGGCCTTTTAAAATTTCCTTTTGATCTGTGTGCAGTCTAGAGAGAACATTGGTAAGGGATGTGCACTCTGTGTTTATGCTCTTCGTTTTGCTGTTACTTAAAATGGTGTGGTAGTTTCAAAGGGGCAACCAACTGGGATGTACTAAAAGGAATGGCAGGATTGCCCATTGGGAATAATGGGAGAGGATTGAAGGCCCACTGGAGATAATGGGAGCCAGGAATGCCAATTGACTTGCATGGGCTCTGCTGAAATACACTGCAGCCCCAAAAAAGTTGCAAAGAAAATGCAGAATGGTTTTTCCAGTAAGGTTTTTGGGCCCAGATAGGCTACTCTAGGACTGTAATGACAGTTCCCAGAGTGGAAAAACAGTCCCTAGCAATAGAATCTGTGCTGCATTTTAAGGTGGAGTTTCTAAGCAATGTGCTAAGAAGGCACCTGTTCCTGGGGTTAGCCTAGCCCAGGGGCATTGTTAGGGGGGTTCCCAGGCCACCCTAATTTTCTGGGGAGCCCCTCCCTAAATGCCACATAGTTCCACCTCCATAAATAGTGACAATGGCCTGTGATGTCACTGGCTCCTCCCCATGATGTCATTGGGTCCCAGTTCTTTTAATGACTTAGCAATGCCTCTGGCCTAGCCCCAGCCCCCCCTGGGAAATTGCAAAGTCTACGCCCTTGATGGCAGCCCCGGGAAGGCCTCCTGCCCCATCCCCAGCTTCCTCTGGAGCACCCCCCCACGCCTTTCTTTGCCTGCCTGCCAAGATGGATAGGCAGAGAAAACACTCCAGAGCACCCTCTGCCCGCCTGCCGAGATAGACGGGCAGAGAAAGCCATCCGGAGTGCCCCCCTGCACCTTTCTCTGCCCGCCCACCAAGAGAAAGCCCTCTGGAGTGCTCCCCCACCTTTCTTTGCCCTCTCTCCCTTCCTTCCCATTCTTTCCCTCTTTCTTTTCTTTCCCATTCTTTGTCCTCTTTCCCTCCCTCCCCATCTCTTTCCCTCTTTCTTTCCCAAAGTTCTTTGCCTTCTTTCCCTCCCTCCCTCTTTCCCTTCCTTCCTTCCTTCCTTCCTCCCTATCTCTCTCTCTCTCTCTCTTGGTCTTCCTTCCTTCCCCATTCTTTGCCCTCTGTCCCTTCCTCCCCATCTCTTTCCCTCTTTTCCCCCTTTCTTTTCTCTTTTCCCCTTCTTTCCCAAACTTCTTTGCCCTCTTTCCCTCCCTTCCTCTTTCCCTTTCCCCCTCCTTCCTTCCCCATCTCTCTCTCTTTCTTTCTCAAAGTTCTTTGCCCTCTTTCCCTCCCTCCCTTCCTTCTCTCCCTTCCTTCCTTCCTCCCCATCTCTCTCTCTCTGTCTCTTTCTTTCTTGCCAGCTCGCCATACTTCCAGTGATGTCAAGGGGTGTGGTATATGCTAATGAGTTATACTAATGAGCTCCTGCACCTCTTTTTCTACGAAATGACCCCTGGATATCACTTTTCAATAAGTTCATCAAATATCTGTGTTAATCAATGACTGAAATTTTCTGTTTTATTTTTTTTTAATTTGAAGGAAGAAACCAACAGAATACTTGCAGCTGTATTATGCCGAATAGTCAAGGTTTTAAGAACTAAAACAACAGTTACAACATTTCAAATTTTCAGGCATCATACTACATACTTCTGTTTCTTTGCTTCTCTATTGACATGCTGCAAATTGTTTAAGCTTACAATAATGTAAGCATATTTTTAAAAAGAATGGACCATAGACAGAACTGAACTACAAAAACAGGATTTTATGTTCACGTACAGTAAACTGAATCTTCACAATACATACGTTTTTTTCTGAGGTCTCTGAATTTATTTTACAAAATCATTATCTAAATGTTGAGTGCTGCTTCTCTTTAATATGTTTTGTACCTTATTTAGTAACAAAGTGTGCATTTAACTATTGACCAGATTGTGTTTTTATGTAAGGAAGAGAAGCCATTGACTGTAGCAAACAAATCACATCTGTAGATAAACACTGAATTAAAGGCCTTGTGCTTGGATCAATTTACATGTTGATGAGTACTCTACTGTAATTTGTAAGGCTTTTCACACCTTGATCTTGGTGTATAATGTCCTAAATATTTTGCCGCAATGATAATTCCAGTGAATGTAAAAACCTAAACTACTAGACTTATTGACTAGCTGGCTTGTGCTGAGTTCAAATCTGGGAGAGTCATGTCACTGGAAAAGGACAGTGGTAAGGACAAAGCCATTAGACTCTAACCCAGAAAGAAACTTTAACAGCATCAGCTAATTTGGTTAAAAGTTAAAACTCAGGAAATTATTCACACAAGTTTTGAAATTGGCTTCTGAATGTCCAGATTTTTGTGTCATCTTATGTAGACACAAATGAAAATGCTGTTACTATAGAAATTTTGTTGAAAGATTTTAAGTTGTTATTTAAGTTGTTATTTTTACTTCTAAAATATTTGAAATTTATGAATATACTTTTTCATATAATAGTATTGCAACCAGCAGCTAGATGAAATCACCAAAAAAAAGTTAGTATTTTGGATGGACTCACCAACTGTGGTTTTCAAACCATGGTTGAGTCAACACACTGCTGGATATTGCACTCTTGCATTGTAGCAATCATTTGCAACTGGATTGTCTTGTCTAATAGCTCAGCATTGAATGATGGGTGGATGCAGCTTGTGTGGAGTTCCTCAGACACTCATCAGGAGTTGTACAATGAAGAGATCAACGTTGTCTATCTCTGCAAACCAGGCAACAGTGAAGCCATACAGGCCTGGCCTGCAGACCGTGCCTTCCTGAGAATGCTTGGTAATAAAGCAGTAGCTGTGGTACCCATGACGGGGTTCCCTGTCAGACAGCTCAAAGCCAAAAGAGTTCTGCTAAGTTAGAAGATCTGAAAACCTCTATTCTAGGATGTTTGGATAGATATCCTTATAATGTCCAGGTACTTCTTGCAACTATACTCCATTCTGAACAATGATGCCTTGGATTTAAAGCAGCCTATTATCCAGCATGGCACTTGATCTCAGCATTCAAAGCAATTTCCATTGGTGTAATCAGTTGCTCTTTGATCACATTTTGCTGTTCAAATACTGTACACATGGGTGCTTGTTAGAAGATCAGAGTTTACTCATCTAGTATGTATGAAATTCAGAGCATTCAGGACCGATGTTTGTCTACTGATTTTTATTTATTTATTTATTTTTAGAATCCCCAGGTTACGTTCTGGTGACAAGAAGAGTGCCTTCTTGGTTGTTTTTCAAGAAAAATTACTGGCTTTCTGCTTTCAGTTTTTCATTGATTTCACCTGACAATCTGAGAGAAAATTGTTGCCTCTTTAATCTCTAATTTGAATAATGAAGAAAACTTTAAAGTGGTGTGTTATGCTTACTGCAGAGGTACCTCATTCCTTATTCACAGAATGACTCGCATATAGATCAGTGTAAAGTACACAATTGTCAGCCTTGCTTTGATTATATAAAAATGATGCCTTAGCTAGTATGTAACTGTTGGTGTTCTTAAAGAAATTGTAAACCTAAGGTATAGCTATTTAAAAATATCCTGAGATCTCTGTTATTCACACAGAATTTCACGTTGTATAATGGCAGCAGCTTCAGGCATTTCCCATTCAGAGTAACAGGAAGCATGAATGATGCACTCCTCTGAACTTGTATATGAGATGCAAAGAATTCATGTGCATCTGGAACTCATGCAGCTCACTAAGGTGAAATTTGAGCATTCCTAACCTGTAAATTTCAACCAAACATACAAATCAAGTTTCCTCCAGCACAAGGAGTCTTCTGCTGATGCAAGAGGCTCTTTCAGGTGTGGCAGGCAGCCCTGTGTCGGCAGAAGGCTCCTTGGGATGGAGAAAAGTGCTGCCTTTAGCAGAGTGGATTGGCAGGATCCGGCCCTCATACGGTTACATTGAGTTGATCTGAATTCCCACATCACTGCTCAGGGTTACACACCTATTTGAGAGCTACAGGCTGCCCTAGCGAAAGCCACTTAGGGCTAGACTCATATGATCATCATTTGAAGATGTGATGGCATGATCGCTGTAGAGCTGACTCAGTGCTAAACCCAGTATTTCCTTTTTTTCTTTGTAAAACCGCAGCTCCTGTCCGGCTTTCCTTGCTTCTTCCAGCTCTCTGAGCGCCACTTGTAGCTCTTGGGAAATAATTCCTGGAGTTTCTTGCTCCTTCATCAGCCAGTCCAGGGCCATGTGGCTTCTCATTCTTTCATCTAAACTGTATTGGGAATAGTAGGAAATAACTTCCTGTCATCACACAAAAAAATAAGGTTAGTGAAAGATATATCACTGTTTTGCTCAAAAATTTCAAAACAACATGTTATATCTTTTGTTCTGGGATTTTTGTGAACTGATACTGTGGCAGGCTACCCAGGAACAAACTGTCTGGCAGGGCAGGAGAGGTCCTTGGGCCCAGCAGCAAGACTCACCTGGGTGGAGCAGGGTGGGACCAAGGGCAGCAAAGTGCAGTAACCTCGGCCACAGGGCAGCCTTGGCAGGCTGGCTCAAAGGGTGTGCAGGCAGTGAGCAAGCTCTGGGCCCAGGTGTTTTGAGGCAAAGCAGGGAACAGAGGAGAAGAGGGTGGAGCTTAACTTAAGGGCCAGGTGTGAAGCTGAAGCAATAAAAACAGAGGAAGGGGGAATGGGAGGAAGCTGGCAGGAAAAGAAGAAGGCAGAAATAGGAGGCAGGTTGTAGTATTGGGGCTCTTCTCCTTGTGACACATTGTAACCCTGAGGTTGGTGAAGTGAACCACACCTTCAGGGGTCTGGATTGATAAATAAAGGAACTTGCATAAAGAAACAGTGACTGGGCTTGTGATCTCAGGACCCCATGGCTGCCAGGTATGATGTTCCCCTGCCTGCAGAGAGCACCACAGATACCAACATGCTTGGCTTCTTTATCATGCAGGTCCTCCTACTGCTATCTCATTTTGATATTCCTCTCTTATATCAATAGGATCAGGATTCTTTCTTTTTTTAAAAAAAGTAAGCTGGAATTTTGTGAAGTATGCTAGAGATGGCCACGGAGCTACATCATGCTAATCTGTGTTTTAGAAACTAATATATCAAATAGAAGTAATAGGAAAAAAATAGTTACAACACTGAATGTGCAGACCTTAGCATCTAACATAAAACATTAATGATATAATAATGGTGCCTAGGCTTTCAAATACCCTCCCTAAGAAGGCCTGTTTGGCTCCATTTTTTTGTGATTGCTGTTATGGATTGATTCCAAGATTTGGAAAAAGAACAGTGACGAGGGACACTGCAAAGTATTGATGGGTGTTATAATGTTTTGGATACTGTAGTTCCTGTCATCATTTAATTTCTAGTTCCATTATTTGAAATTATTTCGTTTGTATGTGTTTAAAGTATGTCACTGTTAGCAGGCTTGAGTCCCAGTGGACAAACAAGGTAAGGGGAAAAATTTAAATCTTTGTACATTAAAAGAATTGCCAAGTTTACACCTTCAGCTTGAAACTTTGTTAAAAGAGTCAGCTTTCATGGTGTTGCATCTTGAACATCATTGTTAAATCATGCATATGCTTAGCTGTAGGGATGTTGTAACTTTATTGTGACTTCTTTGCTACCTAAAATTACAGACTCTGGATTCAAGGAACCACAAATGGAGCTGAGTTTTCAGAATGGATCTTTGCTGCTTAACTCCTTCCTGCAGCCCTCTGTGCCCCATGAAAAGTGGCTCTTGAGGGTTGGGGATCTTCAGGCATGATGTGAAATGTGGCATAGAGGCCTACAGTGAGAAGGGGGAACAGCAGAAATTGTTCCCGACTTTTGCACAAGCCCTTGCTCAATTTGTGGAAGACTGAGCAATAATTTCTACCTATCCCCCTCATTATTCCCGAGGCTCCCCAAACTCAAAGATACAGGTGCTCTTTGGATACAGGTGCAGAGGCTGTGTGAAAGGGTAATTGGCAAACAGCCATTCAGTGAATTCTGCTCTACTCATGGTCTTTGGATTTGAACCGAGGTCTTTGCTTATTCATCATTACTAACAGTGGGATTTTTAAAATCCCACCAATATTAGTGACAGACACCTAAGCTCACGCTTGAGTGTTTTCTCCTGAAATCCATGGGATTCGGTTGAACTGTGCTTATAGAAGGAGCCTATTGAGCCGGGCTGAAACATTTGTAGTTCTTAAGAGAACACTGGGGATAACTGACACACTTTTATGTTTTATAAGACTACTTACTTGCCGAGAGCACTTTGTTTCACGCAGGGCTTTGAGGCTTCCATTCCAATGCAGTAACTGAAAGACAATCATCAGTTCCTGTAGAATAAAAGTAACTGGTTATTGGCTAAGCTGCTTAAAAGCAAAATTTTTCATGATAAGAAAAATAATAGAATTAGTGTGCAAGCAATGGGTGGGATTCAGAAGTGTACTTGTGCATGCCGAAGGCTACTTCTGCTCAACAAAAGGCTTTTTCTTGGGTTTTTTTTTTCCACTTCTCACAGGAGTATTGCAAGAGAAAAGTTAAGCTAGAACCAGAGATGTTGTGCAGGGACATGAAACAGAGCCTATGTATTTATAGCTCTGAATGAATTCTTGAATAGGAGGGTCTCAAAGCGCACAAGCAAGTTCCTCCTCTGTTTTTTGGAAACAACCTAGAATGTGATTGGAGAGTAGGTGGGCATGAAATGGTCCATAATATATGTTTGTTTGTTTATCTATGTATTTACTTCATTTATGCCCCGCCTCTCTCAATGGGGACCCGAAGCAGCATGAGGAGGAAGGAAAAGTATGAGGAAGGGATGCATAAGCCCAAGATACAATGACCAAACTGTGGTTGGCCATTTTTATGTGAACCATCCAATTAGTTCTCAGTTCTGAAATCAAGTCTTGCAGAAGCTCCTGGATGTGATAGCCAACCATTTTGCAAAGAGATAAAACACTCAGTAGCTTGAATCCAGCAATGCACAAGTGGGAACATACACATACTTAGTGCAGTTCTGCTTGCAAAATCTGGTCCTTCTTGTATATTAAAGTGTCCAGAAACTGGTTGCACAAGATCTTGCACAAGAGGAAATGCAAGTGGGGATACAATAAATTTTAGAATAAATAAATTTGATTTCACAGAAGTGGCTACCAATTTTGTCTGTGTGTGTGATTTTGACTGTGCAAGAGATCTGGAACTCTAAAATCTGGGTTGTATTGATACAACTTAAATTTATAGACCATTACTATTATATTGTCATTGACCATCTCAAAATTTATAAAGAACCTGATTTAAATGAAAGCTTGGTTTTATAACTATGGAAAAACTGCATCAAAAGATGATGTGCCTGCTTTTACTGGTACTTTGGGGTAGAGAGAGATAATAAAAGGCACAGTTTAGAAGAGTGAAGATTTTATTGCCCTCAAATGTGAGATAGCAATTGCTTTTATAGAAGGAGGGTTACTTCGACACTTATTAAGTTTGTCTGCAATGGATTTAGATAAATCAGAATTGGTCCATTGTTCCACCATGAAAAGATTCAGAGTTGCATATATTGCCATATGTTCCAAAAGGGCATAATTGAGCTTTTAGTTGAATGGTTTTAAGTCTTAGAAAATAAGTCTGCCTTTCATTAGTCATAAGAAAAACATTAATCAGAAGCAAAGCTGGTATAGCTATACTTGTTTGTTGGACATATTTGAAAATATGACTTGGACAGTTTTTTTTTAATGTAAGGAAATATCAGTTTGGACTGCTTAGATTTTCCAGTACACATTAAAACAAATGTAAGGATGAATAACAAGCAGCTTCTTTCCAACTGGAATCTAACCTGGAAAACACTGTGCAAGAGGAAAACATAAAACCACACTATTTTAATTTTAAAAAGCATCTATGGCCCTTATTGAGTTACTCTCAAGAGTTTCTTTTTCAGTGCTAGAAGAATGCAATAATTACAGATGCTGTCTTAGCCCATCCATATAAATGTTTATGAAAGAAGAAATTATGAGATGCATCAGTGATATGATCTTATATTAAACTCACAAAAATCTTATGCAGATCAACCCTGGAGTAAATCCCATTGGGCAGAGCATGGACAGAGCAAGTCAGAGTCAATGTACATAAGGACTGCTGGGCATGTTTTAAAAATTCTACATGTGCCATTTGGAAAATATGTAAAATGAATCCACTATAGGCTGGTACCTGAAATTCCAGCATTGTTTTCCCCATGTTGGACTCCAGCATGTAATGATAAGCTCCAATGCTTGTGCTTGGGTCATCTGCATCATGTAAAGAACCCTTCAACAGAAAAAAAAATTCTGAATTACATGACCATGTTTTTAATATAAATAATTTCTCACATCCTCAGATTTCACACTTTATGCTGGAGGGCCAGTAACAATCTTGATTTGTTTGATATCCGCCATTTTCATTTACCTTTGGAAACTTTCCTTTAAGGATGCTGATTTCAATAACTGAGCTATGAATCAGTCGTGAGAGAGCTTTTGGATGTTACAAACTGGCTGTGACAGGTCTGGCTTCAGACAGTATTGGAGAATAGCAAGTTTGAGACAAATGTTTATCAAACTAAAGACGCTGCTTGGTGTCACCATTTGTGCTCATAGCTATTTTGTTGGTAAAAAGGCCACAAGGTGATTTTTACAGTTGGTTTTTACATGATAAAGTAGTCCTGATTTGGGACTTCAGCTGTCCAGTATACAGGTCAGGGGGTCAAAAAGGAGATTGCACACAATAGCAGCTTGATCATCCTTACTGGATCAATAAACAGCATGGAATACTGGATACTTGTAATGGTCTTTGGCCACATGCAATAAACATTTTTTATTGTTATTGCTTGATACCTGCAGTTGATACCTACAGGGTTTTTCCTATTTGGAAGACAATCTATGCACAAAACCTTTTTTTAAAAAATAGAAAGTTCCTCCTTATAACCCTTGATGATCTAGGGAAGCTATACAGAGCTGAACACAACTCTGTACACAAGATAGTTTCTTGGGCAGAACTGTCAGCAAGTTTATAGCTTTTGAAATGCAGTAACATTAACACACTGCTGTTGAAATATTTATGCTGGCTTTTAAATATCCCTGAGGACATCTGCCCAGAACTCTGCAATTCTAAGCTTTTACCTTGCAAATTTTCCATAAAAAATGATGAATTGCATGAAATGAACCTTCTTCTCCAAATCACTTCTACATAAATCATGGCCCATTTTCCAAAACGTATGTCGATTAGCATTGTCCCTCAAAAGGGCATGAGACTCGTAAACCTTGAAAAGAGAGGACTCCTTTCATCCACAGACCAAGACATACACCAGACCTCCTCTACAGCTGGGCAAACACATCTAAATTATAAACTCTCCCACATGCCCCCACCAGCATCTCATAACTGAGACTTTTCAAAAGAAGAGGGACAATTTCAAATTACATGTTTCACCAGAGAGTTGCTGCTTTTAACCCTCTTCCCCAAACATTTCAAATCTCCCTTACTCTTTCTTATCAGGAGCTCCTCTTGCAGGAATGGGAGGATTTCATTAAGCTGTCCAAAGTCTGATGCACAGCCTTTTAGAGTCTCCAACTCTGTTAGCATTTACTGAGCTAGCCTTTTCCCTACTACTGATAACTGCAAAAGATTGAATCTGATAAACTCATTTGCAGCAATAATTACAGTATGATTATTTTTTACTCCATTTAATCACATTTTATTGTAATGTTGGTGATGGCAGGGAAACCACTTGAACAACTCATTAATGGTGATACCTTGTTTGTAATTCAATGGGAATATCCTTGCTTTGAGCCAAGGAGATTATGTAACCTGTTTGCAGAGGTAGTGTGTCATTGTACACATCTGCTCTGTGTATGGGGAATAGTTGTGTACTAGAGTGTTCATCCCTGGACATATCTGCAAAAAATTATGATAAAATGGGACTGCCCCAAATTTACTTCATGCATGCAACTGTAAGAAATAGGAAACTTAAACTGATATTTTCAAAATAATGTGGGAGTTCATTTGCTTTTTAACTCAATACGTTAACAATGCAATGCTATGCAAAGTTATTTGTAGTAACTGCATTGAACTGCACTGTGAATTACCTGAATGTGTTTCTGATTCTTTACAGATCAATCTCAAGGCTGTGTGTGCACTCGCTTTTAATGAATCAATAACATAAGTGAACTATGGAAAGTAAGATTTTTTTAATCTAATAGTTTGTATTTAATCCAATAGTTTGCCTATATATGTAAAGACTTAAATAGTAACGTTACATATATGTGGTTTCTTCAAGCTATGTGTAGGGCACTAAAGACTCTATTTTATTAAGCACTGCAACCACTTCTGCAATGAAACACAGTAGCTTATGACGGTGTACAAGAACACTAAGCTGACACACAACACCAGCTAACCTCAAATGCAGATGTTAGCAGTCTGATATGGTTTTGGTATATTTAGTGACAAAAGCTCCTTGCCAATTCACTTCCTTGCCAGAGGCAGTAATGTAGGAAAGAATAAAACACTGAAATGGAGATACAGGGAAGTAAATTGCAGGACCAGGATACTTTACGGAGCTGATCTTGCCTTGGAGGTATTGCTGGCTTTCCTTTATGTTTTATAACTTACAACAAGAATGTATGTATTCCTTGGGGAAAATGGCAGGATGTAACTAGCTTTTCCTGACCATTTATCTTAATAACATTTCTATTAATTGATACACTTAAATTATGGGTGAAAGAAGAGGAGGTATATGTACTAATTTTCCTTTTATTGGACCAATATTTTATTGGTGGATAAGACAACTTTTCAGATATCAGGTTGGGAAAGAAGAGCTACATCCAAACTAAATGCAATATGTTTTTTTCATACACTGTAAGCAATTACTGACAATGCTCAGGAAATGCCTCAGATGTATTCTGGCTTGGTTCCCTTCTGTGGTGACCCCTCCACCATCAAAGAGCATGAGTGGAATAAATACCCAGCATTTATACAGCACATTCCACGCACATTGTCCTAGCCATATAACAGTCCTCTAAAGCGTGAGTGAGAGAATGGTTTGCTTAAGGCCATGTCATAAGTATGTGGTAGATATGAGAGTTCAATTTCCAGATGATTCCCTTAGATAATATTCTGAGGGGGGAACTGTAACTGGCATGATTCCCTACTTAGTTTTCTTGTCCTTGCCCTGTCACACTAGTTAATTGCTTATTTTCAGATTTTGGTAGGGTGGTGGTAGTAGTAGAAATAGCTGTTGGTAAATTAATGGTTTGACTTACAGCTTGTTTCTAAGTTGTTGTGCAAAGAGACCACTGATATCTCCCTGATAAGTTGACCATCAGTCCTATGATTCCCATCAACAGTGCTAAATATATATTGTGATAGTTGTTTGTAGCAGGCATGGCCAGACTATGTCTTGTGAATCATGTATGGCTCTTATACTGTAAACAACTCATACAGTGGCAGTGTCCTCACATAAGCTAATAGGGAGATGAGCATGTCTGCCAGGAAGGGATGGAGACATCAAGCTTCCCTAGTGTCTGCAAGAAATGCAATCTGCTCCAATAGCCAGGTTCCACAATTCCCTTGAGTAAAATGGCTGAGTCCATCCAAGGAAGGCCTTTATGGATATCCAGTAAAGGAACCAATGTTCCTTTATTCAGACTTTAATTTAATCTTTCATTTTGGGTTTCCTGTAGCCCTGTTCACTCACTATAATTTTGGTGATCCAACCATGGATAAAGGAGGACTTCCTAGCCTCTTGATAAAGGTGACCACCATTTTGTTTTAATAAGACAACACGTGTATTTTCTAGCTTTAGTATGAATGGCTGGAAATTCAGGGTTTTCAATGGGGCATATTGAAGTGGGAAAATACAAACATTGCAGTATTCACATAAAATAGAGACTACATGTATTACAAAAATTGCAGACAATGAGCCCTTCCATTACTTGAGGGTAAAATTCCAGCTATTGAACAACGCTTGTCTTACTCCTTGGGTGGATAGATTGGCAGAGGTGACAGGGTCAGAGTGAAAATCAGTTCCTTTAACTCCACGTTAATTTCTTGGATGAAAATAATGCAATAAATAGGATAGTCTTATTTTGATAATATGGCACATTTGTGCAAAAAATTCCATGTGTCTGTTTCAACTACACCTTTGAACTTCTGAAGGTTATTATCAGTGCTCCAGAGGGTCATCCACCCCCTTTTTTATGGTATAAACAACTGTTTACACTAACAGAAGTTTAGAAGAAGGGCTGACTCCCTAAATGTAAGGGGGGAATCATTTGTAGATGCCCTTGAAGGGGAATGAACACCAGATTCACCACTTCCCTTTTATTCTAAAAGCTTTTTTTCTGACCCTGCTAGCAAAGTGTGCTTCAGAGGTGAAGAGGTAAGGATAGGGAACAGATGCATGAGTCATAATAGCTGGAATCCATCAATGGCAATACTGTTCTGGAGAACATTACATCATTCTACACTGTTCTGTATTTTCTGTAAACACAGCTGATGACAACACATGAGGCTATATATGTGGTGCTTACACTGGTTGAGGAAACAGCTTCTTGAACACTTTCCATAATGAACTCCTTTGTGATCCTGCGACAAGGCAATTCATTGAAGAGAGAATTGATCAGAGCTACTTTTGCAGCATCTCGTCTTGCCTCTGCCCTGCTCAAGCAGTACTGAAAAACAAATAAAAATTTAAAGAGATTTTTTTGAAAATAAATTTCCCCTCCTTGTAAGATGAGTTTGTCTCACCTGGTGATCTATTTTAACAAGATTCCTGTTATTTTAACATTAACATGACTGGCAGTTCCTTTAAATAAGAGAACTTCTTGATAAACTTTTTTGTTAGCAAACTATTTGCAGACTACTCTCATGTAAATAATATTTTTCAGAGCAGTTTCAAGTAATCAATTACTTTCCACCACCAAAAATATAAGTTTCCTCGTAAATCCAGGGTTGTGGGTACACTTCAAGATTTTATGGCAACCATGATGTAGACCTGTTGAGGAGAGTCTGATTTTTCCTAAGGAGATAGTGATTAATACGTTCTTGAAGGTGCTGTCTAACCCAAAGTCAGCTGATTAGAAAGATTAGAGTATGCCTTCAAGTTTGCTTCATTGGGGTGAGGTGTTTGAGGAGGCAATGTTGGACCAATTTCAAGAATCATAAGAGGGATTTTCTGGACCCAGAACAGTCAGATATTAGAACAGAGATTGCATTGGTTGTTCTGATTCTGTGTTTAGAAATGGACAAATGGAGTGCAATTCTGTTAATTCTCAGTGGCATTTGATGGCTTAGTCCTGATATATAGCTGTGGAGGATTGCTACTTTACTCACTGGGTTTTGCACGCCATCTTGACCTTGGTGCTCTTTAACACCTACAGGCAGACATCAGAAGATATTCTCTATCAGTTCAAATTATGATGCCATCAATGCCTTGATGATATCCAACTCCCCCCCCCCATTTTTATCATACCAGGATCAATGGATCAGTCCCTGATCAATGCCTGAATACTGTGTTATTCAAGGAATAACAAACTGAAGCTTAATCCAGACAAAGACAAAAGCTGGGATGATGGACTAGTTGAGAAGGTTGCTGATTCTACTTGCCTTGGATGGGGTTATATTTCCTTTGAAGGATAAGGTGATTAGGGTTCCTCTGGACTTTGCTTAGTTGTGGGATTATCTGATTCACTTGCCTAAACTAGGGTAAGGCACCCTTGACATTTTGCTTCTTTCACAAAGACCTGGCCTCAGCCATTTCTTACTTTGGTAATATTTATACCATATTGATCACAGACACACATTCCATTTGTGTCTGCCTATGAAGATAGTTTCAAAACTGCAGCTTGTTAAAAACTTTGCGGTTCATGTCCTGACACAGACCTGTCACAGGGAACACATAATTTCTGTTGTGGTCTAACTGTATTGGCCACCTACATGCTTGGGGATCCACTTTAAAGTTCTTCATGCATACCTTCAGAAGTGTCTTTGTCCATACGTTCTTTCTTACTCCCTTACATGTGCAATGGAGGTGCTACTCTGCAACCTTGCTTTTGTTGGACTGTGAGGGCACTGTCACTTTGGGGCATGGCTTCCACTGCAAATTCATCTAGTCACTTCTATGGGTGTTTGATTGAATGTGGCTTTTCAAGAAGGCTTAGTGAAGGTAATTACCCTTCATGTTTCGATTTATTTTTGAGTGAATGGCTTCAGGATCTATTTAAGGGCTGTGCTTTAAGAATCCCTACAACTTTAAATAACGTTAGGGTGTTTAAAGATCCTGGTTGAAATTTTATATTTGTTTTAATCATTGTTGTTGGGTGCCACATAGCCGGCAAACACTGCAGCAAGAAGAACTAAAATAGTAAATGTGTCAGTTTCTAAAAATTGTGCACATTCCAAAACACACATGGACCTTCTGCTCAAGGATCAGGCTGTTGTAGCATATTTGTTCAAGGAAATGATATTACATAAATAAAATTTAATTTGCCTTTGCAATCAGTGTTTTATCAAAAGTATTTTGAAAAATCCTCTATTTAGCCATTGTATTGTGTATGAATGGGCACACCTTAACAGTCCACGAGCAATTCTATACACCTCTTAAAACTTCCCTATGTTGCCTGTATCAGCATACCGGACCATACTCTTATTATTCAGCCTCTTCTTGTGGGCTATATGAATGTTTACTTTCTCAAATTCCGAGACCAAATTCAGACTTGTATGCTTTTAATAATAAACATTTTAATAGAAACCAATCCAAATTATTTGGATTTAAACCATCTTTGTGAAGACAAAACCCAGTAAAAATGAGAGATAAAAGAAACTATTTATTTTAAGTAAGGCTAGCAAAGCAGCAGATCAAAGAGGCTGCATAAGTTTAAAAGCAAAAGGCAAATCTTTGCAGACCAAGAGATGTCCAAATCTTGGAGGGGGAGGGAGAGGACTAATTCTTACTACTTTCTGGAAGTAATTGGAAACACAAAGGCTTGACCAAACTGTGAATGTTAATTTAGGTAATTGACATATGACTTTCTCTTGCGACCTTCTTAAGTGTTTTGAGTTCAAATAGGTCTGGTCTGTCTTGTGACAACAGCATAGATTTGAAATTCATATGAACTTAGTACTACAGGTTTTTAAGAAATTTTAATTTTTCTAAGGGCAAAGGTGTCTGAATGCTTGCTTGACAGTACTGGAAAAAGTCTTGATGTATTCGTAAATGAAAATAACATCATAAGAACATAAGAGAAGCCAATGTTGAATCAGGCCAATGGCCCATCTAGTCCAACACTCTGTCACACAGTGGCCAAAAATACCAGGTGCCATCAGGAGGTCCAGCAGTGGGGCCAGGACACTAGAAGGCCTCCCACTGCTGCCCCCCCCCCAGCACCAAGAACACAAGTGGTTGCCTTACTCCACGCCACATTATTAGATTCTCATGGAGAAGACACCCCCTAATACACTCACAAAAAGGGAGGGAAAGGTAGGAAGAGATTTGCATTATGTTATACATCATTATGTGCTGAGAATAGAATTGGCATCATCATCATTTTTGTTGTAATATTTTATGAGGGGCAGTTTGGTGTAGTAGTTAAAAGTGCGGACTCTAATCTGGGACAACCAGGTTTGATTCCCCACTCCTCCACATGCAGCTGCTGGCATGACCCTGGGTCAGTCCAAGTTCTCTCATAGCTGTTCTTTCAAGGGCAGTTCTCTCAGAGCTCTCCCAGCCCCACCTACCTCACAGGGAGGGTGTCTATTGTGGGGAGGGAAAGGAGATTGTAAGCCACTCTGAAGGATGGGGTATATATCCAATCTCCTTCTCTTCTTCCTCTTCCTCCTCCTGAGAAGGTTATGTGTGAAAGCAGAAATCTCTTGTAGGCTCAGGAATTCTATTGCATACACAGAACTCATCTGGCTTCCCTGTTCATTACAATGGGGTGCAAAGAGATGAAAAGTACAGAAATGCCTCTTCTGCTGAATTGAATATGGAATTTTGTGCATATATATAGGCTCTTAATTAGAACAATGGGGCCACCATCCAGCAGCTGAGGACTGTAAGCACAACTGGGGCTTTTGCTGTTGCCAAGTATGCTACGGATTGTTCTGTCAGATCTTCCATAACTGCCAACAGGACTGGGTTGCATACAGGAGATTGGTCAGGCTGTTGGACCTGAGCATGGAAAATAACTTTTGAAACAAATGTTTCCATAACCCAGTCAACTTTCTGCAGAAGTTAATGGTGCAGCATTTCCCTGCAGTGCTTTCAGAGAGTGTAACCACTTTGGAAAACTTAAAATGAGTTTTAAAAGATAAAAACTAGCAAAAACTATTAAAGAATGCACAACCAACAAAACTACCATACACAAACAACAACAATAAATAAATAAATATAGAAATAGAGGCCCAGTGTCTTGTTGAGGGCTATGATGACCCCAATCTGACTGAAATTAAATATATATTCCTGTAGTTTGGCCTGTACTTCAAGCATTACCATTGCCTGTCGGAAGAAGTTTTTTTCTTAGTAAATAATAGGATATGAGACATATTTAGAGACTACACATATCCTGGTTGCACTGGAAATGCTGCCTCACAGAAAACCAGTCACCCCTACTTACAGATTCAAACTTGACTGACAGGGAAAGTGGGCTAAAATAGGTATTGTGAACTCGCTCATAAATTTGTACATCTTAATTTTTTCTGTAAAGTCATTAGCATTAAAAGAGCAAGTGGATTTGAGTATGCTACATCATCACTTCATCCATTTTATACTTTGTTTAGGCCTGAAGTAATTTTCAGCATACAAAAGCTTTGCTGCTTATGCTGGTCAAATTACAAATACTTTGTGTGTTCTTCCCTTAAGTAACTCTACCCATCTTCCTAGTGATAGTGGTATAGTGACCAACAGGGCTTTTTTTGCAGGAACTCATTAGCATTATAGGCCACACCAAACAGCAGAAACTCATTAGCATATTAGGCAACACCCCCACAGCCAGGGCCGGCTCGCCCACTAGGGCGCCGGCCCTGCAGGGGCACCAAAATGCCCCCCAACCCCCCCGTAGTTGCCCGGGAGAGCCGGTGCTGCTGCTGGGAGGGAAGGGGCGGGCGTTCTAAGCCCGCCCCTTCCCCGGCTCTCCTGGCGCTGGGCCATCTGCAGGCCCCACCGGGAGGTTGGCATCCCCGGTGGAGTGGGCGCCCCAGGCTGTCCTGCCTAGGGCGCCCAGACACCTGGGGCTGGCCCTGCCCACAGCACAGCTCATTAGCATATTAGGCCACACCACCATGTTACCAGAATGTGGTCATCCAGCCACACACTTTTGCTTCTCATTCTGTTTACCTTGTTTGTTCAGAGCAGGAACTCCTTTGCATGTTCGGCCACACACCCCTAATGTAGCCAATCCTAATGAGTTTCTGCTGTTGGGTGTGGCCTATTATGCTATTGAGTTCCTGCTGGGTGTGGGCCAACTCAGGAGTCAGCTGGAACTCCGTTCCTGTGCGTTCCTGGCCCAAAAATAGCCCTGGTGACCAAGTTGTAAAGTTAAGGGACAGATCTGATGCACTGGAAATTCACAGATTACTCTGTCCTTCAATATTGCTTTTGCCTGGATCAGTGTAACTTTCTTAGCCTCTATAGTACATATCCTATGCAAAAGATCTTAACAAGCTCTTTGGCACATGGGTACTCAACTTGATGAAAACAAAACCTTATATTTCTTCCCTTAAACCAGGTTCTTCAGGTAGACTGGCAGAGATGAATTATGGGACCCATTTGTCTATTGTTGTTTCCCAAGGGCCAATAAAGGACACACAGGAGTACTGCAGGTCTGCTAGGGAGACTAACTCCTTCAGCATCCATAGATATAGCTGCAGCTCCCCAGCAACATTATCTTTAATTGCAGCAAATTACAGCTATCATTTTAGGAAACTGGTCTGTAGGCAATTCTGCATTACATGTTATGTCCTCTACAAAGATACACCTTGACCAATCCTTTGGGGTGTATCACAAGTAAAGAAGATTTTGATGTCTGAACTGAATTATCACTGTTGTAATTGGATCCTCTAAAAGGAGGTTCCAAAGCAAGCATAGGATAATCTAGGCAGATAATGTAGGCAAAATAGTGCCAATTCTTTTTACTTGGATGAAACTGAAGGGTATGTGGTTTCAGTACTGTAATGTAGACTGTCTTTATTTTAATTCTTGCAGCAGTTTAACTATGAAATCTAGAGATTAAAGGAAGGGTAAACTAAATCTCTGGATGGAAACAGAAGGCAGAGACTGGGGGGGATGGGACGACAACTACATACTTTCTAATAGCCAAGGATGTGGTTTCAGGAAGTTACCTAAGGCTACAATGATGGAGATGAAAACCATATGCTCATATACTCTAGGTGATGATTCTCTGTGCCTAGTGAATTAAAGATCTCCTTAAATCATGATAAACTTGGGTAATGAAATTAGGCTTTTGCTGATATATAAATAAATGTAAGTCTTGCATTATAAGCCCCATTCTGTTTCCTAGACTACACTATAAGATTTATTATATATTCTACAAAATTACCTAAATTTAGTAGAAACCAGCAAATGATGGAGGCAAGTTTGCATTACTAGTCTTATTTCACAAATAGCTATTTAATAATTTAAAAGATTTATATCCTGTCTTTCCATCAGTGGCCTTCAAGACTGCTAAGACTATACTGGGACCCTCTATTAGTATTTCCCCCCTTAATGCCCATGTGTCTAGATCTGGGAGCTTTGCACATTTGTTATCATGTGTCCAGTATATGTATGTTTTATTCTACTAAGGTGACTACACTTTTTAAAACACATGTCCTTTCACTAGTTTTAATCCATGCCATATTTTAACAGTTGCATATGTAAACCTGTTATACGCTAGGGCCAAAGTAAACAAGATTAGTGTCCCTGAGCTTGCTCTGAGGAGGCATCATAATTTTAGAGAGCAAGTTCTCATCCAGGAACAACTTTGAACTGTACTTCAGGGGTCCAGTTCTGGTTTTCTAAATTCCTCAAGGGATAACAATTTGTATACTTCATTCATAAGCTATATCTCTGGGGCTTTTTGGACCACCAGTATGAGGTTTTCACTATACTTTTGTTTCCTTCATCCTCAAAGTTATAATCTAATAACAATGATCCCATTGGGATCACCCACTCTCTAGGTTTCCATTTAAACAGTCTCAGGAGTTTGGCCTTCATTAGACATTTTTAGGTTGGACCTAAAAAACTATGAGTGCCACTTTCTCTTCATGTGACTCCCAAGCCACTCTTGAGGGTCAGGGGATCCTTGGGATAGGATATCAAGCTTGTGAAAATGGAGATTCTGACCCCATCACCCTGTGATTGTTAAAATAACTGAAACCACATGATGGATGATCATTGTTTCAGTGTTCACATGTTATGGTGAACCGTACACTGGTTTGTAAGAAAGAGCCAATGTGAGTTTATGCAAATGAAACTGGAGACTATTACCTGTATATATTTGGGGTTTCAATGACAAGTTCAGCTGCATATGCATTGAATGTAGCATAAAAATTACATGATGCACACACAAATCAAGTATGCACTGTACACAGATTGTGTATCAAGTATGCACTGTAATTTGTGAACAGGGCTGATGTTCTTTGGCTTATCTAGCCTTCTAACAATAAGCTGGTGTGAAGAAAGACCTTCGGTAGGTTCTAGAATAGGTATGGAGAAATTGATAAAACTTCCTTTGCTATGATAATCCCATTACCCAATAGGTTCTTGTTGGTACTATTATTTCTGGCTAATAAATTTTACATAAACTCAACTGAAATGCATAAGATGCAAGTGCACATTTAGATAATGACTACAATACATCTCTTAGACACCTAGCACAGGTGCTTACAAACTTATTAAATATAGCAACCTTAATATTGAGAATAGTATTGATTTCATTTTGATAAAGAGAGTTTTTCTGCTTAGTATCCTGAAAGCTAAAAAGATTTTTAAGGTTGTGCATGTGTGTGTGTGTGTACATATATATATTTGTTGTTGTTAATTAAATATGTATTGAATCTATTTTGTTATATTTAAATAAAAAAACATGACTGACATTCCCATTGGTAAGAAAAGCAAAAACATCTGCTAGAATTATGAGTGGGTTGACATCAGAGTTCAACAAAAGGGGAACCAGAAATTTATCAGATAGGCCTCAAGCTGCCCTTCTTTACAGTAAGTAGAAAGTGGGGTTTGCATGGCTGGCTATAGTTGCTACGATTAAATGTCACTTTATGAAGTGGCATCAGGAGAGTGCATGAAATATATAGCTGCATCAACTATATTTCACATACGTTTAGTATTATTGTAGAGACCAAGGGCTCCATGTCAGACAGAAACTCCAGCTCATCTGCACCTGAGAAACCCCTTAAACTGATTCCAATTTAATTTTTTTTGTTGTTCATTATGGTTAAGTTAGGCAGGGAAAAAAAATCCTAAGTGATGGGCTAGTTTAGATGAAAATGTGAGAAGCCAACATTCTACTCATCTTACAACCAGATAAATATCCATGTGAATGTAGCTACTTTCTTATTGCTCCATCTAACATAGATATAAAAGAGTACAGTGGTAGCAAACCAAAAAGTATTTTGTCTTCTCTTCTACATAAGGAAAAGGTAGGGTTCATGGCTAATAGGCAGGGAACTGACCAAATGAGGCTGCCATCAGATTTCATAGTATGTGAAGCTCAAAACTGGATTGGCCCCTGTGAACTACAAGCAGATGATGTGTATGACAGTGGATCTGTCTTTGCACCCCACCCCCAGATTTCCCCAAAAGTCAACACTAGAGACTGAAGGAGACTCATGGCCAAAATGCCACAAAGCTGGGGGAGGGGGAGGATCCTCCAGTAAAGAGGGGAATTGCATAAAATTGCTCCTCCTCCCTCTTGGTCCACCACATTCCTGCTGCCAACAGAAGAAGGGTAATTTTTGCCCAGTTTTGTCCCTTGACTGTGGCTCCCATGCCTTGTGGTACTTTATCCATGAGGTTTCTTCAACCCCCAGCACTGGCTTTTCAGGGGATCTTAGAGGACTGCTGGGGGAAAGTAGAAGATCTTCTACAATGCTTTGTACTCTTGGGTCATATGATCCCTCTCAATAACGTGTTTTAAAAATTCATCAAGTTAGCAGTAGTAAGATACAGTGTGTTCTGATCCCATCCATTCCAAGGGTTTTCACATGAGAACTTCCCAGTGAATCGCGCCTTAATTCATTAGCTTTCACCAGAATTGTGTCAACAGGAAACATGTCTGTCAGCTAAAGTACTGGCAGTCTGTTCCCTTGGAATCTGTTAAACCTTTTCAGAGCCGCTTCTCCATTCCTCACAGACCGCTTTTTTTCAATTACACCTGTCTGCTCTTTCTTAATGTTCTTTACTGAAGGGATAAATCTACAGAAGCCTTCATAGCTTATCCAATATCTTTTCATATACCTACCACAATCAGAGCTATGATAGTGTTGTAAAAATATTGATAAACGAGGGTAAACATAATGGATACTTCACATACATTAACAGCATTCGAAGTGCATCATTAAATACACTAGGGAGACATTTGATTATGTAGCAGGCTAATATGGATGAGCATTGATGCACTAGTAGGCCAGCTATTGGTAGTTGAAATATTATACACTGACTATATATTATACTGTCCATGGAGTTTTCTTCGCAAAGATACTGGAGTGGGTTGCCATTTCCTTCTCCAGGGATCCCAGATCACTGCAGATGGTGACTGCAGCCATGAAATTAAAAGACGCCTGCTCCTTGGGAGGAAAGCGATGGCAAACCTAAACAGCATGATAAAAAGCAGAGACATCACCCTGCCAACAAAAGTCCGCATGGTCAAAGCAATGGTATTCCCCGTAGTAATGTATGGCTGCGAGAGTTGGACTATAAGGAAGGCCGAGCGCCGAAGAATAGATTCTTTTGAACTATGGTGCTGGAGAAGACTCTTGAGAGTCCCTTGGACTGCAAGGAGATCAAATCAGTCAATCCTAAAAGAAATCAACCCTGACTGTTCCCTGGAAGGCCAGATCCTGAAGTTGAAGCTCAAATACTTTGGCCACCAAATGAGAAGGGAGCATTCACTGGAGAAGACCCTGATGCTGGGAAAGATTGAAGGTCGAAGAAGGGGACGGCAAAGGATGAGATGGTTAGACGGTGTCATCGATGCAACGAACATGAAATTGAGCAAACTTCAGCGGACAATGGAAGACAGGAGGGCCTGGCGTAATCTGGTCCATGGGGTCGCAAAGAGTCGGACTTGACTGTGCAACTGAACAACAACAAATATATTATACACTGACTATGGCATACAGATAGGGTTGTCAACCACCAGGAGAGGTCTGAAGATCTCCTGGAATTACACTTGATCGCCAGACTACAGGGAACTGTTCCCCTGGAGATAATGGCTGCTTTGGAGGAGGGATTCTACCCCACTGAGGTCCTTCTACTCTTCCAACCTCCCCAGGCTTCACCCCCACATCTCCAGGAATTTTTCAACCTGGAGTTGGAAACCCCAGAGGTCAGGTCTAGGTCCCCTTGTCGGGGCACATTGTGTTTTTTAAGAAGAAGACCCTCACTTCTCTTGATCTATTGTAATATCAATGTATCCAGATTTCAAAGCATGACACTTCATGTCAATGAATTATCAATATAAATTCATTAACTCTCACATGGTAGTTTTTTTCAGGGTAATGAAACATTCTGAAAATGACCTGGCAACAGTGATCCACGCAATGGTCACCTCAAGATTGGATTACTGCAATGCTCTCTACATGGGGCTGCCCTTGTCCCAGATCCGGAAGCTGCAGCTGGTGCGGAATGCAGCGGCGAGGCTGTTGTTGTGTCTTCCTGTGAGGAAACACATCCAGCCCGCCCTGAAAACACTGCACTGGCTGCCTATAGCATAGCGGATTTAGTTCAAAGTGCTGTTTCTTACTTTTAAAGTCCTATATGGTCAGGGACCTACTTACCTAAGGGACTGCCTTTCCCCATAGGTCCCCCAGAGAGCACTACGATTGGGATCCCAAAATTGCCTGGCTCTCCCAGGCCCTAAAGAAGCCAGGTTGGCTGCAACAAGGGCCAGGGCCTTTTCTGTGGCAGCCCCTTACTGGTGGAATGAGCTCCTGGATGACATCAGGGCCCTGTGGGACCTTCTGCAGTTCTGCAGGGCCTGTAAAATGGAGCTCTTCCACTAGGCTTTCAATTAGGGGGCCACCTTTAACATCATGGCCCTGGCCCTAACATCAATACCAACATCATTGCCAACCTGACGACCAACAGCATGGATTAGGGATAGGAGACCGTTCCAATGTTGAGGAAATGCCGCCATCTTGCACTATGTTTATGCTCTGAGTCGTAATGGTTTTATATATTGGGATTTTAACTTATTTTGTTCTTAGTATATTCTGGAGTTTTAATGTATGCATCTATTTGTATGTATGTGTATATATTATAAGCCGCCCTGAGCCTGCCTCGGCGGAGAGGGTGGGATAAAAATTTAATAAAATAAATAAATAAATAAAATTCATCCATCCCTGTACCTACACTGCAAGACAGAATTTGTATTTTGCTAACAGAAAGGGCATAATTTCAGATATTGGTTTGAAATTAGGGAAGGAGGATTCCTGGGTGATTCCAGAATGGGGAAGGGGCTAGTATAGAATAATTTCTCATTGGACCCAATGGAAAGATCTATTGAAATTCCTAATATAATTCGACTGTGTGTGTGTGTTAAGTGCTGTCAAGTTGCTTCCAACTTATGGCAACTCTATGAATTAAGGACCTCCAAAATGTCCTATCATTAACAGTCTTGCTCAGGTCTTGCAAACTGAGGGCTGTAGGTTCCTTGATTGAGTCAATCTATCTCTTGTTGGGTCATGTTCTTGTCCTGCTGCTTTCAACTTTTCCTACCATTATGTCTTTTCCAGCAGGTCTCGTCTTCTCATAGTAACCAAAGTATGATAGCCTCAGTTTAGTCATTTTAGCTTATAAGGAAAGTTCAGGCTTGATTTGATCTCAAACCCACTTATTTGTATATTTTGCGGACCACGGTATCCACAAATCTCTTGTCCAACACCACATTTGAAAGGAATCAATTTTTATCCATTCAGCTTTCTTCACTGTCCAACTTTCACACCCATCCATAGTAATGGGGAATACTATAGTATGAATTATTTTGATCTTGGTTTAGCTTTAAATATTAAAGAATCAAATGCAAGTTGTTAAAACAGCAGATAACATGGATTTAAATCCAACCCCCCCTTTTTTTTTTGTATCTGAATAAGTATGAATACAAATGAAAGCTTATGTTGGTCTTAAAGGTGCCACTGGATTCAAACTTTATTCTTTTTTTAGTTTTCACTCTTATGCTTATTTGCTATCCTTGTTTAAAAAATAAAGACTAATGGCAGTGTGAAAAAAGTTAAATTAATCACCATGACACGCTATATATACATACCAAAATGTAGCAGCCTTTCATAAGTCACTACACATTTACTTAGAGACTATTCTAGCGTCTCAAGTTACACTTATATATACATGTAGAGGTATCTCTTTGGCTACTATACTATCAATTTATCCAGATTTCTAGGCATGACATTTCTAAGCTTACATTAGGCTGAGGAAGAGTGATTGGCCCAAGATCACCTAAGGGGTTTTGTGCCAAGTGGGGATTTGGACCAAGTGGGGATTTGGACCTGGGTCTTCCCAAGCCTAGTTCAACCTTGTAAGCGACAATTATATTACACTGCTGTTCTGGTGAATTTGGACAATACTGAAAAATCTATACAAGTGAATGCTTGTCATCATAGGCTGAGGCAGTCATTCCTATGTACCATCTGCTGTGGGGAAGAGACTAAAGGGATAAAAAGGGGGCCATGGAGCTGGCCGAGCGATCTGATTTATATTCATATGATGTTTGAATTGGATCTGGGGCGTGTGAGGTGGGTGCCAAGAGGGAATCTGTCTGGGGGACCAGTTTGGACCCTGTCTGCTTTTTTGTATCTGTGAACCTATCAATTTGATGGGATAACTCCAGGTTCTAAGAATACCAGAGAGGTATGGATAGTCATGATGAAGAGAATGGCATGAAGATCTTACTGCTAGCATATACCCTATCCATCAAATGCTTCAGTGTATATGTGTGTGTATACATATATATATATACTAGGAATAAGGCCTGTTGTGGAAATAAATACAACGGGCTCTAGAAAGAGGCTCTGGGAGAATGCCCCGGCTTTGGGCACTCAGTGACAATTTGCTGTGGCAATTTCAGCAGGGTATAATGACAGAGTCCACCATTTTCTCCAGAGGAACTGATCTTTGCTACCTGAAGAGCAGTAGTAATTTTGAGTGATCTCCAGCCCACCCCCAAGATTGGTAACAGTGGTTCCCCAGGAGGGAGTGGCTGGTTTGGAGGGTGGAGTCTATGGCACTGTACCTGTCTGAGGTCCCACCCCTCCTCAACACTCACTCTCTCCAGGTTTGACCCCTCAAATATCCAGGAATTTCCCAACCTGGAGTTGATAACCCTATCTCCTTCCCAGCCAACCATCAACCTACCTTTAGTTTTCCATCACCTCCCCCTCCATCCTAGAGAGCAGTTGTAATTTTGAGTGATCTCCAGCCCCCACCTGGAGATTGGCAACAATGGTTCCCCATCAGGGAATGGCTGGATTGGAGGGTGGAGTCTATGGCATCGTATCTATCTGAGGTGCCATCCCTCTTCAAACTCACCCTCTCCAGGCTCCATCCCTCAAATCTCCAAGAATTGCCCACCTGGAGTTGGCAACCTGATCAGGACTGGGTCCAATGAGTTTTCTCCCAAAGGCCAACATAGATGTGGAAAGGGCCTTTTACTGACAGAGGAGAAAGTACAGGTGCCAACTCTGATTAGGGAAATACCTGGAGATTTGGGGGGGTGGATCCTGTGGAGGGCAGCATTTGGGGTGTGTGTGGAAGGACTCAGCAGGGTATAATGCCATAGAGTCTACCCTCCAAAGCAACCATTTTCTCCCGGGGAACTGATCTCTGTCATCTGGAGGTCAATTGTAACAGTGGGAGATTGGCAACCCTAGGGGAAAGTCAGCCGCACAGCAGGGAGTTGAAGAAAATGGTTTGATGGTTGCTGGCCCACCTCGTTAGCCAGCCAGCCATGCTGAAGCTAAGCAGGAGAAAGAGCCTTTTTCCATTTATTCTGACAGGAAAGTGGCCATTGGGGAGGGGGTTATGCTGAAAGTCCTTTGTTTTTTTACTCACAGAACCAAGCTTGGCTGCCTACCAACAGCCACTGAGGGGACAGTCCCTCACAGGAGTCAAGAGAACTATCTTCCTCAGGAGAGAGAGCTGGTTTGCCAGCAAATCTGTCTGAAGGAGGAGTGGGTGGGGAAAGGAGCAGACCTAGCACCCGGCCAATGGCACGCGAGTACTCTTGAGTGGCGGCTGATGGGCCAATGGCTGAGGGAGGGCATTTTACAGCCAATGGGAGCGCATGGAATCTTATGAAACCAAAAGATAAGTATTTATAAGGAGGGATATATATATATATATATATATACTAGGAATAAGGCCCATTGTGGAAATGAATACAATGGGCTCTAGAAAGAGGCTCTGGGAGAGTGCCCCGGCTTTGGGCACTCAGTGACAATTTGCTGTGGCAATCTCAGCAGGGTATAAAGACAGAGTCCACCATTTTCTCCAGAGGAACTGATCTTTGCTACCTGAAGAGCAGTAGTAATTTTGAGTGATCTCCAGCCCACCCCCAAGATTGGTAACAGTGGTTCCCCAGGAGGGAGTGGCTGGTTTGGAGGGTGGAGTCTATGGCATTGTACCTGTCTGAGGTCCCACCCCTCCTCAACACTCACCCTCTCCAGGTTTAACCCCTCAAATATCCAGGAATTTCCCAACCTGGAGTTGACAACCCTATCTCCCTCCCAGCCAACCATCAACCTACCTTTAGTTTTCCATCTCCTCCCCCTCCCTCCTAGAGAGCAGTTGTAATTTTGAGTGATCTCCAGCCCCCACCTGGAGATTGGCAGCAATGGTTCCCCATCAGGGAATGCTGGATTGGAGGGTGGAGTCTATGGCATCGTACCTGTCTGAGGTGCCACCCCTCCTCAAACCTCAGCCTCTCCAGGCTCCATCCCTCAGATCTCCAGGAATTGCCCACCTGGAGTTGGCAACCTGATCAGGACTGGGCCCAAGGAGTTTTCTCCCAAAGGCCAACATAGGTGTAGAAAGGGCCTTTTACTGACAGAGGAGAAAGTACAGGTGCCAACTCTGATTAGGGAAATACCTGGAGATTTGGGGGGGGTGGATCCTGTGGAGGGCAGCATTTGGGGTGTGTGTGGAAGGACTCAGCAGGGTATAATGCCACAGAGTCTACCCTCCAAAGCAACCATTTTCTCCCGGGGAACTGATCTCTGTCATCTGGAGGTCAATTGTAACAGTGGGAGATCTCCAGGTCCCACCTGGAGATTGGCAACCCTAGGGGAAAGTCAGCCGCACAGCAGGGAGTTGAAGAAAATGGTTGGATGGTCGCTGGCCCACCTCGTTAGCCAGCCAGCCATGCTGAAGCTAAGCAGGAGAAAGAGCCCTTTTCCATTTATTTTGACAGGAAAGTGGCCGTTGGGGAGGAGGTTATGGGCGGGGGAGGTGGTTATGCTGAAAGTCCTTTGTTTTTTTACTCACAGAACCAAGCTTGGGTGCCAACCAATAGCCACTGAGGGGACAGTCCCTCACAGGAGGCAAGAGAACTATCTTCCTCAGGAGAGAGATCTGTCTGTCAGTAAATCTGACATGCAAAAGGCGGAGTGGGTGGGGAAGAGGAGCAGACCCAGCACCCGGCCAATGGCACGCGAGTACTCTTGAGTGGCGGCTGATGGGCCAATGGCTGAGGGAGGGCATTTTACAGCCAATGGGAGCACATGGAATCTTGCGAAACCAAAAGATAATTATTATAAGGAAAGATATATATTCTTACCTGAAAATTACCAAAGCAGCTTCCTCCAGGCAGGGTGACATAACTCACAAATGGAGGCCCAGGTGAATTCAGTGACTCATATACCACAGTGCCTTCACTTGAAAATACACCTTTCTGTTTCTGTTTACTCTCCCAAAATTCCTGCAGCATTGCCACAACATTCACTACCAAAAACATACAGATGATAATATGTTAATTATATCCTATGAATCACATACAGTTAAAAAAACCTCAGAACACTAATATTAATACAATTGTATACAGATAAATATTTATACAACAAATTCAGTGTTTTTGAGGACTGACATCAATTGGTTTAACCCACAAACAGTCAAGAATGTTCTGATTTTAGCTGGACAAAGATTGATAGGTAGATTATCAAATAGTTTACCATACATCTTACTTGTTGTACAGTAAAATTCTTCTGACTACATGGGGACAGAGATCACTCTATGATAGTCCGTTATATCTTGTGGAGAAAAGATACTATAAGCAATTCAAATTTCATGTTTACTTTAAAGTAAAAATAAAATAATATTTCAAGCCTCCCAAGTATAAACTGCATACTTGATTTCTGGATTGTTGCTCTCGCTTTTCTAGCACAGACAATTTTTTTTAATAGGCTCACATCATCTTGAAGGCCAATTCAAATTCAGAGAGCAGCAAATAAAGTAGCTTGCCTCTGGTAAACAGCTGATGTGATGAGAGAGGCTGACCTGGGATAATGGGTCTATATGTTGATTTTTAAAAATCTGCTGACCACTGTTTAGTTAGGCTTCCAACTTCTGTTGAAACTCAAGAAAACTAACCTCTGGTTCCGCTTCTGTATTTCAGAAGGGGCTCCTTATAAGTATTTTTATTGATCTATACAAAACAGTGATTGACCCTCTTGAAATCCAGTTTTTATAGTTCCCCTATTCTGAAAGGCTGCTTTCTATGAGAATCAAAGGGGCGGGGGACGCCACTGCGATGACAGAATGTCTATGTTGCACTTGTCTTTCATTCAGTTACTTGAATGGATGATCTAAATGGAAAGCATAAAGACTCTGTAAAGTAATATGAAAAATAAAACTTTGTTTGACCTACCCTTCAGAAGGGCATGGCCACCTCCCCTTCCCCAATTAAACCAAAACTAAAATAGAAACCAGATGGTTATCTCGATGTGTGATGGCAGAATTAAGTTTTGACACAAACCGAGCAAAGGTGAAAACCCAAGTCACAAAAAAAATGAATTGGTTTTTCTAAATTAAAGTTATATTTCTCCCTTGAGGCCTGCAGAATTTATTAACTGTTTGTTTAATGTGATCTGCTACTTGCTATTGATCTATGAAAGTCATCACAGCAGTCTAGTAGATGAAATTATGATTGGTGACCTGTTGCTTTTGAATTTACCAAAGGAATCTTATTATTTGCTGCAGATTTAGAAATTACTGTATCAAAACTTTACGTTACAGTACTGAAAAAAACCCAAGAAGGATTGTGAGATCTGGGCTGTTTGACTATTTGACCTCTAGTGATATATTTTAGTTTTGCACCCATTATTACTCCTTTTTCTTTAGTATAGACATATCCCTATGGGGGAGGCCTGGTAAGAATTCAGTTTTAAATGCCACTAAGGGAAAGTTGAGATTTAGGAACCACTCAAAAAAACATTTAACCTCAAACGTCAAAACTTTCAGATTATCACTACAGTCCCTGTCAAAATATTTCTGAAAGATGTCAGTCTTAAATAAAAATGTGAAAAAATTAGAAAACATAGGCAGAGGGGACAACAAATTCTCAGAGCTTACCTATACTTTATACTGATCTACACTTTATACTAACTACTATGATTTGGGATGAGATGTTCATTAAAGCACTGAAAACAGATAGGAATCAAAAATGGCTTTCTAGTAACAGCAAATGAGGCATTTTATTTGTCATGGGAGTTAGATTAGCATTCTAGGTCTGATCTGGCCTCAAGCCATCGCAGCTTAGGCCCAGTTCATATATTACCTGGGACTGCCAACCTCCAGGTGGGGCCTAGAGTTCTTTTAGAATTACAACTGATCTTCAGACTACAGAGATCTGTTCCCCTGGAGAAGATGGCTGTTTTGGAGGGCAGACTTTATGGCATCACTTTCTGCTGAGCTCTTTCCCCGCCCTAAACTCCACCCTTCCCAGGCTCCACCTTCAGATCGCCAGGAGTTTCTCAAGGTGGAGATGGCAACCCTGTGTTCATCAGGGATCTCCAACCTTTTTGAACCTATCACTACTTTTGAAGAAAAGGTAAAGGTAAAGGTTCCCTTGCTCGAAAGCTAGTCGAATCCAACTCTAGGTTTGTGGTGCTCATCTCCATTTCAAAGCCAAAGAGCCAGCGCTGTCTGAAGACGTTTCCGTGGTCATGTGGCCAGCATGACTAAACACCAAGGCGCACGGAACGCTGTTACCTTCCCACCATAGTGGTATACCTATTTATCTACTTGCAATTTCTTGCTTTCGAACTGCTAGGTTGGCAGGAGCTGGAGCTAGAGATGGGAGCTCATTCCATCATGCGGCAAACTCGAGTCTCGAACTGCTGAACTACTGACCTTCCACAGCCTGCAGTTCAGTGTCTTAACCACTTTTGCCACCGCAGCTTTTGAAGAAAAGGTAGTTGGTGCCAAAACAAAATGTCTGCCATGAAAGTGGGGCCATTCACGAAATAGCTTCAATATTGGAGGAGGGAGGAACTAATTACAAAATACCTGGTATGGAAACTTGATTTAATCTCTCTCTCTCTCTCTCTCTCTCTCTCTCTCTCTCTCTCTCTCTCTCTCTCTCTCTCTCTCTCTCACACACACACACACACACACACACACACACGTTCCACAACATGGCAGGAAGCTCCAACCCAATAACTGCTTATGATGGAGGAGCTGTTTCCAAATAGGTTCTCCCTGAAGACACAAAGGTGACATCACCTGGACTCTTCCTATTCCACTGAAGTGGAGAAGAACCATGCTTCACTTGATGCTTTGGAGAAGAAGCAAATGGGCACTATGCTAGAGATTATTGGTCTATGTTATGTGCCAATTATGTTATGTACCAAATTTGCTTCCTTAGTAGAGATTCAGCACTAGTACACTAGAACAGGAAGTAACCACAGAATTTGCGTGTAGGGCTGCTAGCCATTTGTGGCAAATAGTGGGTGTCTACAGGGGTGAGGACATGGAGGATTCCCTGCTCCTGGCAAGAACCTAGCCAGTCTTATCTGAGTGACTAGTGTGATTGGCCTTTACATATATTGCCACAGAAAATGTAAACAGGAGACTAACTATGCAGCTGTCTGTTTTTTTTAAGGGGGTAGGTGCTGATAGCTGAGGTATAATGAAGGTATAGCTGAGATATAATGAACTCTGTGATATGATATCCATGGTTCAATCATACATCATTTTGATTAACACACAGTTTATTGCAACAAATGGAACTTTCACATTTCTCTGAAAATTGGAGACATGTGGATAATAAAAATGAATTGTCAGATTATAGGCACTCATTGTTAAGACTGTCCAAAAGCTCTGGAAAGCCAGCTTTCTAAATTTATTTTTCCTTTCCTCCATTCATTTTTGTCTGTCATTTAAATATTTTTAAGGTTATAGCAGGATTTTAAGTATTCTCTCTCTCTCTCTCTCTCCCTCCCCACCCTCTCATTAAAAACTTGGCTATTTCAAAACTAGGTCAATACTTTGCTTGCATAAAGAGTCTTGTTTGGTAGAATATTTCCATTGCAATTTGAAAAAATATCAGAGTTTTAAAATTGCTCCACTGATTGCTTTCCTGGCTAAACAAATGGCTAAAAACAATTAAATATAATCTATTATTTTCTTATAGTTTTCTGGGCAAAAAATGACTGGCTCTAATAAGATTTGAAGCATCATAAATCTCAATATTTCTAATTCTCAACATGGTCAAATCTGTGGATACTTAAATCCAGAAACTGAAGCCATGGACAGACAAGACAGATCTTTCTACAACCCTGAAAAACACCCCAGTTTTACAAACAGATGTGCAATCCAAAAATAAAAAACATATTTTTTTTGGGGGGGGGGGGTTAACCCCCAATAACAGAAGCAGAACCTGTAACTTTAAGAAATGAATGCCCCCAGTGGCTGTCGTTTGGCAACCAAGCAATATCGACAGACTTCAAGCTTTGGTTTCTGTAAGTAAAAGATAGGGGGATGGGACAGGTCTTTCCAGGGCTGTTTTTGCATTTGAGGGTGGACTCATCTGGACCACATCCAACAGCAACCACTGGGGAACTTGCTACCATGTGACTTGCATGATTAGGCCAGGCCAGGCTGCTTGCAACTGTTCAACAGCAGCCACTCTAAGAAAGCCAGTGTGGTGTAGTGGTTAGAGTTTCAGACTAAGATCTTGAAGACCCAGGTTTGAATCTCCATACTGCAGTGGAATATCACTGGATGGCCTTAGGCCACTCACACATTGTCAGCCTAACTTGCCTTGTTGTTGTGAGGATGAAATGGCGGAGAAAAGAATGATGTAGGTCTCTCTGGGTCTCCACTGGGGAGAAAGATGGGATATAGATGAAGTAAATAAATAATAAAAGTAGGTAAAGAATGGAAGAAGATAAAATGTAGATGGGTGGGAGTGAAGGAGAGAAGGAGCTTCACACACGCCCTTGCAGGTTTGCCACCATGAAACTGGACCCAGCCTGGCCAGCATCACGCAACTTGGACCTGCCTGATGACTGAGCTGACAACATACAGCTGGACCGCACTTTTTCCAGGAAGAGCCTGCCAGTAGGAGGGAGGAAAAGCTGAAGACTGAGGGGTTTTTGATGGTGGGTGGGTAGGAAAGAAGGAAGCAAGAAAAGGGGAGAGTTTATGCCAACTTTCAGAGAAGGGAACACAGAAATAATGAGGGAGGGGAAAATGAGATGTCCCCTTGTAAGACCTTGAGGGTCCACCACTTGTATATTCTAAATATAAAACCCCAAGATACAGGCCAGTTTATCTGGAATATTTGTATTCAAGTTGGTTTGGACTGCTATCCTAATCACATTTCGTACTAGAAAGTAAGTTCCACTGAACTCAATGGGATGTACTTATGTTCGAAAGCAAGAAATTGCAAGTAGATAATAGGTACCACTTTGGTGGGAAGGTAACAGTGTTCTGTGTGCCTTGGCGTTTAGTCATGTCAGCCACATGACCACAGAAATGTCTTTGGACAGCGCTGGCTCTTCGGCTTGGAAATGGAGATGAGCACCGCAACCGTAGAGTTGGATTCAACTGGCTTTCAAGCAAGGGAACCTTTACTTTACTTTATATATACTTAGGGCTTACAGCTATTAACCTCCAGGTGAGACCTGGAGTTCTCTTAGAATTACAATTGATCTGTATCTGAAGAAGTGCACAGTGACTCACGAAAGCTCATAGTTTGCCCCAAATTTTGTTAGTCTTTAAGGAGCTACTGACCTCTTGCTCTTTTCAATTGATCCCTGGACTATAGAGACCATTTCTTTTGGAGAAAATAGCAGCTTTGGAGGGTGAACAATATGGCATCATATCCCTGCTGAGCCCCTCTCCTCACCAAACTCTGTTCTTCCCAGGCTCTGCCCCCAAATCTCCAGGAATGTGTTAGCCACAGAGATTTTTAGGACTGGATAACATTCTACAAGCAAGTGAAAGGGAACATTTCAAACTGTAGTCAATAACCAATTTAGTGAGAACCAAAATAAAGATAACATATTCACTAAATCCAAGCATTCCATGAGGTTGTGGACATACCCTGAGAATCCTAAAACTATGTGCCTCCCAGCCCTTGGCCCACAAACCCTAACGGTAGCCTTGACCTTTGTTGTGTATTGAAATGTGAATCACTGCTATACTTTCACATGTTAAACTTGATTCTGAATGTGGCTCTTCAGCTGTCGCATTACTGTTGGCTGGTTTCTGAGAAACCTCTGTACAGAACCAATCATCTTGTAAATATGTATCATAGCGAGAACAATTGTGATTGGACCTTATTTCTATAATTCTATTGGTCCTTAACTTATTTTGGGAGTGGCTTTGACAGCCCGGGAGAGTTTAAAAGAAGGAGCTGTGCTCCACTGTTTTGTGGTGTGTTTGTTGTGGTGTTCTGAGTTGGAGTTGCTGTTACAAATAAACTGAAATCACTTGCTGAAATCATTTAGTTGTTGAGTTCCATACTTAACAACCTTCCCTTATGCTGCACTGAATAGCTCAGTAAATGAGTCTGGCTATCTCAAGGCCTGCCTCCTTTCCCTTGCCCACAAACATATGCAAAGCAAGAAGGTAATGCTGTACATGTGGCCTACTATCACCTCTGTTGATATATGTACTTACATAGAAGGTCATTTAAGTTTTAAAAAACAAACAATTCTGTCACAGAATCAGCTAAACTTCCTTCCTAAGTACTGTACTTGTCAAAGAGAAATGTTTGTCACATTAATACTATACATTTTAAGAGATATGTATATTGGATATCTTTTGGTCCCCCGTAGGGGATTTTTTATTGCTTTTTCTATAAACTACAGTGAAATTGGGGAGGGGAACTACAAACTAAGGGAGAAAGTAAAGAAAACCCACTAAAACCCAAGAGATGGTGGTCATACATAATGCTTATAAAATTAGCTCTTAGCTGAAAGTTACAATACAAATTCATTGAATGTGGTCATCTGAAAATATAGTTAAACTAAAAGAAACCTTGAAACTCCCTCTTATCTGACTTCATAAAGAGCAAAATAAGATATGGTTATACATAATTTTTTAAGAGATTCCAGAGAGTAAAAACTTTTCATTTTTTGTCCTTTTTCCTTCTCAACCGGTATTTTGTTTTTGGGGCTGCCGCCCCCAATGCTGACTCAGAGTCCTCATCGGAAGATGCCACTCCTTCTCCTTCACTTTCTTTGGTGCTGTTATCTTTCTGCTCTTCTTCTCCTGTTGGACAACTATGAAGATGCAAAAACTCTTGCGCCTTTTCAACAGAGTCAATTTTTTCTTTCTTGCCCATAAATTTAAAGATTATGCCTTCAGGAACGATCGATTTGTAGATGACAACGTTCTTCTGTAAGAATAAAGCCAAGTCTCTGAATTTTCTTCTTTTCCTTCTTATTTCAAACGGAATATCCTTCAACACTTTTATTTCTTTGTCCTTAATTTTCAAAGTGACTCCAGTGTTGCTTTAAGTATTTGGTCCCTCAGTTGTCTACTGGAGACTCTCACCATTACTTCCCCTGGCAGATTGTTCTTTCTTGTGAATTCTGAGTATGACCTGAAGATCATATCAATTTCGCTTTGGAGTACATCGCTTTTAACATCTACTATTGGGGCTAAGAAATCACACATGATCTGCTTCAGATTCTCCCCCTTCTCTTCTGGGACCCCTTGAAATCTTAGGACATAGCTTGCCCGTTCCATTTGAAGCTGTAACAAATGATATTCATTAATTACTCTCCTTTTCTCCATCGTCTGCAGTTGTTTTTTAAGCTTCTTGGTATTGGCATCAACCTCTTTAAGCTCTTGCTCTGTTTTTTCTGCTTTTTTATCATCTCTGTCAATTGCGTTTGTTGTGCATTGAACTTTTGGTGCAATGCCATTACTCATTCCAGCAGACGTCGCAACACTTCGGTCAGCATCCTTTGGAGCTCTGCAGTTGTGTCCTGTCTAGGAGCAGGACTCGCTAGGCTGGCATTTCTAGCCATCAGTTTAGGTTTCATTTGTTTGTCCTTCTCTTCCCTCCTCGGAGGTGCCATTTTTCCAAGTTGTTTATTTTTTTTACAAAAGTTCTCACAGTTTCTAAAAATGTGAGTTAAAGTTGAAGCGAGAAACACTGAAGAAATAGCCAAAAACTTCCCCTTAGAGAGCAAGGGGGGGAGGGAACACTCCCCCAATAAGAAGAAAACAAATGAACTTTGAGCGTTTGAAAGGGGGGGTGGACTATAAAAGCAAAACATGCTGAAATAGAGAGCTTATAAGAACTATATCAGATATCTTGTACCTGTACTTAAAAAGGAATAGGTGAAATATTTAAGCTTTGGAGGAATTGTTCTGTTCATAGGTATTTTTATGGAAGAAGAAGAAGATTTGGATTTATACCCCGCCCTTCACTTGGAGTCTCTGAGCAGCTTACAATCTCCTTCTCTTCCTCTCTCCACATCAGACACCCTGTAAGGTAGGTGGGGTTGAGAAAGCTCTTTCGAGAACTGCTCTTGAGAGAACAGCTCTGAGATAATTGTGACTGACCCAAGGTCACCCAGCTGGCTGCATGTGGAGGCGTGGGGGATCAAACCCGGTTCTCCAGATTAGAGTCTGCTGCTCTTAACCACTACACCAAACTGGGCTATAGTAGTAGTCCTCTCATGAGGAACATGCATTGTGTGAAACTGAATAAGATTTTTTTTTAAAAAATGTGGAAGGACTGGGTAAGTGCTGGAACCAATGTTATAGGGGATCTTATGAATGAAAACTCAAAATTATCTCTTGAGGAATTTAGTAAACTAGAACTGGGCTCCTGCAACACAGGTTAAAGGAGTTCCTGGATGGGAACTCTCTTTCTCTAATAATGTATAATGCTACTATATAGATGGAAATTTGGAAAGTCAGAAATTTTAGGTTGCCAATAGGGTTGTCAGCCCCTAGTTGGATGTGGGGGATTACCTGCCCCCAGGCCCCATCCTTTTCCACTGATCAGCTGGTCGGCGGACAGACTTACCAGGAGCAGGAGGGAGGCTCAGGCTCAGGCCCATAGCCAGGATTTTTTAAGTCAGGGGGCATTTAAATTTCGTAGGGGGCACTGTCTAATCAATTTAATCTGGGGGAGAAGGCCATGACACCCTGGGCTAGATGGGAAGTCAAGGGGACCTTGCCAGCAGGTCAAGGGGCCTAGCCCCAAGATGCCCCACTGTAGCTACAGGCCTGCTCAGGCTATGTCTCTTCTGGATGTACCAGAAGTGACATCATCACATTGGCAATGTCACAGTGATGCTCTAGTATTTGGCAAAAACTCTATGGTATAAGCTGTTTTTTCCATAGAGTTTTTGCCCCAATATCAGAGTGTCACCTCTATGGCACAATGTGATGACATCACTTCTAGTACACACTGGAAATGATGTTGCTGGTGATGTAGCTTGGGCCTCCCTCCTGCTTTTGGTAAGTCCCCACGCCACTCCAGTTGCCAGCTCTGGCCTGAGAAATTCCTGGAGATTTGGGGATGGGACATGTGGATGAGGGAATTTAGGGAGGCATTTCACCTAAAATCTTGAAGTTGCCATTTTCTCCAGGAGACTGATCTCAGTCTTATTGAAATATCTCTGAAGACCAATAAATAGGCTCTATAGACAGGCACCTTAATATCATTATGGTTTTATATTGTCAGTAAAAGTTACCACACATTCATAAACAAGAAAATATTCTTTTGTTGATATGGCAGACGTCTGTACAGTAAGCTAAAAGAGAAACAGTTTATCTTATGAAATTTGATGGAGCCTTCTGTAAAATGAAGAATATAGCAGTATTGCCAGGGTTAATCTGGGCTTGAACTCTCCCACAGAGCCTCTTTTCCCTCATTCCGATCTCTCAGCTCTGGAATGTGTGATGCAGTAATCAAAAAGAGAATGCCTTTGAGCATATGCAGAGTGACTTTCCTTCATTATCGAGTAAATGTAGCCAGTCTTCACAAATCTTAGATGAGGGGCAGGAATTTTAGGGCAGCTGATATATGCAGTTGGAAAGTATTCATCAATAAATACTGAAGATTAGTAAAATGAAACTAGTGATAAAAATGAATATTTAGGAGATTCATATGGTGACATTTATGTGTTTTGCGCTAGCCTATATATAGCTGTATGCTGTTTATGTAATGTAGTTGGTAGCTGTAGCTCTATTCATCTATTCAAATCCTGTCTTAGCCACATTGTCCTAAATCCAGCAGTTCTCTATTTTCCAAGATAATTGTGCAACTGCATGAGCAAAGCAATGCATAGAAGACTGCATGGTAAAAAGTGTTGCTAGTAAGTGATTCATACATATTATTATACTAGAGGGAACTGACAGGTAAGATCAAATGACAGAGACCTGTTATTTATGCCTTATACTAATCTATGATTAGTTTCCAAAGTCAGTATTTGGACTATACTGTCTCTGAGAAAAAGGAAAAACAGATTAAAAAAACCAGTTAAGGTGGATTAAAAAACTGCTGGTAGGCAAGGAAAATTGTATATAATCCACTACAAACTTTCTCTCCACAGCAAATTGGGTAGATAGCTTATTTCTAGGGTTGCCAGCTTCCAGGTGTTTATACAAACGTGAGATCATGGGATAGGTTGTAAATAAACAAAAAACAACCATGATATTATAATGCAATCTATTCAATAATTATTATCAAGCATTTATATTATGGTACAAATTACAAAACACATTCTTGTACAAAATATACAAATATTTAAAATGTCCTTGTAAACCAAACTGTCCGTGTTCAAAGTTCCTCTGAGCCACAACAGTTGATCAGATATTTGGAATAATTTTCCTCTGCATCAAAGAAAGATTGTGTTAAACTTCTCTGAGGTGTATTATTCAGATGAACTTTGAACATGGACAATTTGGTTTACAAGGACACTTTAAATATCTGTATATTTTGTACTGGAATGTGTTTTGTAATTTATACCATAATATTTGGATCTAGCTGAATTGGCCAACTATCGGGCGGTCTCCAATTTGCCCTATTTGGGCAAATTAATAGAGAGGGCTGTGGCGATTCAGCTACAGGGCTTTTTGGATGACGCTTCCATTTTAGATCCCTTCCAGTCCGGCTTCTGACCTGGTCACGGGATGGAGATGGCACTGGTCGCCCTCACAGATGACCTCTGGAGGCATCTGGATTGAGGTGGATCGGCAGTGCTGTTGTTGTTGGACCCGTTGGCGGCGTTCGACTTGGTCAATCATTGGTTACTGACCCACCGCCTTGCCAACATAGGAATCCAGGGGCTTGCCTTGCAATGACTCGCTTCCATTCTCCAAGGTTGGGGACAAAGGGTGGCGCCAAGGGAAAAGCAGTCCAGGAGACACCCACTGGATTGTGGAGTGCCTCAAGGGGCAGTGCTTTCCCCAATGTTATTTAACATCTATATGTGCCCCCTTGCCCAGATTGCCTGGAGGTATGGACTGGAATGTCACCAGTACGCTAATGACACCCAGCTCAATCTGATGTTGGGCAGCCAGTCCAACTCCAGACCAGAAGATCTGGACTGGGCATTACAAGCTGTGACTGGTTGGCTTAGGCTGAGCTGGCTGAAACTGAATCCGACGAAGACGGAGGTCCTGTGTGTGGGTTAGGGTGGTCTAGGGGGACCTTTGATGGGGCACCATTGGTGCCAGCACTGGAGGTTAGAAGCTTGGGAGTGCTCCTAGATGCCTTCTTAACAACGGAGGCCCAGGTAGCAGCCACTGCCAAGTCAGCTGATTAGGCAGTTGGTTCCCTTCCTCAACTGCGCCGACCTGGCAACAGTGATCCATGCAATGGTCACCTCGAGACCAGACTACTGTAACACTCTCTACATAGGGCTGCCCTTGTTGAAAATTCAGAAGCTGCAGCTAGTGCAGAATGCAGCGGCCAGGCTGCTGATGGGTCTCCCCTGGTGGGAGCCCATCCAGCCTGTGCTGAGGACACTGTACTGGCTGCCAATAGCATACCGAGTTCACTTCAAGGTGCTGGTTCTTACCTTTAAAGCCCTATATGGCCAGGGTCCAGCATACCTGAGGGACCGCCTTTCCCCATATATATCCCAGAGAGCACTATGGTCAGGGTCCCAAAATCAGTTGATCCTCCCGGGCCCTAAGGATGCCAGGCTCGCTACCACCAGGGCCAGGGCCTTTTCAGTGGTGGCTCCATACTGGTGGAATGAGCTCCTGGAGGAGATCAGGGCCCTGCAGGATCTTTTACAGTTCTGCAGGGCCTGCAAGATGGAACTCTTCCACCAAGCTTTCAATTAGAGAGCCACCACTATCACAGAGCCCTTTCCACCACAGAGTCCTGGCCTTTGGACCTAACATCCAGCCACGCCGCTCGTATATTATAAGATCATGAGCAGAAGCTTTTTAGATCTTCGGGTGCTCTGTTAAGATACGCCATCGCAAATAATTAACTGTTTATTACCATCACTTTATGAATTGATTGTATATTTGTATTGTTTTAAATGCTTTTATGTGGATTTTAATTGTGTTTTATGTGTCAACGTAGGTTTGACTGATGTGAGCCTGCTTTGTGGGGAGGGCGGGGTACAAATTGAACCAATAAAAAATAATACAATAAAATAAATGCTTGATAATAATTATTGAATAGATTGCATAATAATATCACGGTTGTTTTTTGTTTATTTACAACCTCCAGGTGGTGCCTGGAGATCTAGGATTACTACTGATTGCCAGGTGACAGAGATCAGTTCACCTGGAGAAAATGGCCACTTTGGAAGGTGGACTCTGTGGCATTATACCAAACTGAAGATCCTCTTCTCCTCAGACTCCACTCCCAAAATCTCCAGGTATTTCCTAACCTGGAGCTGGCAACCCTGCTTGCTTCATAGGGCAAGAATGCCTGGCTTCCAGAAACCATAGATAAGCAATGGAATCCATTTTGAAAAATCTTTGGAAAATTCATTCTGAAATAGTCGCTTCAACAAGTGGCTAGGCTGTAACAGGAACTGACTACAATGACTATGTGTCCAGTACTTAAAGATTTTCTCTGGTCTCCACCCTGTTTCAAAGCACAATTCCAACTGCTCATGGTAGCTGTGAAAATCCTATACTGTTGTGACCAAGATATCTGAGCACCTTCACAATATGAACCTGCCCATCAGCTGTGATAGTCCTTGGAGGCCCTTCTTTGGATGCCTCAAACTTTGGAAGTTGTATAGGTGTCTGGCAGGAAATCAGCCCCTTTTTATGGTTGTGCCCCACTTGTGGAACTTCCTTCAGTGACAGATGTTTGTTTTGTACTATCTGGTCAGTGTACTTGTGCTTTTGCAGCCTGCATTTTTCTTTTTGTGTTGACACTTTACTTCTTTTGAGTGGTTTTATTGCTGCTATTTTCATTGTCATGTGGTTTTATATTTTTGTTTGTCTTTATAATTTGTAAGTGCCTTGAATATTCCTTGGGGCAAAAAGGCAACATATAAAATAGATAAATAAATGCTCCATTGGTTAGTATTGTCTATATTTCTAGGTTAAATGAAAACTGGGCTTTTTGACACTTCTGACAGTTACTTTAACTAAAGTAGAAACACTAAAGTATCTTGTCTTTCTCAATTTCTCAGTTAGAGTAACTATTCTAAATTGGCAATGGACAGGACCATTCACTGCACCCAAATAACCAGTAGGGCCTGATATCTGAGCAGGGAACTGCTTGTCTCCTGAGGGGGGTGCTTTGAGAGCAGCATGGAATGGAGCCATAAGCCCAAGAATATTTCATTGGCACAAAAGAGGCATTTGTAAAGAACACACTTGGTAAGTATTTCCTGCTTAGTCAGTTTTAAACTTTAAAAGGGGTTTCAGAAAACGGGTTGTTTTAACTAACTTGTCAGACTATTATTAAATAACCATTTGAATGTAGAGAAAAAAATAGGTCTTTGGAGTTTAATACTTCATATTAGGTCCCCCCCTAAAAAAGAGAAGATTCTTTTGTGCAAGGCTACTAAAATTGTCTTCCATTTCCTCACTCAATCTGTGTCACGTAACCAGTAAAACAGTATCATATAAGCAAATACCATAACTTATAAGTGCACCTTCTAGCAGCTGCCTCCCATTAGAGGCTATAATTTAACACGCATCTCACATTGAAACTGTAAATGTTGGGCTCAGTTTGGTACACCTAAATTGTTTAAATGTGCAGAAAGAGAAAAAAGAACACCATGGAGTGATGCTGTGACATTATATAGCAAATGGAGAACCAATTATGTAGCTTGTTATAAACGAAATTGCTATAAAATGCACACTTTCCTACTTCTCCCTCCTAATAATACATCATAAATTGGGATAATTTGGAACATGTTATAGAGATGCATCCAAGTTCGTTGTCTGCCATGGACACAAGGTGGACAAAGACTTTGTTTCTTCTTACATGTGCCTCTGATGTGTTTGCACACCTGAGGTTCTGAATTTCCAGACTCAAAACTGTCTCTCTGGCCAGGGTTTTCTAGGGCCCAGATATCCAGAGCAATTTCTTGGTTTGTCAGTTCACATGAGTGAGTCATTGTTGGAAACATCTGATGCAGTATATTTAGACCAAGAGACCATACATATTGTCATAAAACTGCCCCAGCCCTTATAATATTAATACATCACCTAGGAGAAAAGAAGGATATTGCTACTATTTCCACAAAGGGATTATCTTTACCACCATCTTAAATTTCACACCTGTGTGTTCATTGGAAGACTGCATCTTCCATTGCCCAAATCATCATCAATATTATGCTTCTCTTCTACCAACTGAAAGGGAAGTACTATGGCACCCCCCATAATAAATCTTTTCATCCTATCCAGATCTGGATAAATTCTTTTCTCTCCTCCCCAAATCACCTGGGGCAGGAACTGAGACCCTATGGTTTGTACAAGCTACTCTGAGTGTTTGCAATAACAAATAAGCCATTGCAGGTTTTTAAAAAAAGCATTTTAAGCACTTTATATATATTATCTCAGCCAGTCCTACAAATACTTAGATAGCTCAGAGTATTATTATTCCCATACTGGAAACTAGAAATGGAAAATGAAAGATGGTAGGTTGTCTACTATGTGAGTTCATGGCTCAGGTGAAATTTGAACAGCTCAGTCTCTTTGTCACTAGCATTTTACAGGAGAGGAATCCTGCCTGCAAGAGAGCTGAAGTTACAGACAAGAGATTCTTCTCAGGACTCTCATAAAGGAGTGTCATTTAGAAAGGAAAAGGGAGGATAGTTCCCCACACACACACACCCAGACCCATGCATAAACCTGTTGTGATTATCTCTAGTTGTTACATATTTCTAGTTGTTATGAAGTATATAAAAAGTATGATCCAGGCTACCTCAATCTTGTCAGATCTTGGAAGCTAAGCTGGGTCAGGCCCTGGTTCGTACTGCTGGATATTGTAACTCTGCTTGCAGGAAGATCTGGGAGGGAAAGGGTTAAGAGAACTCTCTCACTCAGGTACACTTGACAGTTGGCCCCACCCTCTCATCGGTTAGATGTTGAGCCCCTTTGGCCATTGCTTGTGTCCTGTTTCATCTTCTGTAGGACCTATCTTCTTCTCTCTCTTACCTGGGCTTGGAGCTATAGCAAGTTTTTAAAGTTAATATGTTCACAGTAGATTAAATGTGCCTACATGAATATGTCATGTAAGATGTACTTTTTTTTAAGTAAAAATTTCTTTCTCTTGTTACCATTGGAGTCAGATTATCTTTGTAATTTGTTTGTAATTTGTTTGAACAGCATTTCCCACTTAACCAAGAAAATTGCGTAAAGCTTCTGTGAGTCCAAGGCGATTGATTTTTTTACTTTTAACCCAATAAGTACTTAGATGGGAGACTACCAAGGAAGTTCTGCGTCACTATGCAGAGGCAGGCAAAACACCTCTGAATGTCTTGCTTTGAAAACCCCATGGGATTGCCCTAAATTGGCTGTGGCTTGAAGGCACTTTCCACCATCATTAAAAAAGTACCTACAACGAATGGTTTTAAAATGCACTGCCTTTTACATAACAAAATAAAATTTCTTCAAAATTTTATTGCTATGAATGTTATTTTCCAGTATTGAAATCTCTTTGTTTCCGTAGCTGAAACTGGAGATGGCGCTCTTTCTCCTATAGACAGAAACTCACCTCCTTCCCTTGCCAGAGGACCCACTCAGGAACCACAGCACAGAAACAGTAGCTGCTTAAAGGGTCAAACTGGACATGACAGTGGCAGACCTGTGTGCCGAATCTCTATAAATGGAGATTATTTTGACTGGTGGACGGGAGAGCTGAATCATCCTGTCAGTGTTCTCACAGGTGAAAGAGTCGTACTCCAGGATTCAGAGGCTTACTAGGAGACAGGCAACTGCTGAAATCTGAGGGAAAAGCAGAAGCAGGGAAAGTCTTCCCCCAATTTCTAATGTCCTTTAAACTTCCCTTCCTCAATGTTGCAACCATCTTGGGTTTGCCACCCTTTTGTACAGTCAGGCCGATTTTCCACAAGCTGCTGCTCTGCGCTCACTCTTCCCTTTGCCCCGATGGTACATGTCAATTTCACACTAAGTGCTGCGCAGCTGCATTTTGCCCTGCAGCTTTGCATGATTTTCCCCATGTCTACTCAATCCTCAAAAAACAGGATTGAGTAGATTTAGGGAAAATCACAGGAAGCTGCAGGGCAAATGTGGCCTCACAGCACTTAGTGTGAAATTGACATCAGTTTCTTAAAGAAAAGGAGGCGTGCTTAGTAGCACAGCATGGTCTTCCTGAAGTTAGAGAATGATCCTTTCACAACAGTTGAATATTAGCTGAGAGGGCAGTCAGGCTGTATGGACTGCCTCTGTCCTGATTTCTCAAAGAATTCTGTTCTGCAACTGTTTCCCTAGCTTCTATGACTCTAGCCCCAGTCCTTTGTGGTCTTCTGGGACATTCCACTGTATCTGCAGTTACCATTACCTGATGAACTCATTACATAGTTGTTGAAAATCAGAGTTATTTGGTTGTGAGCATCATGTTCTTTCAAACTGAAACTTTGGCCTTCCACCCCACAGGCCTTTTATCAAAACAAACAAACAAACCCAAAGTTGTGATGGACACCCTTGGACCAAAACTCAGTCTGAAATTTACTCAACTTGAGTTTTGCATGCAAGTTTCAACTACTGATTTGATCTAATGATTAATAAAAATTGTAAATATGGGAATTATGGTGAGTCACTGGCTGTGCTTGTTCTGAAGAAATCTATGTGCGTTGTGTTCACCAGACTGCCGTCTGATTAGGCCACTGAGATTTGTTTGTGGTTTTTATAGATTGCTAGATGTGCCTTTTGATAAGGGCACAGTTTGGATTATCCTCAAGCAAAATTCTCCTTCAACCTGCTGAAAGCCAAACCACTGAAAAATCAGAATTGCTTTGGACTGCAGGTTTCAGAAAGCTGTTAACTTCCAACCTGCTTTTAATTCAGTTACTTCTGGTTGACCTTGAAACAACCTGAGTCAGCCATAGTACATACATGTGAATAAGTTGATATGCTGAAGGAGCCCTCTGTTTATAAACCTCCCTCCCTCCTGCTCCTCTGACAAATGGATTTGGTCTCTTGCAGGTGTTAAGTCTCAAAAAGTTTCCTTTGACTGGCTTTGGAAGCAAGCTGCTCCCAGAACTCTTTTCTTGTTGCTATGACAATTCACCTTTTGAGGAGCAGGTATTTTACTACCCTCCCTTACTTTCTCTCCCCGGGTCTGAGCTAATTTTGTAAAATAAAGAAATACAAATGGGGGACCTACAAGGCCCTGTAGGAATGGATGAATCTAATTTCCCCTCCCCCTGCTTCCTTCTTTTCCCTGCTTCCTTCTTCCTCCTCAGCCACCAGCCAACCTACCTTTATCTATCCCCTTGTTTTCAACTTGCCTCCTTCACTTCCCTTGGCTGCCTCTATCTGGGAAGAATATGACCCAGTTCTGCAGTGCTGGTTCCTGGACCAGGCCATTGCATGGTGCAAACCCGCAAGGACTAGCGGGTACATCTAATTTCCCCCTGTATCCCCGTCCTCACACTATTTCCTCTTTCCCTCCTTCTAGAAATCTCTATATCTTCACCTTTCCATGCTTTCTTCTTGCCTTCTGTAAAGTACTGGGTTTCGGGCCTCATGACTCGGACGACGACATAAGAGAAGACGCGTTTATTCGTACTTCACACAAGACAAGAACAGACAGTAACGGCCGGAGGCCAACTATATACAGTTAGGGGGGGACGGCCCCATATTCCTATTGGCGGGTTTGAATCGCCCGCCAATGCTGCCATTGGTTCTCTACTGGCGAGCTCAGGAACCTAGTCCCTATTGTTCTCAGAGAGCGAAGCTTGGCTGTATTTCGCCAGCTCTGCCTTCTGATCCCAGGACACAACACCCCTCCCCCCATAGTTCGTCTCCTATCAGGTGACGTAGTCTTTTAGGTAGGCTGGCGGCCTCCGTTCTCTTACTGATCGTCGGGGGGCCGGCACCGGACTGGCGGGGCCCCCTTCGGGTGGTCCTCCCGCACTTGGAGCTTGGATCTCCGGCGGCAGTCGCTGTGGTGGCGACGGCGGCAGCGGCGACTGCGGCGGCGGCGACTGCGGCGGCGGCGACTGCGGCGGCGGCGGCTGCTCCGCTTGCTCTGGGGCCCCCTCCGGGCTTCGTGGTGCATGCCCCGCTGGTGGTGCCGGCAGCCGATCGGATGCTGGGGCGGCCTCGGCGTTTCCCAGTAATGGGGCAGGTATCCCAGTGTTGGGGTCTTGCCGCCTCCGGAGCTGGTCCACGTGTTTACGGAGGACCCTGTCTCCGTCTGCCAGGACCTCATATGAAACTGGTCCGGTTGCTTTCAGAATACGCCCTGCCAGCCACTGCGGCCCCGCCCCGTAGTTCCGAAAATAGACAGGTTCCCCCGGAAGGAAGCTCCTGGGCGCCTCCCGGGTTTCGACCAGCTTTCTCTCTGGGGCTCGGTCCGGGTGGAGCCTATCTAACAGGGTCGTGGGGCGGCGGCCCATCAACAGTTCGGCTGGGCAATGCCCGGAGATGGGGTTCGGGGTGGTGCGCTGTGTGAGGAGGAAGCGGGCCAACCGGAATTCCCACTCCCCCTCTGTTATGCGGCTCAGGGCTTCTTTGGCGGAGCGGACTGTCCTCTCCGCTTGTCCGTTTGTTGCCGGGTGGAAGGGCGCCGATCTGATGTGCCTGATTAAGTTCCTTGCGAGGAACGCTTGGAACTCCGCCGATGTGAACGCGGTCCCGTTGTCCGACACGATTGTGTCTGGCAACCCGTGCGTAGCGAATATTTTCCGCAGGGCCCTTATTGCCGCTTTGGCCGAGGTGGTAGACACTGGGCTTATTTCCACCCACTTTGAGTAGGAGTCTACCGTCACCATGAACTGGAGCCCCTGAAACGGCCCGGCAAAGTCTACGTGTAGGCGTGACCATGGCTTGTGGGTAGACTCCCAGTTTTGGGTTGGCGCTCTCGGGGAGTGGGGCGTACTTCCTGACACCGTGTGCACCCTCTGACCCAGGTTTCAATTTCTGCGTCCATCCTGGGCCACCACACATAGCTCCTTGCCAGAGCTTTCATTTGTACAATGCCAGGGTGGGCCTCGTGCAGTGTTTCTAGAACCCCTTGTCTCATGGGCCCCGGAATGACCACCCTGTCCCCCCATAGTAAGCACCCCTTCAAGGCGGATAACTCTTCCCTCCTGGCTTTGTATGCCGTGAACTCTGGCCCTGTCTGTTCCGCTGGCCATCCCCTCACCACCCAGTTTAGGACCCGGGAGACAATGGGATCTCGGGACGTGCGGGCGGCCACGTCTGCAGCCTGAAGGGGGGGGGTTGGGCAGCTCCTCCATTAACAATACTGCGGGAGCTGGGGCCGGATCTTCCCCTGTATGCGGCAGCGGCAGGCGGCTCAAGACGTCGGCATGACCCAGCGCCTTGCCCGGCCGATGCTCCAACCGGTACTGGTAGCCCGCTAAAAACAAGGACCAGCGCAACACCCGGGGCGACAGTACCTGCGGCGTTTGTTTGTCCGCCGCGAACAGTCCCAGGAGCGGCTTATGGTCGGTTACGAGCGTGAAGGGCCGCCCGTACACAAAGTTGTGAAACTTTTTAACCCCCGCCACCAGTGCCAAGCCCTCCCGGTCGATTTGCGCATAGTTCCGCTCCGCGGGGGACAGCGTGCGGGAGTAGTAAGCCAGCGGGACTTCCCTCCCATCTGGTAGCTTGTGGGCCAAGACCGCCCCGACCCCATACGGCGATGCGTCGCATGCAAGGATTACTGGGAGCTTTTCATCAAAGTGGGCGAGTACAGCGTTAGAAATCAAGAGTACTTTAACCCCCGAAACGCCGCCTCCTCCCTCGCTCCCCATGCCCAAGGTGTCGCCTTATCCAGCAGCCTGTGCAGGGGTTCGGCCACGGCGGCTTTGTGTGGGAGAAAGGCGTGGTAAAAGTTCAGGAGGCCTAAGAACGCCTGGAGCTCCGCCTTGGACTTTGGGGCGGGGGCCTCCACGATGGCCTTCACCTTGTCCCTCGCCGGATGCAGGCCTGTTGCGTCTACCCGGTACCCCAAGAACTCCACCTCCGGCACCCCGAGGAGCACTTTTCCCGCTTCACTTTCAGCCCCGCGGCTTGGAAGCGTCCCAGTACAGTTCGGAGGCGGGCGGCGAAGCTTTCAGGGGTGGTCGCGGCGATGAGGACGTCGTCGAAGAACGGCGTCACTCCAGGGATCCCTTTTAACAAATCGTCCATGAGATTTTGGAAGATCCCTGGGGCCACACTGACCCCGAACTGCAGCTGCTTCACCCTGAAGGCCCCCCGGTGGGTCACTATGGTTTGCGCCTCGGCAGTGGCCTCATCCACCGGGAGTTGCTGGTACGCCTGCGCGAGATCCAGCTTTCCAAATATGCGCGCCCCCGCCAGTGTGGCTAAGACGTGGCTGACCACGGGTACGGGGTATGCGTGCGCCTGAAGTGCCTGGTTAATGGTGCACTTTTAATCCGCGCAGATGCGGATTTCCCCGTTTGGCTTTACGGGTGTCACAATCGGGGTCTCCCATCGAGCGTTCGGGACGGGCTCTAGGACTCCCTGGGCCACTAACCGGTCCAGTTCGGCCTCTATTTTAGGGCGGAGGGCCAGGGGCACGGTGCGGAAGCGCCGTCGGATGGGCGTCACTGTGGGGTCTAAGTGGAGCGACACCGGGGGCCCTTTATAACACCCCAGTTTCCCGTCAAAGACCTCGGGGAATTCCTTGCACACCGCCCCCAGTCACGCATCCCGCACTTATTCACTCCCCCAATCGTGATGCCTAGGGCCTCGAACCACGCCCGCCCCAGGAGACTCACGAGATTTCCCTCCACCACCACCAAGTCCAAGTTCCCCTCAAAGTCTCGGTACTGCACTCGGAAAGTGCCGACTCCCCGGATGGGGACAGGGTTCTTTTGAAAGTCCACCAAGCTTAATGGTGATGGACGTAGAGGGGGTCCCCCTGCCGGGCAAAGTTTATTTAAAGTGTCCATGGAAATGATGGACGCCGCCGATCCCGAGTCCACCTCCATGCAACAGGGGACCCCTCGATCCGCACGGTTACTTGGATCTTCGGGGTAGAGGAGAGATTGGGGTTGGGGAGGCGAAGTACCTGCAGCGGTTGGTCGGTGAGATGGTACAACTCGGCGACCTCTTCCGTCGTCTCGTAGGCGGTGGACGATGCGCGGTGCTGTGGGGCGGACGATCTCGAACTCCGGAGGCCCTTGGACCGGCAGACCTGTGCGAGGTGTCCATGCTTCCCGCACCCGTGACAGACAGCATCCCGGAACTTGCAGGATTTCCTTCCGTGGCCTTCCCTGCAGCTAGCGCACACGGTCCGGTTGCCGGAAGGCTTGGCTGGCTCCCTGTCGGCCTGCTGGAACGGCGCCGGTCAGCGGTGTTGGGGTCTGAGGGCGAAGACCTCTTCGGTGTCTGAGTTCCCGGGGCTGGGACCCCTCCCGACCACATGGGCGGCCGCGGCCGGGCGTTCCCCTTCAGCGGCCTCGTGGGCTGTTGCGGCGTCGGTGGCCTCGTCCAGGGAAAGCCTCCAGTAGCCAATCAACTTGCGCCGCAGCTTGGAGTCCGCCAGGCCCCACACGAACTGCGTCAGCACGTTGTCTTCCACCTTCGGGAACCCGCAGTCCACCGCGAGCGCCCTCAGCGCGGCCAGGAAGGTGGCAGCGGATTCCCCTTGGGCCTGGACTCGCCTCTGGAACTCCATCCTCTTGGCCAGGAAGGTCGGCCGGGGGCTGAAGTACGCGTTGAGGACGTCCAGGATCTCCCCAAACGAGCTTTCCAAGGCCGTGCGGGGCACCAAGAGGCTCTTGGCGAGGCGGACTGTTTGGGTGCCGCACGCGTTCAGCAGGAGCGATCGTTTTTTGTCTGGGTGGCGAATCTCATTGAGCTCCAAATAGCTGATGAGCTGGTCGACCCATGTGTCCCAGGTTTCTGGCTGCGATGGATCGAAGCGCTCGAGTGTTACATGAGAGGCGGCCATGGCTCCGTCTGGGAAGGCGTGCGCCGGGGCGAGCGGTGCGGTGCTGCTCTCGGGGTCAGCGATGCGATGCTCGGCGGCGTCCTTTTCGTCGCTCATGGAGTCACGGAAGGCGTTGAAATCCCATCCTCGTCGCCACTGTAAAGTACTGGGTTTCGGGCCTCATGACTCGGACGATGACATAAGAGAAGACGCGTTTATTCGTACTTCACACAAGACAAGAACAGACAGTAACGGCCGGAGGCCAACTATATACAGTTAGGGGGGGACGGCCCCATATTCCTATTGGCGGGTTTGAATCGCCCGCCAATGCTGCCATTGGTTCTCTACTGGCGAGCTCAGGAACCTAGTCCCTATTGTTCTCAGAGAGCGAAGCTTGGCTGTATTTCGCCAGCTCTGCCTTCTGATCCCAGGACACAACACCTTCCCACCCATCAACCTACCTTTTATCTGCCTTACCAATCTTCAGATGTATTTATTACTTGTTTACTTAATTTATACCCTGCATTTCTTCACAGTGGAGAACCAAACCATCTTACCTCATTCTTTTCTCCTTCATTTTGTCTGCAAAACAAGCCTGTGACTTTACCTTACCTTACTTCAGCCTGAGAATAACTTGCTCAAAGTCACCCAGTGAGCTTCCACAGTGGAGTGGTGATTCACACCTAGGTCTCCGAGATCCTAGTCTGTATAACTGTTATACCGTACTGGCATTTGTGGGGTGGCTACTATTGAACAGTAACAAGCAGTTGGGCCTGGGTGTGTCATGCAAATTGCATGGTAGCAAGTTACCCAGTGGTTGCTAGTGGGTTTGGGCCCAAAGAATCCTCCCTCAAAGGCCAAAACAGCCCTGGAAAGGGCCCTGCTCAATCCCCCTGCCTTTTACTGCCAGAAATCAAGGTCTGAAGGCTGGCAATACGGCATGATTGCCTACCAATGGCCACTGTGGGCATTTGTTTCTTAATGCTACCAGTGCTGCTTCTATTAATTGGGGAGGGGTTAACTCCAGAAGTTTTTTTTTTAAGATTTCAGATTTTTCTGTGGTTTTCAGTTTTCTAGAAAGATGTCTGGTTATGGTTCCAGTCTCTAGTGTTAAGTATCCATAGATCTTGCCAAGTTGAAAATTAGTGACACTTTCACAATGTGTGTTAACCGGGCTGTTGTGTACTGAGCACGGTAGTTGTGTTGGAGAGGGGTTAACTCCAGAATTGGGGAGGGGTTAACTCCAGAAGTTTCTTTTTAAGATTTCAGATTTTTCTGTGGTTTTCAGTTTTCTAGAAAGATGTCTGTTTATGGTTCCAGTCTCTAGTGTTAAGTACCATAGATCTTGCCAAGTTGAAAATTAGATATAGTGACACTTTCACAAAGTGTGTTAACCAGGCTGTTGTGTACTGAGGTAGTATCTGAAACTGACTGAGCTTGATGCTTCAGAACAATAGCATGCCAGGATTCTGAAGGGGACCAATGGGGAAGTAGTGTTATGTAAACAGCCTATAGTTGGGAATGGGGTGTGTTTGGGTGTGGTGCTTGCATGCTATTTAAACACGACAGCAGCCCTGGAGTTTGTCTTGTAGTGTTCCTGAAATCACCTAATAAAATAGAGCTGTTCACTGTAGTGTCTCGGACCCAGTATTTAATACAGGCCCAAGGCCAGGAATCCATGGCATGTGGAGCAATTTTTGGAGGTGGGGCTGCCACCGGGGCAGCCATTATTAGCCTTATTTCCCCTTCCCTGAGGGTTTGATGAATGTGGGTTCAACATTGTTCCAGGACTCATGCTGAACAAGAGACACATGCTGATTAAGAGTGGCAGGGCAATTCCTTCCTCTCTCAGAGACTCTCCTGCAGCTTCAGCTGGCCTAGGGTGCTGCTTCTGTGTTGGGCTGTCCCACTCACCGTCAATGGCCAGGCAGGTGCCAAGAACTCCTACCTTAGCTTCTGTTGTCTCTGCTTCAAAGAGCAAAGAGAGAGAGATGCTGCATTCCAGGGAGCCTTGGAGTCCAAGGAGGCAAAGAAATACTCCCCCCCAAAAAAACTTGCTGCTGCTGTATCAGTAAATATGACCATGTGGGCAGTACGACCAATGGCCTGAACCCTTGTGTAGTGGGTTCAACGCCTTAAAGTTCATGAGACAATGTGCTGTAAAGCATAGTCATTTACTGGACAAAACAAGAACACAGAATACCAGCTGGGTGGCCAAGTATATGCAGACCGGGGGAGACACTTCTAGGTCCCATTGGCAGGTTTAAACTTCCTGCCACTGTTCCCATTGGTTCCCCAAAAGAAGATTCAGGAGTCTAGTCCCTATTGTTATCTGGGACTCAAGCTCTGGCTGTGTCACTGTCACCCTGTGGTGGCCCATAGTTCGATCCTTGCCTATGTAACATAGTCCTTCAGGTACGTGGGGGTTTGGCGTTCCCTAATGGACCACCTTGGGGATGGCACTGGAGCTTCTTGGTTGTTCAGTTGCAGTGGCCCTGGGGAAGGTGCCTGCTTTTCCCATGTCTCTGGCTGTGGCAGCAGCAGTGGTGCCTCATCCGGTATCTGTGTCGGGGTCGGAGCTCTCCCCTCAGGGGAGGTCGCAGTGAGTGAAGCTGGTTCCCATTCCCGAATGCTCCCCTGGTCTGAAGTGGTGACCGGCACTTCTCTGATGTCCCCTGGGGTCTGGATCTCTCTCACTTCTGGGAGCATGTGCCACCGTAACTGGTCCATGCGGCATCGCAGGACCTGCCCACAGTCTGTCGAGACCTCATACAACATCAGTCCTGTGGGGCAGATGACCCTGCCTGTGATCCACTCCTGACCTTTGCTGTAGTTTCTGTATACTGGGTCTTCCGGGAAGAACCCCCGAGGAGCCTCCCGTTGCTCGGACAGGGTCTGTGACTCTGGAGCCCTGCTGGGTGAAGGCAGTCTAGGAGGATTGTGGGTCTCCGGCCCATTAGGAGTTCTGCGGGGCAGCGACCACTTACTGGGTTGGGAGTGGTCCGTTGCACCAGGAGGAAATGGGCAAGGTGGAACTCCCAGTCCCCTTTTTTCAGGCGGTTGAGGGCTTCCTTCGTGGTGCGGACCATGTGCTCCACTTGTCCATTTGTCATGCGGTGGAAAGGTGCTGACCTGATGTGCCAGATCAGGTTGTCACGAAGAAACTGCTGGAACTCCTCCAAAGTAAATGTCGTCCTGTTGTCCGATACGATTGTATCAGGCAGGCCGTGGGTGGCGAAGATCTTGCAGAGAGCCTGGATGGTGGCTCTGGAGGAGGTGGTGGAAACTGGACTAATTTCCAGCCACTTTGAGTAGGAGTCCACTGTCACAAGGAATGTCAGTCTGTGGAAGGGCCCGGCAAAATCAATGTGGAGCCGGGACCATGGAGTTCGTGTCGATTCCCAGGATTGTGTGGGCGGGCTGGGCTGGACCACCTGGCAGCGCTTCACCCAGGCTTCCACTTCGCTGTCTATGCCGGGCCACCAGACGTAGCTCCGGGCGAGGGCCTTCATGCGTACAATCCTGGGGTGTGCCTCGTGCACGGCCTGGAGAACCTGGTGCCAAAGGACGCTGGGGACCACCACCCTGTCCCCATGACCAAGGGGCCTGCTTGTCTAACAAGCGGTGTAGGGGTTCAGCTACCGCCACCTTGTGGGGGAGGAAGGCATGGTAGAAGTTGAGACATCCAAGAAAAGCCTAAAGCTCGGCTTTGGTTTTTGGCGGTGGGGCCTCCACAATGGCCTTCACCTTGTCCCTGGCTGGGTGCAGGCCGTCCACATCCACGGTAAAGCCCCAAAAGTCCACCAACAGCACCCCGAGCAGGCATTTCTCCTTTTTTACTTTTAGGCTGGCGTCTTGGAAGCAGCAGAGGACTGTGCGGAGTTGGTCAGCGAATTCGGCTGGCGTGGCAGTGGCGACCATCACATCATCAAAGAACGGGGTGACGCTGGGTATCCCTTTTAGAAGAGAATCCATTAGTTATTGGCACCAAGCTCACCCCAAACTGTAGTCTATTCACCCAGAAATCAGTTGTGGTGGCTGGATGGAAGCAGCGTGCTCACTGTTGGTGCTCATGAACGGAGCGTAGGTGGCAGTGCGTGGTCTTCCCTGGCGCCCTGATAGCTGGGCTGGCTCAGCGGGATCCCATCCTTGCCGCCATTGTTGTGCAGTGGGTTTGACGTCTTAAAGATCATGAGACAATGTGCTGTAAAGCATAGTCATTTACTGGACACAACAAGAACACAGAATACCGGCCGGGTGGCCAAGTATATACAGACTGGGGGAGACGCCCCTAGGTCCCATTGGTGGGTTTAAACTTCCCGCCACAGTTCCCATTGGTTCCCCAAAGGAAGATTCAGGAGCCTAGTCCCTATTGTTATCTGGGACTCAAGCTCCAGCTGTGTCGCTGTCAGCTTGTGGTGGTCAGCGGACACAACACCCTCTAAATTTTTTGAATGGTATCCCTCCTGTTTGTGCAACTAAACCCGGAAGAGACAGGCATTTGCCAAGCTAGAACCAAGGCAAGGGTTGTAGCCGGGATCCTGGTGGCAGGTTGCTCCTTCTTTTCCCTCCCTCCTGCAATCTGGGCTCCCAACAGGTGCTGAGGCAGTGGCTTCTCTTGGATGTGTGTGGGGGAAGCCATGTGACTTACCGGTGTCTCCTGCTTCAGTGCTACCTGAGCCACATACTAAGCAGAGCGAGGGCAAGAGAGCAGCGGCAGGAGGGTGGAGGAGGCAACACCACGGCAGATTTCAGAGGGAAATATTGTGGGCTGGAGGGTGGCGGAGCCCCAAATAATCCCACTTTGGCTACGGGCCTGATGTTAACTACCCTCAATTTTAAATCCGGGGACTGCTTTCGGTCTGTCTTTCTGATAAGACTGTTGAGGGCTAATCAGATACCCAAACCAAAATGTTTTGAAGCACTACAAAATAAATGTCCTCATTTTAAATTGATGTTGACTCTTTTGTCTGAAAGTATCTTTATAAATGCTGTGAGTAAAATGGCAGCAGTGAATAAATCTCTGCCACTGAGATACTGGCTGTGGTTGTGTTATGTTATTGCTGGACTCATTTCCATTTCAAATAAGTGTAGCAATACTTATTCTCTTTAAGATGTTTAGAATAGCAGCAGCCTACCTGGGTATTTATTTTTTATTTTATTTATTTATTTATTTTGAGATTTATACCCCGCCCTATCCGGTAGCTCAGGTAACACAATGCTCGTCTCTAGCAGTGATAAATTTTAAGGTAGAACACAGTTTCTCTTTCCCTTTAGCTTTCAGAGTCAGAAATATGGTAAAACTTCTGGTTTAATTATTGGGGTTAGAATTTTCTGTTTGTAACATGACATGTCTTATGATCACCAAGATGAAACCTTGCACACGTATTCGCAACATAATTTTATGTTTTAAATTGAAAACCAACCTGACTCTTGCATTTGGATGCTGATCCTCTGCCTCCCTCTTTTTTTTTTAATAGCCATTGGGCCAATGGTGTAATGTCACTTCCAGGAAAAACCCAGAAGTGATATCATGCCTTTGTAGGTATTGCTGAAACTCTATGGTTTTTCTGGTCTCCTACTGGTTGCCAGACCAGGACTAGCAATTCTAGCCTTGCATCTTGTTTTCAAAGTTTGGAGGAGAATGCAAAAAGCTTTGAGAATGTAGATATAGTTGGTGTGTATGCTTGGTTCACGTTCATACCTCAGCTTCATCACTTCACCTATTTCCAAGAGGGCTAGAAAGATGCAGAACACAGAGCAATATACTTCCCTTGAGCACTGAGCTATCACAACCAAACCTGGTATGTGAATTTTATAACCTTAAAGTTGATATGGAGATTAAACACCATCTCAGCTCCACCTACATTTCCAAGGGGAGCGTGGAGAAGGAAAGATGCAAAACAGATTCTAAAGACCTCTCACACAATTAATGATTGTATTTTCATTACCTTCCACATTAAGGGAAGTGGATAACACATAACAAGAAGACGTTTAAGATATCTGGTATATTTAAGGACATTATATTCTCTATCATGCGAGTGGCTTTTATTGGCCGACCCCATGCTGGAATAAGATTCCTGTGAAAAGGGTGTTTTAACCCCATTGTATTTGACATGTGTGTTTCTGCTTTATTATAGCCATTCTTCCAGCCCACAGATCTGTGGGTGGTCACAATAACTTTGTCTGAGAGGCTAGTACATACACTTTCAATCAAAACCTTGTCAGATGATCTTCAGGAATCTGCCACAATGGAAAGAAAAAAAGTGCCTCCCTATTCTACCTTTTCTAGACCAAATTCTTTCTACTTATGAGATGCATCTGCTCTCACAAGGCTTCTGAAGAAAAACTGCAGCTCGATGTGGGTCTGCCATTACAGTGCAGTTTTCCTTCTGGGTGGCCTAGGAAGCTCTATTTGTGTTTATCTGTCTAACTCTTGATTCCTGTCAAACTACATATGGAATAAGAGCTCAGTATACAACTTCTCTCCCTCACCAGCTGCTTACTCAAAGTGGTTCATTCCATACTCATTTTGAAAGAATGCACAAAGTTGAAGTTATTAACACTTAACATAGCTACTGAGAAATGAATGAAGCAGACACTTTAAACAAAACCTAGACTTCTCCCTCGTATGCCCACAGTGTTAAACAGATGGACAATGAACTTCCCTTATAAAAAATTACCCAACAAAAGAAGAGTATTTTTCACAATGTAGCATAAGAGAACGTTATAAGTGACAGGTTTTACAATTTATCAAAAAACAGTATGTTCCCCCCCCATCCCCTTGTTCTGGAGGAGAAGCTATAAAGTGATTCCATTTATAATGGGGAATGTAAAATTCTGGAGTTTCTTTATTGTATAAATACTGTTCAGGAATTTTGCTTCTCTGAGCAAAGAATAACTACAATCTATATTCTGATGCCCTTCCTCAAGCACAGTAGCATCTTACTCTTGCATTAATCTTAAGCAACAATATCTCGGTGGTGGTCATAAATGAAGACTCATTCGGTTTTTCCAGAGATGAAAACTAGTTTAGAAACATAATAGCCACAGACATCAAAAGGCAGCTTCATGGAGCTAAATTTAGGAAAGTTTTCAGTATTTGATTTGTTAATATAGACTCAGTACTTGTAAACAAGGCTGTGGTTAGATACACAAAACAAAGAGATATTGTGTGTGAGCTAATCTTATAACCCAGAAAACTCATGTGCTGTATTTTTGAGATAATGCATGATTTGATTAAAGAACCACATACATAAAACCCTAGCATAAAGCTAACCTTAAAAATGGTAGTCTAAAAGCAAATTCTTAATCCAACAAACTTTTCCTAGACATGAAATGAGTGTGATAAATACATTACATTCTGTAATAGCCAATGCCTTAAATGATTCATCAGAAGATGAAAAATATTCTTTGGACTTTTAATGGCCTCATAAAAAAAATAATTAGCATTAGCAAAAATTATCTTGATCAACATCATAAGAAACAGTTGATGGAAAAATGTTCTAATATTTGTTAAGCAGTATCCAATTTGCCCTGTGCAATGCCTCATTACAAGTTTAAATTGGATGGGAATGCAAGTTACATTTTGGAAGTCCAGGAACTTTGTTTGGTACTTACAGTCTTTAAACGCAAGTGCAGGGTCTCTGTGAGGCAGGACTTGGGAAATTATATGTTGTAGAGATTCCAAGGTTCTGTCCATCTTGGTCTGCCTTTTCCAGACGGCAGCCACAGATTGTCCTCATGCCTAAATTCTTCCAGTCCTGTACTGAATTTATGCAGTTCATTGATGAACTGGATTAGTCAGGAATCTCTTTCAGCATCTGCCAATCAGACATTGCCCAGATTCAAAAGACCCTTCAGGGGGTCCTCCTCCCTGGCTCGCTTATCTTTGTTGTATGCTGAGCTAATTAGCTGGAAAGGCAGGCTGACAGGCTCCTTCCTACTGCTTTCTTCTGTTAAACACACCCACCTACCGGCTAACTGGAGAAGCTAATCATGTGAAAGACATTCTCCTTTTCATCCCTGACATTGACTGGAGCTACTAAACCAGACAAAGTTTGGGTTTCTGCTGATTTAATAAGAATCTACCTCCACTCTGTTCAGGAAGAGTGAAGATTAATAGGCGATCCCAAGGATCCTGGGTTTTAAAAATAGAGAGAAGGGGAAATAACAATGGCAGAAGACATTTTCAAGCTGTCACTTTACCTAAGGTGTGTCACTTAAAAACAAACTTCTTACTCTACACCCTCAGTGGGTCTTTTAGGGTATCTGACTAATTTGGCTAAATAAAGCACACTTAATGGGATTTGCCAGTATATGTGGTTTTTCTTAGTCTTTTTGCTCAATCCGCAATATTTTCCATCTGTACAAACTGGTTGTTTGCTGTGCAGTTTTATCATAAAATAGTTATAACTTGGTTGGTAAAAGTGTATGAATATAGTTGTTACGCGTGGATCAAATCTGAAAATGTTTGTTTCAATGAATGGTGAAAAAATTAGTTTTATGGATGACCATATGGATTTGATTTTACAAATTTGTTGTGTATCTTGTCACTGAGTGGTTTCATGTCTGAAATCTTTGCACTTATGAGCAATGTTCCCTCTAAGCTGAGTTAGTGTGAGCTAGCTCACAATTTTTTAGCCTCCGGCTCACAGATTTTTGTCTTAGCTCAGGAAGGATGGCCCCAGAGCAAACTAATTTATGCAGTAGCCAAATGGCTCACTTACAAGTTTAAGGCCAGTAGCTCACAAAGTAGAATTTTTGCTCACAAGACTCCACAGCTTACAGGGAGCATTGCTTATGAGTACACATGCATAGGATCAGGCAAAACATGAATGATTCAAACTACACAGAAAACGCCAATGGAGCCTCCCTTTCTAATCTGACCTATGCTAATGGAGTTGCTTCTTTTTCTTCTGATGTAACAGACTAAATGTCATGAAAGCATATACTAAGATTATTAACCAATTATGTGATATATGTACTGTGATGCAACCTATTTTATCTTTTGCCCTGAATGCCTAGAAATCATGTTTTTTATCAACTTTTCTTCAAAGTGTAGTGTAGTAATTTTTGTTCAGGCTGATCTAAAGGCCACTAACATGCTGGTTATAGACACAGGCGCTACCACACTAAATATTTAAAATATATTAATGATTTAAATAAATCGCCTGGCAGACTACATATGGCTTCTGGAAGGATACAGCAGCCCTAAGGTAAAACAGAAATGCTATGCCTTGCCAAGAAAAGACTGCATTTATCCCAAGTAGTATTTGAAACAACTCAGATAAATATTTTTGGTTTAAAAGTTACAGTCCAGGGAGGGGGAGAATTAAATCTTCCCAGGACGCCTGTGGTCTTGATCCATTCCCCCCATAGCTATTTCTTGCAAGTAAATTACAGGTAGAGAAACCCAGTTCTTTCATTTGCCCAGGCTCTAGGGCAGGGAAATCAGAGGAAATATGAGGAAGCATGGCATACTATAAGGCCTTTGAGGGAAGAACTCAGGTGGAAAAAATCTAAACCAACCCTAAAGCAAAGCTAATATTCTCCCTTCTCTGTCATCCTTAGATGAAAAGCAGGTCTGTATAGTACCACCTGGCAGAACCAGGACTTCATCACATAAGAACAAAAAAACCCCTCAACAACCTTGACAAGTCAGGAAAGTTTACTCTTCTCAGCTACATTCACATCTTAGTAGGAAGCCACAGATATATGTTTGATGAACTGAGTAAGAACTGAGGTAACAATGATGTGGCCTGACTACCCTGAATTTATGTGCTTACAAATATTAATAAAGGTCTAATGCAGTGGTACTTGCTATGTGGCTCAACCAAAAGAGCCATATGACTACTGTGAGCCCTGTCTACCACCACCCCCACACACATACATAAAATAAGGTATAGCTGTTAATATTAAATAACCTCTTAAATTACCAAGTACCTCTGAGCATATAGTTATCTCTCCTGCCCATTGTTGAACTTTTGGCAGCTCTTGTGTATCTGGAATGGGGAGCACAGCTGGTCAGGTGGGAAAATGAGATTGCCAAGGCTCCTGGAGGAAAGCAAGCTGGCGATGGAGAAAAGCAGTGCAGTCCTCCCACCCACCTGACAGCCTGCTCTTTTCCAGGATGGCTGTCATGGTGGTAGTTTTACTCTCCTCTCCATGGCCACCTTGCTGTCCTCTTGACAGATGTCCGGGTCTTGGGATAAGAGCATAGAGGATACACAGAAGGGGGGGGGGGCTTGGAGAATATCCCTGGTACAAAGCTAAGAAAAGCTTGTAACTTACCCATCCTCTAGTCCTTCCAGAGCAGGGATCCTCAGCTTTGGAATTCTGGCACAGGGTGGTGGGCACAACCACAAAATGGCTGCTGCAGGTGGTGCAGACAACCACAAAAAGGCCACCACAGGGGGTGGAGCTATATACACAGGAAGCTCAAGTATAGGGGGAAGATGAGTAATTAAAAATATACCAGGAAAGAGAGAATAAAACCAAAACAGTGGCGGCAGTTGGCGCTTTAACATTATTTTAATCCACACAGCTGATCACATCTCCAATGGCCAATCAGAAGCCACAGGTGTCACATTGGGGGGGAGGGTGCTGCTCCCAAGCTTCAAGATGTGAAACACCTATCACCCACAAGCCCCATTGGACAATAGCCCAGCCCACTTTTCTGGAACATGGGGTGTGTGCCACACTAGGAAACAGTGCTTAGAAGAACCATAGTTGGCATGCCAAAGAGCCACATATGACCTCCAAGCCAGTGAGTATCACTGGTCTGGAGTAACTGGCATATGTGACTGTATTTTTTCCCAAGTATACCTTAATATCCAATTGGATACTTGCAAAGAAATTCCGTAGTAGTTATGCCAGTTTGCAGCACTTGGCCACAAAATTATATAAACATTAAAGTTATTCTAAGTACAACTATTAAAAATGCATCTGAAGAACGTTGATATAGCAATTCTATTATATACCTCCTTAATATGTAAATTTGTTAAGACAGCCAGGAACATTATTGACTTAACCTCTATATTTCCTGAAATAGCCAGTAAATAAAGTAAACTTTGTTTGGATAACCACATATGAAATATTAATGGAGCACTGCAGAAGTCATCCCTTGAATAAACTTCATGGTGACCTTTGATGACCAGATATTTCAGGAATTCTACTGCTGCTCTTGATAAAGATATATGAAGCTACAATCGTGAGGTTGAATTCCTTCCTCATTCGTTTTCATCTCTAAAAATGTTGTAATCTAAATAAAACTGAACATTAAGAACAGTTTCTTATGGCCAACCCTCGGAATGACATAATTAATGCTTTAACAGTGCAATCCTAAACAGAGTTACACTGTTATAAATCCATTGAAGTCAGTGGGCTTAGAACAATGTAACTTTGCTTTAGGAGTGCTCTCCAAATCCTACACTGTCCAGCTGAGACAAGGCAGTAGTGTGTGTGAAACTTCATTTACTTGCATTAATCCCTTGGGACTCTCTCCATCCCATTGCTTGTCTAAGCGTACAGCATGCTGTTCTCCCACTGTGCATACTTTACTCAGCACCCATGGAGGGGACCTTGAGGTTTTCTCTGACGCCTCTGCTCCCTGGTGCTGAGCTCTCTGTCACATCACTCCTAGTGAATGGAGGGGCACCCGTATTTCTTCAAGTTAAACCAGCATTTTGTTCTTCCCCAGGCTCCTAGTATATGGCACACTCCTGTTCTTTGTGGGAACAGCCTGTGCACTGGGAATCGGAAAAAGCATCCATTGCTGGATAACTGCATGAACTGTACGAGGGAACAATGCTTTGTGTTCTGCCTACCAGCAGCATGCCTGACTAAAGGACGGTAGGGGAGCTGAGACCTCTGTAGAAGCTTATAAGGGTCCCTTTTGTGTATATGGCGCTAACAAGCACGGAAGGAAGGATTGTATTATCAGTATGGAAATTCCTTAGAAAGGGGGTTTCTTCTTCCTTTGGGATGCTTAATTTTAAAAGAAATCAAAAGTGACTTTTTCATCATTTTTCACATACAATCATAGAATGTTAGAGTTGGAAGGGACCTTGCAGGTCATCTAGTCCAACACCCTGCACTCTGCAGGAGCATAGCCAAAAGATAGCTCTACATACCTACAACACACGCAAAAGATGGTCATCCAGCCTCCGCTTGAAAACATTCAGGGAAGGAGAATCCACCACTTCCCAAGGCAGACTGTTTCACTGCTCAGCCACTCTTACAGTTAGGAAGTTTCTCCTGATATCTAGCTGGTAACAACTCCCTTGTAATTTCCACCCATTAGATCTAGTCTTGTAATCCGGAGCAAGAGAGAATAGATCTGCTCCATCTTCTACATGACAGCCCTTCAAATACATAAGAATGAATTGTATGGATTTATTTACAGGAGGAAATAAAGAGATATTAAATGTTTTTCTTTTGGTTGTAATCAAAAGAATTGCAGAAACATGTTTGATAATATAGCTCCTTTCCCACCTTACAGCTTTAGAATGCCGGTTACTCTATGCTGTGTCATGCATGACTAATAGAATCATGGTGTTGGAAGGGGCCACACAGGCCATCTAATCCAGGGGTGTCGACCTCACTTGTTATGAGGGCTGGATCTCACATAAATGATACCTTGTTGGGCTGGGCCATGTGTGTCATAAAATGTAATACCAGGTAGCGGAGATATAAACTTTATAAAGGACACAAACACAAAGGGTTTTTTTTTTTACTTAAAATAAAAACATGTTTAAAACATCAGCACTCTTGCAATATTTTAACAGTGTCTGATAACTGACACCTCTTGCTCTGAATTATTGCATCAAAATGTCTGTGCTGTTGCAATCTTGAGTTCAGGTGTGTATCTGTAAGCTGCAAACCTATGATGACACAGCAGCAGCAGAACTGGAAGCAGAAGACAGCCAGTTCCACTGTGGGCCTGATAGAAGCCCACTGTGGGCCTGATAGAAGCCCTCTGGGGGCCTAATCCGGCCCCCGGGCTGCATGTTTGACACCCCTGATCTAGTCCAACCCCCTGCTCAAAAAAGGATCAGCCTAAAACATCCCTGACAAGTGTTTGTCCAGCCACTGCTTGAAGACTACCAGTGAGGGGGAGCTGGTCATTTTATCTTGTCACTACTACAAACAGGAGCCAACGCCTAGATATGGGAATTCTAAAACTTTTAAGCAGGCTAAGTACATGAGCAGAACTGGCCAGTGTTGCCCTGCAAGGCAGTGAATGCCTTTTATAGACTATAATAAAATATGAACTGTGCAAAATATGCTTAAGGAACTGTACAGCATGGTAGCCCACTATGATGCCAGATGAGACTGTACCCTGAGAGAAGGACGCCTTCCTTTCTTCATTGCTGCTCCAGTGGCCCTTCAAGGTTACCAGCCCTCTTTTACCTGACGAAAGATGGATCGGTTCCATAGTAGGCACAAAGCACCAAAATGCCATGCCATGCCAAGGCATGAAGACAAAGGACTCCAAAACGCCATTAGGAGACCTCTCCAATGCACACAGGAGACCTCTTCCCCCCCATCACTTGCAAAGCTACATGTAGCTAAGAGACTCTATTCATAGTTGCCTAGCAACTAATCACTTGCCCATCAAGGACCCAGTTAAGGCCATCAAGGAACAAAAGCCTTGGCCTGATGACTCATATCCCCTACACCCAGGTGCCAGACTCCAGTCTAAGTTGCTAGTTCTCAATATTGCCCACTTCCCTAGATCCTTCCCTCTTGAACCCAACTCCAATCATCATGTTTTAGGGACGGACTAATAGGAGGTGGGCCAAGATGTGTGACCAGCTTAGGTCACCCCCGAGAGACATGTGACTAGGGCATGTGGCCAGCCTGGCCGAACCCCCCTCATAAAAGGGGCACCCAGCATATGGTCTCTACTTCCCCCCCAATGACCTCTATACTCTCTTACTCTTGAACTTGTGGCTATCTTGCCACACCTTAACGAGGCTCTTGGACGGCCACCAGCGTCTTCCATATGCTTTCTGCTGGTTCAGTTTGCACTCTCCATTTTCCTAGCATAATCCCCATTTTTCTATCATTCCCTTATTTTTCCATTTAGAAGCCTTCATCTCATCGGACACGTAACTATTACCCAAACAACGAATATCCTGCTCATGCAAACATGCTGATTATCTATCTTTATTTCCTAGAATCTGAGTAAGTGTGTGTGTGACTTTGTATTGTTTGTGTGTGAAGAAAACTACAGTAAAGACATCATTTTAAACTAACTACAGCCTCTGTGTCTGTTACTGGTACCTCTGGAAGGGTGGGACCTCTGTACACACTGGTGTTCGTTCCCTAAGTTGCCTACTGCTAATTAATAATCATAAATTCCTCTATATTAATAAGAAATTAAGGCAATTTGGCTAACAACAGAACACAAAAATTCTACAAGCAGGAAAGCTAAGTTTTGTAAACTCAAACAAGTAGAATTTGTATTACTCAGTTTGGCCTGAATAAATCAAAATTTCATTTTAGAGCTGTAGAAATGGTATGAGTATCTGCTGAGGAGTTTGTGTTCCATACGGTGAAATGGAGGCCTGAGAAGCAGCCAGTTTTGTATGTTATCTTTCTTGGGCCAAATTTCTAGTTTCACTTATTTACATGGTCTGTAAGAAAGGTTGTTTCTAAAAGAACTGCAATTTTTAAAATTTCTTCTACCCATCATGTAATAAACGTTTCTCTCAAGATTTATGCACAGGATATCCAAGACTAAACCTATTAATATAGCCTCTGAGAAATACACTTACAAAATAATACATTCAGTAATACAAGGTTAAAGCCGTCATTGAGCTTGCAAAGCTAGTGTTATGGTTCTTTGGGTACTGACTGGTGGTGACACTGGGGGGAAAAAAAGAAAGCTTTTTCAGTAATTTTGTTTGTGTACACTACCTGCTGTTGCTTATTGAATAAGTAGGCATGTACAAACTCAACCTTACTCCACTGATTTCAATTAAGAATGTGGAGAATGAAATTCAAAGGACTGATTCAAAGCATGCCTCTGTATAACTTATCATGCACCTTAAGCATGCAGATTGCTTCCTTTGAAAGCACTGGGTTTAAAAAGACTTGAGTGTTCTGGCAGCCATGTTTGACTTGTGAAAGCTGTTTCATCTGTATGGACACCCCATACTACTTCAGTTCTTTGTGAGGAACAGGAAAGCATAAACTAGCTTCTCTTATGGAAGTGTCTGAAAGATTCCTTCAAATTTACCAGTCTTCCCCATCCTCAGACCAACTGGCCTGCAATATATTTAAAGGATCATCGCATCAGCCATTCCGTGGTGGTGGTGGTGGTAGGATGAGAGATTTGGGGTTTGCTATTTTTAGGCTTTAACTGAAAATGTTTTAAACTATTATTGTAAGCCACCTTGAACCACAAGGAGTAAGGCAGGATATAAATGTTTCAATAAATAAAAATATAAGAGTGAAAAATGATTGTACCAGTAGGATTTCAATTATGATGAGCAGAGTGGTGCTTGGAAAGAGGATATGTCATCTGAAAGCAGCCTTGGGACTGTGTAACTTTGCCCTGCAGGCATACCGTACACTCCCACAGCATCCCTGTGAGGACAAGACTACCGAATGACTGGGGCAAGTGGTCTGCACATACAGTGCTGCACTGCTCTCCTTAGGAGTGAATAGAAGCCTTCCCACATGGTAATATGGGAGAAAATAAAGACTCAGGGACACCACCAGGATGGGATTAAGCCTGCTCAGTGGCAGCAGTGACTCTAGGCACAGAGAATAAAGCTCACACAACCCTGTCTTCCTTGATCAGATTAGAATGTCAAAAAGTGCTCTATGTATTTAGCTATTTCCCTTTATCAACCCAAACAGAATAGAATCACACGAGTCGGAAGGAACCCCCTGCACAATGCAGGAAATTCACAAATACCACCTCATCCCACCCCCAGTGACCACTGTTCCATGCCTAGAAGGTAAGAAAAAAAACCCTCCAGGATCTCCAGCCAAGCTGGCCTGGAGAAGCGCCAGTACTTGTTCATATTTATATTCTTTGCCCTGTTAATACAGTTTATTGGTACTTCGTCCCAAGAAGAAACAAATGGTGAAGTTGTTTTGTTATTAGAAATGGGAGCATAACACAATGTAATGATTATCCTTGACTAGGACCCACTTTTCTGGAATATTTGAGAATTTGAGGGTTGGATCCAGCATAAGATTACCACTTGTATCAGACCTCTGATGCAAGCAGAAATGTTAGAAAAAGACTGCAGTAACTGCTTAGGATCGGTCAAACTTATTTTATCTCCTCTTGAGTTTTTGCTCGCACAGAATATTGTGCAACTAATGTTTCAGCATTATGAAGATATAGGGAGGAAAATTCACAGTCCATAAAGAACAGCAGCTTGCTAAGACTTCACAAATGTTTGCTCCTCTGTTAGTTCCAGCACAACCAACTACACTTACATTGTTGTTTTCAGAAAAAGACAAAAATGTTTACTTGCTCTGTAATGGCAACACTGGATCCCACTCCTTCTGGCTACAGAGTTTTCAAGATCTTCTGTAATAGGACATATCTTAAGTTGTTGAATGCATAAGAACAAAATTTATTAGCAGTTGCACAGACCTGCTCAGAGATGGAGTGCCTGCTGGGCCTGTGCAACATCATTTTTATTACTTGTCAGTTTGGGCAGGATTTATACACAAAACCTTGAGGGTATGGAGAAAAAGCAAGTAAGAGCTTCTGGGTTCAAAGCTCAGCTATTCAGGAAAGGTTCGCTAAACTTTGTACAAGCCCAGAAATGAAAATGTTGCTACAGGCATTAAATCAAAGTACTTGTTAACATTAACGTGAGGCAGTTTGGTTGCAATGAAGGCAGTGGGACTCACACCATGAAAATCGCAGTAAGTGAACTGCACACTGCTCATGAAGTGCCAGCCCCAAGCTGCTTAAAACTGTGGATGATCCTATGAACACTTACTAAGGAATAAGTGATGCTGAAGCCAGCAGGACTTGTTTATGAGTAAACATGTATTGGAAGGATTGCACTATAAATCATTTAAAAGGTTCTTATTTGTTAAATTTGCAACAGATGAAATAAAAAATGTTTGATTACGATGGGTCAATATTATTTTCTTTGATGACTTCAGTGGTTTATATTATCTGCAAGTCCAAAGGAGCTTTATGTTTATATGCCTCAAACAGCAGTGTAGCAAACTACTTCCAAAACAGAGGTGACTTTCAAAAACAAACATGGGATCGTCTCTTCAAAGTCAAAAGTACATCTGGGCATATCCAGGACCTTAGACATAATTTAGGTAGACCTTTGGGTTTCAGCCTTTATGCTCTCCTTTTAATATATTTAGATTAAATTTTATCTCTTACATAACTTTGAACCATACTCCATACAATATAAAGGACAGAATGCAACAGTTGAGTCAAAGAACCACGTCTTTTACTGACTTGTGCGACGCAAAGCAAGATGGAAAAATATTTCTATAGAAAGTCAGCCCCAGAAACTCGCAGCATCCACACTAGACTTAATATTTTGCATGTGTTCCCGGTGCTGTTTGGTGTAAACATTTGCTTCTCCTTTCTGCAGTCGCCGTCTGAGAACAGCTTTTTGCTGTTTCGTCAACTGACGTTTTATCTTCTGTTTTACCAGTTCCTGTAAGACATTTTGAAAACGCAGTCATCAGTCCTGTTTATGAGACACAGAACATACCTAGAATGCACGGTACTTAAAAGGAGGAAGTATAATGTAGCTGACACTTTGCAAAATGGATCTGGATCTTAGCAGATTTTTACCCAAGAGCAGTGGGTTCTTGGACTAATTTCACAACCAAAACCTGAGCTACTTGGTGTGCTCACACCCTGAAGGAAAGAAAAGCATATTGCTCTATAATAGTAAAGTAGTCTTCAGATTTAAGAAATGGGCTGGCAGCAGGGTGTTCCCCCTTGTGGCTGAGAACAGTAATAGATTCCTGACAACTTATTGCTCACCAACTGTGCACTGTAATTTTTCTTTGAACCAGGCCAAAAAAACAGGTTAGTTTTAGGAGGATTACAGAACTCTGGCACAGGGTATGGGAGGAAAAGCCCTGGCCAGTTATATAATATAGCTGTTTCTAACATCCATTGATGCAAAGGTTATACTTAGGAAAGATAAAAATGATCAAAGGCCAGGCTATTAAAATCAGCTATGGGAAGTAAGCTCTTTGCTAAATGGATTAGCAACAGCTGCTTAGTTTGATTTATTACCAGACTCATGTCTGGTAGGTTAGTAGTCCTCACATTCAGAAATAATATGATGGCTCACAATCTCTGACTATGATCCAGTCTACACATGCAGCTCTCCATACTTGGGGAGAGAATTCTGTATATAGGATTAATGCATGTGGCAGGGGAAAATTCAGAAGGCCACTAGATCACACCCTTTGTATTTATTTTCTACCTGCGTTCTACAGTACAATACAAAAGAAAGAGTCAGTAAGGTTCAGAAATTAATTAATTCCTAATACAAATTACCCTGGGAACAGGTAGCAAGATATGGTACTTTTTCTTCTGGGGGGATGGACAGAAAAGCTCCATCTCCAACTGTAACTCTTGAAGTGTCCTTACATTCTGCAGGGCTGAAAAACTGGGCCTTTTATGTGCAATGAGAATTCTTGTCTTTTGGAGCTCTTACTTAAAAAAAATTACACACCACCACTAGGGATCTGTTTTGCTAATTTTCGCTATATAATATGCATGTCTAAAATTGTTAGTGTAGCTAACTTGCTTTCAAATCTCAAGATTTCTTCAGAGTTCTGTTGTACTTCTATCCTTTCGGGCAGCCTAGCAGCAGTTCCTTACTAGGAATTTTAAGAATTCAGAAGACAAAGAATTTATTGTTTTGGGTTCATCCCTTTTGTCAGCAGATCTCTGGAGTGCAAGAGAGGAATTTATTTGCTTTTCAGACCCTACTCCTATGGTCTCCCAGCTGGTAATGAAAGGAGAGAGAATGGTCCCCATTGTCAGCCAGAATGCTCTCAATCCAGCTGGGTGGAGATGAGGGTCATATTGGGCATCCACTGAAGTCCAGGAAGAGCTTCCTCTCTCCCCCACACACATTTAAACCAGAAAGAATGCTCTAATCTGAGACACAGTATAATGCTGGAAGATTCTGTTTGTGTTCATGAACTCTAATTGCAAAGCTTAATTAAACTACAATGCAGCCACCCCCCAAATTCTGACAATGAAAAATTTAAATGGCACCTTCTATTACTTTCCCGTCCTCTCCAGCCACATGCTACAATTAACAAAACACAAGGCTGTTTTAATCTCCTATGGTGAAAACCCATGTTCTGTTTCATCACTTGTCATCCTCTCCCCTTGCGCTGTAATTTGTGCAACCACTTGGAGGCAGTGGACTGTAAGGTTTTGTAAAAGCATGTGAACGTGCAAATGAAGCAGCTAGTGAATATGACCCATGCAGGTTTGCAGAAAAATATTTTCTTTGATAGTGTACTACAGTATATGAATTGTTGGCCAATTTGGAGATTTCGTCAAAAGCACAGGCCACTCTGCAGCTGCTAAAGCAGTGGCACTTTGAAATTATGCAATAAATGCATTATCTTGGAGCTAGATAAAGTTAATGAATATTTTAAAAAAATAATGTTATCTTTTAAGGATCCCATTATTAATGACCTTAGAGTCAATGATGACAGTTCATTATCTCAAATTCAAGTATTCAGCTCTTTCAGAAGAGATAACTGAGCTGGATACAATTAGAAGATAAACCACAATTTTGAATTTAACCATAGATGAGGTACCTCCATCACTGAGACTTAAGAAGTGAAAATCAGCAGCTATTTTTTGTGCCCCAAGGATCCTGAACTGACCAATGGCTCAACGTTTGAAATAAATGTCTGAGAAGGTGGGGAGGGAACCTACCAAAAAACAACCCATGAAGAATTTCCCCTGTATGAGTCCCTGTGAAATGAAGAGGAGCAGTATAGGAAAGCTACTTGGTGGATTGTTCCTTAAAAGCATTATGTCAGACTTACTGGAGGAATTGTTGACCTACTGCCAACACTGCCAGCTGAAGTGACGCTTGTAGTTCTTGTTCTGTGGTCATTGATATGAAACATGCTCTCATTATCTCTGCAATAAAGACATTATGTTTGCAGTCAGCCCCTTTTTAATCAGAGATTTACCAATAAACTCTTCCAATATAATCCAGGTGAAACAATTACACATATCCTTCAAATAGGCCCAATCCACTAAGAAATGACGCCTGCATAAGTACTGCTAAAATGTATGGGACTTGCTCAGCATCCTGAAGTTCAATAAAGGTATTTCTATCTGTAATACTAGCCAATAGATAGGAGACTGACACAGGCTGTCTCCCCAACTTGTACATCTGTCTGGATACTTACTCTGCCCTAACTGGCTATAACATGTATTGTTCACCTCCACTGCAGGACATGGCCGTGGCAGTGTCTGTCAACCTCTTTTTCCCATCTCAGTTTCCTATATGAGATGCTGAGAAACTGCTTCTTTCCTTGAACAGAATGCAGTCTGAGAAAGCTGGCGAACATTTAGATTAACTATGCTGTTACCAAAGAACAATTTTGCTGATGTATATCACTTATTCCACATATACAATGATGGAAAGTTAAGAGCTGGTAAGGAGCTTCTGAAAGCTGCAATTCAGGAGATGTTTAGGTGCTCAGTCCACGAGTACAGCCATTTATGATACTGCCAAACATGAAATATCAACGCAAAAGTAGCATAGGCCATGTATCAGTATTTATCCATGGGACAAGCACACTTACCAACTGTGAATGAGCAACTGAATTAGTATAAAGGGAGCTAGTTTGGTGTAGTGGTTAGGAGCGTGAACTCTAATCTGGGAGAACCAGGTTTGATTTCCCACTCCTCCATATGCAGCTGCTGGTGTGGGTCAGTTACAAGACCTTTCAGATCTGTTCTCTCATGAGCAGTCTTGGAAGAGCTCTCTCAGCCCCACCTACCTCACAGAGTGTCTGTTATGGGGAGGGGAAGGAGATTCTAAGCCACTCTGAGACTCCTTCAGGTAGTGAAGGGCAGGGGCATAACTCCAATCTCTTCTTCTTCTATAATGTGGTTTTTATAGTGCTAGTCAGTAAATCTTTTGAGTATTGTTATGACAAAAAGAAGTTAGTTACAGTCTAAGCTTTGGAATAAAAATGTTGTTTTCAATTCAAATCAGGACCTCTGAAAAAAAAATATACCTAACACTTGAAAGAGGCTCATCTCTTGGAAAGGGAAAACAAAGAAGACACACATGAACAACTCCTCAACAATCAGTACAGATCTATACCTGAAAGGCCTGAATTCTCTGTTTAATGTTGACAAGTCAGCCAGATCAGGGCATTCATCTTCATTCTCTTTGTCAGCAGGATCTTCTCCTTGACCTGTCTGATCTTCAATTTTGGTGGATTTTTCAATTTTCTTTTTATCCTCTGGAAAATCAATTACAGAGCTCACAGCTTTAGCCCTGTCTCCTGCAGCAATAATTTGCCCTTCAACTGGTTGTAAGGCAGAGCAAAGTTCCTTCAAATCTAAACTTTGCTCACTTTCATCGTCACTGTCTTCTTCACTGGTTTGCTCCAACTCTTCAGAGGCATCTCCCACTTCATCTGTGAAGCCTTTTTCTGTCTCTTGATTGGCTGCACTGCATAACCTCCTTTTCCCTTCAGCATCTTGTTCAGGTAGAGAAAACTCAGCTTTATTGCCCTCATCATCAAGACCAGCTGGGTAAAGCAGTTCATCATCTTCCTGCATTTCTTTAGTGTAACCACTGGCTGCAATTTCTACATCAAGAGAACATTCCTTCCTGGTAATGTAGAAAAAGAGATAAGGAAAAATTAGTTTTCCATTTATGCTTAGTAAGACTTTAGAATGAAGATTTTTAAACCACCCCGTTGGTCTTGCTGATCTGGAATCTCAATGTAATTTTAGCATGTGTCCAGATCAACTGTCATTACATTTGTTGACTGTGGTTCCAGTATTAATTGTGGCACATTTCCCACTCACATACACTTTTTTCTCCAGGAATTGTAGGCCTAGGTTTTATTTTAGAAAAAGTAATGCTGGCTTTTAGTCCTGTGCACATCCTGATTTTGGAAAAGGATGCTCAAAGACAGAGGAAAGGAGTCTTCAGACAGGATCATGAAACAGTTGGGCTCAAGGATCAACTAAAATTTGCAGACAAAATTAAGAAGGCCCTAGGCAAGATGGGTGCAATTCAGCATTTTTTAATAAAAAAGGGGCAGGAGAAGACAATTGGGAAGAGGAACCATGGCAGATCAACTGTAGGAAACTTCGTATTTTTCTAATGAAAATACAAGATTATGAGAAAGTCTAGCAGAAACCATAGGATGATGATGATCATGCAAACAGCCCCCAATCCCCAGTCCAGATGTGCTGGTTTTGTAGAAAAAAAGAAGAAGAACCAGATTGTTATTGTCCTTACTATATTCTCCATCATTTGCCTGATCAAAATTTTTGTGCTGTCCTTAGCATTTTGCAACACTTCCAGAACATCAAAACTAATATGTTCTGAATAACTGCAGTGATTTACTAGGAAATACTTATTTTGAATAGTGTTAAGAGGAAGTCTTATTTTTAAAGCAGTTACTGTCCCAGGGATGTATCTGCATGGAAAACATGACATGTGATTCAAATCTTCCATAGGTTCCAAAGATACAGGCACCAAAAGCTATTCATGTAACAGTGGCAGCTTAAAACCATGCTGCCTCAATTGCAGAACTTATGTCAGGTTGTTGCAACAGTAGATACCAAGGCAAAGGCCACTCTGAGGACTCAGTGAAGGAAGATTAGAAACATGCAAAATAGCTCTTGGTTTTTAGTCATACTATAGAGATTACCTGATATCCTTGAAAGTTGGATAGAGTTCACTTTCATAATTGAAGCGTTTCATAAAGAAATCACGAATACATTTCACATCTCTGCCAAAGTACCTAAACAAAGAAATTATTTTACAGTTATTAACTGACCTTTAAAATAGCAAGTTACCACTTCCCACTAGTACAGCTTTACCATTATACATACATGTTAATTCTGTCACAAGCTATAGTGGAGCATTATTGCTTGCAGAAGAGATTAAAGCTCTCACTAATGTCATAATTAAATGGCCAGGTTCTGGAAATACAAACAGGCTGTGTACATACCATTCAGCATTTGGGTGAGAGGTTGATACCATCTGCGGGAAATCGATCATCGTGATACGATCCTCATTATCCAGCATGAGGTTGAACTCATTGAAGTCGCCATGAATCAAGCCATAGTTTGCAAGCTTTACAATTAATTCCATTAACTCATTGTATAGCGAGGCAGGATCTTCAAGATGATGCACTTGACACCTAAATGATAAGAAGTCACTAGACTATTTAATATATGATTTAAGAGAAACACCCAAATCTAAATAACAGAAATTGCACCAGGCTCAAAATTTAAATTAGCTGCAAACTATGCTTGTTTTTCCCCCCCAGAAAAAAAGGAAACAGCCACTGTGCTCTTCCCACCACTGCCCCTTTCTGGAGAGGACTGGGTGGAGTTTGGTTTAGATAAATGAAAACTGCCCTGGAGCTGAGCTACCTTCTGCACAACACCCCTGATCTGTTGGGAAGATCCATTCAACATCACATCTAGTCTGATGGTGGCCACCCAGAAAAGCAGCTGCATCTTATATAAAGAGATGGACCAGTTACCAACTAAATAACAATAATACAATTGTGATAAAAGTGATAGTTCATACAACTGCTTTCTGAATATTTTAGTCCACAGCAAAGCATATTTGGAGGATCATTATCACTTCCCAAAATACATATGAACAATTTATTTTTTTGCATTTTCTATGCCAGGTACACAAAAATGTTACATTAACTGAGTTTTACTACTAATTTAGTATTTTCAAATCTGTCTGCTCCTCCAGCAGTGATATTTTTCCCCTGAACACTCATAGCTAGAAATTCTCAGTAGTGCTTTGGTTTTAAGCAAGCAAACTGAATATAATGGTTTGATGAAGAGGTTATTTTAGGGACCTGAACACATCTCTTTAGAATATTACAACTGTGAACATAAGAGATCTGGAAAGCAAAATTATTTTAATAACCATCAACTGATAGCAATACATAAGCCTTACTCAGAAGGTTAACTAGATCCCACTCTGGATCTGGCAGCCAGGGAGCATGAGGGTCCAGGGGAAACGGGGCACCATGCTGAGGATAAGGGGAATGTGCCCTCAGAAGGGACCTCTTCTTCAGCTGGTGAACGGGTATCCTTTCGTACCAAGGAACTGTCCCTGGGAAGGGTGGGAGGGGGGCTCTTGGTAGTTGGTGATTCAATCCTTAGGCAGGTAGACAGCTGGGTGGCAAACCCGCATACTGACCGTATGGTGACTTGCCTGCCTGGTGCGAAGGTAGCGGACATTACGCGTGTTTTAGATAGGCTGGTAGATAGTGCTGGGGAGGAGCCAGTGGTCGTGGTGCAGGTCGGCACCAACAATGTGGGGAAATGCAGTCGTGAGGTCCTGGAGGAGAAATTTAGGCTGCTGGGCAGGAAACTCATATACCGCAGGTTAGGAAAGGAACAAATAGGTATAGAAAAAAGCCTGCATGGTTAACAAATAAAGTAATGGAAGCTGTAAAAGGTAAGAAGGATTCCTTTAAGCGGTGGAAAGCTAGTCTTAGTGAGGTTGATAAAAGGGAACACAGACTATGGCAAATAAAATGCAAGTCTGTGATCAGGCAAGCAAAAAGGGAATAAAAGGAGCATATTGCAAAAAACATAAATGCCAACAATAACACTTTCTTCAAATACATTAGAAGTAGGAAGCCAGCCAGGGAGGCAGTGGGGCCCTTGGATGACCAAGGGGTAAAAGGAGTAGTGAAGGAGGATAGGGAAATGGCTGAGAAGCTGAATGCATTTTTTGCCTCTGTCTTCACTGTGGAAGAGGAGAAGTGCTTGCCCACTCCAGAAACACCGATGTCGGGAGGGGGTTTGAAAGACCTGAATCAGATTGCGGTGACAAGAGAGGAAGTCCTCCGACTGATGGACAATTTAAAAACTAACAAATCACCAGGCCCGGATGGCATTCATCCGAGAGTTCTAAAAGAACTCAAATGTGAACTTGTGGATCTCCTGACAAAAATATGTAATCTTTCTTTAAAATCTGCCTCCATTCCTGAGGACTGGAAGGTAGCTAATGTCACTCCCATCTTTAAAAAGGGCTCCAGGGAGATCCGGGAAATTACAGGCCAGTCAGTCTGACATCGATACCGGGTAAGTTGGTGGAAACTGTTATTAAGGAAAGAATTAGTAGGCACATTGATGAACAAAAACTATTGAGGCAGACTCAGCATGGGTTCTGTAAGGGAAGATCTTGTCTCACTAACCTGTTCGTGTTTTTTGAGGGAGTGAACAAATATGTGGACAAGGGGGACCCAATAGATATTATTTACCTTGACTTCCGGAAAGCTTTTGATACAGTTCCTCATCAAAGGCTCCTAAGTAAGCTCAATAGTCATGGGATAAAAGGACAAGTCCTCTTGTGGATCAAAAACTGGCTTATAAATAGGAAACAGAGAGTGAGTATAAATGGGAAACTTTCTCAGTGGAGGGTGGTAAGCAGTGGGGTACCACAGGGATCAGTACTCGGTCCGAACTTGTTTATTAATGATTTGGAATTGGGAGTAAGCAGTGAAGTGGCTAAATTTGCAGATGACACAAAGTTGTTCAGGGTGGTGAAAACCAGGGAGGAGTGTGAGGCACTCCAAAGGGATCTGTTGAGGATGGGTGAGTGGGCGTCAACGTGGCAAATGGGGTTCAATGTGGCCAAGTGCAAAGTGATGCACACTGGAGCCAAAAATCCTAAATATGAATACACGTTGATGGGGTCTGAACTGGCAGAGACGGATCAAGAGAGAGATCTTGGAGTCGTAGTGGATAACTCAATGAAAATGTCTAGACAGTGTGTAGCTGCAATAAAGAAGGCCAATGCTATGCTGGGGATTATTAGGAAGGGAATTGAAAACAAATCAGCCAGTATCATCATGCCCCTATATAAATCATTGGTGTGACCTCATTTGGAATACTGTGTACAGTTCTGGTCACCACATCTCAAAAAGGATATTACAGCATTGGAAAAAGTGCAGAGAAGGGCAACTAGAATGATAAAAGGGTTGGAACACCTTCCCTATGAAGAAAGGTTAAAACGCTTGGGGCTCTTCAGCTTGGAGAAACGACGGCTGAGGGGTGACACGATCGAGGTTTATAAGATTATGAATGGGATTGAGCAGGTTGAGAAAGAAGTACTTTTCTCCCTTTCTCACAATACAAGAACTCGTGGGCACTCCATGAAATTGCTGAGCAGTCGGGTTAGAACAGATAAAAGGAAATACTTCTTCACCCAAAGAGTGATTAACATATAGAATTCACTGCCACAGGAGATAGTGGCAGCTACAAGCATGGACACTTGCAAGAGGGAATTAGATAAACATATGGAGCAGAAGTCCATCAGTGGCTATTAGCCACAGGGTATAGCTGGGAATTCTAGGTCTGGAGCAGGTGATGCACTCTATTCTTGGTGCTGGAGGGGGCAGCAGTGGGAGGGCTTCTAGTGTTCTGGCCCCACTGCTGGACCTCCTGATGGCACCTGGTATATTTTGGCCGCTGTGTGACAGAGTGTTGGACTAGATGGGCCATTGGCCTGATTCAGCATTGGCTTCTCTTATGTTCTTATGTTAACTAGACTGGGTCTCTAAGATCACTGAGGGTATTATTTGCTGAAGTCACTGATGTGCAAATGACATCTTTAAAATGTGTGCTAACATCCTATAGGAAGATTAAGGTGACCACTACCACCTCAAAACAAAGATGTGCTATTTTTCCATGTATGGATTTGCTCAAAATACCTGTTATCTGTCTTGTGTGGGATCTGTACACATTTGAAGTCACAGGTGCGCACCATGTGTTTTAAAGAACTTAATATTTATATGCTTTATAGTCAAGATATTATAAAAAGAACTGGAAAATAAATTTGTTTCATTATAGTTCAAGTTTAGAGTAGATTCCTTTATGATGGAAGCAGCTCGCACCAGATGCCTACATCGTTATACTTATAACATGACTTTTTTCCAACTGAAGCTGATTTACTTTTGATCTAGGGATAAGAGTAAGGGTCAGATTGGACACTTTTCCCTTCAGCCGTGTAAATACAAGCACTTAGCACTTTTGTGTGCAAACTTCAGTGACTGCATGCAGTTGTTTAAAAATTACAGAAGAGAACACAACTACCACTGAACATTAAACAACTTTAATTCCTCTCCTGAGTGATGATTATGCCTCTCCTCATGTTATAATAAAAATAATGTCTGTGCTGAAAGGAAACTTCTTGAATTAATAAAATAGCAAACAGTGACCAGCAGCACAATTATGGCCAGGCCAATGGACACAGGCTTAGACAAAGGCATACCTGCACCTATGATCAGGCAACATCATATACACACAAAGTATTACCACTCTTGCTAGCAGATGTACAGGCAAAAAAAGGAGAGTTTCCTCTAAGAAAAAAGGGAAATAGCAACCCTACACTAGAAAGAAGAGATCTTGATCCTAAAGAACTATTAGCAGCATGAGTTCATGGAAGTGACTGTTATTTGTTTTTCTTAAAAAGAACCCCAAATGGAGAGAGTTCATACACAGGGTTTTTACTGCCTTCCCCTCCCATAGCAGCCGTGTGCTTCTGATAAGCGTCCCTTGAGGATTGTCACCAGAAGAACTCCATCTCACCACTCACATGACCTGTACCATGACTAGTGCAGTGGGGTGCAGAATGTCTGTCAAGCTGACCTTTGAAGCTGCCCTTGCCCACATAACAATCCAAGCTGTTACTAGAAGTCCCCCAATCATCAGGGGTGGTTTTGTAGGGGAGAGAGTCGGGGAGCTGGACTGGAAGGCAGCAAAAACCCTCTCCAGGAACTTGTTTCATTTTCTGTTCTTTTAGATCCAACCCTGAATTTCTTTGCATAAGTTTCTGATTAGGGGGTGGAGCTAACAGCTTATTTTAAAAGGAACTGCATGCGATCTTTTGCCTTGCATAACTTCAAAAAACAAGAGTTTGCCTGGGATTAGGATTGCCAACTACCTGGAGAAACCATGTCCTACTCCTTTCACAGTGGTTGTTGTCAGCAACTCTACCTGAGATGGCCTTTTGTAACCTTTTCTAATTTTTTTCAATAGTTTAACATGAAAAACATTTCTAGAAAGATGCATTTAATATTTTTCAATAATCAGTAGATCTACATTACTGCAAAGGCATTACGGACAAGTGTAACTCCAGTAAGCAAGTATTTCTAAGTTACCTTCTCAGATTGTTCAAGCATCAGGAGTAAAAGAGAATATATAAGTATTACTTGGAACCCAGTTTCCCCTCATTGAGCCTCTGTGAAAGGAATAGGACATGGCTTTTCCAGGTGGTTGGCAACCCTAATCCCAGGCAAACTCTTGTTTTTGAAGTTACACAAAGCAAGAGATCACATTAAGTTCCTTTTAAAATGTACAGATAAGGAACAGCCTGCATAAATCAGATCCATTGCCCTTTGGTACAGTACTGTCAGTTCTGGCAGCCTCTGGGGTCTCTCTAGCTGTCCCAATTCTGATGCCCAACAGGGTTTATAAATTGGTGACAGCCCTTCACTAACTCATTGTTTTAAAGGATGGTTCATGTTGGATGAAGGCAGGTCACATTTCACTACCTTAATATATTGCCTATGATTTCTAAACCTTAATCCAGAATGCACAGCTTCGCTTCTTTCATTGCTTCGTCCAAATATCTACTCTGGCAGTCAGAGTCAGATTTATCGTTACAGTCAGCGACCAGTACACTCAGTCATTTTACATAAAAACATTTGAATAAGAAATATGAGATAAAACCAACAGTGGCATTCTTACATTAAAAACCTGTGACTATAACACAGAAATAGAATAAAACAGCCATAAAACCCATGTATAATTTAGATAAAAGATTAGAACTTAATCTAATTGCCATACATTTTATGTTCCTTGTAAACCTGGGAACAAAATCTAGCCACCTGTCTTGTCTGATGGTTCTGATGGTAGTTGACTTTAATCTTATTTTATCTGCCAGGGCACCTTTCTAATGAACTAATAGTCTCTACGTGGATCACCCTATGGAATACGCAGTTAAAGAATATATGTACCAGAGAGTCTATTTCATATTCTGACAGTCCATTTATTTAATTATTTCCTTCAATTTATATCCCGCACTCCCCACAAAGCAGGCTCAGGGTGGGTTCCAACCTATAATAATCTGCTGAGTGCAGATTTACATCATAATAAGAGAATAACAAAATAAATACAATAAAATACTAATACTTTTAAAATAAATTATACCTCAACAGACACATAACAGCGACTCATAGAGGGAAGGAAAGGGGAGGCCAGATTGAACTGGATACCCACTGCCACAACTGAAGGCTTGGCAGAAGAGCTCTGTCTTGCAGGCCCTGAGGAACTGTAAAAGCTCTCACAGGGCCCTAATTTCTGATGGAAGCTCATTCCACCAGGCAGGGGCCAGGGCTGAAAAAGCCCTAGCCCCAGGCTGAGGCAAGTCGGATATCCCTAGGGCCAGGGACCATCAGCAGATGTTGATTCGAAGAGCGCAATGCCCTCTGGGGCTCATATAGGCTCATCAGCTCAACATGATTACTACACAGAAGTATCACAAAGCAAACATACTTATAATAAATAGTAGTTTAATGAAGCTGTTGCAGTGTCAAGACTTACAAAGGATAGCCGCTGACAAGTTCCATTACTACTGCATGTCTATTGTAGTCACAGGGTTTGGGAACAGGAAATTTCCTATCATGTAAAGCCTGGATTGGGAAAAAGAGTAAATACTTATCAAGAAATCCTGTTCTGAATTTATCTACTCAGAAATGACTTTAATTATCTGTATTTATCCAAAAGGAAAATGTACCCCCCCTCCTTTGGCTTTGTAAAAAAGGGAGGTCATCTTCCATTCAGGTGTACGTGAGAGGCATTCTCCCTTTTCACCTTGGAGCCTTCTTGCACCAACGAGAGGGTGCAAAAGCAGACAGACAAGCACCCCCCCAACTGGCTGGCAAGACTGAAAGCCGCCCCCAGAAGGCATTAAGACAGTGGGTAACCCCCCCACAAGCCCATTGGGGGGCATGCTCTTCTCTGCTTGCATGCCTTCTGTCTACTACTACAAGGCAGTGTATGGCTGTCTTAAATTCAGGAATAGTTTTCCTTTCAGAATTTTTAACAGGGGTGTCTTCCATCTGAAGGTCATCTTTGTTTCAGGTGAACATAGTAACAATTATGGTTTTTGGATTAAGTACTAATTAATGGCACAAACATAAAATGGTGAATGCAAACAAAACAGGCAGCCTGACAATCAATCATTCTGAAAGAACACAAGAACAAATCTGCAAGATTAGCCCACCCAGTTTCTCATGTTACCAGCTGGATCCTTCAGAAAAAGCAAACAAACGCACAAAAGTAGCAGGTCCTGTTTGCTGCCCATCCGCTGGTATTCAGAGTAACAGTGATTCTATGAAACTGTCATAGCTACTACAACCAACAGACCTGCTATCCATTACTGTATCTAATCCTTTTTTAAAGCCTCGTAAGCCTGCGGCTCTCACCACAACCTCTGGGCAATGAACTGCATAAATATATTGGATTGGATCTCTCCCCCTTCTGTTGAGGAATCTTCTTCTGCCAGAGCAAATATGCTCACTTAGCATCAGATTCAACCTGTTGTTTCTCTCAACCAATTGCAATGGGTGACCTCAAGTTCCTGCCTTATGAAATGGAGGAACATTTTTCTTTATAGCCACTTTCCCTACATCATGCTTAATTTTATAAACCTGTATCACAGACCTATCTTTATCACCTTTTTTGCAAATTTAAAAACCCTAAAGTTTTAACTTTTCCTAGAAGGGAAGATGATCCAATCCCTCGATAATTTTGGAAGCCCTTCTTTACACCTTTGCCAGCTCGAGAAAACTATTTTTCTAAAATAGTACATCTATATATAGTATTCCCTTAAAACCTACACTGCAGACTTTGCATAAAAGCATTAGGACATGGTTTCAGTCTCTTCCCTAATAACCCTTAGTGTGCAATTTGCCTTTTTTCTGTTGCTGCATGCTGAACCAATGCTTATACTAGGATATCCACCATGATCCCATGATCTTTCATGGTGATCCATTGAAAAGGCAGACATTATTAATGCATACATAAAGTTGGGATTTTTTTGCACCAATATACTTTTTTGAAAAGTATTGTAAAAGTTAGTTACTGAAAGTAAACGCAAACAGAAAAATCTTGGAATACTTCTTTGACTTGCCCTATCAAGCCTAATATAGTCATTAAATGAAACATCTCCCAGATGATCTTCAGAGATTGAGGAGGGACATGTGGGAGGAGGCAATGTATTAAATAGGCAAAGCTGGTCAAGAACTGCATAGTAAACCCATTGCCGTGAATTGTGTTGGGAATCTAGCACACACTCCTTTGTCTCTTCCAACTTGAACTGTAACCACTCTGTAGCAGGACAACCAGGGGACAATTAATGATACCTTCATGTAGGCAAATTCCTTCATTGCTGCAAGACGTGACAGGTAGAGCCACGACATCTTGTGCCTGTGCTTGTGGTAGTCCCGTTTGTTTTTTAAGTTCCGAAATGATGTCCTCCCAAGCCTATGTAACTTCAGTGCAAACTGTTCCTCTTCTTCATTTGCAACAATATAAATATCTTTAAAACATGGGAAAGTTGTAATAAATTAGAATCTCTATAAACATGCATTGTAAGCATTCTGGTATCACGTGTTTAACTGCTGGGAGAAATTTCACAATAGAGCATAATACACCAACTGCACCAATATTTCCAATACTGTGCCAAGTACAGGCTCATCCAATTAAATTTTCAAGTAGTTAGACATAGCAGATTTTAGAAGTGGCACACAGACGGTCCAACATTCAATCTCCAGCATCTTCAGTTAAAAGAATCAGGTAGTAGATGATGTGAAATACTTCTACTCAAGGCCCAGAAGAGTCGCTGCCAGTCAGAGTAGACAATATTGACTCTGAAAGACCAACAGTCTGACTCAGTATAAAGCAGCCTTGTGTGTTCAACTTATAAATGTTGAATAATCACAGGAAATCTCAGATGCTATTTGGACAGATGAAATTTACTAATTACTCATGAACTGTCATGTTTTCAACAGAACTGCTAGATTCCCCCCCGCCCCGCCCAGTCACCATGTTTGTAAATACCTGATTCTTTGCCAACACCCATCTGGTTTCCAACAGAACAGATAACCTGACGAGATGAAAGAGTTTTCAAGGCAAGGTAATCATATCCTCCATTAGTTAATCGATAACCTTGGACAGCTGTGGGATTAAAATATCAGTAAGTGAATTATCCAATGAGTTATTCCTATGTAAACATTATACTAAGACTCCTTCTAAACTGAGATTACCATAACAACATAAACAGTCGTGCAAAGCAAGCTAGATTTCATTTTGTATGTGCGCAGGGATCATATTGACTTACTTAGGCCCCGTCCACACGGAGCATTTGCCCCGCTGAAGTCACGGGAGCTCTGCGGACTTTCCGTGCGCGTTCATACGAGCACATCTGGGAGGCGTATGGCTCCTGTGGCCAACCCGCGGCTTCCCTCCGAAAACGCGGGGTAAAAAACTAGTAGGTCCGAGGTACTAGTTTCTGGAAACCCTGGGGCAAAGGCTGGCGTCTGATCGCGGGAGCGCCGGTATCCCGTGGCTTCCGACGCCCGCCCATGTCCCCGGGGTTTCCGGATGTTGTAAGTTTCCCTGGGATGTGCACCAACGCTGGACATAGCATGCGCACACACAAGTCACCGACAGTGGCCCGCCCCCGCCCCAACGGCGCATGCGCACTTTGCACTTGCGTGGTCTGCTGTGCTGCTGTTTTGCCACGCTGCAGCAGCGCGGTGTGATCGTGGCGCAGAGCTGGCGCGTGGCAACCCGGTGGCCTGTGAGATTGGGCTACCGCGCCTTATTTGGCTCCGGGGCAAACTGCCACGTCTCCCCCGTGCGTTTTCTGGCCCGTGTGACCGGGGCCTCATTTAGATATTTATCCCCTACTTGTCTCAGGAAACCAAAAGTGGTTTTCAACATTGCCCTTCCCTCCTTTATTTAATCTTCACAACAATCACCACAGGAAGGTTAGGATGAGGGCAATTTACCCAAGACCACCCAGTGAGATTCCAAGGCACAGTACGAATTTGAACATAGGTCTTTCAGATCTTAGTCCAACCACCACACCACACTAGCAGCCATGCATTAGCCTCAAAGAGGGTTGTACTTGGTAAACAACTTAGAATTAAATGCAGGCATTGGAATAATAATAATTCTTAACAATCCTCATATGGCAGTGTGTGCAGAATAGCCAGGAGATCCTAAGATTGTCTGACAGCCAGAAGTTCTAGTTCTTTTAGTGTTATACACTACTAGGTGGCAAGCTAGACTAGTTTTTACATTTATTTTTATTTTATTTCATTTGTATCCTGCCCTCCTCCCTAAGTAGGCTCAGGGCAGCCACAACAGTCATATTCACAACACTATTACAAAAAATCAGTAAGATGGCAGACCAGTTTGTGGGAATCCAGAATGCCTCCTGTATGGGTGCAGCTTGGTGATCAACAGGCATCCAAATCATTGGAGAGTGCTGTGCAGATTTCCATAGCACCGAGGGGCCAATTTAAGGCAAGAGACATTTCAGAAGTCATTTGCCATTGTCTGCCTCTGTGTCACGCCCCGGATATTCCTGGAGGTCACCCACCCAAATACTAGCCAGAGCCGACCCTGCATAGCTTCCAAGATCTGATGAGATCAGAGTTGCCTGGGCTATCCAGGTTAGGGTTATGTCTTTTTTTTAATGCTAAATCAGATAGCAAGTAGCTGTCCCATTCACCTGACTGTCACTAGCTGCATTCATTAACAGAGATTACTGAAGCAATGTTAGCTGCATGCTTACATAATTCATACTCACTTTTAGTTCGTTCATAAGCCAAGAGTTTGTGCTTTGCTAATTCTCGCAGAATTTTGTTACACCCTCCATGTTTTAAACTGGCAATGGAGGCAATCAAGCTTGGAGGAACTATTTCATGGTTCTTCATGCCCATTTCCACCTGAAACAGAAAAATAAGATCTTAGAAAATATCTTGGTTTTTAATTGTCAATGGTTTCTGTTTTACTCTGGAAAGGTAGCATACAAATTTTCTAAATAAATAAACATCTTGGCAAACATTATTTCCTACACCATGTCTATTCCCTCTCACATTTTCTTCTTTCCAGGAGCTTAATTTAGTACAGTATTTATATCTGTCCCATGCCACAACAGTGCACCTTATTTGATGCTTACTGACTCTTCAATTCAAACAACGTTTTAAAAATACATATAGAAACGAAATGCCTGATAATTAAAATAAACTCCATCTGCACTAACATAATGGGACTTCAGTTAGATTTAGATTGCACTCCTGAAACACTGGCAAAGTACCCAAACATTTACAAGTGGTGCTCCAATCTATAAGCCCTGGTTTTCTTTGATTGCTGGGCATACGGGGCGGGGAGGGGGGTGGGGAGAGACAAGGCCTGATCCAATGGCAAACTACAATATCCCTCAGCCAAAATCAATCAATCATTCTTTTCCCCTGTCCTCCAGTCCCGTAGCTACAGTGGGGCATTTTGGGGCTCCACCCCCTCAAATGTGAGACAGGCCTCACAACAGCTGCTGTCCCCCTCCCCTCCTGTGAGGGTCCTTTAAATCTTGCAGCCAACCCTTTCCCTCCACTCCTCCAAGATTTAAAGGGCCCTCCAACTGATCAGTGGGAAGAGAGGGCAGTTGCTGGCTGCAGGCTGTCCTTGAACTCTAAGCAGCAATTTTGAGGAAGGGAACCCTATAAATGTTCTTTTTCAAGCAGGGGCTGCTTGAGTCTGAACTCCAAGCAGCAAAATCCCCACTTGGAGTTCAGGGAAGGTATGTGCAGCCGCCCCTCTCTCCTGCTGCCCCACAAAATTGTCCTATGCTCCACCAAGCCAAAATTTCTGGCTATGGGGCTGCTGTCCTCCCATTGAGGTACACTCAGAAGTGTTAGTTGTTTCAAGACACCCGCTCCCCACACAGAGAAATGGGTCACAAAAGCATTCAGAGACAAGAGGATTGAAAACTCCAGCTGGCTTCATGTGTTTGGCAGCAAACAGACATTTCTGTTAGTATGTGGCAGAAGCTGCAACTACCCTTGCTCCACAGTGCATGCACATTTTACAGCTTTGTGCACAGGTGTAAAAGAGGCAATAATGTGAGAGGAGGCTCCCTACTTTCTCTATTGCTTTAGGCATTCCAACACCTTAACAACTGTTTAGTATCCAAAAACATCCTGAATCCAGAGAAGCATTAGCATTTTGCAGTTAAAGCAAAAGTCATGTTAAAGACCAAACATGTATTGTGGCATCAGCTTTTATGAACTACAGCAGATTTCATCAAATGCATTTGTCCTAGATCAGCAGAAACACACACACACATTTACAGACGCACACGTGGATATGTAAACATGTAAACAAGCATGGATCTACAGACTGAGAATACACACAAACCTGGATGACATACCTTAAATCAGCAGATATGTCACCCAGCAGTTCCACAAGTGTACACATATCTGCTGGCACATCATACAGTTGATGAAAAAAGGCTGGCTCAAATTCCCAAAGGATAAGCTTACACTTAACCTAATTCAATTACATCTGCTTTTTATCTTATCTTGACTGCAAAGGGCAGAGGTCTCCTCTCCTTCATTATATTCTCACAACAATAACCCAAGCCAACAATCCTGTGAGGCAGAATAGGTAGAGTGCAACAATGAATGACTCAACGAGCTTCACAGATCGCTACAGTCCCAGTCTACATTCCTATTTAACTGTTAGCTTTTAAAGTTCCACAGGACTCTGTTTGGTATTAGCCTACCCCCAGCTATCTGATTAGAGCTAGCAAAGGGGGCAGGCATTGGAAAACAAGAAGGATCGATAGGACAGGGGATACTTTTGACATTTCAGTTTGACTGAATAATGTATAAGTATTCAACCGGATGCGAGCTTCCTAGGCCACAAACACAGACCCCGCATAAATCTGCGGGGGAAATCTGTTTTCCATGTGACACACACACGTGGCCTTACCGCTCGGCCCCGCTCCTAGGCCACCCCTGGATTACCTACTCGATCGCTAATTGATCCTTACCGCAGTCAGTACCCGAAAGTGGTCCCGGGAAAGGTACCGGAGCAAAGTGACGTTCAGTTTCCCCATGATCTCGCCCACCTACCCCCGTCCGCGCTGTAATGGAGTGCCCTGGGTAAGCCCCAGTCAAACTCTACTAAACTCCCTACGACTGGCCTTTGCGTCTCCCCGATGAGTTCCGTGTTCGCATGCGCCCTCTACCTCCTCCCTCACGTTGTTTCGCACATGCGCAACATTGAAGGCGGTCCTCTCCTCTTGTTAAACGGGTGGGGTTAGTAACTCTGTCGGAGTCGTTTGCTGACAGGACCTTGAAAGTAATGTAAACAATAACACGACAGCCTCCGACGAATTTGCGCCTTCAAGTTTACTACAGGTTTATAATTTGAGGTGCTTAATTATATTACGAAAATATTTAAAACTTGTTGAGAAGATTTTCCTTTTATTCAGATTTACAGCGGTGCTTCGTATGTGTCTGTAGGACCCGCTGCCTAGGAAACTCGTCGCGCGGGAGAAAGCGACTCAAAACAAGGCTCTCCGTCAGCCTCTGAGTAACCATGAACTCCCGTGGCGACCGACCGGCGTCTCTGCCTCGGCCCTCGGCCCAGGTAACATCCCCTCAAAATGCTTTTGGATGGGGATTGAGCCCCCGAGGATTTGATGGTGGAGGGAGGAAGAAACGAGGGATTAGAAAACAAAAAACCGAAATGTTATTTTCCGTTTCTATGCTACGCTTGGCTGGGAGTTGAAGTCGGGCTTCCAGTAGTCTTGGAGACAAATGTCGTGTACCTTAAATGGAGGCGTACTTACCAGGTGATGCTTTTTATGTTCCTGCCATGAAACGTTTCATCTGGGACAGGACATTTTTCTCTACATCTGTTGGCAGTCTTAAATTGAGAAAGCAGCTTAGATAGCAGCCAAGATGGAGTCCAATCTCAAGATCAGATTTGGTACAGTAATACATCGGTTCTGCTTCCATGTCAGGATTGGAAAATAGTCTGTGATCTACAGCCCAGTAACTGGATCTCCCTTTGAGGTCATATGGTGCAACGGTATAGCTATACTGGTTGCATCCTGCATATATGCCCTGGAATATTCATTTGTGTGAATTGAATATCTGTTGTCTGTACCTAGCTATGCTTCTCAACAGTTGAACTGTATGTGGAAGTTCTCAATAGCTACCTAGAGAAAGCAATGGGATGGATGAAGACCAGTAAACTGAAGTTCAGTCCAAACAAGACTGAGGTGCTGTGACAAAGGTACTTAAGGACTGCAGTGTCAGCTTGTCTTGGAAGAGTTACACTCCAGCCCAAAGAGCAGGTTTAAAGTTTCGAAGTGCTGCTGGATCTTGGCCTACAACTGGAGCTCATGTCTCCTTCGTAACTGATTAAAAAGAATCTCTGACTGATATGCTAGCTATGGCTCTTGAATGATATCATTGCAGAACATTATGTGCAGTTGAAATGCTATAGGTTGTTCCGTTGATACATTACATTGATTTTTATGGGTATCTTCAAATACTTTCCCCCCAAGGTTTTCTTCTAGATCAGTTTTATTTTAATTCTTCCTCTATGAGGAACTTTATGTAGCCAAAGGAAATTCAGTTTGCATTCTTGTTTCTGCTATCTGCAGCAGATTTAAAGCTACTGTTAAAAAATAAACCTTTACATGAATATGTCCTCAGCACTTATGCATATTTCTGGGGTGAACTGGATTTTTTTTAAGGTATAGTTTAGGTACAATTGTGTTATTAGCTTTAGCCTGAAATAAGTTTTAAGTTAATTGGACCAATATTGCTTGAAATGGCAAGCCACATTATTTGATGCATTTCTGCGAACTGAGCTTTAGCTTGTGAAAGTTTATGTAAAAAATGAATAGGAGACCTATGGCACTTTAAAGACTAACACCGATATTCCGTTGAATCTTTTGTCCTTAAGTATTACTAGGATAATTGTGAGTTTTGCTTTTGGATAACTATGAATTTGTCACTATGGTTTTACCTTCAGGTTTTGCCTATTAGTAGCCAGTGATCTGACAAAAAAAAATTATGTTAGTGATCATGGTTGCCCCCCTAAATGGACAATTCACCTGCAGGGATGAGGAAAAGTCCAGGGTTCTGCATGATGTAGAATGGTTTTGAATGGACATAGACAGAAACAGAGGGAAACAATTAACACTTTCCAGCTGCAGTTGTTAAAAAAAAAAAAGCAGTGCAGGAGGGACCGTGCAAGTTGATTTCTGGAAATTTGTTGCTTCCTGAAGGCATGACTGCTTGTTTACCTTCACTAAACTCTGCAGATATAATATAAGATTCCTGTACTCTCTTTATTTCTGGGCCCTCTAGGCTGTGTGGCAGTATATATTATTATTTTTTGATCGTGTTTTTGCACAACAGTTTAATTCTCGTTACCCTGTCTTAATAAGCTTTTTCAAGAGAAGGTAAAATTGCTTTTAATCATTATTCTAGAATCCTTTTTTAAATTCTCTATTCACAGGTTTGACAATCAGTCCTAACAGTGTGCTGGAAATATGTACAGAGCTACCAAATCAGCAATGATTTTGTAGCGTCTTCACTGGTGGTTTAACAATTGAGAATTGTCTGCATCAGGCTGAGGTTCTTTCTGATCCAGCAACTTGATTCCCAGTTCCAGCCGGATGTTTCCAGAAAGCATGTCAGACGACAACAACCCTCTGTGATTGCTTGTCTTTAGTAACTGGTGTTCAGATGCATAAGCCGTTGGAATCTGAAGAGTCCATGTATAGAAGTTAATATATAGAAGTTAGACCAACAGCTATTTATCTGAATCTATTATAAACTCTTGAGTCAATAGCTGTTATTGCATTTGTGGCACTGAATTCCCTAAGTTAATTATGCATTTTGTGAATTAACATCTTATTTTCTGCTCTTGAATCTCCTGCCAATTAATTTCATTGGATGAGTCAACATTTTTTTGTACAGACAATAGATTTTATATATTCTACTTTTTATTGTATAATAGTTAAGGGGGAAGATGTAGTGATAGAATAAGATATTTCATTATATTTTACAGTCTGAAGAAACTGGTAGGTGCTCGAGATAGTAAATTTATATGACACATACAATACTGATCTTTTTATTTTCCTTTCTCTTTCCTAATAGTCCCAAGCATAGAGTTGTCCTTGTTAATGTTGCTATATATCAACTGGTGTTGTCTTTGAGCTATGCATTACAGCCTCAAGCTCTCATCATGAGTCACTGTCCATTCAGACTCTGTCAGTCCATATATGTTTGGGGTTTTTTGCACATGAATTGAAACTCATTTGCTATTTTCTTATCCTTTCATCCCATCTGGTGAACCTGTGGGTTCCAGTTTTGAGTAAATTGGTGACATCTGCTAGCTTGACTATCTTATTCCCATTTCTAACTCTATAACATTTAAAATATTAAAAAACATCTAAACCGGTGCAGGTCCTTGAAGAAATCCATTGCAAGCTTTTTCCCTTTGTGAAAACTATTATTTTGTTTCAGGGAAGGATGTGCGTGTGAGATAGAGTACATACATGAACACATTGGTAAGCAATTCCAGTGGATTTTATCAAACTGATAAACTATGATGGAACTTTTTTGTGTAATTGTTGCGCCCCGCGTCCAGCCTGGGGTGGAGCTTTCTGGCAAACGCCCAGTTGGCCAAAGGACAGTCCAGAGGGGTATAGCCGGGAACCTCAGATATAGGAGAGGGCCCAGAGTTGCGTTACCACTGGCTGCCTACTCTCCTCCAGGAGTGTACACACAGGGAGGCCCCCACGTCTCTCTTGGCCGGCAGGCAACTCCCTCCTGTGTCCCGTTGTTCTTCCTCTCTGGTTCGGGCTTCCACCCCTCTTTTATTCCCTTCCACCAACACCTGGCCCATCCCTCCACCCCTCTTCTGTATCCCATAGGCTCCCATGACTGCCCGTCTTCTCGGGCTCTCCGCTGCATTGGTTGGGGCGTCCTCCCTTTTAACTCAGGTTGGAAGCCCCGCCTCTCCTGACGCTCAGGAGCTGGTGTGGGCGTTCTTGTTGGGCGCGTAGGGCGTGATTCCTGTCTTCCCTCCGTTCACTCTTCAATCTCCCCAGAGCAAGGTAAGCCAAGTCTCTGGGTTGGGGCTGGTCGTGGCTCGGGGTGCTGGCTTCGGAGCTGCCCACGGGTGCATCTGGGCAGCACCTTCCTCGGCTTGTCCCCTCTTGAGTTCCACGGGGCGGTTACGGGCCGCCCCCGTGCCTCCGCCTCCCCAGTGCCTCCCTCCGACTTTCCAGCCACCAGGCTTGTTCCCACCTCCAAGCCTCTGGTGCTGGGGCCGTTGTAGGTGGGCTGTCTCTCGGCGATGGGGCAGACGGAGTAACCCAGCCTGATGCTTCCCGCGGCTCCAGGCCATGCCGATGCGCCCCGACCTAATTCCCCGTGTCGGGCTCCTGGTAGGTGGTGCCAGGGCTGCAGGAGTCGTTGCCGGCATCCCCCTGCTTGTTCGTCCCGCTGGTCGGGGCCTGGGGATGGCCTGGGACGGAGCCGCAGCGGCCTGCAGTGGGACAGTAATGAAATGCATATTAAAATTAATGGGCAATATCCTATCACTGTGTGCATAAAATGCATTCAGGTTAGAACAGATAAAAGGAAGCACTTCTTCACCCAAAGAGTGATTAACACATGGAATTCACTGCCACAGGAGATGGTGGCAGCTACAAGCATGGACAGTTTCAAGAGGGAATTAGATAAACATATGGAGTCCATCAGTGGCTATTAGCCACAAGGTATAAATAGGAACTCTCAGTCTGGGGCAGGTGATGCACTCTATTCTTGGTCCTGGGGGGGGCAGCAGTGGGAGGGCTTCTAGTGTCCTGGCCCCACTGCTGGACCTCCTGATGGCACCTGGTATTTTTGGCCACTGTGTGACAGAGTGTTGGACTAGATGGGCCATTGGCCTGATTCAATATTGGCTTCTCTTATGTTCTTATGTCCTTATGTTATGTTTATTGTTTTCCCATGTTCCTCTCACTTGCAGCCCTTTTGGCTCATGGAAACAGCACTCTCAGGGTCATGGAACTATATGGAGGAACAGAAATAGAGCCTGCTGGAGCAGACCAGTGGCCCATCTACTCCAGCATACTGTCTCACATAATGTTCAGCCAGTTGCCCTGGAGGGCCAAACTAACAGGGTGTAGAGGCCGAAGTGTTCAGAGCTTTGCTGCCTCTGTACATGGAAGCTCCCTTCAGTCACCATGGCTAGCAGTCATTGATGGACCTCTCCTCCATGGATCTGTCTAACCACCTTTTAAAGCTATTTGTGCTCGTGGTCATCATGATGTTCACTGGCAATGAATTCCATAGTTTAATTACTTGCTGAGTAAAAAAGTATTTCCTGAGCCTATTTCCCAATAACTTCATTGGGTGCCCCCAAATTCTAGTATTATGGGAGATGGGGTAAAAGCTTTCTCTATCAATTTTCTCTGCCCCATGTACTCATATAACCTCTGTCATGTCTCCTCTTAGCCATATTTTTTTTCTTAACTGAAAGGTCTCAGGCTTTCCAGGCTTTCCTCATATGAAAGGTGCTCCAACCTCTTAATCATCTTGGTTGCAGTGTTCCCCCTAAGCTGTGTGTATGAGCGGCCACACATTAACACAGGAACCCCGCTCAACAGCAATCTGGAGCCACTACCTATTTCCCATTTTAAAATTGCAGCAGTTATATTCTGCTCAGGATGTGAACTGCTGTGCTCAATAGGGGGAAAAATTATAGGGAACATGCCTTGGTTGTCCTCTTTTGTACTTTTTCTAGGTCTGCAATATCCTTTTTGAGATAGGGTGACTAGAACTGTGCACTGTATTCCAAATGAGGCTGCATTGTAGCTCTATCAAAGGCCATTACAATTTTTTTCGATCTTTTCCCTAATAATTCTGAGTATAGAGTTTGCCTTTTTCACTGTTGCCACATAGTGGGTCAACATTTTAATCGAGCTTTCTACTATAACCCCAAGATCTGTTTCAGTCTTAATTTCAGCGGTTAAGAAAATAAGAGAAGCCAATGCTGGATCAGGCCAATGGCCCATCCAGTCCAACACTCTGTCACACAGTGGCCAAAAATACCAGGTGCCATCAGGAGGTGCACCAGTGGGACCAGGACACTAGAAGCCCTCCCACTGTTGGCCCCCCCCCAAGCACCAAGAATACAGAGCATCACTTTCCCCAGACCGAGAGTTCCTATCTGTACCTTGTGGCTAATAGCCACTGATGGACCTCTGCTCCATATGTTTGTCCAATTCCCTCTTGAAGCCGTCCACGCTTATAGCCACCACCATCTCCTGTGGCAGTGAATTCCATGTGTCTGTCACTCTTTGGGTGAAGAAATACTTCCTTTTATCCATTCTAACCTGACTGCTCAGCAATTTCATTGAATGCCCAGAAGTTCTTATATTGTGAGAAAGGGAGAAAAGTACTTCTTTCTCTACCTGCTCTATCCCATGCATAATCTTGTAAACCTCTATCATGTCACCCCCTCAGTCATCATTTCTCCAAGCTAAAGAGCCCCAAGTGCTTTAACCTTTCTTCATAGGGAAAGTGTTCCAACCCTTTTATCATTCTAGTTGCCCTTTTCCGTGCTTTTCCCAATGCTGTAATATCCTTTCTGAGGTGTGGTGACCAGAATTGCACACAGACACAATATTCCAAATGAGGTCGCACCATTGATTTATACAGGGGCATTATGATACTGGCTGATTTGTTTTCAATTCCATTCCTAATAATCTCCAGCATAGCGTTGGCCTTTTTTATTGCAATCGCACACTGCCTCAACATTTTCAGTGAGTTATCTACTATGACTCCAATATCTCTCTCTTGGTCAGGCTCTGCCAGTTCAGACCCCATCAACATGTATTTACAGTTAGGATTTTTGGCCCCAATGTGCATCACTTTGCACTTGGCCACATTGAACCCCATTTGCCATGTTGATGCCCACTCTCCCATCCTCGACAGATCCCTTTAGAGTGCCTCACAATCCTCCCTAGTTTTCACCACCCTGAACAATTTCGTGTCATTTGTAAATTTAGCCACTTCATTGCTTACTCCCAACTCCAAATAATTAATGAACAAGTTAAAAAGCATTGGACCCAGTACTGAGCCCTGTGATACCCCAGACCCCATCAGTGTATATATAAAATTAGGTTTTTTATTCCAATGTGCATCGTCTTATTATATGCATCACCCACCTTGAACTTCAGTTGTCACATTGTTGCCTGCTCACCTAATTTAAAAAGACCCTTCTCTAGCTCCTCACAATCACCCTTGGTTTTCACCATCATGAATAATTTAGTATAATCTGAAGACTTGTCTACAAACCCAACTCCAAATCGTTTGTGAACAAATTTAATAGCACCATTCCCAATACAGATCCTTGTGGATCTGTATTACTTTTTCCTTCATTGTCTGCTTATTTATAGTCTGTCCTCCTATCCCATGATAACTATGCTTACTCAGGAGTCTTTGGTGAAGTACCCTGACAAAAACCTTCTGGAAGTCCAATTAAATGATATCTACTGGCTTGTCCTTAGCCAAGTATCAGTTAACATGCTCAAATAACTCCCTTAGCAGGCTTGGTCTTTGGTCCTTCAATAATTCTTTTTATTAAGTTTCTACTAATTTACCTGAACAGACCCCTTTTTAAAAAATGAAGGTAGCATTTGCTACTTTCCAGTCCCCCAGAAACAGGTGGTGGGTTGGGGGTGCTGAAGTGGGGAGGACAAAGGGATGAAATCACTCCCCTTTCCTCTTCTGCAAATGCAGTTCTGCTGAGGAAAGGGGTTCACTTTGTCCCCTTATCCCACCTTACTTCAGCTCCTGTTCTTCATTGCATGGATCCTGCAACACCAGGAATGATCATTCCAAGAATCATAAAGAACTGTAAGAAAGGAGGGGAAATGGTAGGATAGTAGGACATGAATGGTAGGAGTGACAAAAGAAAACAGTTGTGAACATTAGGTGCAGTTATGAAGGCATCTTTTACAATATAGTTTCTGTTTGATTGGTGGGATCTGGAAACATGTTTGATAAATTCTATAGTTTTGGGCATACTGTAAATGAGACATTTTTCTGGCATTACATTATGTCAATTTAAGACTGTTTTTTCTGGCTTGGCTATGTGTTACATCTAGCCAACATCTCTTGTATTAACTTTAGCACTGAAGGAAAGCCCATTGGGCTTTTGACTTAATAAAATCTTCAAGATTAATAAAATCTTCAAAACAGGTATTTTGTGTTAAATATATTTAAAGCATGCAGGTGTCTTAGGTAGTGAAATAAATGATGTACATAACTATAATATGGAAAAATGTGCTGAAATGTACTTTGGAAAACATTTTAAAGTGCAGTATGTTTTTACAGTTTTCTAGGAACAGACACCATACACTTTTGACTATCCATTCATGTACAGATATGTAAGCCAGTGGTGAAGTTTCTTTTTCATACAATAATTTTAGTGTTGTATAATACTATGCTAACTTTCTTTGTGATATCTTTTTTGTACAGAGCTTGTGTGATGGTTCTGGTTTTACACTCAACATCAATCTTGACTAATCAGTCCTAAGCACAGTTGCAATTTTTGACAACCTGTTCTGTGAAAGTGAAGGGCCTGTTCAGTTGTGTGTGTGTGGGGCTAGCGATTGTTTAGTGGCAGACAGAGTATCCCCTTTGTGTGCAGAAGGCCCAAGGTTCAATCACTGGCATCTTCAGTTAAAAAGAGTCAAATGGTAGGTGAAGGAGAGATCTGGAGACCCTAGAGAGCTGCTGCAGATCAGAACAGGCAATACTGATCTTGATGGACTAATGTCCTGACTTTGTATAAGACAACTTCTTGTGTTTATGGTGTGACAAAACGCATGGGGCTAACTTTGAGATTTGTCCAGTTATAACTTTACCAAATTCTGCACCCACCCCAAGACCACACCTGCATTTTAAACAGTCTCTCTATTGGTATATATAGTATATATGAGTTCAGTTTTGTTTGTGTGCTTCCTCAGTGTCATGCCTTTTTCCTCACTGAAGAAATGTTTTGTGGGTTCTTTGTCTGGGAATAGGTTGAAGTTCCTCCAGATGCTAGCATGTGACATCATTAATGGTTGTATCATTTTCTTATTGGTCTTTTTTCCAAATCCATGTACAAGTATACATTTATTATTATTATTAACAGAATTTGTATTCTGCATTTCTGCCTTTATAGGGGCCACGAAGGCAGCTAACAATTTCAAACATACATGTTATTAAAATACATTATAAAACTTTAAAATAAACTCCTCTCCCAAACATACCTCTTTTAAAAAAACCTTTAAAAGGGTTAAAAAAATATATATAGAATAGTTAAAATACATACAAAACATAAAGTATTGCTTAAGAAGGAGGGGGTCATTGAGAGAATGCCAAGCAAACAAACCAAAAAAGTCTTCACTTGTTGGCAGAAGATGACAACAGATGGAGGAAGCTGAGTCTCTCTGGAGAGAGAGTTCCAGAGCTTTGGTACCATGCCCAAGAAGACTCTCCCAGGTTCCCACCCACCTGATCTCAGAAGGTGGGAGGGCACCCAAAGCAGGGCCTCTGAAGATGACAGTAACTGTCTGGCAGGTTCATAATGGTGGTCCTTCAGGTATGTTGGTCTCAAAACCATATAAGTCAAGACCAGCACCTTGAATCATGCCTGGAAACAAATTGGAAGCCAGTGCAGGTGGACTGAGACTCAAATGATACCATTTTGAACACTGTTCCTGAACACTGTCCAATGGTAGCCCCATGTAGAGTTCATTGCCATAATCTAATCTAGATGTAACTAAGGCATGCAGCACAGTGGACAGATCTTTTCTGTCCAGGAAAAGCAGCAGCTGGCTAACCAGTTGATGCTTATAAAGGGAACTCTTGGTCGCAGCCACCACCTGCTTATCCAGCAGTACACCTGGTTCTTATGCTGAGTTGGTGGGTGATTGGAAGAGACATATTATGAGTACCAGTTAATAAATATTTGCATTTTTGCCACTCTCTCCTTAGGACTGCCATTTTCCCCAGGGTGAGGGGCAGACATAAAGTAATTGTAATGGTGCCTTTGTATTCCCCTTAGCAGGACAAATAGCAGCAAGTCTCCTTAGGCTGGGTTTACGGGGTTAAAGATAAAGTCCATTTAGGTACTATTGTAGTAATTACTCAGGAGGCTGTTCTTTATCCCTGGATTTTCACATATGGTAATATGGTCTCCAGTCTCCATCCCACAAAGATGGTCACAGTCAGTGAAATCATAAAAAACTTCAGGAAGTTCTGCTTTGCTTTCTACATCAGTAGTATTTTCTTGTGCATGAGAATGCAACACTCATAAAGCTGTTGTTGTTGTTCAGTCGCACAGTCGAGTCCGACTCTTCGCGACCCCATGGACCAGATTACGCTAGGCCCTCCTGTCTTCCGCTGTCCGCTGAAGTCTGCTCAATTTCATGTTCGTTGCATCGATGACACTGTCTAACCATCTCATCCTTTGCCGTCCCCTTCTTCTTTGACCTTCAATCTTTCCCAGCATCAGGGTCTTCTCCAGTGAATGCTCCCTTCTCATTTGGTGGCCAAAGTATTTGAGCTTCAGCTTCAGGATCTGGCCTTCAAGGGAACAGTCAGGGTTGATTTCTTTTAGGATTGACTGATTTGATCTCCTTGCAGTCCAAGGGACTCTCAAGAGTCTTCTCCAGCACCATAGTTCAAAAGAATCTATTCTTCGGCGCTCAGCCTTCCTTATAGTCCAACTCTCGCAGCCATACATTACTACGGGGAATACCATTGCTTTGACCATGCGGACTTTTGTTGGCAGGGTGATGTCTCTGCTTTTTATCATGCTGTTTAGGTTTGCCATCGCTTTCCTCCCAAGGAGCAGGCGTCTTTTAATTTCATGGCTGCAGTCACCATCTGCAGTGATCTGGGATCCTAGGAACGTGAAGTCTGTCACTACTTCTACGACTTCCCCTTCTATTTGCCAAGGAGTGATGGGGCCAGATGCCATGATCTTAGTTTTTTTGATGTTGAGCTTCAAGCCCACTTTTGCGCTCTCCTCTTTGACTCTGAGCAAGAGGCTCTTTAGGTCCTCTTCACTTTCTGCCATCAGAGTGGTATCGTCTGCATATCTGAGGTTATTGATCTTTTCCCCAGCAATCTTAACTCCGGCTTGTGATTCATCCAGGCCAGCATTTCGCATGATGTACTCTGCATATAAATTAAATAAGCAAGGTGACAATATACATCCTTGTCGTACTCCTTTTCCTATGCTAAACCAATCAGTTGTTCCATATCCGGTTCTAACTGTTGCTTCTTGACCCTTATACAGGTTTCTCAGGAGACAGGTGAGGTGGTCTGCTACTCCCATCTCTTTAAGAACCTGCCATAATTTATTGTGATCCACACAATCAAAGGCTTTAGCATAGTCAATGAAGCAGAAGTAGATGTTTTTCTGGTACTCTCTTGCTTTCTCCATAATCCAGCGAATGTTCGCAATTTGATCTCTAGTTCCTCTACCTCTTCGAAACCCAGCTTGTACTTCTGGCAGTTCTCTATCCACGTACTGTTGGAGCCTAGCTTGTAGGATTTTGAGCATGACCTTGCTAGCTTGTGAAATGAGTGCAATTGTGCGATAGTTTGAACATTCTTTGACGTTGCCCTTCTTTGGGATTGGAATGTAAACTGACCTTTTCCAATCCTGTGGCCACTGTTGTGTTTTCCAAATTTGTTGGCAAATTGAGTGCAGCACTTTAACAGCATCTTCTTTTAAGACTTTGAATAACTCAGCTGGGATACCATCACGTCCACTAGCTTTGTTGTTAGTAATGCTTTCTAAGGCCCATTTAACTTCGCTTTCCAGGATGTCTGGCTCGAGGTCAGTGATTATACCATCGTGGTTGTCAAGGACATCGAGGTCCTTCTTGTATAGTTCTTCTGTGTATTCTTGCCATCTTTTCCTAATCTCTTCTGCTTCTGTTAAGTCCCTACCGTTTTTGTCCTTTATCATGGCCAGCTTTGCATGGAACGTTCCCTTGATTTCTCCAATTTTCTTGAAGAGATCTCTAGTCCTTCCCAATCTATTGTTTTCCTCTATTACTCTGCATTGTTCATTCAGGAAAGCCTCCTTATCTCTCCTTGCTGTTCTCTGGAAATCTGCATTAAATTGGGCAAATCTTTCCTTATCCCCATTGCCTTTAGCTTTCCTTCTTTCCTCTGCTATGTGTAAAGCCTCATCAGACAGCCACTTTGCTTTTTTGCATTTCTTTTTCTTTGGGATGGCGGTGAGTGCTGCCTCCTTTACAATGTCACGGACCTCTGTCCATAGTTCTTCAGGCACTCTGTCTATCAAATCTAGTCCCTTAAACCTATTCTTCACCTCTACTGTATATTCATCGGGGATGTGATCTAGGTCAAATCTGAATGGCCTTGTGGTCTTCCCAACTTTCTTCAATTTAAGTCTGAATTTTGCAATGAGTAGCTCATGATCTGAGCCACAGTCAGCTCCAGGTCTTGTTTTTACTGACTGGATAGAGCTTCTCCATCTTTGACTGCAAATTATATAGTCAATCTGATTTCGGTGTTGCCCATCTGGTGATGTCCATGTGCAGAGACGCCTCTTAGGTTGTTGGAAAAGGGTGTTTGCTATGACCAGCGTGTTCTCTTGACAAAACTCTGTTAGCCTTTGCCCTGCTTCATTTTGTTCTCCAAGGCCAAATTTGTCTGTTATTCCGGTTACCTTTTGATTTCCTACTTTAGCATTCCAGTCCCCTATGATGATGAGGACATCATTTTTTGGTGTTAGTTCTACGAGCTGTTGTAGGTCTTCGTAGAACTGGTCCACTTCAGCCTCTTCTGCAGCAGTGGTTGGGGCATAGACTTGGATTACTGTGATATTGAATGGTTTGCCTTGGATTCGGACCGAGATCATTCTGTCATTTTTGAGATTGTATCCCAATACTGCCTTTCTCACTCTCTTGTTGACTATAAAGGCCACACCATTTTTTCTACGGGATTCCTGGCCACAGTAGTAGATATAATGGTCTTCTGAGTTAAATTCGCCCATTCCTGTCCACTTTAGTTCACTGATTCCCAAGATGTCAATGTTCATTCTTGCCATCTCATTTTTGACCACGTCAAGCTTACCTTGATTCATAGATCTTACATTCCAGGTTCCTATGCAGTATTGTTCTTTGCAGCATCGAACTTTCCTTTCACCGTCAGACACATCCACAACTGAGCGTCCTTTCGGCTTTGGCCCAGCCGCTTCACTCTTTCTGGGATTACTCGTACTTGCCCTCTGCTCTTCCTCAGTAGCATATTGGACACCTTCCTACCTGAGGGGCTCATCTTCCGGCGTCATATCTTTTAGCCTTTTGTTACTGTCCATGGGGTTTTCTTGGCAAAGATACTGGAGTGGGTTGCCATTTCCTTCTCCAGGGGATCACGCTTGGTCTGAGTTCTCTGCTGTGGCCTGTCCGTCCTGGGTGGCCCTCCACGGCATAGCCCACAGCCTCATCGAACCACGCAAGCCCCCTCGCCACGACAAGGCAGTGATCCATGAGGGAGACTCATAAAGTAGTACTGTTCAAAGCTTGTTCAGTTATATATTTGGTTATAGTTTGGTAATAATTAATCTGACCTGTTCTAACCAGTCTTCAGGCCTAGTTTTAGGACTTAGTATTATTTGCCATTCTGGGTGATTTCTGTTTACAAATGGACAGGTAATGCCTCATTGATTTTATCTGATAGGTCTGGATAGTGTAGATCAGGGGTGTCAAACATGCGGTCCGGGGGTCAGATGAGGCCCCCAGAGGGTTTCTGTTAGGCCCGCAGTGGAACTGGCTGTCTTCTGCTTCTTCTTCCAGTGCTGCTGCATCATTGTAGGTTTGCAGGTTACAGATACACACTTGAACAGCATACTCAAGATTGCAACAGCACAGACATTTTGATGTAATAATTCAGAGCAAGAGGTGTCAGTTATCAGACACTGTTAAATAAACAAAATATTGCAAGAGTGCTAATGTTTTAAGCATGATTTTATTTTAAGTTTAAAAACCCATCTTTGTGTTTGTGTCCTTTATAAGGTTTATATCTCCTCTACCTGGCATTACATCTTATGACACACATGGCCCAGCCCAACAAGGTCTCATTTATGTCAGATCCGGCCCTCATAACAAATGAGTTCAACACCCCTGGTGTAGATAACACCACTTATTGAAGCATTTGGAAAAGGGGGTTGGGCTCTTCTGGACAGCCTTCCTATTGTTTTGGTAATTTTTGTTTGCAAGAAGACGGAGCTGCTTATGGGGAACTTTGACCTAAGCTGTTCAGGACACTTAAAATGAGAACTTTGCATGAGCTCCTAATGATACTAACTGCCAGTGTAATTAGCACAGGGTGGGATATGCTTTCTTGTGCCCTACGTGTTCTGGCCCTTGCAAATGGGTTGAAGCTTCCAAACTGTCTTCAAACTTAGTAATGCACTTGTATAGTGTACTGCAGTAATTCCATCTGGATATTACCAAAGCATGTATGACACTGGCCAGGCTTGCCTTTTCTAGAATGGGCTGCATCTGGTGAACTAACCTAGGAAAATGCACTCCTGGATAACTGTAGTCAATGAAGCATCTGTGAACACACAGGGTTTGCCACAGGATTGCTGCCTAAAGGCTGCAGCTTCTTGCCTGTGTTTTAAATTGTTCCAGGTCAGTGTGATTTCCCCCCCTCCCCGTGTAGTATATGAAGTTGTGTCTCTTTCAGTCACTTAATTTAAGCCAGTATTAATATAAACTTCTACACTAGGCCATAGTTTCACTGCAAAATGAAGTAACTAGATAATAAATGACTCAGAAGTCACACCTCTGAAGATATTTAGTAAGTTATTTGAGAATTATGTATGTCCTGCATCGTCTTTATGGAATATGTCTGATTGCATATGTGAAAAAAACCCTTGATTTCTCCCACCAAGGCATCAGCTGGAACATGCATTTCATTAAGGCTGTTTCACTACTGTATAGTACTGTATACCTCAATTTTCCTTGAAATGCGGGTAAAGCATCATTTTAATATATGATGTTGATTTTTTTTTTTTGCCCTGACTTGGATAACCCAGGCTAGCATGATCATGTCACTCTCAGAAGCTAAACAGGGTTGGCCATGGTTCATGCTTGGATGAGAGACCACCAAGGAAGTCCAGGGCCAGTATGCAGAGGCAGGCAATGACAGACCACCTTTGAATGCCTCTTGCCTTGAAAACTGTACAGGGTTGCTTGAAGTTGGCTGTGACTTCATTCTTCACCTCTATATGATATTTTGGTTTTCTAGGCCTATTTTTTTTTTGCTTTAGATTTTGATTCTTGATTTCTTACAACAGTGGTATTTGATATTTGAGTCTTATTGATTCTACATTCTTCATCAGATAATTACTAGAAAAGCAGAATTACATACACTTGAGTATGCGTGCATACTTTTAAATATGTTCACAGTTTATACCACAAATTAGATATTTGCCATAATTGAATTTTCAGGGAGGAGCAGAATTTTCCTTCTTCTGATTTTTTTCTGTCCATCTGCCCTTCAGACGTTTTTGTTCCAGGAAATCAATTTAAAAGCATAGTATGTTGAATGTACTTGCGGTTTCAACATTTGACCCCCAACAGTCAATTGAAAAATAGATTTTTGTTTACTGTTTCCAATATTTGAAAAAGTTTTACAATTGTGTGAAGTATTCTGAAAGGTTCTGACTAACTGCTGTAAAAGAGGGAACGATTTAGAAAATTCTGCAGTGGATGCTTGTTTTGCTGAACATTCCTCTAGAGGGCAATACTTCACTCCTTAAGAGTTCACTGAGAAATAATAAAAGCATGGCCAAAGCAATCAAATCTGATTTCTGCTGTATAGAAGAACAGATTGTGCTCAGATTTTTAAAACAGTGGCATTTATGAATAAAAAATTGAGATGTTGTTAAGCTTTATTCATAAAGTTAGCAAGTTTAGAATGAGAGGCCGGGGTTTAAAGAATGTAGTATTTTCTTTTTCAAAAAAGCAGGAACATTGAATTATTCTGCTTTAAAGCAAGGGTGACTTAATGATTTTCTCCTCTTCATTAAGCATCTAGACCAGAAATGAATAAGCTGTGTATTTTTAGAGTCAGCTCTATTTCCTAGTGGTCCAGGGTCCAGAAGCTTGTGTTTTCATTACATTATAGGCTAGTTTCTGTAATTAAGTTTGTGCTGTAGAATTGTAAGGGCACATAGTTGATTTATGTTCTATTCAAATGTATTTTGTTGCATAATATGATCCCAAAAATAAGGTTTTGTAATAATGACACAAAGTTTTGATAAAGTTACTACAAAATAGTGTGAGCTTCACAGTTATCACAAGCACTTAGCACTTAGTCAAGGACAATGATACCACGTATAATGATCCAAGACTGATAAAACATTGAAAGGTAGCTTTCAGCCTCTAGAAATACTTTTATTTTACCTGGAAGTGAAATTGTCCCTGGGAGAGCAGAATGCCTTTTTCAATTTTTGAACCAAGATTGACAGATGTGTCACTGTCTATATGACCTCCTGTTTTGGTGGCCATTGTGAGAAAGTCCCAGGCTGTCTCATTATTGAACACATCCATTTTTTTTTAATTCACCCTGCCAACAAAAGTATTCCCAGTAGTAATGTATGGCTGCGAGAGTTTGACTATAAGGAAGGCTGAGTGCCGAAGAATAGATTCTTTTGAACTATGGTGCTGGAGAAGACTCTTGAGAGTCCCTTGGACTGCAAGGAGATCAAATCAGTCAATCCTAAAAGAAATCAATCCTGACTGTTCCCTGAAAGGCTAGATACTGAAGTTGAAGCTCAAATACTTTGGCCACCAAATGAGAAGGGAGCACTCATTGGAGAATGAATTTTGAGTGAAATCTGTATCTGAGATATTACTCTGCAGATCAATTCTGCCTCTATAAACTTGCTGGTTTCTGCTACTTCACGGATTATTCCAGTTGGGAAAAGCATTGGTGAAGGCTGATTTATCATGGGCTGAAAACTGGAGACGAAAGTAATAATTAATCATATTTGTTGAAATACTTCAACCTGCTTCAGATGGTCATTTTTAAAGAAAAAACCTGTGCATATTGCCATTTCTCTTGGAAGTCCCCAAAAGATTCCTTCCATTGTAATGAAATAGCTCCATATACATTCTTTTGTAAAACTGTATATTTATTGGATATGTAAAATACCATCAAGTTGCAGCTGACTCATGGCAACGCCATAGGGATTACAAGGCAAGAGACTAATTAAGGTGGTTTGCCATTGCTTTCCTCTGCACAGTGAACCCAGAATACTTACCAGGGCTGACCCTGCTTAGCTTCTGAGCTCTGAGGAGATCAGGCTAGCTTGGGCCATCCAGTTCAGGGCTGTTATGTTATGGAATGTGCTGTAGTAATCACTGATGGGAAGGGGGACAAATGAATACTCTCGGGTATTGTTCAGTAAGAAATAGCAAACACTGGATCTCTCCCCTCCCCCAGCTTGGGGGAGACTGTTAAGAATTGATTGGCTTTTTATTCCAGCCCCTTCTTGGAGTGAAATTTTGTTTAAAAATTGTTTTCATTGTTTGTAATTCAGTTGGGGAAGTTAATTGTGCCTGTTAAAAATGTCATTATTTATTTAGCTATTGCAAAGCTAAAAGGATTTATCTACATATTTTGCTTAAAATGACTGTTGCTTTTCAAAATTATTTTTCTTTATTTATCATTCTGAACACAGCTGCACATTGTAGATCAAAAAATCTATACAATGAGGCCATGTACAGCTGGGGGAAATATTTTACAAACCTGGAAAAATCTACTTTAAAAATGATGATGAGGGCTTAAATCCCTCAGCTGCCATTTTGGGGTTTGCTTAACAATGCCTGTAAACAGTGCTATAATGAGAGAACAGCTGAGGAAGGAGGGGACAACTCTGGCAGTGACTGGAGAGTTGGGGAGGGAGACAGACATAATGACTGGGGACGGGGACGGGACAGAAGCCAGTGGGAAGGGGAAGGAAGCAGCTACCATGCTACACCAAGACAAGGTGCAGAGTGTATATCTCCTGAAAAACATGTGATAGAATTTCTGGAAGATCATTGCAAAATAATCAGTGTATGGATTGTATGCCTAATGTGGAACAATTTCAGTTTTTGTTCTCTAATAAGAGTGGCCAGGTCTCTGGCCTCCTGCTGGCTCTGCCTGCTGCCATCCAGTTGGATGGTGGGTGGGAAGTACTGGAGGAAATGGGGGGAGGGGAATTGGTAGTAGACTAACATCATGATATCACTTTTGATGTGACCCAGAATTGAGGTCATGGTGTAGGGGGGGGAAGTTCTGGTGTTGCCCCCATGCAATGACATAACTTCAGGGTCATGCTGGAAGTGGCATCACTGCATCTCTGGTGAGGCTGTCCCTGGGTAAGTCTCCTGCTTGTTGCCAGCCTTATAGGATAATACTGGCTTCTTTGAGGTACTCTGTGTTGTGTATTGGAATGTGAATCTATGCTATACATTCCCATGTTAAGCTTGATTTTAAATATGGCTCTTCAGCTGTCACATTACTATTGGCTGGTTTCTGAGAAACCTCTGTACAGAACCAATCATCTTGTAAATATGTATCAAAATGGGAACAGTTGTGATTGGACCTTATCTCTGTATTTCCATTGGTCCTTAACTTATTTTGGGAGTGGCTTTGACAGCCCGGGATAGTTTAAAAGAGGAGCTGTGCTCCACTGTTTTGTGGTGTGTTATTGTGGTGTTCTGAGTTGGAGTTGCTGTTACGAATAAACTGAAATCACTTGCTGAAATCAAAACATTGTTGAGTTCCATACTTAACAATTGGCGACGAAGGTGGGATTCTAGAGCGGATAGGCAGCCCCGCTGAACCGACGCTGCAGCAGCAGACAAGAACACAAACTCGGCCGAGCCGGCTGAAGTTCCTCGAGCAGTGTGGATGCTCGAAGAGCCGAAATGGCCATCAACCTGGCGTTCGAAACATTCGACCCGGCAACGGAGGACTGGGACTCCTACCTGGCATGGTTTGAGTTTCACCTCCAGGCAAACCAGAATTCTGACAAGGCGAGGGAGAAGGTGATGCTCCTGAGCTCCTGTGGCAAGGCCGTCTTCGACTTCGCCCGATCCCTGGTTGCGCCCACTGAGCTCAGTGCAGCTACATGGGCTGATATCATGGCAAAACTCAAAGGGCCATTTCTCACCGCAGCCATCAAAAATTGCATGCAGGCACACTTTTTACAAGTGGTGCCAGGGGCTGTTGGAGTCGATAGCCGAATTCATCACTGCCTTGCGGAAGGCAGCCCGGACTTGCGGGTTCACAGACCTCGAAGAAGCCCTTCTTGACCGCCTGGTGTGTGGCCTTTGGGACGAACGCCTTCAGCAGCGTCTCTTCGCCCGCACCGATCTCACATATGCAGTGGCCTACACTGAGGCTGTCGCTGCGGAAGCAGCTGATAGGTCGACTCAAGAGGTTCGACAGCGGCTGGCCCAGGCCAGCAAGGAGCCTGCAGTCCACCAGCAGTCCGCCAGTGACTCCGACAGGGATGCCGATGGCGTGTGCAGGACGCGGGAGACACGCTCACCGCGGACCAGACCGAAGACTATAGCGATGCGTTCCTGTGCCGACTGCGGCGGTAAGCATGAGAGAGACCTCTTTTGGGCAAAAGAGCTGATCAGCTGCTCCTGTGGAAAGCGAGGTCACCTGGCCCGAGTTTGTCAAGCATCCAAGAAATCTCCACTGTCTTCGCGACGTGCAGACCCCAGGGTTTGGCCCCAAGACAGCGACAAGACGACCGACTGTCATCAGACCGACCCCTGCTGCTGCCCATCGATGGTCCTGACTACCAGGAACAAGCCCAGCCGTAAGATCCACATCACGCTTCGGCTCGATGGCGTGCCCTGCGCGATGGAGGTGGACTCCGGTTTGTCTGTCACCGTTATCTCCACACAGACGTGGCAGTGGTGACAGATGGAGCCGCCGCCGCCTGTCAACAGTGTCGACCTGCCTGACCGACTTCCAAGGACGGCACATTCTGTTGGCAGGAAAGGCGACCTTCCAAGTTGAGTTCAAAGATTGGAAGGCCGAGCTGTCTCTCCTAGTTGCAGAGGGTGAGCGAGTCAGCCTGCTGGGCCTCGATTGGTTCGAGGCTCTGGGCATTGCTATCACTGGCGTTAACCATGTGTATTCTAATAAAAGGGACTCACTGTACAATGAGTTTCTTAAGGTGTTTGGGGAAGGGCTCGGTAAATACGCTGGTCCCCCAGTGTCCTTTGAACTAAATCCTTCAGTCCGGCTGATCTGGCTGAAGTATCGTAAGGTACCGCTCGCTCTGAAAGTGAAAATAGAGGCGGAGCTGGACAAGCTGGTCCAACAAGGTATCTTAGAGCCTGTTCCTTATGGGAAATGGGAAACCCCAATAGTGACACCTGTCAAGGCAGACGGATCGGTACGCATATGTGCCGATTACAAATGCACAGTGAACTGCGCGCTGCAACAGCATTCGTACCCGGTGCTGGTCATTAGCCACGTTTTGGTTTTGCTGGGGGGAGGCAATTTTTTTGCTAAGTTGGACCTGGCACAGGCCTACCAACAGTTACCTGTGGATGACACTACTGCAGACGCGTAGACTATTGTGACCCACAAGGGGGCATTTCGAGTAAAATGCCTTCAGTTTGGGGTGAATGTTGTCCTGTGTATCTTTCAGGGCTTGATAGAGGGGCTCCTGTGTGGGCTACCTGGGGTTCTACCCTATTTTGACGATGTTCTTATAGCGGGTACTGATGAAACAGAACTAATGGCTCGGTTATGGGCAGTGTTAAATCGCTTCAAGGAAGCTGGGTTACGCATGAAGCGATCAAAGTGTGTTGTTGGTGTACCACAAGTCAAATTTCTTGGTTTCCTTATTGATGCTAAGGGAGTCCACCCCACACCAGATAAGGTCGCTGCCATCAAAAACACTCCCCCACCAACATCTAAGAAGGACCTCCAATCATTCCTTGGCATCCTGAACTTTTACCATGCTTTTCTTCCACACAAGGCGTCCATTGCGGAACCGCTGCACGCCTTGCTGCACAAGGATGCCAAATGGAAATGGGGAGAGTGCCAGCAGTGAGCTTTTGAGGCAGTAAAGGACCTGTTGTCATCGGACAGTGTACTGACTCACTTCGATGAGGAGAAGCTGTTGATCTTGGCTGCCGACGCGTCCCCTTACGGGGTTGGCGTGGTACTCGGCCATCTGATGCCGGATGGTACTGAGGCGCCCATTGCATTTTATTCCAGGTCTCTCATAAGTGCTGAGAGAAATTACGCCCAAATTGACAAGGAGGGCCTCGCTCTGATTGTGGGCATTAAAAAGTTTCATGACTTTGTTTACGGGCAATGGTTTCTCCTTGTCATGGACCACAAACCTCTCTTGGGCATTTTCTCACCCGACAGGCAAGCACCAAAATCCTTTCGCCCAGGATGTTATGGTGGGCGGTGTTTCTGTCAGCATACGACTATGAACTTAAACATCGGCCGGGAAAGGCCATTGGGCACGCGGACGCCCTCAGCCACTGCCCTGCACTGCCCAAAGACTCAGACATTCCTACACTTGATCTTAGCCAAAAGGCCGAGAAGCAATGACTCAGACATTCCTGAGGACTCGGACATTTTGGCTGTGGACGAGCTGCCAGAGGCGCTGGTTACATCAACGGACGTCGCTGCTGCAACGGCACGGGACTCTGTACTCGCCCATGTGCTCAATTGGGCGTTGAGGGGTTGGCTGACGGGTAAAGTGGTGCCAGAGTTTAAACATTTTGTTTCCCGCCAAACTGAACTCTCGGTGGCAAAAGGTTGCCTATTCTGGGGAAGCCGTGTAATAATTCCCGCCAAACTGAGAGAGCGGGTATTGGAGGCGCTTCACTCTGGTCACCCGGGAATTGTCCACGTGAAAGCTTTCGCTAGGGGGTACGTGTGGTGGCCGAATCTGGACGTGGACATTGAGGTGTGGGTCAAGAACTGCATGGCATGTCAGCAGTCGCGCCCAGAACCATCTCAGGCACCCACTCAGCCCTGGGAAAGGGCACGGAGGCTGTGGTCTTGCCTCCATGTTGATCTGGCTGGTCCCTACCAGGGACAAATGTTCCTTATTTGTGTTGACTTGTACTCCAAGTGGTTGGAGGTTGTTAATTTATGTTCGACTGGGTCTGGGGCTGTGATCAATGCCCTCAGAAAGCTCTTTGCAATGCATGGGCTACTGGACTGTTTGTTCTCCGACAACGGGCCACAGTTCGTGTCGGCCGAATTTGAAGGGTTCTTGCAGGACAGCCTCATCCGCCATGTGACTTCTGTGCCATTCCATCAGGCCTCCAACGGCCAGGCCGAACGGATGGTCCGAATGGCAAAGGAGTCACTTGGGCGCCTGACTTGCGGGGACTGGGGCCAGAAGATCACCTCTTTTCTTCTGCGCCAGCACATTATGCCCTGCTCTGTGACTGGGAGGAGCCCTGCAGAGTTGCTTATGGGCCGAAAGCTGGTGTCATTACTCAACCGCTTACATCCAGACCTCGACCAGGCCAAACAGCGGTCTGAGACTCTGGCCCACGGGAGAGTGTTCACTGAGGGGGACAAGGTGTTTGCTCGCAACTATGCGCAGGGTCATTGGTGGCTACCAGCCGTAGTCACCAAGGTTGCAGGGTCCAGGCTGTACATGGTCTGGCTTCCCAGCGGACAGGAGATACGCCTCCACGTAGACCAGCTCAGGGAGCGCTGGGCAGACTCAAGTGCCGAGTCGGTGCCTGAATCTGAACTGGTCCCCGAGCAGGAGGGGCCTCCTGCCAAGGAGGTGAGTGCTGCAGAACGGGAATTGGAGTCTGGGCAGACTCCAACTCCAGAGCCTGAAACCCCTGTCATTGTTCCCCCTTCTCCTGCGAGAGAAGTGACCAGGGTCCCCGAAGTGTGTGCTGCTCCACCACCACCAGAGCAGAGACCGCTGTGCTGGTCAATCCGAAATCATTGTGCTCCCTCCTATCTGAATGACTATCTTTGGAAGGGTAATGCTCCATCTTAAGGGGGAGGAATTGTTGTGTATTGGAATGTGAATCTATGCTATACATTCCCATGTTAAGCTTGATTTTAAATGTGTCTCTTCAGCTGTCGCATTACTGTTGGCTGGTTTCTGAGAAACCTCTGTACAGAATCAATCATCTTGTAAATATGTATCAAAACGGGAACAGTTATGATTGGACCTTATCGCTGCATTTCCATTGGTCCTTAATTTATTTTGGAAGTGGCTTTGACAGCTTGGGATAGTTTAAAAGAAGGAGCTGTGCTCCACTGTTTTGTGGTGTGTTATTGTGGTATTCTGAGTTGGAGTTGCTGTTACGAATAAGCTGAAATCACTTGCTGAAATCAAAACGTTGTTGAGTTCCATACTTAACACTCTGTGTATCTACTTTTCAGTTCTTCCCTTCTCTTCCTTCATACGGGCAAACTCTTGCATATTTTGATTATATTTGGCTAGTCCTATGCAGAATAGCAAGAATAATCTGCAATTTTCTAATAATGTATTCACTAACTTTTTAAATAAACAGGCATTTAAATAGTTTTTCACTACTACTACTAAAACTTTTTTTTGCTAATGAGATTTTTATAAGTGGTATGTGAATATTCAGTTTGTTATGAAGTACACAGAGCTTATACACAGAGCTTGCCATATGCTTTCCTATTCATAACACATGCAGTATCTGTGTTGCAGAAAATCTCCTAGTTTTGTTTTAAATAACAGCCAAATAATGGGGCCTATCAAATTTAGTCCCAAATTGAGATATGAAAGAGAAAACAAATGCTAGACACTGCCTCCCTATGGCAAGCATTTTTACTTTTCATTGCCAAGTATACAGTTCACTGTTCGGTCACCTGTGTCTGACATTTTAGCACATTTAAAGCAGTCCTTAGTGCCATGCTTTTTCTCAGAAACTTTCTTTGGTGCTTCAGACATTGCCTAGCTCATTATTCCCTGCGGAAGGTTAAGGCCTTTTCTGTCAGACCGGAACTATTCACTAATTAGAGCCCTTCATTTGGCACTGAATGTGTCACGCCTGCAAGTTTTCCTGCTGGGATCAATGGCATTTGTGTTCGCATTCATAAATGTACAATAGATGCAAACCTTAGTGAAGGACTGCCTACTCAGCTCGTGCTAAAGGAAACTAATGCAGTCCTTTCTAAAATGCAGCTTTTACCATAATGAGCAAAAAAAGGGGGGAACTTTGGCCAAGATGCATGCTAGGGTAGTCACCAGCAAACAGGGACATTTCTGTTTTCTGTTCAAGCTTGTATTCTCCTGACATCTTCTGAAACATGGCATATAGCCTTCTGTGGCAGGGACAGATGGTGCTTTATGCTGAACCAAGTTTTTGAATTGTTCACTTCTTGGAGACATAACTATTTATTTATTTAAAACATTTATCAGCAACCTTTCTACATTGTGGAACTTTAGGTGGCTAACAGTGTAAATAAAATGACTGTAAAAACACATTAAAAACACAATATGAAATCTCAATTCAGACTGCCAATAAATAAAAATTCGTCAAATGCCGTCTTTTTTTTTAAAACTGTGTTCAACTGCTGCCTGAAAATCAAAAGTGAAGGGGCCAGGTGCACTTCCCTGGGGAAGTTGTTCAATAATTCTGGGGCTGCTGTAGAAAAGACCCTCTCATGTGTGCCCACCAGATGAGTTTCTTTGATATTTGGGACAGTCAGGAGGGTGTCTCCATGTGATCTTAATTTCTGGGCAGGAATGTATGGGAGAAGATGGTCCGTCAGATATCTTGGTCCTAAGCCATATAGGGCTTTAAAAAACAAAACCAACACCTTGAATTGTACTCAGAAGCAGATCAGTAGTCGGTGTAATCACTGTGATATCAGGGTCACATGCTCCCAATACCTTGCTCCAGCTAGCAGTCTAGCCACAGCAGTCTGCACTAGCTGCAGCTTCTGAACACCCTTCAGGGTTAGTCTCAGGTAATTGCAACAGTCCGGTCTAGATGTAGCCAAGGCATGGATAACTGTGGCTAGAGCTTACTGAACCACAAACAGACGCAGCTGACGCACTAGCCAAAGCTGGGGAAAAGCACTCCAAGCCACCTGATTTTTCTAAGCAGCACTCCCAAGCTGCGAACCTGGCTTTTCAAGGGGAGTATAACCCTATCCAAAACAGTAGAGATCTCAAGCCCAGGTCTGCTTTTCAGCTTGTTCACCCTCAACCACCCCATTACTGAGTCCAAGCACTGGTTCAGAACATCAATAGCATCCTCAGAATAAGGTGGAAATATTGGTAACTCTGTAGCCTACTGCAACCTCCTGATGACCTCTCCCAGTGGCTTTATGGGGGTACTAAATAGCATGGATTATATGATCAAAGCTTGCAGACCCCATAGGCCAACGTAACACAGTGCCTCTTAGTCCCAGTGCTGAGAAAGGCAGCTAAGTAGGATACTATGGGCGATAGTATTGACAGCCACTGAGAGATCCAGCAGAATTAACAGAGTCACATTCCCCTTAGTTCTTGATAGAAGTAATCAGCAAAGGCAACTAAAGCAGTCGTTGCTCCATACCCCAACCTGGAGCCAAACTGAAAGGGGTTACCATACCAGGCTGACCAAAACACAATATTTCCCTCCTCATTTTTTGAAAAAGAATCAAAGGAGACTGGATTTTTTTAAAAGTAGGAAAGTCTGAGGGAAGGAAGGGAAATAAAGAGAAGGGAAGCCTGAAGGGGAAACGTAACTACAAGCCTGGATACTTACTAGTCCTCCTGATCCACCAGTGGCGGCTGCTGCTGCTGCTGCTACTGCATACACCAAGCCCCCTTTCATTTGAATGAGGGTTGCCAATAAACAAGCATGTTTTACAAAGTGGTCCCACCCACTTTCTGAAAAGTTCAGTGAGTGGCAGGGGAAGTACTGATGAGCAGCATGTTGAGGAAGTCTATTACAGCATATTCATTGTTGTCAAAATTATTCACACTTAAACATATCCTTGAAATTATGTTGTATATGTTTACAGTATTCACAAGCAGGGACCCATGAGATTCCCAGAAGGAATCCCTGTTTTGTTCCCTGCCTCACCCATTCTCTCCATCCCCTTCTACTCCCACTGCCTTCTCTTGCATCTTCTGCACCCTCCCAGCTGAACTTTTCTTCCCTTCCCTCTTCTTTCGTTTGGGCCTCTCTGTTGACACTTTCCTTCTCTGTTGGGAATGCTAGTACTCATGCCATCCATGATCAAGATTTTGGGTGGGATTCTCCAGTGTGGGAAAAATTTAATTCCCCTTATTGATTCTTCACTGTGTGGATTTTTGCGCAATCCTGGGGCTGCCTGAGATTTGTAGACCCCCCTCATTATTCAGATGTATTGATCCCCATTCTTGGGCCATTATTCACAATTTAGACATATGACAGGAATTACCATTCTCTAATGCTATGGATTGTCTTGCATTATTTTTTCCTGCTAAGTGAACGAAACTTTAAAAGAACTTTTACTCCTTCCAAAATAGAAAATCTTTCATAGGGTTTTTTTAGTGTTTCCCTCACAAAGTGCAGGGGTGGGCCGTAATGTCTTTTCCCTTAATTTTTCCACCCCCCACCCCCCGCAGGCCTTTGCATCTAGGTACAAAACAAAGCAAGTTTAATATGTTGTCAAAGGCTTTCACGGCTGGAGTTCATTAGATGCTGTAGATTTTCTGGGTTGTGTGGCCATGGTCTTGGCATTGTAGGACCTGACATTTCGCCAGTAGCTCTGAATGGCATCCTCAGAGGTATAACACAGAAATGTGGAGTACTCTCTATGTCAAGGTGAGCAGGAAAATGGCAGGTAAGTAATTTATATCTACCCTGGAAGGTGGGGTAGGGCTGAGTCATTATCTTGTAGTAGTTCTCCCTCTGAGGTGGAGGCCATCTTGTGGGTGCTTCCCATCTATCACTCAGGGAGGCAGGATCAATTCTAACTGTTTCCTGTTTCCTGTGGTGGGAGTCACCCTCAACTCAGTTTCTTTCCTGCCTCAGTAGGGAGAGCAGCTAGGAGTAGGCTTTGCCTAAACCTTTTTTTGTCTATTTTGCTCAACTTCTTGGTTTCACTGTTCCTCCCCCCCCCCCCCCCAGGCATAAGAAACAGAAAGGCTGGCCCACTAAGGCTTCCCAGAAAAGTTTTCCTGGTAATCACAGTTTCCATGACCTTCACCAGGAGGAACAGGGGGGAGACTCTTCTAATACCCATAGCAAAAAAGAGGAGAGGGAATTTTCCTCACACAATGAGGCAGAGGAAAAGATTCCTATAACCTCTGAACAATCCTGTAGGTTCCTTAAAACTGAGGACCTACATTATCTTCTATCTAAGACCGTTTATGCTCTCAAGATACAAAATTTACTAAAGTCAAGAAATAAGAGCTCTGATGAACAAGAGCAATAAGCTGTTGTCTGAAAGAGCATTTCCATTTCCTAATTTTTATATGCGCAAGGTTAAGGCAGAGTGGGATAAACCACTGTCTAGTAAACCCATTCCAGGCATTGTCAAGAGATTGTATCCCATAACCTCTGCCACTTCAGATCTTTTACAGATTCCAGCCATAGATGCCCCTGCAGTGGCTTTTGCAATCATCTGGTCTTCTACATGAGGATGGTCATGGCAACCTGAGAAAATAGTCTGGATAAGAGATCTGAGTTTGCTCTCAAAAATCACATGAGGCCTCTTTAGCCATCAAGGCGTCTTCAGCTGCATCCACAGTCTCAAGGGCTTCCATAGTATGTATGCGGAAATTAATACAGATGCTGCCTGAAAATAATCCCAGACTCCTTGAGGGAGCTAACAGTCCTTAAAGCCATCTCATTCATGGCTGATGCCACCCTAGACACTGTGGTGTTATCTTCTAGAACTATGGCATCATCTGCAGCAGCCAGACATTTAATATGGCTACGCTCTTGGCCAGCTGATTACCAATCAAAAGCAATAGTTTCAGCGTACCCATTCCAAGGGAACAAATTATTTGGAGATCCATTAGAGAAGATCTTAGTTGAATCCTGTGATAAAAAGAAGGCACTTCCAAAATACGTGTGCATGGGAGAAAAGAGATGAATGAACTTCCCTACCACTTCTGCTTCTGCTTCTAGACCATACCAGTCCATGCCCAGACCACGACAGGACTACAGGAGACAAGCTTGGGGCAACAATGACAGCAACAACAATAGCAAGCAGTCCTTTTGTAGGGGAGGATTTAACAGCAGGTTCCCAAGATCGTATGGCAACAGACCAGATAGAGCCAAAAGGGAACCTAAGAACCAAAAAGCATGACTATCTAACCCCTCCAGTGGGGGGGGACGCCTGCTTCTCTTCAGTCAAGCATGGGTCAACTCACATCCAGATGCCTGGACAAGAGGCTTAATCCAGGAAGGCTACAAAATAGAATTCTACCCCATGCCTCCTCTATGCTTCATCATGTCTCCCACACACCAAAACCCCATCAAGAGGGACAGAACCAAAGATGCGATACAATGCCTCCTCGACATACAAGCCATAGAACCTGTACCCACAAGCGAAAGGATGACCGGTGTGTACTCCATCTTTTTCACTGTACCCAAAAAGAATGGAGACTGGAGGGCCGTTCTAGATTTAAAATTCTTGAACAGATATGTAGAGCCAAAACACTTCCTAATGGAGACATTGAGGTCCATAGCAGAAGCACAACAACCTCAGGAATTTCTCTCTTCTATAGATCAGACGGAAGCATATCTACACATCCTGATCTTCCCTCCTCATCGCAGGTTTCTATGTTTTTGTGTGAACGGGGATCATCTACAGTTCAGGGCATTCCCCTTTGGCCTCACCTCGGCTCCAAGACTATTTACCAAAGTACTCATTCACGTGATTGTCTGCCTCAGGGAGAAAGGAATTCATATTCATCCGTATCTGGACAACATTCTGGTCCGGTCCCCTTCCAGGCAACGATCCAAGAGAGACACGGACATGATGATCCAATGTCTATAGGACTTCGGATTCATAGTAAATCTACAGTTCACTGTTTCCCACTCAAAGATTGGAACATCTAGATGTAGTCCTAGACACTCGAGCTACAAAACTGTTCCTACCGCACAACAAGGCAAAGAAGATACGGGACATGGCCAGACAAATTATAAAGGCAAGAACTTCATCCCTATCTGCCCTAACCAAGATGATGGGATTGATGGTATCGGCAGTCGACTCACTCCAATGGGGACAGTTCCACTCCAGACCATTGCAGATGTTCATGCGTCCATTCCAGAATTCTGTTGCCCTCAAGATGGATTTCTCGCTGAAGGTACCACTACAAGTAAAGGTGAGCCTCAGATGGTGGACGGGTCTCCACAACTTGACACAGGGCAAGACATTCTGGATCCAAGACCGGATACAGATTTTCACAGATGCCAGCTTATCAGGATGGGGCGCAACATTAGCTCACAAACCAATTCAGGGAACGTGGTCCAGAACAGAGTCCAAGCTACCCATCAACCTTTTGGAACTGTGAGCAATCTGGTTGGCTCTTCTGTGTTTTTCCCCTCAGATCAAGGGACGTCACGTTCTGATCAGAACGGACAATATATCTGCGAAGGCATACTTAAACAAACAGGGGGGATCACGATCCCTGGCCCTACACAAGGAGGCAACCCAACTCCTCACATGGGCAGAGAACAACCTGGCCTCAATCAAGGTGGAACACATACAGGGCATAGTCAACCTTCAAGCAGACTGGCTGAGCCGACGAACTTACACAGGAAGATCTTTCAGGTGATAATCTCCAGGATGGGACTTCCACAGGTGGACCTGTTTGCCAATCAAGACAACAGTCAACTGACACGATTCTTCACCAGATACTTCCACCCCAAGGCGGAAGGCACGGATGCCCTTCTTTCCAGTTGGTCAGCCGGTCTTCTTTACGCATTTCCTCCAATCCCAGTCTTACCAAAACTACTTTGGAAAATAAGACTGCTGAAGGCGGAAGTCATTGTAGTGGCACCATACTGGCCACGTCGTCCGTGGTTCTCCTCACTTTGGGAGATGGCAGTGGCTCCTTCTCTCAAACTACTGGTCTCAGAAGATATGCTAACTCAGGGGCCAATGTGGCATCCCAATCCAGGTTGGTTCTGTTTGACCGCGTGGAAATTGAGAGGAACAGGCTTACCAAGCTAGGCTACACAAGTTCTGTTATTGACACTATGATGGCATAAAAAAAAAAATCGTCTACTACAAAAATCTACAACACTACCTGGAAAGCATTCGTTCGTTGGGCCTGTTGGAAAAAGATTGATCCACTACACCCAAGGATTAACTCGTTGCTAGAATTTCTACAGGATGGCAAGGCTAGTGGTCTCAAAGCAACTACACTTAGAAGACAGGCGGCGGCACTAGCTTCGGTCTTGACACGTTTTCAAGGTGTCTCAATTTCACAGCACCCTCACATTGTCAGTTTCCTGAGAGGAGCTTCTCTATCTGACCGTCCTCAGGCCCACAGGTTTCCGACATGGAGACTTAACACAGTCCTTACGGCACTTACCAAGCCTCCTTTTGAGCCACTGAGGGAAATCACACTCAAATTTTTGAGGATGAAAACTCTATTCTTAATAGCTATCACATCAGCAAGAAGAGTCTCTGAGCTGGGAGCTCTATCCGTGCAGAAGGAGCTGTGCATTTTTCACAAGGAAAAAGTGGTACTAAGAACAGATCCTACCTTTTGCCCAAAGGTGGGTTCCAAGTTTCACAGGATGCAGGAAATATACCTGCCATCATTCATGCCACGTCCTACTCACCCAAAGGAGAAGATGTGGGATACTCTGGATGTAAGACGGGCCCTCAAGAACAGCGCCATTCAGAAAAACAGAATCTCAGTTCGTCAACATCTCACCTCCACACACAGGGAGGAAGATGTCAAACTCGGCCATAAGTTCTACCATTTGGTTATGCATTGCTGAAGCCATAAAAGCTTAAACCAAAGAGTTCCGGATGGCATCACTGCCCATTTCCTATGCAGTGCAGCCACTAATGCTGCCTTTGCCAATAGGGCTTCAGTAGAGGAAGTATGCAAGGCTGCTACATAGTCTTCCTTATCGACATTTATCAGACACTATTAGATAAACGTGTTTGATTCTGCTGATGCAGCCTTTGGGAGACGGGTTCTTCAATCTGTCCTTTCTCTAGATGACGACCTTCCCTCCCAAAACTAGGGACACTGCTCTGGGAGGTCCCACAAGATGGCCTCCACCACAGAGGGAGAACGATCATTGGTTACTCACCGTGAAGGGTCCTTCTCCTCTGAGGCTTGGAGGACATCTTGGCCCTCCCGAGTCGTCAATCTTCCTGATGCTATTTATATAGTTGTTCTTTCTGCCGTGTCTACAAGCACAGTTTTCCTTTTCATAATGTCACTTACTGTTGACTTACAGAGTTTTTCAATTCTCTTTGTACCTTTTAGAGAGGTTTTATTGCTTTCGGACTCCCAAAACTGAGTTGAGGGTGACTCCCACCACAGGAAACAGGAAACAGTTAGAATTGATCCTGCCTCCCTGAGTGATGGATGGGAAGCACCCACAAGATGTCCTCCAAGCCTCAGAGGAGAAGGACCCTTCATGGTGAGTAACCAATGGTCGTTCTCCAGGCTGTGAACATGCTAATGGAGGAGCTTTCCTGAGGAGGCTCTTTTGTCTATGGATTGTTTCCTGAGGTTTCATGTTTCTTGAGGAGGTTCTTTTGTGTGTGGAATGGCTATTGAAACTCTAATCTTATCTGTAGTGTCAGCTGTAGAGCATTTTGTGTTTTTCAGGTCAGGAAGCCATGCCCTATTTATTTTTAAACTCTCTTCTTTCCTGTTGAAATTTTGTTTATGTTTATGAATTTCAATGGCTTCCCTGTGTAATCTGACATGGTAATTGGAAGTGTTGTCCAGTCTTTCAGAGTCTTGGAACAAAATGCTGTGCCCTGTTTGGATTAGGCTATGTTCAGTCACTGCTGATTTTTCAGGTTGGCCAAGTCTGCAGTGTCTAGAAAGAAGTCTGCAGTGTCTAGAAAGATAACCTAGGCTAGCCTAATCTCAAGGCATTTTTCTGGCATGTACGAGTACGAAAGGGGTGTATTTCCATTGTTTTGAGGTTTCACAAGTGGCTGTGGTAGGAAATGTGAGACTGCTAGTACTACTGCATTTAAATGTTCAACTAAAAATTCTTGCTTCAGCTTGAGAAAAATTAGGTTTGACTTCCATGCAAGTGTCTGTACTAGTTATAATTTGTAAACCAGTATGCCTGGAAGAGCTAGCAAACAGTGTGTGAGAATGGCATCCTGGGAGTAGAACTGTGTTAATTCAGTATTTTTGGAAGAGGTGGACAGTAGAATTATTAACAAACAAAATCTGTAGAAGTGGCAGAAACTGGACTGTTGTTTACAACCCCAATTGTTGCTAGTGTTATTACAAGTGATGGTGAAGTTTTTGCCAGTGATGCATTTTGTGCAGTCACTAGAGAATGTTTCTAGACATCACTCTAGATGTTGTTCATTTGATTCTATAAACAATAACTTACATGAAAATTAAGAGGATATTGATAGGGTTAAATGTTGCTCCATACAATATACTTATTTGTTCAGGATAAGTGGTGGTGAGAAAATTACTTTCTTCCTGATTTTATTAGTAGGATCAAATACCCTGCTTAACATGTACAACTTGGCTGATTAATTAAAAAGTGATGTAGAACTGATTGAATATGTTCCACTGCATGGATTATAATATAGTTCATTACTTTTTGGCATTTTAACTTTTCTTCTGTCTATAGAGAGTTTACCATATGTTGGCTATTTCTTTTGATATCTCTGTTTTCAAAATCCTTTTTTTTTTTTTTTTTTTACTGTGTTGTGATTCTGTGTTTTTCAAGGTTGGAAGGCCCTGGTCCCAGAACCCTGCAGGCAGCCACCTCCTTCCAGATTCAGCATGTCAAGATAATTCAGTGTTCAGGGGAGATGAACAGAACAATGAAATTCATACTCCATTTATGAATAGGAGTAAGCAAAAGGTAAAAACAACAACTGATTTCTTGTGTCCAGTAACTCTACAGGCTTATCCAAAGGCTTGGTATTCTGGCAACTCTTTGTGCTTCTGCTGTCCTGGCTTTCCACAAACTATGCAAAACTGAATTATTCAAGAAGAATATTTGCACAGGAAACAGAGCTGAACTTGTAACAATGTATTTCAGAAAGAAGCTTGAGGTACAGGGTTAGGGACTGTAGACTGTACAACTTCAAGTCATACTATCTGATGCTGTAGTGTAAATTGTTCCTACTATTTATTTTTTGCATTCGTTTAATGTGTGATGTTAAGACTTATGCTTTGCCTCCCCTCTGGTTGCATCCAGATTTCCACATCAAATCCTTTTGCATTATCTATTGGAAGTTCGACCCTGTCAGTTGTATTAACTCATGCTGTGTAATCTGGCCTGAGTCTTGGTGAGATAGCTGGACTATAAATAAGTACTTGCTGTGGGAGGCATCTAATTTAACACAAAGTGTATATACCTTATATCTGAAACTGTTAAAATGAACTTCACATGTTCTAATAATACATTAAATCATCTTTTGAATTTGTTTTTCAGAAGCTCCTGGAAGAAAATATAAGATTAAAGTATGAATTAGAAGATTTAAGGTACTGATATACATTGATTCTAGAAAAGTTCTATTTAGTTTTAGCTGTGAAATGGTGCATTATAAAGGATATTACAATTATGACAGAAATTTACAGAACTGAAATCTGTTCCTCTGCTCACATATAACATTAGAAATCTGTTTGGATCTTAAAATCCATGCTTCATATAGCTGCTTGTTTATTTTCTCATAGGGGAAGACACATTGGAGGCATCATTAATATGTGTATGTTCAAATGTACTCTGAATAAGTAGATAGTAAGGAATTAGCAGGTTCTTAAGGAAAATTCTTTGTAAGGCAAAAGTTTATTTATAGTAGAATAGAAGGAACAAGATCAGACACAATTTCTCAGAAAAATAGAGGGGTTTTAGATTGATTGGTTAAAGAAAGGAGATGATGAATGCCCTTTTCTGATTTAAATGTCACTTCTAATGGTTCCAAAAAATGTAGTTACTATAGATCAATACAGCATTCTGTTTTTATAAAGAAGTATGTTTTATTCTTAGAAGCCAATATGAACAGCTTATAGAAGAAGGGAAGAATGAATGTTTTGATGAAAGACGTGTCAATCTTTTGAAGGCTCAAATACTACAACTGGAAAGACAGGTAATATGGTATCCCCACCCCCCATTCCCGAAGTCGAATTTTATGTGAAAGCCTCTTTGGAATTTGTGAGTGTGTGGACATGTGAAAGCAAAACTTGTTCAAAAGTAAGTATTTAGTTATGAGTTCCTGGGTCTATATGGCTCATTTCATGTTGTTCCTCCCCACGCTGTTATTAGGATTGCCAGCCCTGGTTTGGGAAATACCTGGAGATTTTGCAGGTGGAACTTAAGGAGAGTGGGATTTGGGAAGGGGAGGGACTTCAGTGGGGTATAATGCCACAGAGTCCACCTTCCAAAGTGGCCGTTTTCTCCAGAAAAATTGATCTCTGGTACCTGGAGAGCAGCTGTAATTCCAGGAGATCTCCAGCCACCACCTGGAGGTAGGCAACCCTGCTGGTTATCCATTACTATTAACAGTTTGGTTGAAGTGGATGGACAGTAGCCAGAGCTCAGAATTGTTAAAAACTGCTAAAATTAAATAAAAAATAAGCATGTGTCTTTATAATTGTCAACAATTATAAGAGACAGTTGTATTTAAGGAACTATTGTCTACTCTAGACAGTAGTTTGCTGCCTAGTAAAGGGCTGTGGCCTCTTTCCAGAACTCTCTAGACCTCCATATGTCTGTTATGATATGGTTTATTATTTATTTATTTATTTGACGCTTCCGTTTTAGATCCCTTCCAGTCCGGCTTCTGCCCGGGCCACAGGACGGAAACAGCACTGGTCACCCTCACAGATGACCTCCAGAGGCACCTGGATTGGGGCAGATCAGCAGGGCTGCTGTTGTTAGATCTGTCGGCCATGCTCGATACGGTTGACCATCAGCTACTGACCCACCGCCTCGCCGACATTGGAGTTCAGGGACTAGCCTTGCAGTGGCTTGCCTCCTTTCTCCAAGATCGGGGACAGAGAGTGATGCTGGGGGATCGGCTATCCCGAAGGCACCCACTGGAATGTGGAGTGCCCCAAGGGGCAGTGCTGTCCCCGATGCTTTTTAACATCTATATGTGTCCTCTTGCCCAGATTGCCTAGAGGCATGGGCTGGGTTGTCACCAATATGCGGATGACACCCAGCTCTATCTGTTGTTGGACAGCCTGTCTGAATCCAAACCGGAAGACCTAGGTCCGGCACTACAAGCTATGGCTGGTTGGCTTAGGCTGAGCCAGATGAAATTGAATCCAACAAAGACAGAGGTCCTGTGCCTGGGTCGGAGCGGTCTAAAGGTAGGGATCCCACTCCTGACCTTCGATGGGGCGCTACTCGTGCCAGCGCTGGAAGTTAGGAGTCTGGGAGTGCTCCTGGACGCCTCCTTAACAATGGAGGCCCAGGTAGCTGCTACTGGCAAGTCAGCCTTCTACCATCTTCGGCTGATTAGGCAATTGGTTCCCTTCCTTGAACGCAATGACCTGGCAACAGTGATCCATGCGACGGTCACCTCGAGATTGAATTACTGTAATGCACTCTACATGGGGCTGCCCTTGTCGCAAATCCGGAAGCTGCAGTTGGTGCAAAACACCGTAGCCAGGTTGTTGATGGGAATCCCGATTCAGGAGCGCATCCAACCTGTGCTAAAGACATTGCACTGACTGCCTCTAGCATACCGGGTCCACTTCAAGGTGCTGGTTTTGACCTGGCCCATAGGTCCCTCAAACACAGCCAGTCCCAATGACCTGAGATAGCTGCAGAAGGCCAAACAGCCAACTGGAATATGAGAAATGTTGCTAGCATGTTATCTCATTTGAATTTTACTTTTGTATTTATTAATGTATGTGATTTTATCATTGCTGTATTATGGAAATTTTATTTGTCTGTAAGCCGCCCTGAGCCAGCCTCAACCGGAAGGCCAGGATAAAAATTTAAAAAATAATAAATAAATAAATAGAATTTACTTGTTTTGTACCCCTCCCTCCCTGCCAAGGCAGGCTCAGAGTGGCTTACATAAAAATAGCATCAGATAAAACAATTTAAGCGTTTGCATAAAACACAACATAGTTACTAAAAACAGTTTGTATGGCAATGGTGGTACAATAGTAGGAGAGTACATAATAAACATACAGTCAGCGGTAGATTTCCCTGTCAACATGCTCAGATTGGATGATGATATCGGCACAGGGCCTTAGATAGTAAAGTGCGGCTCCTTACCTAAAAGCCTAGTAGAAGAGCCCCATTTTACAGACCCTGCAGAACTGTAAAAGGTCCTGCAGGGCCCTTATCTCTTCCAGAAGCTCATTCCACCAGGTTGGAGCTGCCACTGAAAAGGCCCTGGTCGATGCCAGCCTAGCATCCTTAGGGCCAGAGAGGGCCATGCAATTTTGAGACCCTGACTGTAGTGCTCTCTGGGGAACATGTGGGGAAAGGTGGTCCCTCAGGTAGGTAGGTTTTGGTCCTTCAGACTTTCTTGGGGCATGCTCTAATCTGGATGATCGTGCACTGCTTCCCTTCTGGCATAAGAAAATCTATTGCGAAAACAACCATAGGAAGGATATTGAACTGGATGATCTTCAGTTAAAGACCTGCCATGTTGTGAACCCCCCCCCCCCCATGAACTACTGAGGCTAAATTAAAAATTATGGAGATCATGTGCTACAAAGTTTCTTTTCCTCCTGCTTTCATAATACTTACTAAGATGGAATGGGTGACTTGAAATTGTCTCATTGGAAGTTTCCTCATTCGTGTTGTACTTCATCATCTCCGCTTCACAAAGGAATGGATGCCTGTAAGAGATGGCTGGCAGAGACCACACTTCAGTTCATTATATCTTAGTGAGGGAGGACGAGAAGGAAGAGGGGTAGGAAGTATGTTTTCTCAGCTATTGGCAGCCTAGAAGACAGACATAGATACTGTCAGGAATTCATAAAAGGATGAGGATGTAGACATTGGCAAAATAGTTACAGGAAGGACTGGAAAGTAGTAAAATATTCTAAAATATAGGCACAGAAAGATGGATAACATCTACAGTCACAAAGGGCAATTATTTGGATAGCATATATAGAGAGCAAATACAAATATTAATGATTCTTCCTTGCTATGTAGTTGACACACAGCTTCCCTTTGAGCTTATGGCCTCTCTTTTCTTTCCACCCCCAGATGCCGGGTGAGTGTATTTTGATTATTAAAAGAATGTATTTGCATAAAGAGAAAAGAAAAACTGAGAAGTATTTTAGGAATCATTTTGTATATAATTTTTCACAGGTGGTGCTGCTTACAGAAGGATTAAGTTCTCGAGCTGCTCTTTTGCTGGAGTTCAACATTTCTTTAGAAGCTTTTACTGACAAGCTTAGGTAAGCTGTGGAGAGACACTTGAGCTTTGTTGTTTTTGAATGAAATTGATCCTGAAAAAAATGATGACCACCTTGTGTGCTATGTCGAGTGTTAGAGGATTATGCGTGCCCTTTTCCCCCTGAAAAGTAAATTCGTGTATCAGTCTCAGTAGCTGTTTTAGTCTGAAAGAACAAAAACCATGATCAGTCTCTCTCACTGCACTCTAAAACTTTGTATTTTGAACCAAGAAGTACCTTCTGAACTGAGGAAGTTCAATATGGTCACCATTCCTTGAATGCTGTGGTGACTATTCAGTGCACACACTCCTCTTTTCCCCCCTCCTCGTTCTAATTTTATCCAGCATCTGGAAGAGAATTAGAGGTGACCATTCAATGCTTTTGACCTATTTAGTGATCGGTATTCAATTTTTTAAATTTTTTTTTTAGATTTATACCCCACGCTACCCCGTGAAGCGGGTTCAGGGCAGCTTACGTCATCATAACACAGTAAAGTAGTTCAATAAAAACATTACATCATAAAACTCAGGCTCCAACCAGATTAAAATTAAAGTTAATTAACTCATTTAAATACCTATTAGCAGCTCGGCCATTGATTTCAGTTCCGATGTACACTATGCTCATGCCAGGAAATGGTGGTGGATCCCTTGATGGAATAATCAGTCACTTCTGGCATCAATTGATCTAACTGGTGCCATGGAGCGCTTGAAGCAGGGGAGGCTGATGTTATTTAACGTCCGCTGCCTCAACCAAAGGCCTGGTGGATTAGCTCCATTTTACAGGTCCTGTGGAACTGCAACAAGTTTTGCAGGGCTCTGATCTCAACCAGGAGCATGTTCCACCAGGCTGGGGCCAGGGATGAAAAGGCCCTGGCCCTGGTCGAGGGAAGGTGGAAATCTTTTGGGCTGGAGACTACCAAATGGTGCTGGTCTAAAGAATGCAAGGCTCTTTGGGGCACTTATGGGGAGAGATGGTCCACATAACCTTAAATCTGACTTGGTATTCAACTGGCAACACTGGCTGAATGTGTGCCCACACAGCTGTCCCAGTCAGCAGCGTTCCTTTGTACCAAATGAAGCTTCTGGATCAGATTTATGGGTAGGCCTGCATAGAGCGAGTTGCAGTAGTCAAGCCTGGAAGTGACCATTGTGTGGGTCACTGTTGCCAAGTTGCTGGAGGAGAGGTAGGGAACCAGTTGCCTGACCAGCTGGATGGTAGAAGGCTGACCTGGCAACATTAGTGACCTGGGCCTCCATAGAACGGGAGGCATCCAGGAATGCTTCTGAACTCCTCACTGTTTGCACTGGAGTCAGTGGTGCCCCATGAAGGGCTGGGAGTCTGATTCCCGAACCCATCCCCCGACAACTAAGGAACAGGACCTCCGTCTTAGCTGGATTAAGTTTTGGCCAGCTCTGTTGTAACCAATCAGCCACAGCCTCCAAAGCCTTAGCCAAAACATTTGTGGTGGGGTCCAGCCGTCCATCAGTAGATAAGACTGGGTGTCAGCAGCGTACTGGTGACAACCCAGCCCAACCCCCTGGCTGGGCAAGGGGGCATATGTAGATGTTAAATAACATTGGGGAGAGGATCGTCCCTTGCGTAATGCCATATACCACAGGGTAATATGGCAAGACCATTTCCCCAAGTGCCACCCTCTGTTCCCAACCATGGAGAAAGGAATATAGCCACTGCAAGGCAGTTCCCCATATTCCCACATTGGCAAGGCAGTGGGTCAGAAAATCATAACCGACCCTGTCACACTCTGCTGTTAGATTGAGTAGCATCAGCAGCACTGACCTGCCTCTATCCAGGTGCCTCCAGAGATCATCTGTGAGGGTGACCAGCACAGTCTCTGTCCTGTGGCCCAGGTGGAAGCCAGACTGAAATGTATCCAAGATAGAGGAATCATCCAAGAACATCTGGAGCTGTTCAGCAACTGCTCTTTCAACTACCTTACCCAGGAATGGAAGGTTCAATACTGGGCAGTAGCTGGCCAGGACCATAGGGTCCAAAGTTGGGGGTTTTTTTAGAGCGGTTGCACCACGGCCTCTTTAAGGCACCTGGGAACATCCTTGATGATAAGGACAAGTTGATAATATCTCCCAGGGAAGCCAGAATTCCGTCTCCACAGGCTGTAACAAGCCCAAGATGGGCATGGATCTAGGAGGCAAGTGGTAGGCTTCACAGTTGCCAGGGTCTGTCAACCTCTTCCTGGGAGAGTTGGCTGAATTGGTCCAACACTGGACCAGAGGATGGCCAAGGGGCTTCCATTTCACATACTGTTTCAACTGTGGTGGAGAGACAAGACTTTATCCACAAAGTAGCTTGCAAATGCTTCACAGCCAATAGCCAGTTCTTTATCATTTTGCTCCCCTTGTGGTAGGGAAGTTAATGTCCTAATTAACAATTGGGCTGGGCGAGAGCTACCAGACACAATGGAGGCCCACATAGAATTCCTTCTTAGCAGCCTTCACTGCCATCTCATAGACTTTCATAAGTGTCTCTAGTTGTCTTCGCTCCTGCTTCATCCTCCAGAGCTCCAGAGTATACCACAGAGCTTGTTTGGAGGAGGGGCAAAGAGGGCACTGGGGAGCAATTTCATTGATGGCTTCTGAAAAACGGCTATGCCAGTCCTCCACCAGCTCATCCAATTAATCACCAGGGGGCATCAGATCCCGCAGAGCATTTTGGAAGCCAATAGGATCCATTAATCTCCATGGATGAAAATAAATTAGCTTGCTGCCTAAACTGGAAGGGATTGGGGTGTCCAACCAAGCCTTCAGGGCAAAGTGACCATGGCACTGCCACCCTGGCCATCAGTTCCACTTCTATCCCCATCCCAAAAATAAGATCCAGCATGTGGCCTGCTTGATGTGTGGGAGCTGAAACAAATTGGGAGTATCCCAGTGCTGCCATAGATGACATTTAGGTCCCTGACATGTGAGGAAGCTGCATTGTCATCATGGACATTGAAGTCTGCCAAGACCAGTAGCCTTGGGTACTCCAGTGTCCAGCCCAATACCACCTCCAGCAGGTATTATGAAGAGTTAAAGAGTTAGAGTGCATGAGAGAAACTGCATAAATCCATAAATAAGAATTTAAATATAGATTTTTCAGTTCCTTTTTTGTAAAAACCTTAAAGTAATAAATCAATGTATTATATTAAGGACTGCTTATTTTGGTTAGCTTGATCTTCATTATATCTTTTTGCTTGAAAAAATATACCTTGAAGAATATATCATTATATCTTTTTACTTTATTATTTTCTACTTTAAAGTTTCCATTTAAACATATTCTGCATTTGCCATCAATGAATATAATCTAGCAAATCAGCCTACATCTGTTGAAGGAGACTCATGTATTGACAGGGGAGATCTATAACTATCTGTATTACTGAAGAGGCATGAGGCTTTCTAGTTTGAATTTTAAAATTTATGCTGAAAAAGCAACATGTCTTTTTAGTATGTAGTGAAAATGTCACAGAAACATCTGAATCTTAGGTCTTTTCCTCTTATTTTAGTTGTGTTCTTAGAGGTCTTTAGACTGTTTAAGAATTACTGCTTCGGATCCTACAAGCTGAGTGGAAGGCATTTTGCATTGCACATCTTTTCTCTCTCTCTCCTTGGAGTCCCCTATGGACCTGCAGCGGAAAAGCTTGTGCTGGAGTGAGGTCACATGGACTTTTTGGGAAAAACGCTTCTTGGCCTGGTATGGGAGTGTGCAATAAGGAGAGGCAATGTAGTAGAGTTGCCCTCTTGGTAAATGGAAAGTTTTCTCTGCTGTATTTCCTCTGCCAGCAGACGAGGAAGGTGGGGGTGATTTCTTCTCATTACCTCCTCCCACTATTGCTTTCTATGATATAGGGCACCTGTGTCTATGAGAGACTTGTGTACTTTAGCATCAAGGATTTGTTTGCCACAGGAGGGGGGGGATGCAGGAATGGTCTGCAAGAGCTTTTTACTTGCAGTACATAGGATCCAAGCCAGTGTCTTAATGGGTCCATTACCTCCCCCCATTAAGCCACTGTTTATTGGTGGAGAATGTGTGGAGAGGGTGGCTACTTTTAAGTTTTTGGGAGTGACTATCGAGCAAAATCTGACTTGGAGCGCTAACACCACTGCTCTGGTGAAGAAGGCCCAGCAGAGGCTTTATTTTCTCAGACTCTTAAAGAAAAACAACTTGAGTGAGAAAACACTGATGTCTTTCTATCGTTGCTCAATAGAAAGCATTTTATCATACTGTGTCTGTGCCTGGTTTGCCAGTTGTATGGCTGCGGATAGGAAGGCACTCCAGAGAGTTACCACCACAGCTCAGAAGATCATTGGCTGCCCTCTCCCATCCCTGGAACAACTGTACAGTTCTCGATGCTTAAAAAAGGCAAAGAACATTTTGCAGGACTCATCACACCCTGAACACTCCTTGTTTGAATTGCTGCCTTCGGGCAGAAGATACAGGACAATTAAAACAAGGACAAATAGATTAAAAAACAGTTTTTATCCAAGAGCCATTATTGCCCTTAATGCTGCATGAGATTGGAATTGGGGACATCAGTGGTTTAGTTGCTATGTGAACTTTAGGGGAGCTATGAAGCAGTTGTGAATGGCTGTGTGAGCGCGCATGATTATTGTGGTAGATCACTGAAATGTTTGCACTTTTAATTTCGTTGTACTATGTACAATGACAATAAAGTATATTATTATTATTATTATTATTATTATTATTATTATTATTATTATTATTATTATATTTAAAAGTGAATGCTAGTTGGCCCAGCAGAAAACATATTTTTACTTGTTTTGGATTAAGTAGCACAGTTATAGACTGCCAAAGATGCCTGAAGAGTGAAAAAGTGTGGATCCTGAATTTTCCTGAATGTGTTTTAGCATTCAGCAGTCCCTTGCCTTTCATGAGATTTTGTAAAACATTTATTGTATTGGCCTGTACAAAATGAACTGTGTAACTTTTTCTTTTCTACAAGAGGGATGTTGGACATGTTTCTTGAACAGCAGTTGCTGCCTCCCTAGGACCCAGAGTCGTGTTATTATTTTGTGTGTGTTGAGTGCTGGGTCTTCCTTTTTTCCTGCTGCCTTCAACTTTTCACAGCATTATTGTCTTTTCTCATAATATGACTAACGTCTGAAAGCCTCAGTTTAGTCATTTTAGCTTCCAGGGAGACTTTGGGCTTGATTTGATCTAGAGCCCACTGATTTGTCTTTTTGGCGGTGCACAGTAATAGTACTAATGAGCTACCATTGTACACAGCTCTTTTCTTACCACTGAGGAATCTGCATTGGAAATATCCATTCCACGCTCCGAATGTCTACAAATAATTGAAATATGTCATGCAATGAGACAAAAACTGCACAGAAACCAGCAAGTGAGTGAAGAGTGCACTAAGGCTACTGTGTTCTCTCTCTCTCTCTCTCTCTCTCTCTCTCTCTCTCTCTCTCTCTCTCTCTCTCTCTCTCTCTCTCTTTGGATTTCTATGCTATATCATGTTGTATTTTTATCAATATAGATTGCATAAAATGTTAGTTGAATATTTTCACTGGCTTTCAAACAAACCTGCAGGCTTTAATACTAACCCTTACACTACTTATAGTAAATTTAAGAAAGAATGAAAAGCCATGCAAATTATATCACAATTGCTTATGGCTCCATTTTTACTGTAGAGTAAATGATTTTAGGAGATGGATTTTTATATATTAAGAAAATGTAAGGAATATATCTAGAAGGAAGTATCTACAGAGGGACAAAGTTTGAGTCCACTGGTACCTTTAAGACCAACAAAGTTTGTGTGCACACACACTTCTTCAGATACAATGAAATGGAAGTTACCAGTCTATGCATATAGGTAGTGGGTGAGCAGCAAATTTGCTTAAGCAGAATAAACACTGTTTAACAGATGCAAGGACCAAACAGGAGTAACAGGCTTGGTTTATATGGTCACCATTTGTTTGGGTTTCATTCTGGGGGAAAACATAATGAAGGGAATAAAAATATCAAAATTCTATCTGTCTCTGATTTTGATATATTTATTTCCTTCACTTTGTTTTCCCCCAGAATGAAACCCAAACAAATGGTAATCTAAACTTGTTATTCCTGTTTGGTCCTTGCATCTGTTAAATACCTTCATGATGCTGTATGCTAATTTGCTGCCCATCCTCTACCTATATGCATAGACTGGTAACTTCCATTTCATTGTATCTGAAGAAGTGTGTGTGTACACAAACTTTGTTGGTCTTAAAGGTGCCATTGGACTTGAACTTTGCTCTTCTCTAGATATTTCCTTCTAGATATATTCCTTACATTTTCTTAATCACTGGAACAATCTAGCAGGCACCACAGCTATGAAAAAAATCATATTTTCAAAGGGGTTGTGCAAGGTTACCAAAGGCTGTGCCTGATAGCACTTGATGTTCCACTCTCCTCCTCTGTCCATTCTGATAAATGAGTGTATCTGAAGAAGTGTGCATGCACATAAAAGCGTATACCTTGAATAAAATTTTGTTGGTCTTAAAGGTGCCACTGGGCTCAAACTTTGTTCTTCTGCTTCAGAACAACATGTCTAACCTTCTGAATGTATCTAGAGAAGTTATAGATCAAGCTATAGAGACTGCATTTCTAACTCCAGAATATAAAAATTAACTTATAAATAAAGGAAGTGTTTGATCATGTTGAAAGAAATGCTCATGCATAGGTGACAAGTTACATTGGTTGCAGTTATGGATCTGCAAGTTCATTTCAGTTCTCAAAGGTGCTTTGACTTTGTTTGTCACATATTTTCTGTTGGAAGGCTTGGTGCATCAAAATGAAGTACTCCCATACACTGAGGATGCAAATGAAGATCCTGCTGACCACTGGAATACTGTGTGTTTGCATATACCCCAACATATATCTAGGGCTCAGTTAGTTCCCTTCAACCCCCTCAGCAATGTTGGCAGAGTTCAGGAAATAATCCAATCCATGCTTCGGAGTTTGCTTTTAATGAATTTACTGTAACAGGATTTTTGTGAAAAGACAACTGACTGCAAGACAGAAAGGCCTTCAGAGCACAAGCACCAACACTTACTAACACACAGCAAAGAGAGGAACAACATGAGGTAGGCTGGACTGCCAGAAAAATATTCAATAAACCCTTAACACTAGAGAATGCACCACAGCTCCCATAGGGTAAAAGTGGACTAAACTACTCTTTCAGCAGCATTTACAGTAAATAGACTCTTAGCAGGCTGTCACTTCTTCAATAGGCAGTACAGCGCCCCCCCCCCCCCGTAAAAAACCCACCCTAAATAATGCAAGATCAGGTGTTCTGGCTCACAGTGCTAAAATCTTCTGGCTCCTTTTTTCTGTTCCGTTTCCTCCTTTTTTCTACCATTATTGTTGCTTTTCATGGGCAGCTGGAGAGAGCTGGGAGCTCTCAGTGGTCCCAAACATTATCCAGATTTCAGATGTTCCTCAGTGGGATGAGGTTCCCGATGAAACAGGCCCAGTGAGCTGGAAGAATATGGAAAGAATTTCTGATTTAGGAAATATTAAGATTATTTTAAATAGGTCTGATTAGTTCCTTGCTGAGATAACACCTTCTCTTAAAGAGTGTAACAATTTATCATAGTACAGTTTTTTCCTATCTAGAGAAATGTTCGTTTCTTCGCTGCCAATCAAATGGTAGCAACTGACTTGAAAGGAGTCTTTCCCGGTCTTCTTCTAAGAAACCTAACTAAATATACTCTTTCCTCTCTCCTTGGTATTGCAAATCATTTTTTCTTAATATATTTCAAAGTAATTGAATTCTACAGGAAGCAACAGGAAATGCTTGCTGTTTCTTCTGCAGGTTAATTTGGCGTAATGTTACTCCTGACTATCTGTGGCATGTAAGTTATGGCTAAAAATTCCTCATTTTTAACATGTGCTCCATAAACTCAATTAGAAGCAAGGAAACCTACAAGGAAGGTTGTAATATAACCAGGACAACCCTTCCCCCAATTTTATAAAATAATTCTTATGAGTTAACACCGCTTTCTAGAAAGGTGATTGAACAGTGAGGTGAAAAACATTTCTGAAGGTACAAGTTTCTACTTGCTATAAAGTGGAAAGAAGAAGAGGAGATTGGATTTATACCCCGCCCTTCACTACCCAAAGGTGTCTCAGAGCAGTTTACAAACTGCTTTCCCTTCCCCTCCCCACAACAGACACCCTGTGAGGTAGTTGAGGCTGAGAGAGCTTTTGACAGAAACTGCTTTTTTCCAAGAACAGCCCTTATCAGAACTACGGCTTGCCCAAGGTCATCCAGCCAGGTGCACGTGGAGGAGTAGGGAATCAAACCCGGTTCTCCCAGATTAGAGTCCGCACACTTAACCACTACACCAAACTGGAAAGATATGCATGCTTATGTTCAAAGCCTTCCATAGCCTCACGGCCCCCTTCCTCTCTGCTTTCATATCCCACTATGGCTTTCCTCATGACCATTGTTCCTTCAGCTCCACCACCTTCAGTCATCCAAACTTCGGCTCCCTCCTATAACTTTGTTCTTTAGCCCTGGCTGCCCCTTATGTCTGGAATTGTCTCCCAGGACACTTGCATGTCTCCTCTCTCATGTGCTTTGAATCCTTCCTTTGTAACCCATCTGTTCTATGATGTCTTTGGCACATTGGCTGTTTCCTACTGAGACTAAGCCTAATCATGGGTGACTGGAGTGAATGCATCTCTTCCCCCACTCCCATTTATTTCTGCCTCCATCTCCTTCTGTTATTTCTCATCTGTTAGTTTTTAGATTGCAAGCACCTCAGAGCAGGAATCTGTCATTTTATAGTCCCTAAAGTGCAAAACACATCAATAACCTGATATGCAAATAATAAAATAATAATATAATTCAGGTTTTGAATTAAGCTCTACACAGAAAGATAATGTACTGTGGACTTGCTGGTCTGTTCATATTCATGAAGCAGGCATAATGCCATCTCCTGAGAATCCTGGAGCAGCTTGGTAGGTCGTTATTTTGGTTGTCAGTAGACAGTTATTCAAATCAGACTGTGCTGGAGTCTCTATAGTACCAGGTCTGTGTCTTAGGGCAGGAGAAGAACTGGTGCATGGAATGTAGTATCTTGAGGAAAAACCTATGATTTTTGTGGCGCAGGCAGGCATCTCTCCTGTTAAGCAACCAGTGAAAGGAAGATGGGGAGTGACAGTTGCCTAGTTACAGCTGCATTCTGAAGTAGGCTGTCTTTGCTGGAAAACTCTCCACTTCCTGTCTCTACTGATGGAGTAATCACTCTTGGGTCATTTACTAGCAGTAGGGAGAGCAATACCTTTAGGGGAGCCCTGTGCCTGTAAGCGTACAAGGCTTAGACCAGTTCCTTTCTCTCTATTCTTTTAGCTTCTATTTTTTTCTTTCTTTTCCTTCTTTACCTTATCCTGCAGGTCCATTTAGAAGGGACCAAAAATAGGGAGGGAGACTTTTATTAGCTGCTGACATTGTCTGTGGTTATGGTGAAGTCAGCACTTTGGAGGGATCCAGTTCCTCTGGTTGATGAACTGAAGTTTCAGAACAGTTTTTAAAAGCAGCCCCAATAGAGTGCTTAAAGTAATGTAACCTTGATGTCATCAGAGCATAAATTACTGTGGCATGAAGCAGCTGTGGCTGACCAAAGGTTCTATGTGCCATGGAGAAGATCTGAGCCTCCAACTGTAGGCCAGGATCCAACAGCACCCACACACACACACTATGAGTGCCCCCTATAATATCACAACTAATCATAAGAAATTAGATATTGTCCAATCTAAATTCTTGAGGACAATTTTACAGGTCCCTCATGGGGTCCCAAATGCCCTTATCCATGTAGAAATGGGTATGGTTTCAGTGGAGGTGAGGTTGTGGATCGCTGTGATCCATTATTGGCTGAAATTAATATTGCTTCCTAGGGGACTAATAAATTTAATCTTGTCGGACTCTTTTGTCCCCTCTTGGATAAAGGCCGTGGAAAAGAAATTGCCTTTTTATGGTCTCTCAAAACAATACTTATGTTCCTTGGGTTATGATGAGGCCAAGGCCTTAGTAAAACAAAGGATTTTCGACGTTGAGAGGCAGCATGATTTAAATAGTTTGGGGAAATGGTGTGCTCTGCTGGAACCCATGAACAGAATAATCTCTATGCCTTATCTTACCCATCTATCCAATCCAGAGTATAGGAGAATATTCACTTTAATGCGTTTTGATGTTCTTCCTTCTGCAGTCCTTGAAGGAAGATATAAAAAAATCCCATATGTGGAATGACTATGCCCATGCTGTGGGGGAGGGATAGAATCCTTAGAACATGTTATTTTTGATTGCATAGCCTACAGTGATCTTCGTGACTCTCTCCCTTTTTCTAAGACATTGCCACTTACACATAGACAAAGACTTTGCCTTTTGAGAGGCTTCCTTTCAGACAGGCTTCCTAGGGTCACCCTCCAAATAGCTAGATTTGGTTGGTTGGCATCAAGGATTAGAAATTTATTAGTTTCACAAACAGATGAATGAACAGGGGTTTTAAAAGGAAAAATATATGTATATATTTTTTTAACATTTTATTGGTTTGTAGTAGCTTATTTTAGAGCTGCTTTCTTCTAAATTTTTAACTTTGTAATCCGGTTTTGTATGTATACTGGTCTATGACTGTGACATCATAAAAATACAATACAATACACACACTATGGAGTTCCTCCTTTGGGGAATGCAACCCCTTCCAGGACAGGCTGACTCCTCTGTCTTCCAGTGACTCTTTCATTGGCCAACATTGCCTCATGATGCCATGTCTTAAGTGTCAGGGAGGCATCTCTTTGAGTTGGAAAAAGAAGAGTTTTTCAGTCGTTATCAGGAAAGGAGCTTTAAGCTGATGTGTGCCCGATTTCTCTTCTAACTGGAGGCATAACTTCAAGCCTTGTTGGCTAAAGCCAGCAGTGTGAGGGAATGGAACATCTCTTGACCTAAGGGAACTGAAGACGTTTCCCCACAGTACAGGGCTGTGGGGGAGGGAAACTATCTTGTTCCTTGAGCTTTTTGAGTCAGGGATAAATGATGATGTTAGCAGTCAGAATCCCTCCTCTCGCTGAGGGGCAGTTTATAGCTAGAAAACCATAAATACCCTTCATACAATATCAGTTCAAATATAAGCGCAATACACTGCCTGGCCTAAAACAATGTCAGCCAGAGACAAGTCTGGACATGTAGTTCAGAATTGTGGGAAAGACCAGCTGACCAGCTAAAAACCTCCTCCACACCCTAGGGAGACACATAATTTAGAACAAAGGGTTTCCCAAGAACATCTTGCCTCACCTTGAACTAATTTTGTCAACACCCAGCCTCACTTCCCCTCACCCGTTTATCCTAAGTAATCCTTAATGCTATTCACCGAACCTGGTAGCTTTTCCCCATGGTCATCAAGCATCATTAGCGCCTATAGTCCATCTCAGGTAAACCCATCAAGCATCTCCCAAATCATTGTCCACATCTTAAAAACCCATCAAATTGTTTGGGGGGCAGATATATCGGCTTGTCCCGGGGAACATTTTGCTCTGTAAATTATGGCATCTTGCTCCTTAGCTCTGTGTGTGTTCTCAAATACGTACACGCACTCCCAAATTTGTTTGGGCCTTCTCTTCTCCTCTCTGTGAAATGCTGGTCATTTTGCTGCTACTTCTGTAGACCTCTACAAGATCTGGTAATTATAGCCCTTTTCCCCTCAACTATTCCCACTCCTCTCTGATTTCATCTTAGCTAATCTTGTATGTGTTTTAAGTGTGTTTGTGTTTTGCCCTTTTAATTCTCTTTTAATAAAAAGCCTTTCTGGTTGAACATCTGCTTGGTTTATTTGAGAGTTCTCTTAAAGGGGAAAACTCCTGGTATACATTGGTGGAGATCCCAGTTAGCTGCCTCTTGCTCTGTCTCCTTAAGCTAATTATCCCAATTAAATAGGAGACTGCCTATTTATTTATTTATTTATTTATTTATTTATTTATTTATTTTTATAACTCAATTTATATCATGCCCTCCCCTAAGACTCAGGGCGGCTAACTATTGGGGCCAAAGCCATAATTAAAACAATTAAAACAAAATAAAAACATAACAATAATACAACAAAGTGCTGGTGCTCTGATATTCCCAATTCCAAGATGGGTTCCGTTAGGGTGGATCCGGATCAACAACGTAAGTTCCAAAGTGGTAGATAGCCAGTCTTCTTCCCAGGGCCCCAGACAGTATCTCTGTCAATTTTCGGCAACGGTGCATTTGATGGAATAGTAGTGGCAGTGGCTCCTACTTGAAAGCCTGGCGGAAGAGCTCTGTTTTGCAAGCCCTGTGGAACTGCACCAGATCCCGCAGGGCCTGGATCTCCTCCAGATCTGAGTAACAATGAGAGGATCTATCCTATTTCCAATACATCTAGTCTGGAATTTGCAAAGAAGCTGCTGTGCTGCCAAACAGTGCCCTAAAGGTGATCTAAACTCATACTGTATTTATTAAAATGCAAAACTAAGCTTTATTCCCAGGTGTGTAAACAAAAAAAAAGTGGTGATCATCTTACATCACATACAAGATACATTTATGTCTATTAATTTAAAAAAATTGTGCATAATTTTTTTGGGTGGGGTCAACTTACATTCAGGGCCAACTTCCTTTCTACTAAATACAGTACTTGGCAGTAGTGCCTAATGATGGAGAAGAGACCCTGAGTGACCCCCTCAGACTGTAGGGGTGAAGTTGCTTTTCATAAGACCCGCAAGATGGCAGTGCTAGCCATCTAAGCCTTAGCAATTATATATCTACTTGCAAGAGCCTGAATAATGTGGACTAGGAAATCATTGTAGATATCTCCTGCAATAAGAAGAGACTAAGTAAAGGAATCTTTAATCTGGCAGGGGTCTTTATGGTAGAAGAAACTGTGGCGTTCTTTGCTTCTAGGGCAGTGGTTTTGTCAACTGTGGCTAGATTCAAGCTGTCAGGATACCCACCTGACCTCCAAGAAGAAGTGATGCTCATCAATATTAAGCCCTGTTCTGCATCAAGTATAAGCCTGGTACTTACTTTGTGTATTCAGCCAAGGCACTCTTGTGGCTAAATTCATAATGTGGGAAAGCTTATCTTATTCTTTGCCACTTTTTAGACCAGCATTTCCCTACTAAGTCCACTGATGCTAACCTTGATGGGGGAATGGTTACTGTGTTCACAATCATTTTATAAAAATGTTCAGTTAATTTGGAACCTAAATGACCTTTTATTGTTAGTGGCTCATGGCTTGCAAAAATATTGTTTGTCATATTTCCTATCGAAGGGCATGCATAGCAGGTTTTGAAATTCCTATTTCTGCAATAGATTTTAAAAGATGTTTTAACAATAAAATGATGAATCAGAGGGCCTGTGTGTGAAGCTATCAAAATCAAACTATGCTATGAAACCATGGGCAATTGATCAAACCATCCTTTAAAGCTTACAGTGCATTTTATTTTCTATAATACAATAAATGTGATTTATTATTACATCTTTTCTTGTGTCCTCTGAAGCAATAGACCTGTTGCTATGGTTACCCTTCTGTGTTGACTGTGTACAAGGTTTTAGTTTTGTAGAGTCGGAACATGCTGACTTGGATTTCCACTGTCATGCAGTAACATGTTTCTTTACACTAGGAGCCAACAAAGTAGGCTTGTTGTGTGTACCCTGGGCAGGTGAAAACCTGTTTTCTTCCCCATGCCTGCCTCCACAGCAGCGATTTCTTCTTTGGAATAAGTTGCCTGGGCAAGCACTTGCAAAGAGAGTTCGAAGAGCTGCTTGTTGAGAACCTGTCTAGAAATGTCTGGCGTAGCTGGGTTTCCTGCTCTAATAGGAAACTTGGCTATGCCAAGCCCTACTAAAAAGTGGCACTTCTGGACTGTGTTGCCCATGGCAGCAGTAGTGGCTTGAAAGGCAGAGTAGAGCATGTTAACAGGTGGCTGGTAAATGTCTTGAAGGGGATATCTGCAAATTGTGAACTATGGCCCAAACCTTAGTCATTATGTAATGTAGATATGAAATGTCTAATTAAGATACTGTTAAGTATGATGGATTGTAATCTTTTTATCCCATAAAATCTTTCCCTTTAACCTTTCACTCCTGTATTCTTCACATTGTTCCCTTTCCCTGTGTGAACATATGGTGCATTGGCTAATGGCAGCAGACCCTCTGGCTGCCTTTGGTGTTACCACTAATGCCATAAAGAAGTTGGCCAACTGATTTCAGATTCCCAAAATAGTGCCTGTAGGGAGCAATATAAATCAGAGGCAGATTCATTTCAAAAAGCTATTTAAAGTTCTCTTCAGAATAATGAAATTGGATTTTTGGGTGGTGCTGTTGTTTTTAAAAATACCCTTTAAGGGTGGGCCTCTGGAGAAGGAAAAGCTGGCAAAGGATACATCATCAAAGCATCCCTTTAAAACAACACCCTATTCATAGTGATAGCATGGCACAGATGAATGACTCATTAATTTATAACTCATATGATAAAGATTGGTTTCTCATCAGGGGTTCCAGTTGCACCATGTGTCCTATATCACGGCTGTTCATTCAGAACTAATTTGCTGGATATTGCAAACTGTGCAGTTGCATATGGTGCTTATGTACCAGCATTCCTGATGTGGGCAATGGATGGCAAGTTAAATGAGTGGGTCAGGTGCAGAATTAGAATGTTCACGTTACGTTGATGTTGCCATTAGTAAATCTATGTGCTGTGAGGACTTGACATAATATTTCATAGCATCTTGGCAACAAAACTTTTGTATTATTTTCATATAATAGAATAGGAATATTCAATGATTAGGTTACCCAGACTTACTTAAATTGCAGTAACATAGCTTTTGGCTATTTTTTATTATAGTGAAAAATAATCTTTGGACTGTAAAATATGCTTCATACTTTTTTACTGTGCTGTGTGACAGTGGCTTGTCCTTTTGGTTTCTCTCTCTCTCATTGGCATGCAGCTTTGGCCAAGTATGCCTCACCAGATAGTCTAGCTGGACTTGACAAGAATGGCTTATCGATGGCTAAGAGAAGGTGAATCTCATATCTGTGCATATGCCTCAGAAGTATGCAGGAAGCCATTCCATGTTATATACTATATAGTTTCATCGTCAGCATAAAAACTCTCTGAGCCTATAGCAGTTATCACTGGGGCGGCTTGTACAGTCCACACTACTGTTGATTTAGTGGGATGCTTGGTTTGGTACCTTAAACAGGGGACCTGCAACTGGTTGTAACTGTTTCTATGGCTCTTAGCATCAAAGCATATTTATTTCCAATGGATGATCCACCCCTTAGAGTGTTTAAAACAACCATATTAGTCCTATGGATTGTTGCCTCCGACTATTTCAATCTGTGGATCCTCCATTAGCTTCATGAAGTCTACTTCTAATTTTTTTTACTGTGTGCCTTGTTTTGTTTTTCTTGTTTGTCTCCCATTCTACTCCTCCCCCCTTTTATTAAAAATAAAATCCCAACCCAGGAAAAAAAAGGGAATGCCATTGCCAATGTGGTTAATTAGGGTAAAATCCACTTGTGGGCTCCAAATCTCTAACTGTAAACCAGTACTCCTTGGAAAAATGTTTTGGAAACGTGAAGGAAACTATTGAATTAAAGAGTTCACAGCTATTATAATATTTTCACAGCTTTTCCGTGTTGTTGTGGTAAATTATAGTACTAATGAATCTCATTCAGAAAAAAAAAGTCCCATCATGATTCCCTCTGTTTTCTTAGTGCAGTAGTCAGTTACCACCCTGAATTCACCAGCCTATCCATACCCAGTCATGGCTGTACGCTCTGAACTGTATTACTGCTGGGTTCAACACCCTCTGCCCTTTTAATGCAAATACGTTGTTTCTTTAGGGTCAGCTTGTGGACCTGTTTGTTTCTGTTATGGGTGGTGGTAAACACTGAGGCAAAAGCAAACTCTTGACTTTGGCCTTGAAGTTTTGAAGCTTGGACAGATTTATTTTAACATTGTTAGTAAACCTTGAAAATGACTGACAACCTCTAGTCGACTTCCAACATGTAATAAATTCAAGGTTTCATAGGAACACAATTATGTGGTTTACACACACACACACACACACACACACACACACACACACACACACACACACACACAGAGCACTAGTGTAGTGTTCTGCAGCAATATGCCTCGTCTGGTAAACAACAACACCACCCAGTCATTGTTTATAGGACAGCTTTATTCAATCGAAGAAGAAACCAAGAAGGGAGAGCAAAGAACAACATCACATATGCCTGAAAGCCCTGTGACCCTCCCCATTCTATCAGGTTAAATACATCACAACAGAATGGAAAGCCACCCACTTAAAGATACACACACATGACAACTAGTATAAGAAAATTGTGGGGTCTGTGACATGCTTTATTTATCAGTTATTGCAGCAATGCTCTTCTGGTCACCTTTTAACCATTTCCCCCACTTAGGGTTATCTGTTTTGTCCTCCCCCAGAGCCTACACTTTTTCTGTCATTGTACCCACTTTGTGCAATGTGTTACTGAAGAAGGCGAGGGAGGTATCTGCTCTTCAGGCATTACAAAAGAAATGCAAGGTGGTTCTCTTTTCTGGCACTCTTACAATGCAATCTTATCCAAAATTGGCTTAGATGGATTTAGATTAAAGGAACTCTGCACAGGATTGCACTGCTAGTAAGGTTTAAGTTCTTTTGGTCCTGGAGGATGTATTATTTGCTTGGGGTTTATTTACAGGGTATTTTGTTTCTCTTGTTTTAGGGGTAAGGTGGAGATACAAATTTTTTAAATAAATTGCAGGGTATAGATTTTTATTGATAACTGAAATTACTTAGCAAGGAGAGCTCTTTTGTATTAGCATGGTGTTCTTCTATTATTGAACTGAATCTGGATTATGGAACCTAGTTCAATCCAAGAAAGTAGAACTGTTAACAAATCTGTATATTTTTATAGATTGAGCTAATCTAGACTTTCATTATGTCCTATGAGAGTGGGCTTAATTGTACAAACACAAACTTCATTGATAACATTGTGTTAGAATTATTTCCTAATGCTGTTTCTTTCTTTTTCAGACTTCTAATGTATCAAAACTTGCATTGCCTTGGACTCTAGGAGGAAATCTCATTACACAGCCAATGACTCTCTTGGATCTTTGCTATGGCAAGACACAAAATTTAAATCTTATATATGTGGTAAGGACTTCATAATCTCAGATACAAGTAAAATCACTGCTCTTGAGCAGATTTATGTGTTTATTTAATGCATTTTCATTATCACTTTATATGAATACACAGCACTGCCTTATACTGAATCAGACCATTGGTCCATCCAGCTTAGTATTGTCTACCCAGACTGGCAGCTGCTCTCTGGGGTCTCACATTTTCTGACATCCAAGGCAGCATTTCAGATTTTAAATAAAGAACAATAAAATTTGTCTCAGGGCATTGTCTGCCTTCTCAGAAATTGGTGGTATGAGGCTGGGTATTTCTTCCCTTCTCCTCAAGGCACAAGGAGTAGTCTCAGATACAACAAGTAGAGAGCCAGAACATATTAGAGACTCCAAATGATGTTTATCTGCATTTTTTTCTCATTCTGAGATCCAGATGTTTAGAATGTGTAGTTTTTGTTAAAATTAAAACATTAAAATACAAATTTGGAATGTGAAGTATTGGTTCATTTTGGGATGGTACAGAGGTATTCTGTACAGAATAATTATGGCAGTAGTCCAATTCCTTGATCCAGAATGGGACACACATTCGTGATTGAAAGAAGAAGAAGAGATTGGATTTATACCCCGCCCTTAACTACCCAAAGGTGTCTCAGGGTGGCTTACAAACTCCCTTCCTTTCTCCTCTCCACAACAGACACCCTGAGAGAGCTCTTGACAGAAACTGCTCTTTTTCAAGAACAGTTCTTATCAGAATTATGGCTTGCCCAAGGTCATCCAGCCAGGTGCAAGTGGAGGAGTGGGGAATCAAACCCGGTTCTCCCAGATTAGAGTCCACTCACTTAACCACTACACCAAACTGGCTCTCACCAAACAAATTATATTTATTCCAATGTGACATGAAGCACTGCTTTCCAGATTCTTGTTTTTGTGAGTTGTCCAGAAAATACCCATCTCCCTTGATTTCAGGGAGGTAAATTTAGAAATAAGAACAGACACTGTGAGGCTGACATGTAAAAGAAGAAAAGGGCATTTCTAACCTCTATAGTTTGTCAATGGTGTGACCTTTTGAATCTGAACTGAAACAAATCGGCAATGACAGTTCCTGATTTTCACTGATCTCACTTGAAAAACATTGCAAATTGTATCTTGGCAGAAGGGGCTTTCATGATGAATTATTCATGAAAATAACTTCATATGGAACACCTGCTGAGAAGAACTTGCATTGCATATTAACATATATGCAGTAAGCTTTGCAATTAAACCGCCAATATCAAAACTGTTTGCTGTGGCAATGTTATAATGTGTCATGCTAAAGGCAATGACAAATAAGAGTTTGCATTCCTGGAGCATTTCATAATTTTAATTAGTTTTGGGAAAAGGTCACCTTCTAGCAACATAAAGGGAGCCACACTTGGCCTTTTCCCCTATCAATAATTCTAGCAATTCCCCTTCATTTTAGCTTGTATTTTCATACATACAATACAGTTATTACCTACAAATCTAAGGGGTGTTTTGTTCTTTGCTAATCTAAATGCTGAAGATCAGATGCAGTCTTGAGACCAACAGCCCCACATCTGAACTGATGAACACATTTACTTGAAAACAAGTTCTGTTTGTTTTAAATGACATTTGTTTCCATGTAGATGTTTTCAGGGCTGAGCAGTAAATCTCATGATATCACTGGCTTTGTAGTCAAGAAGCATATACAGTTCTTTCTTGAGGTTTCTAGATAGCTTCACAGGTGTAACTGGATAAGTATTGGTCATACACTTGAACCTCCTGGATTTTTCTTTAGGATATCCCTAACCCCTTTCAAGCCAGATAATTTATTTCCACCTAGATATTTGCAGTTATTGTCATGTTCCCCACATCATACAAATAATGCATCCATATCCTCATTTAGAATTGGGTTTCCATGTACATATCCATAGCTGTATGGGGATCACCTGCATAGCTAGATGCTGTGTACAGGGTTCCCTTCTCTAATTCAGGAGCATGGACACGGTATACACAGAGCTCCTTTAAAAATAGCTACACTCAAAGCTATTCATTGTCCAGAAGGAGAATAGGGACTAGATTTGGTTCTTCTCCCCTCTTACCTTTCCTATCACATACTTGGTATGCAGTCTTTTCCTCTTAAAGGGCTCTGTATTGGATTAGACAAAGGCCTTGAATTGTACAAACAAGGTTGCTGATACTCTCCAAAAATGTAAAGACTGAGACATCTTTAATCTAAAGCATCCTAATCCATCACATAAATTGAACTCTTAAGTAATTCTGGATTGCTGTTTCTCAGTTCTTTCTTAGTCCCCATTGTTTGGTGGACAACTTAGTTCCCAGGGAGCCGGTTTGGTGTAGTGGTTAAGTGTGTGGGCTCTAATCTGGGAGAACTGGGTTTGATTCCCCACTCCTCCACTTGCAGCTGCTGGATGACCTTGGGCAAGCCATAGTTCTGTTGGAGCCATTCTGAAAGAGCAGTTCTTGAAAGAGCTCTCTCAGCCCCACCTACCTCACAGGATGTCTGTTGTGGGGAGGGGAAGGGAAAGGAGTTTGTTAGCCACTCTGGGACTCTGAGTGAGGGGCGGGATATAAATCCAATCTCTTCTTCTTCTTTTCATAGGCCCTTTCTGGAACAGGCTGTACCTTCTTAGGTCTCCTGGAGATTAAGACATGTTCTGAATATTGTTCCAGGCTCTTCAGATGAGTTATAGCATCCAGCCTTTTAAGGAGAAACACTTTCTTCTTCTTCTTAGCTATCCAGTATGCTTTGTTAATCAAGTTATTTGTAAGGAACCGGTTCATATTCTCCTGGATTTATGATATAACTAGTGTGATTACTTCAGGATTTGTGTAAATTTTCAGTTCAATTAACAATTCAGAGATTTTAAGTCCTGTTAACAATTCGCAATGTCCACGCTTTAACCCTTCATTTTTAGTACTGAGCTTTGAATTTGAATTTCTTTCCATTCTCTCTTTCATAGAACATTGCTGTAATCTTGCTCTAGATCTTATTTCTGAAAACCTCTAAACTGAAAACTTTTAAACTGTACATGTCTATAGTGTCTAAAGAGAAACTTTGCAAAGATCAGTTTTTAAAATTTCATTCACCATCTTGTCCTTCCATCATGTAGTCTTCTTGAATCAAAGCTTGATAAATGTAAATGAAATATTTCATATATGAACAGTGATGCTTTAACTCTGTCAGCAATAAGCTGAATGGATTCCTCCACATAGGTAAAACACATTATCCATTTAAAGGGATCTGGCATGTCATGTTGTTCTTGTGAAGCGCTGTCATAGTAAACCAAAAGTTTCCATCATACCAAAGCCATCTAGTATAGGGTTTTTCCCCAAATAAATTTCATGCCGTGCAGTGTTTTGTTAACAAAAGACATCATATAATAGGACAGGAGCCTGTTCTGACAATCATATCTAGATCAAGTGTGGTAGCGACCACTGTGTCTCCCACAATATAATATACAAAGGACAACACAATTTTTCTGCATAGTGGAAATCAATACATTATTTCCATTTTGCCTTACTATACTAATTCATAGGGGTCATATTTATTTTATATATTCATTTAAAACATTTCTATGCCACCTTTCTGCCCAACTCAGTTTTCCGAAGATGATGTTGTTCAGTTCAGCAGTTGGTCATCTGAGCTGCAAAGCTGCCCAGCTACTGCCCGCCCCCTTGGCTTACCTGCATGGTTGTATTTTCTCCTAAGGAGAAATTGGTACCTCCCATCTGAAAGGCTCTGTTTTGAACCCTCCAGAGAGTGGAGAAACTTCTTTGCTGTGTCCAGCCTATGCTTCAGAGGTTGGATGCAGCAGAATTGTTTCCCTATTCTGGGGATGGGTGGGTCAGAATGCTTCTTCTTAGTGCTGAGGTAGTGTTTTGACCATTCCCTGGGATCTAGGAAGCTTCTCCACTGCATCAGAAAGACTTCTGGCTGAAATGCTCAACTCAGGCCCCTCAAGTGAGGGTACAACAGGCGTACAGCATGGCTTCATGAGATATATGCAGCATGTGGGTCATGTGCTGTGTATCTGTGTAACAGAGTTGTGATAGGGAACCTCTCTAACATGATATATTTTAATACTACATTAGAAAATTTCACATTCGTAATTCTAATCTGATGTTAAATATATATCACATCAGATTTACTTAATTTACATCAGACATTTGTACTGAATCATTAGGTATGCTTTTCCAGAGCTTCTTGAATAAGAAATAAGTGAACAGGAAAGGGAGGAGACATAGAGGGAGCTCCTTAACTCATTGGATTAATCAAAGGCCAACTGAACATTCTTCACAATAACTCAATTTCCTTTACATGGAAGGTTAAATCTGCTGTTGCTCAAGTTGCTGTGTCTTCCTGAGCTAAAACATCTGAAAACAGGGATGTAGTAAAGTGAAATGGTTTATGGCAGGGGTGTCAAACAAACATGTGGCCTGGGGGCTGGATTAGGCTCCCCAGTGGGCTTCTATCAGGCCCACAGTGGAACTGACTGTCTTCTGCTTCTTCTTTCAGTTCTGCTGCTGCTGTGTCATCATAGGTTTGCAGCTTACAGATACATACCTGATCAACATACTCAAGATTGCAACAGCACAGACATTTTGATGCACTAATTCAGAGCAAGAGGTGTCAGTTATCAGACACTGTTAAATAAACAAGATATTGCAAGAGTGCTAATGTTTTAAACATGTTTTTATTTTAAGTTAAAAAAACCCTTTGAGTTTTTGTCCTTTATAAAATTTATATCTCCACTACCTGGCATTACATTCCATGACACACATGGCCCGGCCCAACAAGTCTCATTTATGTCAGATCCGGCCCTCATAACAAATGAGTTTGACACCCCTGGCTTAGGGAGTGCTTTCTTAATAGAATAAAAGACATGTTTCTAAATGAATTTAGGAACACTGTTAGATCAGACCAGTAACCCGTCTAATCCAACATCCTGTTTCACACACTCACCAGCCAGTGGTCCCAGAAGCCCAACAAAATGGCACAGAGGCCAAGGCCTTCCTGCCTTTTTCCCCTAGTATTCAGATATTTTTCTGCCTCTGGAGATGATGTAGGTGTCCTCAGTGGCAAGATCCATATGCAGATTTCTGGCTGGAAACAGCAGTAAGGTATACTTTGATGGCACACCTTTATGCTTGACCATGCCCCCACTTGCCAAGCCTCAGCCCGCTGTTCTTCCCTCTCAGCCTCAGGGAAGTGAGAGCTAGCATTGCTGCTCTGAGTACCCTCCTAAGCAGAACAGCTCACGCAGCCTGCAAAATTGCCTCTTTATCTCATGATTTGACACGTTGTGGTCCTCCCTTCTGGGTTTCCCTTGCTCCTAATAGCTACTGCTCTTCAACGGGCTATTTCCTGGCCAACTAGCACTGTCCTTGGTGTACCATCTGTGGACTCATCCATCCCTCAGGCAACTTCTCTGCTGTGCCATGAACCACTCTTCCCCTGCCTGCCCTGCTTGGAACACACATTACTCTCCTTCTGGTTTTGACCCCTAGACACCTCCCTGTGCCTCAGTCATGGCAGTGCTCTTCACTACTTCCTTCCCTTCCCCCTGCAAGGCTGGGCATCACAACCAAAAGGGAAGTTAAGCAAACAACCACTGTGTCTTACTGTCTCTCCCCCCCCCCCCCCCATAAAAACCAAGATTAAAAACCTGAATTATTTAGTGGATTATAGTTTCAGGTGGGTTAGCCATGTTGGTCATCAGTAGAAGAGCAAGATTTGAGTCAGAAGCCCCTTAAAGAACAAAAACAAAAAACCAGGGTATAAGTTTCAGGAGTTAAAGCTCCTTTCATCAGCTACCCAGACATATCTGATGAAGGGTGCTTTGACTCTCAAAGGCTTATACCCTGGACATCTGCTTGGCCTTTAAAGTGTTACTGAACTCGAATCTTAGTGGAATATACGTAAGTATAATTCTTTACTGGATTCAAGCTGGTATTCCAAAATGAAATTGACAAGTCAGTTTGTAGTTTCTAAGGAACTTGGGGTCAATATTTCTGTGGTAATATGTCACAGGGGCACTAAGTCCAGTCTGTCGCCATCCTTGTTGCCATCCTCACCACCTTCTGTTGCCTCTTTTCTTGCCCGGGCTGGTAGCCTAGTGCCAGAGGAGACTGTAGAAAAAAACAATACATAATCATAAACACATGGAGAAACAGACAGCTGCGAGCATTATAGGATTATTTGTTTGAATATAGATTTTGAAAGACAGGGGTTGACAGTGTTATCTCCCTTGTACACAGCTGTGATGTTCTGTGTGATGAATGGCTACATTTTGGGAATCAGACTACTTTTGATGGTCTTCTGTTGTCCTTTGAGTATATGTGCCTGTGCATCTGAGTATAAAGAAGCCTTGAAATAAAACCTCATTTGCAGTTGTCTCTACATGAAGCTTAGAATGTCAACTATGAAATGCATGATTATGTGTTAGAGTTGGAAACATCAAATGAATACTGAATGAAGCTGAAGTAAAGTCGTACATAAAAGATAAGCAACTCATGTTGTGGCTATCAAACAACTGTGTCGTACGTAGAAATCTGAATGACTATTTACATTTAAATGTTTTTCTTGGCAGGTTATTTTAAAAACGTATATAATGAGCCTAGTATTCTCAGAATGTATGGTAGTCTAGTTTTTTAATATATCTGGTGTCACAAACTGCCAATTTCTCTTACCTTAGCACTAAACATTTCAGATGTTTTCATGGTGCTTGATCTTAGTGGTGATTTTCTTGTTGTTCACTAAATGAAAACATGCTGTTCAATAAATTGCAAGTACATCTGGCTAAAGGTTTAAACAGGAAAAGGACACAGGATTCTGTGGTAGGTAGAAGATGGTAAACATTCTCTTGTTTATGCTTTTATAATACTCTGTTTAGAAGTCTGGATTTTTATTTTTTTTCCTTTTGGCTATTCTACCTTTGAGCCATTACTTTAGAAAAACAATCAGCCTTAGAGTAGAGTGGCTTTGATCTGTGTTTTCCTATTTGTTTTAAGAAGCTAGAAGTCTGGCAATTTGTTGTGTTTGATGCTTTGTCAGATCGTGCCCCCTCAACACATGTTCTCCACAGATGGCTTGGAAAGGGTAGGGGAGGAAGAGAAGGCAACATGCCTGGAGTTTGACATCTCCGCTGAAGTTCCCGAAAGATTGTTTTATAAATGTCAGCCTAGCTGCTGTAGAGCCTGCAGGTGCTCAGCTTGGGCATGTGGCCTTTCACCTGGCATAATTAACTGACTTTATTCCCACAATGTTTACCATTTCTTGTCTTAACCTTTTTTGTTCTCCCAGAGTGCTCTTGAAGGAAAACTCAGCAAGCTGTGGAGACACCTGTTTGCCATGAGGCAAACTCTGAGTCTCATGCTTGCCCCAGGACAAGGGTCTTCTGAGACAGCTCATCACATCCTACCAACTGCTGTTTATGCTAGGCTGATAAATCAGGCAACTCAGTGTCATCGGTCCGTGGCAGAATGTTGCAGTGATTTGCTCACTTTGACACTGCTGGTACCTTCAGCACCTTGGGTGAGTATTCTGTTTGGAATGTTGGGAAATGGGTTGGTTTCAAAGGCATTTTCAATGCTTTTCAAAATGCTACATTTTCCTAGTGATGTATAATCAAGACCTATTCTGCCTTTGGCTATTTGTGCACAGGAACAGAAAGTGTCTATCTTTCTTTTTAGAGAAAAGTAGATCACGTTGCTTGAGACTGGCAATGCATTGTAAAATGTTGCACAGTTGTGGTGGGCTGTACCACTTTTTGGGGATGATGAAAATGTTTGGATCCTTTTTGTAAGTTACACTGCAGTTTGAAAGCTGTTAGTGTGTGAGTTTCATTGGGCCTGATGAAAGAAACTCATAGTGTGGTTTTCTCTCACAAGGGAGAAATTGGGCCAACACAGGAATGGAAGAAGTTCCAGTGTGGGCTGTTTACATTACCCACTGTTGAGAGAAGCAGCCAAAATGCATCAAATTCCATGCTAACATTTGTACATAAAAAGCTAGGCCTTTGATACTGAGGAAGGGATCTTGGCAAGTGGCTCAGTCATGGAAACCAATACTAGACTTCCTCATTTTGGGAGTAAATATTCTGAAAAGGTGAGCTACAGGTGTGAATTCATGAGAATATTCCTGAGGACAGATCAATTTCTGTACACAGAATGACTTCCACCCCCTCCCCCTTATGCAGCTTAAATTGCCCCTCCCCCCAAGTATTGCTTTTGATGGACAAACTTCTAAGAGCAGCATTTCAGGGGCATATTTTGAGCTGAAGCAGGAGGGCAGGTGGAGGCCAGAAAATCACACTTCACAGACATACTTACTGTCTGCAGAAATTATCTGGAGGATCAAGGCACAGATTGCAACCTTCCTGTAAAGGAGCAGGTGTCAACCCTTTTATTATTTATTTGATTTATATACCACCCTCCCCGGACAGACTCAGGGCAGTGTATAACAATTAAATAATACAATTAAAATAACATTAAAATAACAATTTGCATGGAATAATATAAAATACCATGTAACAGCAGAGAGATCAGATGTTAGATCAAATCTGATGTCTAATCAGGTGTCCAGTTAGATCCAGGCCACTGGTGGATGATTGGCCAAAAGCTGGGGGAGGACATCGGCTGCCTCAACCAGATGCCTGGTGGAAGAGCTCCATCTTACAGGCCATGCGGAACTGCAATAAGTCCTGCAGGGCCCTAATCTCATAGGGGAGCTCATTCTTCTCAGCCCTGGTCCTGGTTGAGGCTAATTGGACATCCCTGGGGCTGGGGACCACTAAGAGATATTGATTTGTGGACCTCCATGCCCTCTGGGGCTCATATGGGGAGAGGCAGTCTTATAGGTATGCTGGCCCCTGGCTGTATAGATTTTTAAAGGTAAGCACCAGCACCTTGAAATGGATCCAGAATTCAGTAGGCAGCCAGTGCAGTTCACACAGCACTGGGTGGATACGAGCCCACACAGGCATCGCCGTCAACACCCGTGCTGCCACATTCTGCACTAGCTGCAACTTCTGGAGCAGAGTCAAGGGCAGCCCCATGTAGAGCGAGTTACAGTAATACAGTATGGAAGTGATCATTGCATGGGTCACTGTAGCTAGGTCTTGGGGAGTGAGATATGGGGCTGATTGCCTGATCTGCCTCAGATAGAAAAAGGCAGACCTGGTGGTGGTGAACTGGGTCTCCATGGAAAGAGAGGCATCCGGGAGCACCCCCAGACTCTTCACCCTTGTCATAGGCACCAGTGGAGTCCCATCAAAGGTTGGGAGCCTAATCCCCTGACCCAATCCCCTGCGACTCAGGTACAGGACCTCCATCGGCTCCATCAGGTACAGGATCTTCAGTCGGCTCTGTCATAACCATCCAACCACAGCCTCATCCAGATGTCCTGGTGCCGTGTCCGGGTGGCTGTTCATCAGTCAGTCAGTCACCTTTATTGGCATAACATAACATAAATAGTGCGAACATAGGAAAATATTAGAGGGATCCATCAGTAGATAGAGCTGGGTGTCATCCACATACTGGTGACAACCCAGCCCATATCTCTGCATAATCTGGGCCAGGGGGTGCATATAGATACTGAACAGCATTGGGGAGAGGATTGCTACTTGCGGGACACCACATTCCAGTGGATGCCACTGGGATAATCCCCCCCCAGTGCCACTCTCCATCCCCGACCCTGAAGGAAGGAGACCAGCCACTGCAAGGCAAACCTCTGTATCCCAGTTTTGGCGAGTCAGTAGGTTAACACTTCATGATCAACCATGCCAGTAGGTCAAGAAGAATCAGCAGCGCCGATCTGCCTTGGTCCAGCTGTTTCCGGAGATCATCCATCAGGGCAACCAGCACCGTCTCCATCCCATGGGTGGGGTGAAAGCCAAACTGGAAGAGATCCAGGACTTTAGCCTCCTCCAAGAAAGCCTGAAGTTGTGTTGCCACTACCCTCTCAACCACCTTAACCAGGAATGGTAGATTGGACACTGGGGGGTAGTTATTAAGGACTGTTGGGACTGCCTAACTGGAAAAGCTGGCTTCTATTGTTTTGTTTTTCTTTTAAGTTTATGGCAGAAGACGGACAGCTGCTAGGTGGCAGACTGTGACTCTTAAAGGGGAAGACGCGGCAAAGGAGAGCTCACAGTCTACTCACCCATACACCTAAGCAGTAGAACAAAAAACGACAGAATATATAGCTTTTGAATGGTAAAACTTTGGCTGATAGTTAATAAACATCCAGTGTGAGGAAAATAAACTATTTGATGACTGTGCCAAACTGATACTCTTTGTAAAAACCCTTTAACATGCATACAGACCCAACATTAATAGGGCTGTAGAACTGAACTCCAACCTGATGGACTCTTTCTTTGGCAAGTCTTAAATATTTAGAACAGTCAACTAGAGATAAAGAAGAAAAGAGAAGAGAAGAAAAGAAAAGGAAGAAAGAAAGAAAGAAGAACGAAGAAAGAAGAAGGGGGGGAAATTTACTGCTTATTAACATCTGTGATTTAAGTATTTGTTAAAGAACTTCTCAGTTATAAATTTTTGTCAAATGTATGCTATTTAAACAACAGATGACTGAATTAAATAGTAGATAGTCAAATTTGGATTAGGCTAGTCCAGATTAGTAATAGCAATTGTAGAATAGGAAGTAACTGTAGTATAGTGATAGTAGTATAGTAGTATAGTGAGCAACAGATATAGAAAACAGAAAAAGAATGAAATAGAATTATTAGTAGAAATTAAGGATAAAATAATCAGTTAAGAAATTAATAATGAACCAAGAGAGGGAAATAGGGAAGATAAATATAGACTGACATACTGTTAATTCAGTTGAAATGGTAAATAAACAGAACAAAACCCTAAAGTGTTACATAACTTATAGGCGGAAGCAATAAGAGAATGGATAAGTCAGGTGGTCAGAGACTCCCCTCAATTTCTTCATCCGCAGTGAACCTGCCACAAATGTCTCTGAGAGACTTGCAGAATTTAATCCAGGAATCTGTAACAATGGCAGTCAACGTAGCGGTAGAAACAGTGGTCGCAGAGGCAATAGAGTCGATCTAAAAAAAATTAGAGGAACTGTCTCAGCTAGATGAACTAACTTCTCAACTGACCGCACAAAAGAAATTAAAAAACAAATAGGAGATAACAAACAAGAAATCGCTACACTTGCAAATCAGATAAGTAAGATAGAGTCAAAAACAGAAGTACTAGAGATGCAACTACAAGCGGTAAAGGAGAAGCAAGAAACTCTGGAAGAGTCTTTAATAAAACTCGAGATGGACAAAGCTTCTTATATATTATGACTGCAAAATCTCCCTGAAAAGAACGAAGAAAATATAAAACGAGAACTAACCCAAACTTTTGCTGACTACCTCGGAATGGAATCCTGTAAAGAAATGACCCAGGAAATAGACTTAATCTATAGAGTAAACTCAACATATGAAAGGCGCAACAAAGTACCGAGAGAAGTACATGTAAAATTCTGTAAAAGAGAAATGAAGGATAGAATACTCAAAGTCAACAATGAGACACCCTTTATGATATGTGACTCAGAAATTAGAATCTTGAGAGAGATTCCCTGGAGGATTAGAGAAAAAAGACAAGACTACATGACCTTGGTCAACCTCCTGAAAGCTAATGAAATACAATTTAGATGGCTGTTACTGGAAGGAATATTCTTTATATATGAAGGGAAAAGATTTAAAATTAATTCAACGTTTAAAATTGAAGATTTTATAGATAGATATGGGAAAAATCTGGGGTGGCAAGATGAAGATTATAATGACACTGATGAAGAACTCTAACAACAAAATATGGCCACAAAAACAGATGATGCAGGGGAAAAAAACAAGAGCTATATAAAAAAGGAGAAATATCTACCCATCACAAATGACGACAAGACAACAACAGAGGAACAAGATGGGGATGACAGAAGAAGATAAAGATGAACAGACAAACTTTAAAGCTACTATCAATCAACGTAAATGATTTAAACTCACCACAAAAAGGGCAAGAATTTTCCAGCAAATCCAAAAGGCAGACGCAGAGGTGATATGCTTACAAGAGACACGTGTGAAAAAAGAAGATCAACGACTTCTAGAAGTAAAGAAATTGGGGAAAACCTTTATTACTACAGATGAAAAGAAAAAAAGAGAGGCGTAGTTACTTATGCTAAGGAAAGCTTATACCCAGAATTACTATTCAAATCTGATGATGGAAGACTTTTAATAATTTGAATTCAAAGACAAAATAAATCAATGTTGATCTATGCACCAAATCAAAATCAGGAAAAAAATTATGAACTGGTAAGAGAAATTATACCTAAGCAAACATTTAATGAAATCTGCCTAGTAGGAAATTTTAACGCCGTTTGGGATAGAACAATGGATAGGAAAAAACATCAAATAAAACACAAACAAGGAAATGAACTTCCAAAGGCCTTTATAAATATGGTGGAAGAGTTCAGCTTGGTAGATACGTGGAGAACACAAAATATTGGTAAAAAAGACTTTACCTACTACTCATCCAGACATAAATCCTGGTCCAGGTTGGACATGATATGGAGATCAACTGGAATTATAAATGACATAGGAGATGTGGATATTCTACCAGCTACCGATGTAGATCATAATCCAGTTATGCTGATGTTGTTGCATATACCGAAAAGAAAAAGATGGATAATGAATACAAATTTACTGAAAGACCCTAAATTTATAACAGAGTCGAAAATAGAATTTCAACACTTTTTAAAAGAAAATATTCAACCAGAAGTTTCCACAGAAACAATTTGGGATGCATTCAAGGCATACACAAGGGAAAGGTTTATCAGATATAATGCCTGGAAAAAAATCCAAGAAAGAAACAAGTTTAACCAGATACAAGAAAAAATTAAAAGAGAAGAAACTGAAATGAAAAAAATCAAACCGTAATATACAACAAGTTAAAAACAAAATTAAAAACCTACAACATCAGTTAAATTGCCTCTTAACCAACGAAATTACGAGAAAGATTGAATATACAAAACAATATTACTTTGTGAATGCCAACAAACTGATGAGATGGCTCGCATATAAACTAAGAATAGAAAGAGGAAAAAAAATCATTAAGAGTCTAAAAAATTAGGAGGGAGAAGAAAAATCTATGTTGAAAGAACTTAAAAGCGTGGTGGAAAAGTTCTATAAGAAACTATACCTTCAAGAAGCAGTCCAACAAGAGGAAGTAAAAGACTTCTTTGAAAAACTTACAAGGAAAAAATTTTCAGAAACCCAAAAGAAAACGTTAAATGAACCAGTCTCCACATGCAAGATAATCGAAGCAATAAAAAACCAAAAGGATAAGAAGTCACCAGGATCTGATGGGATCCCAGCAGAATTTTATAAGATTTATGAAGACCAAATGATATCTCCACTGAAAAATGCAATAAATAATATAACAGAAAATGGTAAAATCCCAGATTCCTGGAAGGAAGCATTAATTACATTAATACACAGACAAAGGTCGGAGAAAAATGAAATTCAAAACTACAGACCAATATCTTTACTAAACGTTGACTATAAGATATTTGCATATATATTGGCCGCTAGATTAAAGAGGGTGTTAACACAGGTTATCCACAGAAATCAGGCAGGCATCTTACCAAAGAGGCAGATTAAAAACAACGTAAGAACAATCCTGGACATGTTAGAATTTTATGAACAACATCCAGAAAAGAGTATGGCTTTATTATTCATTGATGCCAAAAAAGCCTTTGATAACCTGAATTGGTCTTTCCTACTGACCAAATGAAAGGTTGGGACTGTGGAGAAATTTTTTTTGATACTGATTAGAGCAATTTATGATAAACAGTTGGCAAAAATAATAATTAATGGGGACTTAATCCAAAACATAGAAATCCAGAAGGGCACAAGACAAGGCTGCCCACTGTCCCCCCTGTTATTCATTTTTGCTCTGGAAACTTTATTAGATCTGGTCAGAGAGAAAAAAGAAATCAAAGGACTCCAAATTAAAGGTGAACAATTCAAGGTTCAGGCATCCGCAGACGTTATGGTCTTCATACTAGAGAACCACAAGTTTCTATGGGGCGCTTATTAGATACTCTACAAGAATATGGCAAAATGGCAGGCTTAAAGGTGAATAAAAATAAAAGAAAGTTACTAACAAAGAATTGTGAAGCCAAAAATGAGGACCCATTTACAAGATAATTCAGGTTTTGAAATATGTAATAAGGTTAAATATTTAGGAATTTTTATGACCAACAGGTGTAGTACCATATTTAAAGATAACGATAGCAAATTGCTGTTAGAAATAATGACCTGAGGAGATGGAACACTCTTCACATATCTCTACTTGATAGAATAGCTACTCTGAAAATAAATGTTTTACCATGTATACTATTTCTCTTTCAAACAATCCCCATCTTGAAAAGTCAAGTATTTTTTAAAGAGCTTGAGAAACTTATCAAAGATTTTATATGGAACTTCAAGAGACCGAGGATAAAACTAAAATACCTTCAAGAGAGAAAAGAGAGAGGAGGTCTAGCTCCATCAGACTGGTCCATTTATTATAAAGCGGCAGCAATGTGTTGACTAAAAGACTGGATCACATTGGAAGATATAAGATTACTGAAATTGGAAGGACATGACATTGTGATGGGTTGGCACGCATACCTTTGGTATAATAAAGCCGTGATATATACTCACTTTAAACAACATATAATAAGAGGTACACTATATAAAATATGGGAGGAAATAAAAAACATTCTATATTAAGACCCCTAAATGGGTATCTCCCATAGAAGCATTTGTGAAACCATCTCTCTTTATTAAGTACCCTAAGTGGAGATGTGGAAATCTACTTGATAAAGAAGGTAATCTGATTTCTGAAGATATCTTAAAAGAACAGAATACAAACTTGACCTGGTGGGAGAAAATACAGTTAACATCGAGATGGTCGAAAGATAAAAAAATCGGATTTTATGAAAATCCAACTGAATTAAAGTTTGGTTAAATAATGAGAAATTAATTTTAAAAATTTACAACTTCTGGCTTGACTTGAAAATGTGAGATGAATGGGTAAAACCTGCAATGTTAGCCTGGGCCCAGGATTTAGGACACTACATAGAACTAGATCAATGGGATAAGCTGTGGTTAAGAAATATAAAATTTGTCCGAACAAGTGCCTTTAAAGAAAATATTGTGAAAATGTTCTATAGATGGCACATCACACCAAATAGGCTTAATAGATATGAAGGTAAAGTTCCCTTGCTCGAAAGCCAGTCGAATCCGACTCTAGGGTTGCGGTGCTCATCTCCGTTTCAAAGCCGAAGAGCCAGCGCTGTCCGAAGACATTTCCGTGGTCATGTGGCCGGCATGACTAAACACCAAGGCGCACGGAACGCTGTTACCTTCCCACTGAAGTGGTCCCTATTTATCTACTTGCAATTTCTTGCTTTCGAACTGCTAGGTTGGCAGGAGCTGGAACTAGAGATGGGAGCTCACCCCGTCATGTGGCACTCACGGGTCTTGAACTGCTGAACTACTGACCTTCCACAGCCTGCAGTTCAGCGTCTTAACCACTTGAGCCACCGCAGCTCCTAATAGATATAACAAAAATATAAAAAATAACTGTTGGAAGTGTAATTACAACATAGGCTCATATTTCCACATGTGGTGGTCATGCAAGAAAGTTAAAAAATTCTGGATTATGATAAAAGAGGTTATTGAGGAGATACTTGAAACAAAGATAAAGCTAATTCCAGAACATTTTTTTGTTAAATATTATTCCGGATACCTTTAAAAAACACGAGATGCATTTGATCATGCAAATGTTAACTGTGGCAAGGATCATTTTTGCTAAATTTTGGAATAATGAGAATATGCCATCCAAAGAATTTATATATAAAGTACTAGATGTAGCAGAGATGGAGAAATTAACTTTTAAGCTACAAGGAAAGAATGAAGAAATATCCGATAAGTACTGGGCAAGATTTTATAGGTGGTTAAAAAAATCAAACTTTGACTAAGCTGATGTTAGATAACTTTTCTCTTTGGTTAGATTATTTCAAAATGTCTGGAATATACATCCTGGCTAAATATTAGAATGTTGCAATTAACCTATAAGCCAACTGTATGAAATAGAAAATCTCTGCTGACTATGTAACTGTAATGAAGATGAAAATATTTGAAAAAAAATAAATTAAAAAAATCGGCTGATAGAGCAAGGTGGTCCGACCATGGAACTGACTCAGCAGTAATCCGGTCCACAATATTCCCTGATGCAAAGGTAAAATCCAGTGTGTGGCCTACTTGATGTGTGGGGTTTGAAACAAACTGGGAGAGTCCCAGTGCCACCATGGGTGACACTAGGTCCATGGCCTGAGAGGAGGTCGCATCATCTGCATGGATGTTAAAGTCTCCCAAGACTAGAAGCCTGGGGTACTCCAAGGCCCAGCTAAATACAGCCTCCAACACTCTGGCAGGACATTTGCTGGTGCATTAGGCAGATGTTACACCAGCCAAATGGCTAAGCTCTCCTCAGCCTCCCACACTAGGCCAACACATTTAAGGCTAGCAGTCTTTGCCTCATGGAGTGACCTGAAGGAGAAAGCCTCCCAGATGAGTAGTGCCACACTCCCCGCCTATCAGTCCGAGACTGGTGAAGGACTGAGAAACCTGGGGGGGGGTGTGTGTGGCAGTTGACTTAGAGCAACTCTTTCGCCCTCCCTTACCCAGGTCTCTGTCACTCAAGACAGGTCTCCTGCCTGTTTCATCAGATAACTCTGTAGAACAGAGATCTTATTGTTAATAGACCTGGCAATGCACAACACGAGTGTCGGAGAAGGGTATACCATCCTATTCCTACAGCCACCATCTCTTGAGATGGGACAAAGGTTGGAAGGGGACCGAGCATATCCATATCTCCATCCCTTTTCCTTATTCCACCTCGTCCCACTGCCATACTTACCAAAATTAAAGGACAGCATATTCTTATCGCAGTAGACTGAAAAGCGCGTTAGCATCTTTTTCAACGTAGCCTTCGAAAGTGAAAAAAGTACGGTGTCATCGGCATACAACAATAGTGGGCAGTATCTTGCTCATCACTTGGGGAAATGCCCATTAACACAACTCATAAAGGGTGCCAGATCATTTAAAAAGAGATTGAATAATAAAGGGGCCAGAATACAGCCTTGCTTGACACCTACTGAAATTGCGATCTTAGGCTGTAGGTCTCCTTCTTTTCATTATCTAACCTGGCAAGTAGTTTCTGTGTAAAGTTTTTTTTATCAAGAAGAGTAATCGTTTGTCAATCCCCAGGACTATGCAGAGATCTAGGGTTGATTTGCCCTGGCAAAAGTCAATTTGCTCTGTTCCCAGAATTTGCTGTTCTAGTATCCAAGATTTAATTTTATCAGCCGGATGACTGGCATATAGCTTCCCCATGATGGATAAGAGACTGATCGGTTTATAATTATTTGGGAGCTGAGGATCATCTTTTTTAAAAACAGGGACTAAGACAGCATTCTTCCAATCATCAGGAATTACACCAATCCTGTCTACAGCTTTAAAAAGGGCTGCAAGAAAGGGGGCCCACCAGTGTGGAAAAGCCTTAATAGCCTCGGCCTTTTGGCTAAGATCAAGTGTAGTATCTTTAGAGACTATCTGTAAGGTGGCCAGCTGGAAATCGGTGCATTCTCTCACAAAACATTACAGAGTAAATAAGCTCACCTCTGCTGAGGCTGCATTCGGCAGGAGGGTTCTTCAGCATGCCATCTAGCCTGGAAGCCGGATAACTCGCCCCGGGGCTCACTGCTTTTTTATGTCCCAGAAGTCAGGAGTGCCTCATTCCCAGGACCACTGCAGAATAGAAGATTTGTTTCACTTATTGTGAAGCTTCCTTTCTCAGTGGGGCATTCCTACCTGCCCGAGATTTGGAGGTGGCTTCCTGGACCCTGGGGTGACCATTTGATGGCAGTTTGACACTTCCCTTGGGGGGGCAGGGTTAGAGAGGGTTACAGATCTTCACACTGAGGGTGAATAACCCAGGAGTTCAGTTGTTTTGGTTTTTATTAGGGTTTTGATGTTAACATTCCTTAATCAGTTTTGACACTTAAACCTGAGGGGAGTGGAAGGGAACTTCTGTGTGTGCTATGGTTGGGGGAGTCACGGCTTGGAAATGGACTGAGGATCATTGGAACAAGCCCCTCCCCTCCAGGATCAATCAGTCAACTGACCCTGCATTTGGAGAGGAGGAGTCTTATCCTGAAAGTCAGGAATGCCCCTCTCCTGGACCATGGAGAAAGGAATCTTCATGGTAAGTGAAACAAATCTTCTGTTTTTGCAAGTTATGGATTTGAAATTATTTTATTTTTAATATTTATATCCCACCTTTCTGCCAGTCAAGGCCACCAAATTACACCATTTTGTAGGAGGAATAATTTCCTAATTAGCACCTCATAGTCCTGAACAACTGCCCTGGCATGTGACTGCTATCTCTGCATTATTGCTGTTTCGTATTTTGTGATATGGCTTGTTGGCAGCTGATTTTTAGAATCATCCATTTTTGCTGCCACAAGAGAGCCAGTGTGGTGTTGTAGTTAAGAGCGGTTGACTCTAATCTGGAGAACCGGGTTTGATTCTCCACTCCTCCACATGAAGCCTGCTGGGTGACCTTGGGCCAGTCACAGTTCTCTCAGAACTCTCTCAGCCCCACCTGTTGTGGGGCTCAGGCAATTGTAAGTTGCTTTGAGACTCCTTAAGATAGAGAAAACTTGGGCTTATATGAGAAGTCCTGCCAGTACGTAGCTCCTAGGTGATAAAGGACTTCAAAGGTCAGAACACTTCCCAAGAAGCAGTTTAACTTGTCTTATCCTAAAAATAGTTGGCTGTTTCCATGGTGCAAGCAGTTATTTGCTTGGATGAACTAAAGTAGAATCCTGCACTTGCCAAGTAAGGCAAGTCCAGCCAAGATAAACCATTCACTACAGCAAAAATAAATAAATAAAAAATAATAATAATATCTGGCTGACTTCAAGTTGTGTTCTTAACACTAACAACTAAAGCCTGTTCCTTTGATCCAGACCTTTTAAGTAGTTGTGTTAATGCAGAGCTCACAGAATTAGGTTGTAAGAGAACAAGAATGGATTTTTTTTTTGACATTGTGAATGAATTGTGAACGAATCCTTGCTTGTTGTACTAGTTAATTCTCCCCCTGTTGGCTTTATTGTACTCTCCCCCCAGTCCATATAGATGGACAAAAACCCTGCAGGAAAGCTATTTGGAGAAGAGGAGAGTTAAGTGCTGTATTTCTAGCCATTCATTCTCAAAACAAGTCCATCCCAAAGCTAGTTTTCTTCAGAAAAAGCAAATGTGAGGACTGCCTTACATGCATTTGTGTGTATAATGTGTAGTTTGCCCCTGAAGGTCATGTTTTTCAGATACTGTAAGTTGTTAAGTGGTATTTCAAGACCCACAGCAAAAATCACTTGCATTTTCAGTTGTGGGAGCAATAAGCTAGAGGCTGAGCCATGAATTACTGAGGTGAATGTAAAAATGAAAAGATTAATATACAGGTTGGTAGTCTGAGCAGTTTAATTATCTGCACATATTAAAAAGAGGATTTTAATCTAAAGGGTATGCAAATAGCTGTTTTGTTTTTTATGAATTAATCTGTGAGCTGAAACTTGGAGATATTTTTTGTGGATGACAGATACCAAATGAAGACTATGTTTCCAGATATTAGCATGCATTGAGTTAAAATTCAGGATAAAATCTATGTGATGAATTTCTGGAAACCAAAGACTCCTCACAAATTCAAGGAACCTGGAGGAAAGGCTCACTCTGATATTGTTGGTGTTGGTATTTCAGTCTGAAGTTGAGGCACACCAAGACAAATGTGTACATTATCCTTCCAGGTCCAGAAACAGCTTGCAGTTGATTGCTAAAAGAAGACTCTTTCTCACCAGTTCACATTCTGCTGTGGCATACTTTCTGTGCCTTATGCACAAACAGAGGACAAGGAAGGAATGAGGGGCTGTTTGTTGAACTGGCTGAAAAAGCAGGTGCTTCTTCAGTGTAATAGACATCACAAGATTCAAGTGTGATGAATTCCTTGTTTGGGATAGTGGAGTCTGATTGCGGTCACCCCAATCCTTCCTCTCTCTGTGATTAGTGCTCTCAAAGCTAATTGTGCCAGCTGCCTGTCTGGTGGGGAGATCCTTGTGTGCAGTCTACTGTTGTGCATGATGTTCTCCTGAGTTGAGACCAGCAGATGTGCATAATTTCCATGGCACAAAACTTATGGAAAAGTGAGCCAGAAGTTCTCATTTCACCGTAAATCTTTGTAATGTCATGAGGACTGAATGAATAAATTGTGGGGTGCTGTTTTATTGCAGTTCCCGATAAGTTTTGCAACAATGCATTTAGATAGTATTCACGTTTTTACTCATAGAAGTTAGAGAAAGATGGCTTAGCTATTTGTTGAAGTCTTGTTCTCCTATCTATTTTTATTATTATTATTTTGCTGTCTGGCAAGCAGTTGTACATTGTTGTTTTATTTTTAAATGAATCTTGTTTATTGAGTACATTTGTGTCCCCTTTAAAAGCATTTTTCTTACATATTTTTATTATTTTTCCATTATCTTATTATTTTGCTGGCATCAACCAGGTTTGTATTTTGAAAATAGGCCTAGCTTGCCTGAATCAGCTGACCTGGCAAAAATGTATTAATGAATAATTAACATAGATACAGGCCTAATTATCTCTAATTTGTTTTTTTTAATGTAATATCCGCCCTATATGAGAACACAGGCACCTAACTATCCCTAGAGAGCTGTGAACAGTTATTTATGGTGTTAGTAAGCAAGGACACTTAATGCCTTAGGTTAGGGAGATACTGGTAAGTGGGTGGCTGTGATTAATTATGTAGCAGCCCCTTTATGGTTTCTTCCATGGAGGTGGAGAGAAAGGGGGAGGGGTTGTTAAAGTCTTATGGATAAGCATATGCTCTGGGGAATGCAAAAACCAGCGGAAAATAAATTAGTATCTGACAGCTGCTTCTTTCTGCAGATGAATTTGAAGTTGTGATTTAGCAGGATTTCTCAGCATTTCCAATAAATTTACTAGCCGGGCTACATTGTACGGTAAAAGAAACCTTCCATTATAATCGCAGAATCAAGCAGGCATTAGAAAATTCACTTAAGTGTACATTCTTTTATTGGTGAACATGAAGTTGCTTATATTGTTCTAAAACAATAATAATAAAAAATACTGGCAATACTTATTGAGCCCTAATGAACTTAGATCTAAGTCAGACACATGTAAACTGCAGGTCAAATATTTGTGTCAGAATCAGTATAATAAAAACAAGTCTACATACACAATCCTCAGAGTCTACATACACAATCCTCAAAGGCAGTCCTGGAAGGATGGCATAAATATCTCTGACATGATCCAGTCCATTTAAAAAAAATTATGACCACACATAATACATATTATACATATAATATATTACCAGAAACAAACAAAGAAAAGAGTCAAAACTTGCCTTATTAAACACTTTTTCATGTCCGATTAGCCACAACAACAACAACAACAAATTTAATTTTGGTAATCAGTTCCACAATTTTGTAACACTTCCAGTTATTTTGAGATTTTTGCAGCAAGGTTAATTTCAATGAATGGTTTAAGCTTTGATTTCCAGGATTAAGCAAGGACAAGCCTCACTATTGTCAATAGATATAATGCAATACCCTGATATTGTTTTGGTAAACAGCCTGCATTATTAAACAGAACAAATTCAACAGATTTCCTCAGATTCACCCCCAAATGCAACAGATGTTGATTTAATTATTGGGAAACCTCCGCCCCCCAATTCTGCTCTATTGCAATACCACTGTATGTGTAAAAAGTTAGTGTTTAGTTGATCACAGAACTAACAACAATATCTTCTGTTCCTGTAAATCCCAGCAAACTAAAATGGTGAAAGACCCACTGATGTCCCATTTTACAAATGTTTTCTTCAAACAGTAAAAACTGAGAAAGACACACTAGATACAACAAAAATAGATAATTTAAATAACCAACCAGTTACCATGCTTGAGGTCCTTTGAATTTGATTACATTAAAAATTCAACTACAGCCCACGTAACTCCTAAATCCACCCCTGCCAAAAGTTTTCTTAACTTTATCTTATATTGACAGAGCCTCATTATCACAGAAAAGAAGAGTAATCCACAAATCTCTAATACCACAAAAGATATTGCATTCCAGTAAGCAATGCGTCAGAGTTTCAATCTGTCACGAAGTACAGTCGCAAAGTCTATCCTTTGGATTTGACCTTGCATTACTTGAGAAGGGATAGAGTTTAATTTTGCAAGCATAAATGATAACTCTCTACTTCATAAGGGGTAACACTGTCGTCAGATAGAAATGATCCAAAAGCACATCCGTCCAGTGCTTGCATTGCTGCCTAGTCCATTCAAGCTGAAGTCCAGATTCCACTATAACTAATTATGTGGGGTACTAATCTCTTTTTCGATTTATCCCAAACTCTCATTATAACATCTATTGGAAAGGATAGAACCCAGTTAGAACCTCTGCCTATCAGATTTTTTCACCCTGATCCAATCTTTTAAGGGAATAGATATCAATGTTTATTCAATCAATATTGCAGGATCTAGTTGTTCATTGAACCACTCAGCCAACCATAAACATTGGACTTCATGGTAATAATACAATGTGTTGGGAATCATAAACCCTCCACATGTCCACTTTTGCTGTACCCGCTTCCAATCAAGCAGCCCATTTTTGTGCATTCCGCCAGAAAGAATGATTGATCTGTCATCAAAGTTCAAGGAATACTGTTATTTTAAATCTATACTACAAAAATAAATATTCCAATTAATCTCTCTCATAATCCTGTAGATTGTAAACTCTGTTAATATGTTTCTTAGTCCTTCACATCTTTTGTTGCAGCTCAGTTCTTTTGTAAGACAAAGCTACAAATGTCTGTAGAATCCTGTCTGCTCTTGTACCTGGATTTCACAGATGATACAAAACCTGTGTCTAGCCATCCACTTTTACATTTCTATGGAATATAGATATGCTCTCCAGGCTTCAGGATTATACAGGACTGGCATTTTTTCCCTTTTACGCCTCACTTTAAAACCCTGTAGTTGCAGTCCTCTTACAAATATCAGTTTATATTGTGTGTATATAATTAATCTTCATCACTTTTCATGCGTAGGTCTTTATAGAAGACCCATGCTGCTATCACACACTCAAATTAATCCACTTTCAATTCACTTTCAGTGCACTTTCCAACTGGATTTTGCCAGTTCACACAGTAAAATCCAGTTGGAAAGTGAACTGAAATTGCCTTGAAAGTGGATTATTTAGTGTGTGTGATCGCAGCCCCAGTCATTGATATTGCTTGCCTCTTACCTACTTTTGCTCTTGAGCATGCTGGTTCTTCCCTGGGAATATTCCTAACAGTTCTTGTAGCTGCTTCTCTTCATAATCCTTAAAAAACACTGGAGCTGCAGAATAGTACATTAACCTTCATTGCTAAGGAGTTCTGAGCCTGATTTTTCTGCTATGTCTGTCTGAACATCCAGATTTTTCTCTTCAGTCCTCGTGGTTGCCTGAGAAGGTTCTGAGGATAACTGACATAGGATCTATCAGGAGTAGGGTACTGGTCCCTGGTCCCATGTTGTGGGAGATGTGCTGGGTGATCTGTAGAGTAAGAAGTGCTCTGGGACTCCATCAATTCATAAAGGACTTCCTTTTCACAGCATAAGCCTTTACAATAAGAAAATTGACATATCTGAAAAACTTTATAACTTTATGAAAAGGGATAAGTTTACAATTAGCCAATCAGATGTGAATGCTGTGTGATTCTTCTAGCATGCTATCTCACAAACTGTAGCCTCAAAATATTAAATAGAAATCCAGTGCATCAGCCAGTATCTCTGGATATCTTCAGAGGCAGTTTCATCTTAGATGATCTATGAAGGGATTGTGCTTTCACATTCAGGCAAGTAACTGATACATGATTAAGTTCATAAGAATTGTGCCATAAAATAAATGTATTACCAACCTACTTATCTCCTGAAAGTTATTATTGACCTTGGCATGGTTATAGTGTTCATGCAGTTCCCTTCCTGTTGTTGGTCTCCAGGAAACAATGTTGCTTTTATTTTACTATTTAAACAAGCGTAGATTCTGTCAAAACTACAAGAATATAAATTAGTCAGTGGGATTTAAAATATTTAAACAGGTTAGAATAGATAATCTGCTGTTGGAGAAAACAAGCAACTGAGTTCTACAAGAGATCAAAACAAGGAAAGCTTAAAAGTTAAAAAATGTCCCTAGATATTCATATTTATGTGGGAAAACACTCAACTACTTCAGTAGAAAATGAGGTACATATATTACTCAAGTTTTCCACACGTTGGTGGTGTTGCTGTTTCCCGGAAAGTTGAATCTCCTGCTGATGCTCTGACTTTGCAGCACCTATTCTGCAAAAAGGCATTTATTTTGGGGGGTTTTAACATGCAGATCCAACCTGCCCTATGTGTTCTGCACTCCCTTAGAAAAGTGGTCATGCAGCCATTTCGTCATGTACTTCATCATCAATGGAACTTCCTTTAAAAAAATGGTTGTGCATGTGCAGTAATGTTATAACATCATAACATTGTCCAAAAAGACTGGATGTAGAATGGAGGAAGGTTCACTGTTGATTGGCCATTTGGATCTCCACCACACCCAACAGTGTTTGCTATTGGCAGAAATTTGAGTTCTAACCAGTACATTGGAAAGGTTTTGTGATGTTGCGCTTCTCTGGTCTGAGCTTAGTGACCATGCATACCCAAGAATCATGGGGAACAGCATGGTTGCCGACACATCATTTCAGAGGTCCCTCACTCCTCCTTAGTCGCCAACTAGCAAAATGGCTGGCAGAGTTTCCCACAAAATCCTAAGGAAAATAGTATTCTGTTCACAATAATCAGAATGTATACATAAATTCATAACAGCATTATTATGACCATTTGATAATTATAAAGTATGCTAAATGGAAATACTGCAGGTTTAGTTTCCATAAATATCAAATCAACTATATAATTCTATTATTTTCAAATGTTTAAAAGACTGAACTGTCATTGAAAACACACAGGGAGCTATAGGGGGAGAGATGGGGGAGAGAATGAAGAAACAATACAAGCATAAAGTAACAAAACCTCCCCACAAAACCATAAAGTAAAAAAGGAAAGGAAAAGAACTTCATGGATGGATAGTTTCATGGAGAAGGCTACATTAAATCTCGCCACTCATTTTGTCCCAGTGTTACAGTGCAGCAATATTATTATGTTAAATCAGTGTCATAACACAATAAGAAATTACGCTTAAAAATCAGTTTGTTGTTCAGAGGGGTGGAGTATACATGCGAGGCTGACACCACAAAAGGGTGGCAGGAAACAAAATTCGATTTTGGGAATTCCATACTGTAAAACTTTGAGTTAATACCTGAAGGGGGGAAAATCACAGGAAAAGTGGGTCTGGAAGATGCGGGGTAATGGGACTGTAGATTTGGAGCTACTCCTGGAACAGCCAAAAGCTGTGCAGAAAGTTTTACAAGCATTGATGATTTAAGAATGCTGATGCACATGTGTGGAAATGGTCTGAGTGTATCTATCTATGACCTTTGCATGGGAGTTTGTTTTATTTATTTTGTACTTGTTACTAATTCCAAAAGGGACTGCTTCATTAATTGGGTTGTTTCATATGGTTTTATTTTGATATTGTTTCCTTTAGTATTGTTTAGTTTTCACAGTTCTGTTTTTTTATTTTTTACTATTGGTTTCAATGGAAGACACCCATCCCTTTTCTCAGATCTGTACTTTCAAGATTTGAAGCAATGAGGCACCCATGTTTCCTGTTAAAGTCTATGGGAGAAATTATGGTGAAGGTTCCATATAGTAACACAGATAGCATTGCAACCACTTAACTTGAAGAACAGTAGCACACTGATAAGGCCATTCAGTAGCACAAGAAGGGTAAGGCAGCTGGACCGGTGGGCAGCAGGAGGTGGTCCTTGTGGTAGATTTGTTTAGATGCAGGATAAGGTCTGAGAGCAGCAGGCAAGCAGGGGGACTCAGATTGCAAGGGAAAATTTGACATAGCCGGGCAGGCACTGGAAGGAGAGAAGGTGGCAAAGTCCCATTGGAATACCTCATACATGTATGTCATCTTAGTGGCTACAGCTTGCACTCAATCCAATAAACTTAGAGCATCTTTTCCCACCTCCACCTAAGAAACATTGTGGTCATTCTATGGCCTTGTTAGGAAAATATTTGCTGCTTTGTATAAGAGAAACTAATAAGGAAAAAAACAGAACAAAACAAAAGAAAATAATTTTTTCATTATAGACTGTTTAGATGGGGAATTTGTTTTCATAGTAATCAAGACAATTACAAAACATCCTGTTTTTGTAATTATCATTTAAAGAAATGCACAAGTCTAATATATCTAACTAATTATATATACACATACACACACATACGGATATACACAAAAATACAACACACACTCACATTTCTTTATCCTTGTGGTTGTACAATGTAAGCTCAGTTAATCATTGTGCTATTACCTCCTGATAATACTCACGTGCTTATCTGTTATATTTAATTTAAGTGTTCATAATAATATTGTTCCAGTGCAGACTCACTGATTACTTCAGTATGTTCTTGGATCAGCATTTCAACCAATGTTAAGTACTTATTTTGTTTTGGGAATTGACAGTATTGAGATTATGCTTTCCCATAGCACCAGAAAAACAAAAAAAATCTACATGCTACTAATGCTTTTTATTGTATTTATCTAACAATGGGCAGTTATTCAGTGAAAATAATTTTTAAAATAAAGCCAAATAAGTGTCTTGTTAACAATTGGTGTAATTTTTAAAAAAATTGTGAACCTTTCTACCGAAAAAGAAACGTGATATTATACAAACCAAGAACATTTCTTTAAGTTGCTGAAAGAAAACAGCAGCCAATTAGACAGTGCAAAGCATCTCTCACTGCACCAGACTGAACATGCCCAATTCAGTACAAACACCTAACCTCTGTTGGTAGCCTGCGGGACATTCTATTACATACCATTGTACTAACTTTATCACTGAACTGCCATGATTTTTAGATAGTGTAATAATGTAGTGTGATCTTGACATCAAGGTCAAAACCAGAGATTATTAAAATCAAACCTGGATTTGTAACAAAAGCAGATCTCAGACAGAGAACTTTCTATCAAATTGCAGCACATACAGGTTGCTGCCACCGAGAGATCACATTGAACACAACACGTGTGGGTGCTTTCCACAGTAGAGACAGTACTCCCTTTGGCCTGTAGGTGGCAGCAACTTGCTACAGTAATGTCTTGTAGTGGCTTTGCTATTTAACTTGTGATCATAATGCTTTGATAAAGCATATAGAGAAAAATAATTAAAAGCAACTTGTAGGGCAAATGGGCACTGGATTGAATTTGGCTATGGGAAGCCTGGTTCTGATTTCTGTGCCACCATGGATGTTCTTGGTGGTGAGTTTATAGGCTATGATATATTGGCCTCAGTTCCTTGTCTTTAAAATAATAATAGCTGCTTTTAAAACAGAGCTGTTGTAAGATAAATACTATAAAGTGCTTTGAACTTTAGAATATTATTGATGAGGGAGTCCTCTCGAGGGAAGATGGAGTACCAATGCATTCAGTCTCTCTCTAGATCACCACTTTTTAAATTCTACCAGGCTACTGAAATCTCAGCAGCTCAGACTGGCTACATTTCATGCTTTTGCAACACTACAACCTTCTCCATCTTTTATGTTGTATTTATTGTTTGCTTTTTAATTCTTCTTAATGGTAAACCATTGCAATTTCTCTTTCGGTGCTGTGTTGCTTTTGCACCATGCTCCTCATGATATAGACAGGTACTTGTGAAAGCACAGTGTCATGTCTACATTGGGCTATGTGCTTCTCTTTTATATGATTTAGCAGCTGTAGGTCACCTCACACTGCAAGACAAAAGCATTTTGGTAAAAATAGATACAGCATGCTTTGCAGAAACTCCTCTCGGAATAGTTAGTAAGATAACAGGGAGAGAATGTAAGTTCAAAAACAGAATGTATGAAATTGCCTTCAATGTTGGGCAAAAGCATTGGCTGTCTTCCTCTACCTGACCTTTGAAAAATTCATCTCTGTTCCTGAGAAACAAACATATAACAGTGATATTCTTTGCCCATTGGCTTTTACTGGAAGTCTTTATCTGCAAGGAAAAAAATAATACTGAACATCTGTCAAGGATCCCAAAGAATGCAGGGAATCCAAACAGTAACACAATATGCTCTACGTATACACTGTGCTGGGTGGTAGTGGTGGAAGAAGAGCGGGACTTCTTGTTAGATGGAAGAACAAACCACAGCTTGTCAGTATGTGAACAGCCCTTGGAAGTTCTTAGGCTCATGCATTGCTTTCCCCTCCCTCCCTCCTTCAGGGCTCAGGAACTGAACACTTCCTGGCTTGTAACAAACTAGTCTCTGTCAGTCCATCCAGATCTCAAACTGTGCTTCTGTTTCTTGCCTGCAAAGCAGAATGCCAGTAGGAAAGCTGCCAATTTATAAGTTCCATTTTTAATTGATAGACCTTCCTTATGAGAGTTCAGTATTCAGGGTTTTATATTTTTAGCACACAGATCAAAAACACACATCAGGTTGCAATGATTTAGAATAAATTAGACTGCTCATAGTGTTTTGACCTCTGATTTATGGCACCCAAATCCTTTGCAGAAAAATATTCTCTCCACAACTTGCTCTAGGGCTTTAATTATTAATTGTATACTTTCAAGAGGTTTTGTAGCACTCATGTAGCCATAAACTTCAAATGAAGCACATGAGCAATTTAGTCATTAAGAACCTGACAGCTAATTATACCTTTTTAGTAGATTATATTTTTAGCTTTGCTTGCATTGCTCTCAGTATGGCAAATACTTATGACAAGGTTTATAGATATATGCTGTGTGGTAAAAACGATGACAATGGACAGAAGGATGATTAGACAGAAGTGCTGTGAACATAATCAGTAGTTAATAGCATATAATTCTGTAGCTAATTACACCCTGGTTTGTCTCAAACGGCAGTTTCAAAACCAAAAACATGAATAATTCAAAGATATTATGTCTTTGGGCTTTACTTACAGTATGACTCTCTAGTCTAGTTGAAACTTTTCATTCATAGAGGATACAGATACCTAAAGTGCATTGTTGCTAGGCAGAGAGTGATACACAGAACAGAGCAATGCAGTTGGGAAAGGAATCGTGATTAGAAAAAGAAAAGCCTTTCCAGCCAATTCCTCCTTGGCTATGAAAGGGGAGTACAAAATCTATGTCCCTGACTGAGATTCCTGTACTATGGTCTATAAACCTCAGTGAGTGCCACTGATTGCCAGCCAGCTTGTGTCAATACAGGTCACTCCTTTAGCACCATACCATGACCCAAGTTGCTTGGTTTCATTAGAGTACAAGCAAGAGAGAGTTTAGGATCTGGTTTTATCTTGATGTTGCATTTGTTCTGATACCTGAAGTACCTGCATTTTTGAGATGTATAAAACATTGACCACTTTGTATAAACAATACTAAGAGATCAGTACATACCAATCTGTTATGTATTATATTCCTGTTAATAATTTTATCCACAACCATTTATGATCAAAGTTATTCAGTTTACGTTTCAGGCACTAAGGTTATTCATTGTTATTCGTTGGTTATTCATTGTTGCTGCACTTCAACAGGAAAACACACATTTGTTAAAAATTATTTATATCACGCTGTATCTCCTTAGAATCTAAGGGACTAACAATGCAACTACAAGTTGCAAGGACACAAGGAACATTACAATTCATTAACAAGATAGAAACAGTGCACGGATTAAAAATGATGTCATATCTGCCAAACTTGTTTACCATCTACTAAATAGCTTCTAAATGAAAACTGTTTTACATGCCTTCCAAAATGCAACTTGTGAAAGTTCCCTCAATATCCACTCTGGTAGGTCATTTTAAAGTGAACATGGTCCTTATGATCCACGCTAGTCCACATTCTGGATAAAGGATTCTGTACTACCTGTTGCTTCTGGACAGTCTTCAGAGGCAGCCCCACACAGAGTCCAGCAGCACTCCAAGTTATGGACCTTTAGAGGGAGAGCAACCCCATCCAGGATAGGAGACATTGCAATCCCTGGGTCAGAGCTCCTCTACTCCAGTAGCACCTCTCTTTGTCAGAATCACATTTCAGCTTGTTAGCCCTCATCCATCCCAAAACAGCCTCCAACACTAGCCTATTGATTTTACGATAGCATAGTGACATGTTTTTGCATTTGTAACTTTAATTTAGTATATATTCTGTATAATAATAGCTATGTTGCTTAATATTGTGGTGATGGGGGCATGGTGGGTGTTCAGATCGCTAGCTACCATCCTGTTCTTCCCCATTTCTTGCCTCTCATGTCAGCGTTAAGAAAAACAGCTGTTGTAACTAAACATACTTCCACTGGAGTCATTAGAGAGCTCAGGACTACTCCCTTCATTCACACTCTACCTCCAGCCATGCCCAGTGATAGGATCCCTACTAATTTTGTAGCTCTTGTAACCCAGGCAAGGGAATACAGGTCAACATGGCATGGACCTACCTCATTCTGCCTTCTAGACTTCCCATTCTATGAACATCTATTTAATAGGGAACTGTTGCGGGAAATGCAGTATATACAAGGAAGCATTTTGCCCATGAGAAGAAGAGCCAGACATTTTTATAGACACGTTGCTGCAGGAGTTAAGGTGCAAACACCAGCTGGGAACCAGCTTCACTTCAACATCTGGCTCTATAAGCATAAAGCCTCCTACCTGTGTAAGGAAGGAGCAAGGGAGCATCACAGAGGAGGTGCCTCTGCCTTTTAGCCACCTTTGCTGGTGACAACCAAATGCTCCACTGATTGCTAGTTCTAGCCAAGCTCTTCTGACTCATTCTTCTTTGCATGATTGGAGCCAAAACACATAGCATCAGAGCAAACAGTAGCTGGAGACCCTGGTTCACTGCAGCTCTCTGCGGTGGAAGTGTGAGTATTTTCAAGGACATTATTCCAGCTATAGATATTACAGAGATTACAAGTGAATATATGCATCCTAAGAGAGTAAGGAGCCTTGCTGAAGCATGCTGAGTGAAGGTGCCCCATTCAGAGAACACTGGATCACAGGTGATGTCTGTCATAGCTGCTACCTATTAAGCATCATTAGACTTATGTTTCCCCAGTGGCTTGGTGAGTAGAACAGTCTTCTTCTTCTCGGATAAGCTCCTCCTCAAGCAGGGTCAGCCTTGAAGCTTTGATCCAGGTGGGGCTTGAACCCTGGGACTCTTCCAGCCTTGCCGGCCATGCCGACTTAGCAGGACAAGGCTGAGCAGTGCTCTTCTGGCGCTGTGATCCAGGGATTAAAAAAAGAAGAAAAAGAAAATGGTTTAAACTCGAGTTGCAGTTGGTGATACTGAAAAGCAGCCAGTGGCACAGGAGAACCCTGGTAGTCGTGGCTGACTGGCAGGCTCCCACTGGTCTTTGGCCCTCAGGCGAAAGAGACCTCCCTCACTTTGGTCACTTTCTAGAGGGGGTGGTGGAGGCTGCAATGGTGGTGGGGCGATGCTGACAATTTGGCACTCTCCCTGGCTGCGGAGGTCCTGAATACAGCAGAAGCCTAAAGCTGGGGTCCTCACCACCTCTCCTGAACCTTGGTAAGCTGAGGGTGAAGGAGAGGGGAATGGGGGGATGTTCCTTGGGAGGCCGGGAGAACCCAGGGTCCCTTCCCATAGGAAAGAATGGGGAGTGGGAGAAAGAGATTTATTTTCTCTTTCACAGAGAACAAACAATGGCCACCAAACCAGACCGAACAGTGCTCAAGGAGCCCTGCTAGAGACTTTGAGCTGCCCAGATACTCTGTATCCCTGTTCACTCCAGAATCCACGGAGACACAGGGAGAGATGGAAGGGGAGGAACTGAAAACTAATCTCTTGCAATGACTGAAAGCAGAGATGAGGAGAGAACTCAGGGACATGGTGCAGGAAACCATGCAAGGATCGAGCTCCCTAGGATCCTCCACCTCTAGGGGCAGATCGAATAAAAGAGTGAAGCAACAAAGGGAAGAATTCTTAAGCAGCTCTAGGTCCCCCCCCAAGACACAAACAGAAGAGGCAAAGATCCCCCAGTAGGGAAGTTAGTCCTCTCATGGATATTGGGGAGAGAGACCCTGAGTATAAACCACTCTCTGATAAGGAAGAGGGGGAACTCTCTGAGGAAGAGGAGGAGCTAGTACCCACGGTGCAGTCTAGATTGTTTCCACAGGAACTGTATACACACTCCCAAAGGTATTGAGAACCTTAGACCTGCCCACTAAGCCAAAAGAGAAGGACATTTCTGACCAGGAATTCCAACTAGGTTCAGGTAAACTGATGCCAAAGATTTCAGAGAGTCAGTCAGCGTTGCCACTCGCAGCAGCTTTCTATAAAGTAATGAAGGTAGAATGGGAGAACCCCACAAGACCCAAGGCGAATCACCCAGTGTTTTCTAAATTCTACTCCTTAACTGCAGAAGCTACTAGGAGACTTAAGTTACCAGTGGTGGATGAACCAGTCACCAGCCTGACTTCCAATTCTGTCTTACCGATGGAGGCGGATGGCCTGCCAAAGGATCAGTGCGACCAAAGAATTGAGCAAGCACTGAGAATAGATTTTGAATAGATTCCTCTTGCTCCCTGAGGGCATCCACAGCAGGATTCCTGTTTGCCAGAGCTATCTATGATTGGGCCTCAGAACTGGCATCAGCTGAAAGTAATATACCCAAAGAACTCAAAGATGAGTTTAAAAAGATTGCTCTGGCAACAGTCTTTGCTGCTGATGCAACCTTGGACACCTTGCAACAGTCAGCCAGAGCTATGGCATGCAGCGTGGCAGCAAGAAGAAGCAACTAGCTGAGAAACTGGGATGTGGATTCCTCAGCACAGGCAAAGGTGGTGGCCATCCCGTTCAAAGGCAGTAACCTGTTCGGGGAGGGCCTCGATAAGTACCTGGTAGAAGACAAGAACAAGACAAAAGTCCTGCCATGTAAAAAGAAGGACAACAACCACGCAAAAGGTTTCAGTCCTTTGTGACTTCAAGAAAGGAAATAAGCCCAATTATTCCAGGTCATTCAAAGGAAAATGGCAATCCAGGCCACGTGACAAGTCTTCCTTCCATCAGAAAGGGGACCAGAACCCCAAGAATGCCAAGATGGGGGCTTTAGCATGACAGTACAAGTACATAGAAACTCTTGGGGATAGGAGGCAGACTTCAGCATTTTGCATAACATTGGCAAACCATGGTAAATGACAGATGGGTCCTGGACACAGTGACCAATGGATAAGCTCTGGAATTCAACACTATTCCTCAAGATTGGTTTCTTCAAATTCCAAGGAATCAATCAATGGGCAAACACCGAATAGTGGAAGGGGCCATTCAACACCTCTTGGACATAGGTGCCATAGAACGGGTGCCAGAGTCACAACGGGCCCAGGGGGTATATTCAGTATTTTTTCCTAGTTCCAAAAAAGAATGGAGACGTCAGGGCCATCCTGGACCTAAAATGGCTAAGCATGTACATCAGGAACAGGAAGTTCCTGAGGTCCATTCTCTCAGCCATTTAGGCCCAGGACTTCCTGATGTCTATCGATCTCTCCAAGGCCTACTTGCATGTTCCAATCTGGGAGGCGCACCACAGGTTTCTGAGATTTGCCAATGGAACACAGCATTTTCAATACTGGGCTCTCCTGTTTGGCCTAAAATCCTCCTCAAAACCGTTTACAAAAATCTTAGTGACGGTGGTTGTTCACCTCAGGCTATGGGGATAGCCCTCTTCCCTTACCAGGATGACATCCTAGTGAAAGCTCCATCACTACAACAAAGCCAGGAAGCGTACAAGAGCACAGTCCAAGCCCTGTGCGATCATGAGTTTGTGATCACTTGGGAGAAGTGCAGTCTCCAAACAACTCAAAAATTGGTTCATCTGGGGGTGTTAATAGACACACAGAAGGACAGAGTGTTCTTGTCCCAAGAAAGGAGACAAAAATCAGTCTCCTGATTTTGGAAGTACTAAAGAAACGCAGAGCAGAGCTGATGGTACTAACCAAGTTGTTAGGAATGATGGTGCCCTGCCGGGACATAGTTCACTGGTCAAGATTTCACGCCCGATCCCTGCAGAAATTTTTACTACTGTACCAGGAAGCAGTAGCACACAGGCGATACAAGGTGCTCCAACTACCTGAGAGGCTGCACCATCAACTAGGGTGGTGGCTGGATCCCTCACACTTTGTGCAGGGCTCCCCATTAAGAGACCCACAGAGAATTGTGATGGCTATAAATGCAAGCCTGTGGGGTTGGGGAGCACACTTGAAAGGGAGGATGACACAGGGAACCTGGTCTCCAGAGAAAACCTCAAAGAGTATAAATTTCCTAAAACTCAGGGCCATAAAGTTGGGGCTACTGAGGTTCAAGGACTTCCTCTCGGGACAGCATGTGCTGGTTCAGATGGACAAAATGACTGTGAAAGCCTATGTGAACAGGCAAGGGGGTACCAGACATCAATTGCGCCATATGAAGGCTTGCAGCCTGTTCAGGTGGGTGGAAGTTCACCTCCAGTCAATAAAAGTAGTATATGTGGCAGGAAGAGACAATGTCCTAGTGGACTGATTGAGCCGGAGAGAGATAGATCAGTCAGAATGAATGTTAAGCAAAGTAGTCTTCACTCAGATTTGGGGCAGTAATCCTGGACCTCTTTGCCACGGAACAGAATTTTCAAGTTTGTCAATTCATGTCAAGAAGAAAAAAACAGTATGCATTAGGGATGGATGCTGTCAACTGTGACTGGTCAAAGGGTCTGTTATATGCCTTCCCATCAATACAGTTAATCCACAAAGTCATCATCATCATCGTACCTTTTATGGGCATACTATAATCCACAAAGTACTACAAAAAGTGATATCTTGTCCTGATATCTCTGTTTTGGCCAAGAAGGGCTTGGTTTCAGGACTTAAAAAGTCTCTCCGTAAGGGAACCATGGCATCTGCCCAGCCAGAGGGATCTTCTGATGCAGGGGATGACAAGGCACCCTCAGCTGGAACTGCTCAGCCTCACTGCCTGGAGGTTGAGCAGAAATTGTTAGAGGGCATGCGTTTCCCAGGGCAGAGTGATAAGCACCATGCTAGCTTCTAGAAAGGGGTTCAGAAATAGGTTTGTATAATGTGATTTGGCAAGTGTACTGCTCATGGTGCACGGATTATAACTTGGATCCATTAAGAGCCACTGTCAAAGATGTCTTGAGTTTTCACCAAGATGGGATTGACAAAAGGCTTAGTAGAAGCAACCTGAGGAGACAAGTTTCGGCTATCTCGGCAGTATGGGGTCTTAAGAAAGGAAAATTTTTGTTGCAACAGCCGCATGTTAAACATTTTTTAAGGGGGACAACATTATTGAAGCCAGCGCAGATGCACTGGTTTCCAACATGGAATCTTAATACGGTTCTCAGGGCCCTGTGTAGACCTGCATTTCAACCCATGGCATCTTGTCTACTAAAAGAGCTAACCTTTAAAACATTATTTTTGGTGGGGGTAATCTCAGCCAGAAGGGTATCTGAACTGAGGGCATTATCAGTTAACAGGGAACTTTGCATATTCCACAATGATACGGTGGTTCTTTGTACAGATCCATCCTTTATTCCTAAGATAAATTCCATGTTCCATAGGGTGGAAGAGATTTATTTATTTCATTCCATTTATTAATTGCCTATCCCCACAGACTGTGGGGCTCTAGACCAGGGTGTCAAACTTATTTGTTAAGAGGGCCGGATCTGACATAAATGAGACCTTGTTGTGCCATAAAATGTAATGCCAGGTAGAGGAGATATAAACTTTATAAAGGACACAAACACAAAGATTTTTTTTACTTAAAATAAAAACATGCTTAAAACATTAGCTCTGTAAGCTTCAAACCTACTTTTGATTTACTGACATTCACCATGGAAATCTCATACTCAAAGTTCTGAGTCTAGGACCCCGATTAAAACATGAAATGGCTGAGTGATTAGGAGAGTCTGGTGAAGCAAGCTATGATGCAGCAGCAGCAGCAGAACTGGAAGCAGGAGATGGCCAGTTCCACTGCGGGCCTCATGGAAGCCCTCCAGGAGCCTGAACTAGCCCCGCGCTGCATGTTTGACATCCCTGCACTAGATAATGTACAAGAGTTCTAAAAACATAATTTGCCTTCATTTTGTCCAAACCCTAAACATGAGAAAAAGAGAGAATTGCATTGCCTGGATGTCCGTAGGGCGCTTAGCTATTATATTGACAGGACAAAGCCATGGTGAAAATCAGAGACACTGTGTCATTCCAGAAGTCATCTATGGGCACACAGGCCTCCACCTCAACCTTAAGCAGATGGATCACGGGGTGTATTATAGAGGCCTACAAGGCCATGGGGCTAGAGCCACCAGAGAGGATCACAGCACACTCCTCAAGGAGGGCAACTACGTCGGCAGCTTATAGATCTTTTCCTTCACTGCAAATGATTTGCAAAGCGGCCACCTGGAAGTTAGTACATTCCTTTACCAGACATTATAGGATAGATAAGTTGGCCTTGGCCGAGGCAGCTTTTGGCCGCAGAGTTTTACAATATGCCCTATCAGCAGATAAGCTGACCACTCCCTACCCTGGGGCACACTGCTTTTTTATGTCCCAGAAGTAGAGGACTGTCCCACTCACCGAGCCACCGGAGAATGGAAGGTTATCTTTATTTACCATGAATCTTCCTTTCTTGGTGGTTCAGGAGTGGGACAGTCTTGCCCACCTGTGATGTGTGGCTTCGAAGGAACAGCGGAGTTAGATCAGTTTGGAAAAATTACTATACATATATATATATATATATATATATATATATATATATATATATATATATATATATATATATATATATATATAAAAACAGTTTAGTTTCAAGTGACTGCATAGGCAAGTACATTTATACTCCTAAGATGGCAAGCATGTAGAGTGCAGAGGTGGTTGGGACCTGGAGACAGTTCCTGACAAAGGAAGTGTCCCCGTTAGGAAGGCACAGTAGGAATGTTAGGTCAGTTGGAGGGTTCTCACTCCTGGTGGGTGGAAGTGTGTTTTTTCCCTCTGACAGATGCCGGGGTGTGTGTGTGTGTGTGTGTGTGACATGGCCTGGAACAGACTGGGAGAGTCCCAGGGGACAAGCCTCTCCCCTTCCTGGATCAAAGCTTCAAGGCCAACCCTGCTTGGGGAGGAGGAGTTTATCCCAGAAGTAGAGGACTGTCCCGCTCCCAAACCACCGAGAAAGGAAGATTCACGATAAGTGAAGATAACCTTCCATTCTTTCACGTTTCTGTAAACAACTATCCCAATACCCTCAGAGACAAGAATGCTGCTCCCATTGTTAAGTACTATATATACCACAAGCAAGCAAGATGTACTGTAGCAGCAGCGACCAGTGGAAAGCACACCTGTTGCTGTCTGGGAGTTCTTTTGTTACTGCAGGGCTCCTGTGATTTTTAAAGCTGATTGACAAATGATAACAGGTGCCGCTTTTACACAGCATGGATATGTGGTGATTGAGAAAGCTACCATGAATGACATAACTTTCAAAGGCACGTGGGTGCATTCATATCTATTCATTTATATTCCTCAAAGTAGCTTTTAGAACATCATTCTCCCTGCATCAGTTTTCTCAAAACAACCCAGTGAGGTAGGCTGAGGGTTTGTGATGGACCCGAGATCATGCAGTCAGCTTCCATGGTAGAAATGGGGATTTGAACCTGGGTCACCCAGGATGCTAGTCTGCAACTGTATCCATTACACCACGCTGGCCCTCAACCACAATACAGGGAACGACTCTTATTCCTCTGTTATGCTATCAGAACTCATTCCACCATTGGTGGTGGTCAATAAAGCAGTGACTATTTCAATTATATCTGTGTTCTCTTTGTGATGGTCTGAACCTCTCCCCTTCCTGGTAAGCTCACCTTGGGTATCTTTATGATAGGAAACCCAGTGCGGAGATTGCAAGGAGTTCTTTAAGGCTGTGTCTTGCCCACAATCCTACCACTAGAGCACTGGGAAGGATGATGGGGCAGTCACCATAGCTCAGTGTCCCCTAAGCTTCTTGCCATCAGTTCCACACGTTGGTTATTGTAAGTGAGATAAACCAAACAGTCATACAGCATGAAGTATTTGAAGAGATTGATGATAAGGCCTGCTGAGAGAATAGCCTGTAGACATTGAGAATCAGCCAAGTGATCATAGAGGAGGTGAGTATGGATTGAATAAAGGAGACTATTCTGGTTTTGGCAACAGGGCCCTGAGATGATCTACAGACTCATTGGGAGCAGGGATCTATGCAGTGCCTGGAGGCTGGTCTGGCCTTCAGAGCAGCATTAAGCTCAGGACAAATCTGGGTTTAGCTAGGATCAGGTTCACAGAGCAGAAGCATCCTAGCCATGCAAACTGTTTGAACGAGCAAGTCTTTCCATTTAGCTCCAGGGCTTAAATATCATGGAGAGAGAAAAGCCCCACCTGTTCCACTCTGTAGCCCAGGTTCAGAAGGCAAGTAGCTGACACTTTAGGCAGCTAAGCACATTTTACATTGCTATTTTGTATTTGTCTCCCTGTATCTTGTGGGAGAAATTAATGTCCGTTTAAAAGTATTGTCGTATGAAATGCTTTCTCTACATCTTTTGCAGGAAATATTGGATTGCTCTTTAAACCAGGAGTTTACTGTGGAGAATGTGCTCTCAGCCCTTCCAGCCTTCCCCAAGGGTGGTCTTCAGCAACGTGCTAAAAGGGCAGCAGAAGCTCTTGTGAAGGCTCAGAATTATTCCAGGCAAATGGCAATGCAACAGGTGAGGAAATGAAGGTTTATTGGAGCTTAAATTTCTCTTTTTAAGTGCTTCTGACCTACTTAGCAACCAGTGCTCAGTTATTCCTGCACTAACCTTATCAAGTAGCAGTGTTGTTGTTGTTCAGTTGCAAAGTCGAATCCGACTCTTCGCGACCCCATGGACCAGATTACGCCAGGCCCTCCTGTCTTCCGCTGTCTGCTGAAGTTTGCTCAATTTCATGTTCGTTGCATCGATGACACTGTCTAACCATCTCATCCTTTGCCGTCCCCTTCTTCTTTGACCTTCAATCTTTCCCAGCATCAGGGTCTTCTCCAGTGAGTGCTCCCTTCTCATTTGGTGGCCAAAGTATTTGAGCTTCAGCTTCAGTATCTGGCCTTCCAGGAAACAGTCAAGATTGATTTCTTTTAGGATTGAATGATTTGATCTCCTGGCAGTCCAAGGGACTCTCAAGAGTCTTCTCCAGCACCATAGTTCAAAAGAATCTATTCTTCGGCGCTCGGCCTTCCTTATAGTCCAACTCTCGCAGCGATACATTACTACGGGGAATACCATTGCTTTGACCATGCAGACTTTTGTTGGCAGGGTGATGTCTCTGCTTTTTATCATGCTGTTTAGGTTTGCCATCGCTTTCCTCCCAAGGAGCAGGCGTCTTTTAATTTCATGGCTGCAGTCACCATCTGCCGTGATCTGGGATCCCAGGAACGTGAAGTCTGACACTACTTCTATGACTTCCCCTTCTATTTGCCAAGGAGTGATGGGGCCAGATGCCATGATCTTAGTTTTTTTGATGTTGAGCTTCAAGCCCACTTTTGCGCTCTCCTCTTTGACTCTGAGCAAGAGGCTCTTTGAGGTCCTCTTCACTTTCTGCCATCAGAGTGGTATCGTCTGCATATCTGAGGTTATTGAGCTTTTCTCCAGCAATCTTAACTCCAGCTTGTGATTCATCCAGGCCAGCATTTCGCATGATGTACTCTGCATATAAATTAAATAAGCAAGGTGACAATATACATCCTTGTCGTACTCCTTTTCCTATGCTAAACCAATCAGTTGTTCCATATCCAGTTCTAACTGTTGCTTCCTGACCCTTATACAGGTTTCTCAGGAGACATGTGAGGTGGTCTGGTACTCCCATCTCTTTAAGAACCTGCCATAGTTTATTGTGATCCACACAATCAAAGGCTTTAGCATAGTCAATGAAGCAGAAGTAGATGTTTTTCTGGTAGCAGTGTATAAAGGTAAAATCGCTGTGTTCAGTTGTCATCTAGTTGCAGTGCAGGCATTATTTTAAGTCCCTGCTGGCAAAGTCATTTTTAGTGGGCTTCCCAGTGCAAGTCAGGAAATGCAAGCCTGTACAACAGTCCTAAGCAAACTTTACATCTCATCAGATCTCAGAAGCTACTGAGGGTCAGCCCTAGTTAGTACTTGGAGACCACCAAGGAAGTCCAGGGTTGAAATACAGAGGCAGGCAATAGCAAACCATCTCTGAACATCTCTTGCCTTGTAAACCCTACGGGATTGCCATGTTGACTGCAACTTGATGGCACTTCCCACCACCATCAAGCATATTGACTTCAGTGGATTAAGAATAGTATAAACTTTTTTAAGACTGCACTTTAGAAGATGGGTTGTGGATCTCACTCTCCCCCGCCTTCCCAATTCAGGATCCAAAGTGGCTTGCAAATCAAAAACTGAAGTACCAAGTAGTTAGGCAACCTAAGTGGAGAAAAAGCAAAATTTAACAAGAGCTCAGATGTATCACCAGTTGGTGGTTGTACAAGACGTACAGGCAAAAACCATGGTTTAAGCCCCATGGTTTCTTGCCCATCTTTCTTCAAGAATTAGTGCATGCTCTCACAAAACTGCTCATCTTGTTGTACTGCTGGCAAAACTTCACCATCTATGCAGGTCTGTTGCTTTTGGGGCAACCACAGCAATACAGTAAGGAAGCCGAAGATGGAGATCTTTGGGCTGCTCCTGGCAAGCCAAGCTCCAGAGAAAAATCCCATCTTCGTGTTAAGGTTGCTTCTTAGGATTCGCCTCTCTCCCCCCACTTCAGTGCTAGCTGTTTCCATCTGTATTATTGTAATCTACAATAAATGCATGATGCGGATTTTTTTTCATGGGAGATGAAACTGACATGGTGGAATAAATCATTGGCTGCATCTCCCAGAGAGTCATTTTTATAAACATGCTCTAGGGCAGGGGTGTTGAACTCATTTGTTATGAGGGTTGGATTCGACATAAAAGTGACATTGTTGGGCCGGGCCATGTGTGTCATAAAATGTAATGCCAGGTAGCAGAGATATAAACTTTATAAAGGACACAAACACAAAAAGGGTGTTTTTTTACTTAAAATAAAAACATGCTTAAAACATTAGCACTCTTGAAATATTTTGTTTATTTAACAGTGTCTGGTAACTGACACATCTTGCTCTGAATTATTGCATTAAAATGTCTGTGCTGTTGCAATCTTGAGTATGCTGTTCAGGTGTGTATCTGTAAGCTGCAGACCTACGATGACGCAGCAGCAGCAGAACTGGAAGAAGAAGCAGAAGACAGCCAGTTCCACTGCGGGCCTGATAGAAGCCCTCCGGGGGCCTGATCTGGCCTCTGGGCTGCATGTTTGACACTCCTGCTCTAGGGGGTTGAGATAAGGTTGCATCAGGGCTGTGGGTAATAAGGGGGAGTTCTTCAGAAACTGCCAGTGAGAGCCACCAGTGGTTTTCTTTTCTGTTCAGTCTGGACTCTATGGTTAGGCCACCTCCAAAGCAGAGGAACATCCCAGACCATGATTTGTAACTATGGATGTAATATTTCACTGTACCATATTCAGGCTGCCATTTCATAGTCCGTGTGGTGGATAAGACTGTAGGGCTAGGATCTGGGAGAGGCAGGTCTGAATTCCCACTCGTGCCATGGACACTCACTGGTGACTTTAGGCCAGTCGTATTCTCTCAGCCTAACCTATCTCTCAGGGTTGTTGTGAGGATAAAGTGCAGGAGAGGAGAATAAAGTAAGCCATTTTGGATCCTCATTGGGGAGCAAAGTGGAATATAAATTAATCAGATAAATATGAAGCTAATTGCTGGATGTAGCTCTAAACCATGGTTTAGCTTCCCAAACAGTGGCTTGGCGTTGCGCTTGAGTGTTGTCTTAAACATTTTGCAAGATTTTAGCTGGGTATGCTAATTCTTTTTCAAATATATTTTAGCAATTAGGTAATGAGTCAAATTGCTAGCAGTTCTTAATAGGCCAATGACAACTTCTTTATAAGGAATGTACAAACTGTTTATGTAAACGTCTGTCTGTCTGAATGATCTCCCTCTTCCCCTTTTTTTCTGTTGAAAATATAATCCATCTCTGGCTACGATCCTACCTTTCGTCTTTCATCCAAATGTTTGCATCACCTAGGAGTTAGACCTCTTAAAGCTTGGGTTTGCACAGCCCTATATGTTTCACAACCAGATGTCTGGCAATTTAGCACACCCCTTCTAGTGAAGAATCTGTTAGTGAGGCTTTTTTAACCATCTGGCTTGAGACTGCTGCAGATAATATATGGATTTTTTTTTCAAGGTGGAGGCTGCAATCCCAAATGGCTGATATGATTCTGAACCAGGCCACGGAGCGTTAATCGAATAATTCACACAGTGGGGGCAGGGACAAGCCAGGGGGATTCTTTTACGAGCCTGAGAGAAGCCCCCAGTTTGCATAAAAATATAAAATGTTAAAAAATAAACAAAAAACATTTGGGTTAAGACACCACCACCCTGAAGTAATGTGTGCTTCTTTTAAGAATAGTGTGCCACAAAGTGTAAGATCCCAGTGATGATATTGGGTGTTGATAGGCAACCCATGACAAACAAACACTCTAAGTCTTGGTTTGTTTGTGTGTTGGGGGGGGGAGAGTCAAACTAAAGAAGGTGAATGACTGAAGGAATGGAAGAAATGGTGGGAGGGGAGAGTAGCTAAAAATGGAAGGGTGAAGATGGGGGAGGAGAACAAAATGGTGAGTGGTTAAGGAAAGGGTGGGGCAGAGGCTGCCAGAGGAAGAAACAGAAAAAATAGTTTGGGAGAGGAGGAAGGCTGCAAATAATGCCAGGGGAAGGCAAAGAGTAAAAGCAAGAAGGAAAAGAATCGGGAAATGAGTTTCCTCTACATGAGTTCTCATGTGTGTATAGATCAAGAGCGAACAAACTGGGCTACTTGAGCTTTGTTTATTCTGTTACAGTTACTTCTGCAACTGAAGAGGCAATCTGCATTTTAAATTCATCTTGGGACTTTTGTCTTTGGTGGAGAGAACTGCTGTGGCAGAAGCAACACATAAATCTGCAGGCTGGATGAGCAGCTATTCTCAGTGTGCTTATAACTTCTTTGAATCACAGTCATTTAATTTTTTTTCTTTCACGGCTGAAAATTTACAGTGCCATCCTAAGCAGTTATACCTGTATAAGCTCATTTGTGTGTGTATAAAGTGCCGTCAAGTCACAGACAACGTATGGCAACCCCAGCAAGAGGCTTTCAAGGCAAGTGAGAAGCAGAGGTGGTTTGCCATTGCCTTCCTCTGCAGAGTCTTCCTTGGTGGTCTCCCTTCCAAGTACCAACCCTGCTTAGCTTCTGAGATCTGACGGGATCAGGCTATACCATGCCACCTGCGTCTCTTAAGCTCATTCACTTCATTGTATTTCAAAGCGGGTAGCTCTGCTTAGGATGGCACTGTTAAGTATCAATATTATAATGATGGATTTCTCTACCTCTGTGTGGTTTTGAGGGGAGAAGGAAGGCTACAAAGTTCCTCATCCTAACTGCACTGTGAGAGATGTAAAACTTTTTTTCTGACACTAGGAAGGCTCATTAAGCTGAAGTTTGAGAATGTGCATGATTAAATCAAGGAGTTTTACATCTCCTCTAGGATTGAGGTTAATGAAGCTTTTGCTAATCTTTATTCTTTGAAGAGGGAGGCAAGGAGGGATTTAACCCATGTCAGGGCATTTTGATGCAATAAGCAAGGTTGGTCTCAAGTTTAATCCTTGTCGTCTCTGGATAAAAGGATTTTGTATAGTGGGAATGGAGGATTGTGTGTCTGAGACCCCTGTAGAGCTGCAGCAAGTCAAGCTAAATAGTGTTGGGCGAGGTGGTGAATTGTCTGACTCAGTATAAGACTGCTTCTTGTATGCTTCTAAAGAGGCAAGCTTCCATTAATAAAATGTTATTTATTTATTTATTTATTTTAAAAGGCAATTCTGTGCATGAAATAGTTTACAAAAATAATATAAAAACAATGCATAGAATATTAAAAATTAACAACAATCAGTTCTAAACCCAAGACAGAACAGCCCACAATGTTTTATATACATACATAGATACATATGTATGTTTTAAAGATAATATGGTATACATGTTCATTCTTTAACTATTAAAGAACAATGTTATATTCTATATCTTTATTAATAGCTGAAATCCAGATTGGAATGCCATACATCAGAGGCATCCCCATTCAGATCATGTTAAGACAGTCTGAAGGTTTCAGGACCATAGAATATGTTGCATGGTTGGCAGAGTTAAGAAAGTCAAGAGGGGAGCTTCTGAAACAGTAGGTGATAGTACTTACTGCACACCATTTCTGAAAGGGCAAGGTTGGATCAAGAAGCTCACCCAGGCTTTCGTCTTACTGGGACAAGGTTAACTTGATGTATGTATATCAGATCCCTCAAGTACATCTGTCTTCCTGATGTCTTCATTGTATTCAGATTCAGTTTCAGTCTGTTCACCCCCATACAGCTAAAGCTGGAGATTTTGACAAGAAATACACAATAGGGGTGTCATTGGCATTGATTCTACCTAGCCATGCTACTTTGAACATAGGGAGAAGACATGACAGAAATGTTTAAAAAAATTAAATATGCACACTAAGCATTCATCTTTCATTTAGGTACACAGACTTTCCCATGACACTTCTTGTCATTGTGTTATTAACCAGCTAAATTTTTATTGCTGCTGTTTGCATTAATTTATATAGCTATTTAATTTGCACAGCAGTTTAAAATAACAATTTGAGTTCCAGAGGGGTTGCTGTATTAGTTTGCTGCAGCAAAAATAAACAGGATTCTTAAAGACTTGCAAATTTTATTGCAGCCTAAGTGTCCATTGACACTAGAATAACTTTTAAAAAAATCTTTAAGGAGCCACATGCCTCCTTTTAGAGAGCCAGTATAGTAACTAATGTGTCAGAGTAGGAATTTGGGGGACCTTTGGAGAAGCTGTGGCTTCATGGAAGAGCCTCTGCTTTGATGCAGATGGTCCCAGGTTCAATCCCTGGAATCTCCAATTAAAAAAGGACCTCTACCTGAAAGACTGGAAAACTGCTGCCAGCCTGAAAAAACAGGACTGGCCTTGATGGGCCAAGGGTCTGATTCGGTATAAGGGAGCTTCATGTGTGACCAAATCTTTATGTAGCCTGCTGTGTGACCTTGAGCCAATCACTCTCTCAGTTTAACCCACCTCACAGGGGTTTTGAGAGGATAAAAGGTAGGAAGGGGAAATGATGTATACCACTCTGAGCTCCTTCTAGGAAAGGTGAGACAACAAAGTACTACAATAAATATAAATAAGATAAGGACTCTATTATTCCTCATCTGTGTAACTGATACCAAGGAAACACAGTAACACCTCCATAGCAGAAGGCAGGACTTTGAATAAAGGAGCCCTATATCGAAAATCTTACTCTCTACCCAGTTAGAGTTATATTAGTTACAATTTATTATGTTATCCAGCAACTAAAAGAAATTGATGGCAGTAATAGGTTGAATCCAAAAAACAGTGAGAAGAAAAATGGCCACTGAACTGTATGGTGTGTAAATGAAAAGTAGGTTGTCATGCTTTTCTTTGTGCAAAAGGTTAAACAAGTGGTTCAGCCACCTGAAATGCACAGTATAAATTTGCACAGCATGGTTTTGGTACTGCACTTGAAAATATCTCTAAAATAATGTTGGCTATAACTTGAGGCTATGATCTCAACAACACATTCCTGGGATTGATCCACTTGATAAAATCGATTTCTGCGTAGACCCACTTAGGACTGCTTCCATAGTAGAATGCTTTTTAACATTTGCATCTTTTCTTGTTTGTGCAAGAGCTATAAAAGGCTGTACATTGGTCTTGTTATTCCATTTGTGCATGACAGCAGAAGAACATTTTTGGATTTGTTTTCTCTCATGTGAGGTGTAAAAGAGCCTTTCCATGAGCAGAAGATGTTTTCTTCCAAGCAGAAAGGCACCTTTTATCCATCCCATTCTCTTGTGGGCTTTGCTGCTTGTTTTCAGTTGACTCGTCTTCAGATGATTTGATCTCCTGCCTGGGAAAGTACATTAGGTCACCAAGAGAGTCTGGCAGTCAACTCAGTCCTACTTGCTATAAATGGCCAATTTTTTTAAGGCCCATTTCAAAATATTTATTTTTTCTGTAGGCTGTTGAATTCTCTTGGGGGGAAAGAAAACTTACCGTTTAATGACTTTCTACAAGGGACTTGCCTTCATGTTTCTTTGTTTGTCTGTTGCTACTTGAAAGCAGACTCATAGTGTAAAGTTAGCAAATTGTGTAGAAAATTAAAGCATCTGTATTTTCCCAGCACATTCATATTATTTTAGTTGCTGCTGTTGATCCAGGGTCAAGGATTTTGCTGATCTTGTGACGTGTGCAGCACCAAGAACATTATCAGAACAAATATGGCTAAAGGTGAAGTATGAAAAAGCCATAGAATAATTTGTACTTTACAAAGTTTAAATTTATTTTTGTTGTAGTTCTTGGCTCCCTCTTCCTTCAGCTGTACAAACTGGATGATGGAACAGGGGAGTTGCTAATTACTGTTGCAAAGATTATTACTTAGAATGGAAATGGGTTCTTGCCACATAAACATGTTTTACAAACCTGTAAATTAATCTGTAAAGGACACCTTTTAAATCTTTTATATGAATGATTTCCCCATCTCTTTGCTATTGGCAAATAGGTAGGATCTACCTACTAAGCATTTTGGGATTTGAATACTACACAATGTCTGCCAGATCAAAAGATATTCACCTGTGACATAGATGTCTGGGGAGATCCCACAGTGAATGAGGGAAAGCGGGGCTGTTATCTTCCCAACATGTTTGGCAATCAGGGCTATGTGCTCCTTAAGGAACAGCTTGGACTACTGGTAGGTGGAGCTGAGGGCAGGTTGGTGAGCCATTATTCACCTTGGTCACTATAGAAGAAACCCCAGAAGATATAAATGCTGGCAGAGCAACTCTCTACTTCGTGTTTAGTTGAACATATAACCCACCTATATTATTTAGTGAGTCATGTTTCATATGTGGAAACTACATGCTATAGAAAATGTGCTAAACTAACGTTTATGGTTACATGTATTTGCAGAAGCAGGATTTGATTTTTCTGTCATTTTATCCTTTTTAACCAACACTGCGGTGTAGAAAAAACCATTTTACCTCTTTTCTGACATTTGCAAACCCAAGGTTCATGTTTGTGCCCCTCAAGTAAACATTTCAATTATCTCGGCTTCACTAGAATTCTCAAAAAAATTGCTTTGAATGAATGTATTAATTTGAGAGCATTACTACTTTCCCCAGAATAGAAGAGAAGATGCCTTGGAGTCATATTAAGGATTGAATCCAGCAGACAATTTCTGTTATTGGTTGCAGACCACTAAGGACCCCTTAATACTGTTCCTGTGTGTGGGGGTCCCCTGTTCCCCAGAAGCAGCATTTAGGGGAGCATACTGGGCTGCAGTATGCAGGGGGAGGGGGTGAGGAAGTCCTGCTCCGCTGATGGAAATCCCTTCTGTCAGTGGATATTTTTAATGGGATCCAAGCCATGGCATATAGCCAAGACCCTTCTAAAAATTCTGTTGTTAGATGAAAACTTTAGCATAGAACATGAACAATGGATGGATGCAGAAGAAATCCTATGTATGCTACCTCGGGTTCCAGTGAAGAAAGGTACATGTAATAAATAACTTGCTTTTACTGATGGTAATAGTTTTATGACGGACTGAAACATTTATATCCTGACTTTTTCCTGAGACTGGAGGTGGGTTACAACATGCTAAAACAGCAAAGCCACATTAAAATTAAATAGGCATAAAAATACAACAACAGATTTACACATGAATATAACTTTCACCAAAAGATTCAGACACCAACCTCCCCAAAATAAAATCCAATACTTGTTTTTTCAGGTCTTGTGAAAAGCGCCACCTTGCACATTTTCAACAAAGAAGGTGCCTTCCTCATGTGTTCAGGCATGTTATTCGTAATGTCAATCTGACTATGGGAAAAGTCAGGGCTCAAGCAGCATTAGAACAAAGGAAAGCATGGAATGAAATATAGAGGAAGCATTTAGATAAACTGAAAGGGTTTTTTTCTTTTTTAGATACAAGCTTTGCAAGCTGAACTTAATTTCCATAGAAATTTATATAACCTGCAAGTTAAGTACACTGATGCTCTCTTCAGTGGGATAAAGCAAGCCTACCATAGGTTTCAAGATAACGTTGCAATGGTTCTGTGTTCACCACTACAAGGTAAATATGTCTGAAAACAGTATCATAAAATCCAATTTCTAAAGGTCGATGGGGACTCTATAAGTCTTAACTGCAAGCAATTCAGATTACAAGATATGTTTAATTTCTTTCTTATGTGTATTTTGACTATTAAATACAGGGGGGAATAGGTGATCATTTTCCATTTCTTCTTGCAGACATTTTTCCTTCTTACATAAAACTTAAAACAGAAGCTTCAGAGGCTGCTTTGAGAGAATTTCTCACTGCTTTTAGAAATAACGCTGAACAGATCCAATATGCAGTTGAAACTTTGACTTCAAAGAATCAGCAGCTTGAAGGTAAATGTTACGTATTTGCACTTTGGAGATGGAGAAGAAGGCAAATGATTGTTTTCTTGTGGTGATTTGGGTTGGATGCTGCCAGGTTTTCTGTTCAGTCTCCCACAATTCTTTCTCTTCACTGAAGCAGTCCCCACAGAAATGCCACTCCAGAATTTCATGTTACAACTCTTTACATGCCATAAGCTTTTCTGCAGGCTATCTGAAGAAGTGTGCATACACATGAAAATGTATATCCAGAATAAAACCAACTTCGTTGGTCTTAAAGGTACCACTGGACTCTGTTCTGCTGCAGGCTAACAGCAGTGGGAGAACGGGGGCAGAAACTTTAAGTGTCACCATAGAAGCAGATAGTTGGAATCCCAATGCTTTAGCTGGCAATATTATAACAATTAATTGGTGGCAACATAGATAATGAGCAAGTAGGAGTTACAGGAACCTGTGGACATCTGATATGGAAGGAAATAGGTCTTCCAGAGAACCATTTCTCTATGTCCATCATAGCCTTTCCAATGGCCAAAAGGAGCCCCTTCCTCCTCTTTAGCCAGTGAAAAAAAGCTGGTAGCATGTAACAGCTGCTTTTTTAAAGACGAGGAGGAAAACAGTTTTCAAGCACCACATACCAGTGAGCTGTCCTTAATTTTTGGAAGCACTTGCTCCGATCCAGAGTAGCTGAATTTATTTTACTTGTCCATGGTCTACCCTTCTGCAGGCTAAGGGTAGCTTTTGGATTCTGGTTTTGCTTTATCTTTACAATGCTGAGCAGAAAGCAACAAATAATGTGTACTAAATTAATTATTTTGATAGTGATGAATATTTGCAGCAATGGACGTGTTAGAAATAGAACACTGATTATGCCATGCACTTGAGTAGCCAAGACACACTGGTTACAAGTGCAACTCTAAAGGGGAACTTCTATACTAAAATGGGAGGACTTAAGGACTCTAGCAGCAAAGTGCCTGTTGTTAGAATCAGAGAATAAGGTGACTCCAAATGCCACAAAATTGGCTAAGATCATTCTTTCATGTCATGAGAAAACATAAACTACTCACTGGTCACTTGATCTGGAAAAATAGTATTTTTTCCCAGAGAAAAATGGAAATGTCAATATTTTGGCAACGGGATGTGAGAATTAGATGTAACCGTTAGATGGCAAAGTTTCATTGTATATTATATTATTACTGCAAGCCTAAATTCTCAGTTACAAAGCCAGGGTTTGGTATATGCTTGGTCTTATTACTATTTATTCATCCAGGGAAATAAAAAGGGGAACCAGTTTAATTTTGACATTTTGATTTAACTATCATGTGTTTACTATATTCTTGACCTTCCTCAATTTAAGAATATGTTTAAAATTCACAGTAGCACTAGAGTGCACTACCATGTTACAGTTTCAGTAATTGGGTCTGAACTGTTTACATGCCGCAAGCTTTTCTACAGGCTAGCTGAAGAAACGTGTATGCACATGAAAGTTTATACCCAGAATAAAACTTTGTTGGTCTTACAGGTCCCACTGGAGTCCAAATTTTAGACTGGAATGGTGGTAAGGAGATGCATTGCTGGACAATTTAAAGTGGTGCAGATCACTGTATCCTCTTTGCTGGGCTAGATCCAAAGAAGTGGGGTTCCACCCTGTCAGGCATCTGGCATGGCTCTGTGACACCAACCAGAAATTCTTAGCACTACTGTTGTTCTGAAAACACATAAGCTGTGCTAAAAATGAAGACTAATGGGTCAGTCTAAGAATCCAGTGTGATACAGTGGATGGAGTGTTGGACCTTGATTGAAGAAATTCAGATTCAAATCCCCACTGAGCCATGAAGTTGGTTTGCCAACTCTAGAGAAGTTACTATCTTTTGTATTTTTATCCAGCTTTCCTCTTAACAGCTCAGGGTGGTCATGTTGATAATCTCCCTGCCCATTTTATCATTACATCTCTTATGAGAGAGATTGTACTGCAAGATGCCTAATAGTGCCATTGTGCAGAAAATAAATAAAGGTTGTCCTTTTTTTGCAAAGATGTAATAAAATGCATCTACATCTATAGGGATAAACAATGCCTGAATTGATGCCTTTTCTCCTTTGCAAAACATGTTGAAAGCAGGAACTGAATAGAATATTCAGACAGAATATTCTCAGACAGAAGAAGAATTACTTTAGAACACTGACATCCTTCTTGACATTTGCCTTCTAGTCTAGTGAAACAGAGGGACATTCATCAGAGACTGCAAAACACTGTGTATGTTTGTAGACTTAATGTCTTTGTCAGCCTGTGCTATTAGGTTTTAATTTTTGCAAACTGGAATGCATCCATTTTCTTCTCTCAAGGACTGCAAAATATATTAATGGAAACAAAACAAGACTTAAGCAAATAAAAAGTTACCTCCTACCCTGTTTCAGGCCCAGTGCCACAAGTGACTACATGCTGGTAAAGAGGAACAAGCTTATAATATCCTTCTGCACACTTTTGTTTCTCCACTAAATTGATTTAAATTTTCAGCAAATTCTAAAATTGTTCACCTGGTGAATGGAACCTTTCTTTGTAATTAATATTGCATTGAATTTTAACAACCATTGCTACAAATACACTACAGTAATACTTATTGTATAACTGAGGCTTAAGTTGCTATCTCAGGCATTTTTTTACATAGTTTTCAGTGAAGCTGGGGGGGGGGGATCACATCATTCCTAAGAGCAAGTTGATGTTTTCAGAGTATGAATTGGTCACGGATTGTTTTGAGCCTAGGCAAACAGAAAATTTGGCCATTCTTGTTACTGCTGAGTCTCTAGTGCATGATAGAGAAATACTCTACTACTGGTAAATGCTCAAGGTGCCTATTTAAAATAATTTTGTTTTCCAGGCAATACAATAGTTTGATTTTAATGTTGGGAGAATAATTTTCTGCAATACAAGTGCTGCCTAGAGTATTTCTAGGTATCTCACATTTATATAGATGCCTATTTCAAGTAGACCTACTGGTTTCAGCATGATGTAGCTGCCATTAAACAGCAGGGTAACTGGGATCCAAGAAGGCAGTTGAACATAGTAAAATGGATGCACTTCTGGCTGCCTCAGATCTTCTGGACGTCTGTTATCCACAGAAGCTCCAAAGTGGAGGACTGCTTATCCAGTACATTTTTTTAGTTCACAGAATTGGGTGCGTAGTTGAGGTGATTGTTGACCCTTGTGTTTACATACATTATCCAACAGATGCTTCTGACATTCACCATCCCAAAAATGGTTGGTAGAATAATCACATTTTAGCAACATAATACAATAGTTTGAGATCTGAGTAAATGTAATATTTCCCTAAACAGAAATGCTGTTTACAGGATCTCTCAACAAATAAGTAAACCAACATCTACATGCACGTGACTGTGTACACTAAGGTCTGTTTGCAAACAAACTATTTCTTAAACCACACACAAATGTGTTGCTACAATTTAAAAGAGTTCTGTACTCAGCAATCTAGTCTACAGATTTACAGATGATTAAATCCAGTGTGAAAAAGCAAGTTATGCTTTTACATATTTAATTTTCAAGCAATAAACTGACACAGCGAAAACTCCTTAGTTTGGGTGTCAAATTTGGATTTATGCTAACAAGAAATTCTATATTTTTAACTTACCTTAAATCAGTTGTAATTTTTCTGTGGTTCAGTGTACTTAAAAGTGAAAAACCAGGTCATGTAAGCAGTATTAAGATCCCTGACACGTGTGGCAGATTAGTATTTGCCACATGCTAGAGACATCTTGCATGATTCTAATGTAACAGACAACTCCTGGCTTTGTTTGATAATGTGAAATAACCTCGATGTTTTGATATATAATGCACAACAGAGCACTGTGTAGCTTTGCACTTAGATCAGTCTCAGTTTTTCTAGTTTCATAATACGACCTTGTGGAGTTCTGAGTGCTAAAATACAATATTTATATCTTGACTCATATGTTTTGAACACCTGAAACCAGTCTATGCCTTTATGCTTTAATATGGGAAACACTATTTCAAAGATATGCCTTACTACTGCTGCTTAGCCTGTTACTGCAGTAGCTTCTTATTTTCTATTAATTTTCTTTTAAGGTGAAGAGGCCTTGTCAAGATTTGGAAAAGAGTTCTTCCTGTCTTTGGAACATTCACTAAAAGCATGTGGGGATCAACGGGATAAAGCAGCCAGTGAAATGGAAGCTTTACAGACTGAACTGGATCAGGCCTTAGAAACCCTGCGAAATTTAAAGGAACAAAAGGGAATTAAATCAGGGCCTAGTCAGCATTTTCTAAAACATGACGAGGATAAGATGAAAGAAATAAAAGCCAGTGGCTTGGATGTACTTTCAAAAAAAAAGTCTGAGCCCAATTCACCATCCAGCTTTCCCCCACATAGACAGAGTCTTTTACCAAAACCTGCTACTGCTGAAGAAAAAGAATTGAATGACTCATCCTCCAAGCTAAAATTGGAAAGTTGTGATGGTGTTCAGCAGAAAGGGAAACTCCTTCACAGGAGCAAGAGTATGAAGAACACTGCAAGGCCACCTTGGCAAGATTAGACTTAGCTCTTTTCTAAGAAGAACATAACATTAGTATAACTTCTGCAATAAGCCAGGGAGCAATCCAGTACACCTTTGAGAAGCTGGTGCCTCAGGGAGATGCAAGTTCAAGGAGTGTCACTTCTGAACCTTAGATGGATTCTTGGAGCCACTTCAAACATGTAGAACTGTTTTTGGTTTAGGAAACAAAATATTTGGAACACAGATGCAACTTTCATGCTACTTTGATAAGACATGGGAAGAGGCTTAAGTACCACACTCGTCAAAAATGTAATGCCAGCACTATAATATATCTACACAAGCACCAAACATCAGTGACCCTTCTTGAGTTTTGCCCTATATGGGGCTAGTCTCTAGCACAACTCCAACATTAGTTGTACATTTCTTTAATCGCTCCTAGCAATTATGTTATTTTTTAAAGATTACATGAGAAACATTCAGAACAATCAAATACTCAATCACGAATAAGAGTATGATTAGGCCTAAAAGAGTGCACGCTGCATGACAGGTTGGAAAACATTCAAGATTTAAATCAATACACATCTGACCACTCCTCCAAATTGCCAGTTGTTCCTCTGTGGTTGAAACATATAGCAATTCAGTGTCTACTGGTTTCTCATCCATCGTTGGATGGAGAGTTGCTGTGCCAGATCTGCGAAGGCTGATTGGTGTCCTGGTCCCAGTAGAGGATGTGCCTTCTCATTTTCTGATGCTTCCTGTTTAGTGTTGAGCCAAGACCACTGTAGGTAGTAACTTCAATGTACCTGAAAAGAAATATAGCAGTTAAGCAACTTTGAATGTCTTTTCTTCTCCTGCGCCAGAAGAAAATGTGTCCCCTTCCCAGACAAATACTTGTAGTAGAAAACAATTCCTGCAGCTGGTTTGTCATGTATTTCATTTCCCCAAAGTAAGTACAGTTCTCCTTAAATGGCCTATCTGAGAAATATATGATTGTTTTGTTCTTCCCTTGGCTTGCTACCATTGAAAGAAATATCCTGGGCACTCTGCTTATGAGACTCATAAAACACCAGCCCGTGCAGAATGACAGAGTGAGGAACCAGAATGGCATTCAAAATGTTTACCAGTTGTAAGTGCTTTGTAAAGAGCCTTTATTTTTCTTATTGCCCTCAGTGTTTCTTATTGCCTTTAATATATTGGGAAAAAATTAAAAGCAACTTTTAACTGAAATTCAGAAGATGAAATGTATGTATTTTCTGATTAATTAATGAAACAGAAGGCAGCTTTTATACTTATGTTTATTACTTTGTTCCCACACCACGTCCTTCAGTGGAAGAATTTTTTCCAAGTCTTTATTACAAATGCATGCAAATATACAAGAACCTAATCACACTTATGTCAACATTTACCACCCTTTCACAGCATGTTAAAAAAGCAAGAAGTGGTTGAGTAGAGAACAAGAAAGCAGCAACAACAGAGAGAAGAGAAAATGGCAGTGGTTGTGTGAGCTTTGTGGTAAAAAGGAGAAAGTTGCAGGGGAATTGGGAGCAGGTAGTGAGAAAATTGTTGCAGTGACAAGACTGGGGAAGAAAGGAAGAGAAGAAACGGGCTGGGAGAGGGGGAATGGGGTTTCTTAGGGCTTTTTACATGATATTATTTTAACCGTTTCCAGGCTTATGATTCATATAGGTTCATTTGTCGGTAAACTCAGCTGCAGTTCCGAGTTGAAGGCACTGTTATTGTAGAACAAATTTTGAGTCCAGCGGCACCTTTAAGACCAACAAAGGTTTATTCAAGATATGAGCTTTTGTGTGCCTGCACACTTCTTCAGATACAATGAAACTGAAATAGAAATAACAGTCAAGGTGGGCAGTAAATTAGCATAAAGAATAATGAAGATGTTTTTAACAAATTAAAAGAATAACAAGCTTAGTTTATATGGTTTGGGTTCAGCTCATGGGGAAAAACATAGCAAGGAAATAAATATGTCAGAATTGGAGATTGGCGTATTCTTAATTGTAGAATGGTGTCATTAGGTTCTATCCATCTCCTCTAAGGCATGGAGGAGACCCAAACAGATGAGAGCCATATAAATTAAGCCTGTTATTCTTTTAATCCAAAAAAAACTTCATTCTGTATGCTAATTTACTGCCCACACTCCTATATGTATGACTGCTATTTCTATTTCCATTTTATTGAATCTGAAGAAGTTGTCTGTGCGTATGAAAGCTTGTTGCGGCAGAAAAGTAAGCAAGCCCTCTCTATATAACAGCCTGGATTAGCTGAGGCCTCTCTGTTTGGTTCCTCTTCCACATGGCTTTGCAGGGGTAGCTGTTGTCGTCTCTTAAGCTTCTCTCTAGCTTGACAATGCACTCTGTTTCCAATAAGGTCACAATGAAGGGGCTTTTGGTTTTGGTGACTTACTGGACAGGTGTGTTCCATCGTGCTCTGATGTGAGTGCCCCATAATCGCAGTGGACGAGAGGGGTTCTGGGCGATTCCAGGTTCCCCCAGAGCCCTTGGAGGGGGCTTGTAGGCTGGGGCATGAGGGGTGCCTCTTCTGAGGCGATAGCTGAGGAATTTAGGCTCCTCTTTGCCCCAATAGGTCCCGCCGCCATGAGACCAGTATGGAAGCAGAGGTGCACACCAGATTGAGCAAGCAAGCAATCCAGCACTTTGATGTCCTCCCTACCTTTTGAAGTAACCCATGGAATGAACTGTGAGTGTGAGCTTCTTTGTAACTAATCAAGCGTTCAAGCAGATAACTGCTCCAAAGCCCCAAGCCGATGTGGAGAAGGAGGGAGGAGTCAAAATCCCCCCCCCCGGAAAAAGTTACGATGTGTGAGTGACTGCAAGGGTCAGAATGACGGTTTTGATCGGAAAAGCACTAATTAGCCGAGTATTGTGCAGAATAATATAAAGTGCATAGAATTAACAGACTTTCAGAGGGTTAAATGGACTTTCTTCTGTGTAAACAATGTTGCTGCAAGGAGATAAAATAGTGGCTAGGAAGATACCTTCTCCAGGAACTGCCAGTTCAGTGATATCTACTCTTAGACCAGAAGTAACCACTGACTTTCCTAACATGTTGGCTACAGCGCTGTGCCCTCTGCTGGACCAGATGACTAACCTCAACACCAGTTTTGATGCTCTCCAGAAGCAGCTGAAAGAAACTACTACAAAAACAGAAGAAATGATTAAGGCACTTAAGTTGATGCTAAGGCAAATTTGATCAATCAGAGACTGGAGGTCATGGAAGAAGAGAGGGTTTCTGACAAGGAGCAGTTGTTTCAGCTACAAATGGAAAAATCATTATATGTCCTGAGGTTTCAGGGTATCCCAGAGCAGAAAGGGGAGAACTTAAAATAGATTTTAAGTGAAGCCATGGCACCATTGGCAGATTTTAAAGCAGAATCTTTACAAAGCAACATGGATATGGTCTATCGAAGCTATCCAGACTTTATTAAGAAAAATAAACTGCCCGGTGAAGTATTTGTTGAGTTCTCCAAGAGATCAACGAGAGATACAATCTTGAAAGCGACTAATGGGATAACCCTGAAAATCAAAGGTGAAGAGACAAGAGTTTTAAAAGACATTCCATTTGAGATAAGAAAATGGAGGAAACAGTACAAAAATCTAACTTCTTTTCTACAGCAAAATTCCACCTCCTTCAGATGGATATTTCCAGAAGGACTTATCTTCAGTTAACAAAGAGAAAAAAGAGAAGATTGATTCTGTTCCAAAAGCAAAGGCGTTCTTGGAGCATCATCAAACAACAGCGAAAGAAAAAGGGAAAGCAGAGGATAACAACAAAACAGAAGAAAACAGCGAACATGGATCAGGAAGCAGTGGAAGCACTTTGGGCAGTCCCTCAGAAGATTCTGAATCTGAAAAAGGATCAGCAGCTCCTAAACTCCTCAAAGTTAAATTGAACTATAATAAAAAACAAGCGCAGGAGATAAAAATGTGTTGTGTAGTTTAATACTGAAAGCTTTAGTTTCTTTTTATATGTAAGGAACTAGGATGCACCTATTCTGGCTAATAATGCTTGTTTTAGTTTGACCTCGAAATAATAATCCGTTACATTCCTTTTTAATTTCTTAATTGTGGGAAGACTATCAAGATTTCATTACAATTAATGTATTATGATCCTTGCTTTAGCTTTGTATTTTAGTTCAGTTTTCCCTTACCCTTTGTAGTTTGTGTAGTGAAAAAAGCAATAAAGAAGTTATTAAAAAAAGAGTTTTTCTACTGAAGGCTCTTAGTTTCTAAGAATGAATGATAAAATATTCTAACTCTTTATTTTGCCACATAATATCCTTGACTGTCTAGGGTAACTAGGGTAAGAATTGAGGGTGATAATTGTTCTCTTTATTTTTATATTCTTCTGCTAAAAGTGTGTTAACCTTACGTCATCCATGTGGGCTGAACCTAAGGGTACTGAGGGTATAAATTGTTGAAGAACTCTTTGCTCTGGGCTGGTCATCAATCAGTTCTTTGAGCTCTTGTTGACTAGACCAGGGCACTCTGTATTTCATACTAGTGCACTATGTTTGTGTTGAAATATTCTATACTGACTATGGAAATGTTATTTTTTTCCTAAAAGATTTGTAAATGCTAAAGTGCTTTCTGTCATTAAGAAGCTTATATTGTGATACACTGGTTTTGTTTAAGTCTCTTGCCATTTTCTTGCCATTCTCCACCAACCAATGAAAGAACTAAAGGGGAATAGGACGGTCCCAGGGAAATAGTCCTGAGGTCCCAGAATCCCACAAAGCTCATAGCTTGAATAAACCTTTGTTGGTCTTAAAGGTGCCACTGGGCTAAAAATTTGTTCTACTTCTTCAGACCAACATGGTGGTCCATCTGGAGCACTCTTACTGGTTGACTTTGGTTAGCTGCTGCATAATGTTTGGAAGGACCCTGGTTAAAGCTCCAGTAATCTACCTGCATTAGTGATTTGTGAAGTGTAAAGCTGAGAAAGTAAAGCTAATTTTCTAAAATATCTGCTGAGCAATTATTTATCCGAGCCACCAAAGAAATAAAGGGGAAGAAGTCTAAATGTATGGGAAAGAATACAATAAGATTTCTAGATTACACGTATTTCCATTTGCTTGAATGGTCTGAGTGATTATGGACATTTTTTCCTTCCAGATTATCTTGTCTCTTAGCTGCTTTACTGTCTGTATAGTGTTCAGTTCTTTAGAAGATCAGGAGTTTACAGAAAAGTATTAATGTTTGTTTCATTTTTAATCCGAAGGAATGATAAAGTGAAAGGAAGAGGAAAGACTCCAACATTGCTGCTTCCTCTCACAACTTTTTTTGTTCTTAGAAAGCATTACAAGGCCTTGGCACTAAATGTGTAAAACTGAAGGAGAAAATGTATTAGGCAAAAGGAAATAGTCTTTTCATGTATTTGTTTTGATATGCCAGCAAGTAATTACCAAAGATTGCATTGCAGTGCCTTTTGAAACTTCCAAAAAAGGTGATCAAGACACTGCACCCCTACATTGTGCTCCTGGGTAAACACATCTGTGTGATTGCACTGTTAGTAAAAGATCCATCTGGATAACATCAGATCACTTCATAATGTGCCCCAGAGGGTCATATGCAAACCTAGACCACAATCAACAACCTACTTATATTGGTGCATCCCATTTACTTGAAGTAATCTGGAGGAGAGTATTATTCTCAGTTATACCAATCAGCATGAAAAGCTGTGCACAATTTTTCTTATGCAAGGAAAAGTCATAGTTTACTTTGGAAAACCCAACCATTTTATAAATGAACAAAGCCATTTTCTGGCTTTTTACCGCTAATCCCATTAATCGTTTTGCAAGAAGATGAACAAAAAGTGAAAGCGAGACAAAATAAGGAGCTTCCCCTCCTGCTTCTTGTGGAAGTTTGATCAGGTCCCTTCATCCTTTTGTGGTGAATGCTTCTGAAAGCACCAGATGTGGCAGATTGATCAGCAGGATAGAAGCACAAATGACAGTATGATTTGTTGCCTATTCCTTTCTAAGGTGATCTTGGGTTTGCTCACAAGCTGCAGTAAGACTGAAATTCATTAGAATGCTTGAAGGAGATTCTTCTGTTAGCTTGCAAGAGGAAGAAGTAAGAGTCCCACTGCCAGCAGCTCTTGCTTCATTTCACAAAGGATTAGATCCCCTAAATTCTGCTGGTTACCTGTGAATAATTTATGAGAGTCATTTATTCTGCATTTTGCCATGTAAATAGCCTTCCACCTACTGTTTCCTCTTGAATTACATTTTAATTAGATTATTCTTGTAATCTGATTTTTTAAAACTAGCATGCAATATGTTTATATGAAAATTACTACTTTTAATTACTCTTGATTAAAACCATAGCTGCTGAAATTTTATTAGGCATTTTAATCAGGAAAGAAGTTATTTTTTTAAAAAAAAGAAAGAAAAGAAAACATTGATGCTAGTTCCCTGGTTAGTGGAGTCATTTAATGTATGATTATAAATCATTGGGATTTAATTAATCTGTATATTGAAAACATGTGTCTGGATACCAGCACTTCATTTATAATAAACTTAATGTAATTAATTTTCAAAGCATCCAAACTGTTTTCTTTGAAAATAGTCTGCATCCATTTTTAATAAAACAAACAAACTGTGCTTTGCTTTTGAGTTGCACATTTCCTTTGAAGCCTGTCCAAAAAATGATACGCAGTCCTCTGTTATGTTAATTCTCTGATATTAAGGAAATGAAATGCAATTAGCTGCATGCTTACGATCACCTTGATATCCAAACCACCATTTCATGAAGGATCCCTCTTTGATAACCAACTAGTGTATTTACAACAGTCTTAATACTGCAGATCAATTACTTGTGTTGTACCTTTTGTGAACTTTCTGCTTCTGTAGATTCTAGTTTAGTTTTAAAATATATTCCAGGCTATATGGCTGGCATGAAAAAAATGCTTTAGTTTCATAAAGCACTTGGTGGTGATGGTTGCTTTCAAAGCTGCAGTGACATAATGACAGTTGCTTGTTCTCTGATGTGTGATTACAGTCCTGCTCCTCGCACAGAGAGAACTGTCTGCTCCCTTACTGTACTGCCCTTGCCATGTTACTCCAAGGGCCCTTTGACAGAGCATTCACTTGAAACTGAACATCTCTTGGACCTTTCCTTACTATATCTGCAGCCTGCTCTTGCCCAGGCCTTGTCCATGGCTTCCTCATACTGCTTCTGACAATAGCTTATGTGCCAAGGCCTGAAAAAGATGTTCTTTGAGGTCTACCCATTTGTTTGTTTAAGAGAAGGTAGTGTTGGTGTTTGTCATAGACCCCCAGCACCATATTGTAGCTTCCTGTTGTTGGTACCACTGGCCAGTATAAATACTGAGCATTGCAAAGGGTGCTTTATTTTTGCTAAGAAGGGTTTGTGTGAGGGCCTCTTGCCACCCAGTCAGTATGCTAATGGTGGCAGGGAGTCATGGGAAGGGGCTGGGAACAAGCAACAAAAAACCCTTGCACATTCATCTTAGCTGGCTATCATATAGGAGTAGGCTTAAGGATCAAATTACATCAGACTGATATTATAGATATAGCATTTCTAGAAGCTAATTTTCAGATTATGTGGGAATCCAATTCAAATAGGGAAGGGAGGGGAAGTTTAATCCTTGCACCTTCTGCTGTGGTACACCCATCTGAAACACCATTATTTTACCGTTGACTGCTAGTAGCCACAATTAGCTATGTATGCATAGTTTAGTATTCAACACAAAGCTGCATCTGAAAAATGACATGATTGAAATTGAAAGGACCTCTCTCAATTATATTCTTAGGTATTGTGCTGATGTGTAATAATTAGTATCTGTTGATTGATTACCAAAATAACTTAAATCAGGGGCCTAGACTTCATCTAGGCATGTTGTGCTTCTCTCTCTCTCTGTTTGATTATGACATTCCTGTTCAGCTTCTGAATAGTATGTACCACTCCAAGTGTTACAATTTTAATGTTGATTAATAGCAACAATGCTACTCTGAATTTTCTTAATACTGTCCATTATCTGAACAATCCATATGGCATCTTTACTGTAGGACTCAGGCTAAGTGAAAGTGGATTGCTTAAAGCCACCTGGTGAATTTATGGCTGAGTTATGATTTGGATCTGGGACTTTGCACTTTGTATTTCATACCATATCATCTCCCATGTTGTTATTTTACTTCAGTCCTCACCAAAGTTTCAATATCAATTCCCACTCTTCAAGTTCACATTCTTTATATTTTAAGGCTTGCTGCATCTTCACTCCAAATTCTCTTTTTATTCCTGTAAATGTCACTTTTATATAAAATAGCAGTAAAGCCCGTTGTGAAAGCAATACAATGAGCTCTAGAAAGATGTGATGTGTAACAAATGCATAGGCTGGAAGGAGGTAAAGTAAAAATTAGCAGTCTGTAAGTGAAAGATACAGATGTGGAAGTAAAGTCTCACATATGTTACACAATAGCCGTTGTCCAAGGTCACACAATGTGGGCTTGATGGCTGAGTATGTATTGGTAGCTGTGAGTTTTCAGTGTCACCTGTGGACATGTCACATTGTTCTAGCTGTAGAGATTGGATTGCTATTGAAGACGCACTCTGTATTGTCAAATGGGAGTTTTCAGTGTGATGTGTTGGCATGCTGCATTGTTCTACTTGCAGAGATTGAACAGTGCTTGAAGGATGTGCATTTTGTGGTTGTCATGGTATGTTAGCATGTCTTTTTGGCATGTTGCATTTTGGACACCTTGCCTTGTCACGTATAGACTGTTTGCATTTTGCCTCAGCATGTTCTTCTGGAATAAGTTTTCTTTTTTGGCCCAATAGGCACTTGCAGTGGAAAACCATTGTTTTGGGTTTTTTTTTTTCACTCTTGCAATATTTTGTTTATTTCTTTTTTAAGTTTTCAACAGCTTTATTAAGAATAATATATCAATACATAACAGATAAAAGAGAGTAGATTTCATTAACAATGTTAACTTCAAACTATTTACCAATTTATTGTATACAAACTGATGTGTATTAAATTCTCATCATAAGACTGCTGTTCAGTGATCTAGAAATTTTCATATTTTACTTGTTTGATAGGAGCACTCAGACTAAAGTTGTCAGACTTAAAAACGTAACCATGCGAGGTAATTGGGGTTGGTTGGCAAGAGGTCATTTCCCATAAAATATATGAGAGCTGGAAACCAGTGTCGTACAAATGTCAACTGTGCCCTGGGTGCACTATACTGGTACTTTTCGTATGTGTCTGCAATTTTGTCCATTATAAAATGGTCCCAACATTTATTTCACCATTGGTTAATCATTGGAACACTAGGGGATTTCCATACCACTGCAATAGACAATCTTGCCATAGCCAGTAGTGTGGAAGCCAAGCCAGATACCAAAGTTTCCTTATTATCACATGTGAAAGAAGAGTTCAATAATAGTACCGCAGGGTCCAGTGGGATATTTTGAGAAGTAATCTTGATTTCCTCCAAAACCTGGGACCAAAAGGACTGTATTTTGGTACAGGCCCACCAGCAAGGATAGAAATCATTAGTCTCGCCACAACCTTTCCAACAAAGCTTTCTGTACTTTGGATGCATGTGATGTAGTCTAGCCGGGGAAAGGTACCACCTAGTATTTATCATGAAGAATTGCAGCCGAATGTTGAATATTCTGGAATTATTTGCTTGGGAGTACCATATGTTCCTCCATTGTTGTAGGGTTAGTTGTTTTTGGAGACCCAAGCAGCAATATTAGGCAGGAATCTGTCCTTGTCGAGGTCAAGCAGAATTTTATGCAGAACCGAAAGCAGGCCCTTTGATCGTATAGAAGAGTGACTTAGAAGAAGTTCGAAGTTCGTTTTAGGATGCTTTAGCGTACCTGTGTCTTTCATTCCATCTATCAGACTTTTCAGCTGATCGCAGCCTTGAGACCTTGGATTTTATTTGGCTTCAAATGTGTTCTTGGAAATAATCTCCCCTTTATCTGTTAGATCTTGTATTCGTTGGAATCCTGATGAAGTCCATGATGCGAAAGCCCCAGTTTCCATCCCTGGGGGGAACCATGGTTGAAAGGTAAATGTAGAGAAGGGGGAGATTTGTGGGGTTAACTCCTTTTTTTTAAGATCCCAGATTTTAATATTTGATGCTAGAAAGGTATTATTTCCAAGATTTTTTGGTATGTTACTCGCCGGCATCCAAATGACTTCCTGAAGGGTGTATGGAGCAACATAAGATTGCTCAATTTGCATCTAATTCGTCATTGAAGTATGATGAATCATATTTATGATATTGGATAGTGCAGCCGCATGGAGATAGTGACGGAGGGAGGGCATTCCAAGCCCCCCCGTAGCAGTTGGTCTGGTCAGGTGTTGATGATCAACTCTGGATTTATTTGAGTTCCAAAGGAAATTGGATAAAGAACGCTGCCATTTTTTAATGTCTGCAGCTGAGATGAAGGGTGGTAATGTTCTAAATAGGAAGAGAAAACAAGGGAAAATGAAGCTTTGGATGAGTTGTAACTGGTCTGCTAACGATAATTTTTGCTTACTCCAATCTCTCATTATTCCCTATAGCTCCCTGTGTAGTCTGTGATAGTTGCATTCGGTCAATTTATTGAAATTCAGAGGTATTTGCACACCCAGATGTCTCCATTCAATGGATATCCATTTATAGTTGAACATTTGTTTCAATTTAGTCCTGTTATCTGCAGATACCACAATAGGAAATATCTCCGATTTCGTAGCATTTAGTTGAAGGCCCAAAATGCTTCCAAATTTGTTGATGACCTCAGAGATGGCTGGTAGTAACTTCAACTGTTCTGATACATAGAGTTATATCATTGGTGTATAATGTCATCTTATGTTCTACACCTCTCACCCTTATTCCAGAAAAGGATTGGTTCTGTTGCAGTTTCTCGGCCAGAGGCTCAATCACTAGAGCGAAGGTCAATGGTGAAAGAGGACACCCTTGTCTGGTGCCTCTGGAGGGGTGGAAGAAGGAGGAATTCATTCCGTTGACCCTTACTCTTGATTTGGGATGTTTATATATGGAACATAGAGCTGTTAAAAATTTGTTTCTGATGGCCATTTTTTCCAACAATTTTGTTACATATGAGATTTCAATCAAATGAAAGGCCTTTTCAAAGTCCAAGGACAAAATCAGAGAGTCCGCCTTCAGTTTCTTCCCATATGCTATTATATTTAGTGTACGCCTGATATCCGAAATTTGCTTATTTGGGATAAATCCTGTTTGGTCCAGTGCTATTAGATCTGGAACTACCAGCTTCAATCAATTCGCCAGTATAGCTGAAAATATCTTGGCATCGTTGTTCAGCAGCGTTATGGGTCGGTATGATGCGGGATGCATCATATTTTTATATTTTTAGGAAGCACCACTATCGAGGATTCCGCCCAGGAGGGTGGTGTCTTGCCAACCATCAAAGCTCTGTTACAGATTGCCATTAAAGTATCAGCGAAGATTGAAAGGATTTATAGAATTCAGCTGGCAGCCCGTCAATACCAGGCGCTTTGTTCAGTTTAATGTTTTTGATGACATCCATCACTTCCTGGCTAGAGATTGGAGCATCAAGGAAAAGGGACTGTTCAGTAGAGAGTTCCTTCATCGGTTTCATGGATTCTAGGAATGCTGAGATGTTTGAAACCTGTGGGTTTCTGGACATGTAGCGATCTTTGTAAAATGCTGCAAAGGAATTTGCTATATTTCTTGGAATGTTGAGAATTTTCCCATCTGAGGTTTTGATTGCATTTACTGTTGCTTTTGTATTTTTCTCCTTCACCCTCCATGCCAGAAGACACATACTCTTTGCTGATTTGTGCCAGAATGTTTGTTTTAAGATGAGTAGATTTTTTTGAATCGTTTTCAGTTCTAGCGATTCTAACACTTTCTTTTCTGCTTGTAGCTTTAGGTATGTAGATTTCCCCCCGTTCTTCTTACGTTCCTGTTCCAAAAATGTTATTTAAAGTGTCCCTGAGTAATTTCTCTGTCTCTCTTTTGAGATGTGCCATTGCAGAGATGATGGAGCCTCTCAGTACGGCCTTCATAGCATCCCATTGAATTGAGGGGTCCGTCTCAGAATTTTTGTGGATCTCCAGAAAGTCTTTGATGTCTTTTTCCAGTTTTTCCTTTATTGGAGTGTTCAATGAAACAGAAATGTCCATTGACCATTGTTTGTCCAATCTTTCATTGGTGCAGTCTGTGATGTGGCAATCTATCCATGCATGGTCAGATAAATGTCTTGTGCCTATGTTGGCTGTATGAAGGTAGGGCAACAATGAGGAGGAGATTAGAATGTAATCAATATGGGTAAAAATATCATGTTTAGCTGAATAATATGAGTAATCTCGTTCCATGGGATGACAAGTTCTCCAAGCATCCGTTAGGTCAAAGGTGTCAAAAAGTTTTGCCAGGCTAGTACTGGGGTTCTTTTGGTTTCGCTTCTTATTTTTGGCATGAGATCTGTCTAATGCAGAGTTCGCTGTGAAACTAAAGTCTCCTCCAATGACCAAGTTTCTGTCCTGGAAGGTTTTCAGATCTAGTAGTACTTCTCGTATGAAAGAGATCTGTCTGTTATTTGGGGCATAGATGGAGGCGAAGGACCATTTAGAATCATTAATAGAGCCTTTGAGGAATATAAAGCAGCCCATCGGATCCACCAAGGAGCTGCGGTGGCTCAAGTGGTTAAGACGCTGAACTGCAGGCTGTGGAAGGTCAGTAGTTCAGCAGTTCGAGACCCGGGTGCCGCATGACGGGGTGAGCTCCTGTCTCTAGTTCCAGCTCCTGCCAACCTAGCAGTTCGAAAGCAAGAAATTGCAAGTAGATAAATAGGTACCACTTCGGTGGGAAGGTAACAGCGTTCCGTGCACCTTGGTGTTTAGTCATGCCGGCCACATGACCACGGAAACGTCTTCGGACAGCGCTGGCTCTTCGGCTTTGAAACGGAGATGAGCACCGCAACCCTAGAGTCGGATTCGACTGGCTTTCGAGCAAGGGAACCTTTACCTTTACCTTTATCGGATCCACCTTTTTCTCCTTCAGAATGAAATTAACTCGCTTTGCAAAGATGACAGCCACTCCCCTGGACTTTGAGTTTCCTGGTGCAAGGTATTGTTGGGAGAACTGAGGTGACCTCACCAGTGGGTGTGTGGATGAGCGAAGATGTGTTTCTTGAATGAATAATATATAAGGGTTCATTTGTTTGACATATTGTGCAACCCTCTTCCTCTTAATAATGTTATTTGCTCCTCTTATGTTCACTGAGTATATTTTGAGAGAAGACATCTTGTTTGGATATTTATGTGTGAAGATGAATTACACAATCAGTACTTATGAGAACTAGATCGTTTGATAATATTATGGCCAGCAGTTGAATCAAGTAATCTAATTAATTAAGCATTATAATGAGTTAATATTATAAGATCAGTTTTAAATTAATAGAATAATGTAATAAATTGAGTTGGTAAGAATTGATTGAATATAGATATAACAATACGTAAAAACAGTTGATAAAATTGAATAACTATGTACAATAATTTAACTGCGTGACTTTAAGTCAATAAAATAACTCTTACTCTATAAATAAATAATCACACCTTGTGGAATATCAAGAACAGACACTAGATGGCTATAGTAACAAGTATAAGACAGAATACAGCAACCTTAATCTTCTGAGCACTTTTTCCTTTTTTTCTTCCCCCCTCCCTTACTTATGATACACTTTGACTCTTAAGAATTCCTTAACTGAAGTTAAAGTTAAGCTTCTTTGCTTATATACTTAAGAACAATGCAACAGAGGAAATTTTTGTACAACAGTCTGAGTTTAGTGCAGGTTGCTGTGAACATTCTAGTATAGCTGAGGACTGTTGATGTAACAAGCCCGCCTCCCTCCAAGGGAAACCCGACCACGGTCTCTTTGTCTGGGAGCACTCCAAAACTAAACTCCCCTCTCCTCCCGCTTAGTTTCTAAGCATTTTAAATCAACTCTAGGTTATAAACATTTCAAACATAACCAATTTATAATCTAGTGCAAACCAGTATTCAGCAGCTTCAAGAGATCATATTTTCCCTCCGGTCAGGAGTACAGAGGAGAGATCCGTGGCCATCTTAGGAGCCGTATTCAATGTAGTAGAAGCGTCCTGAGAGTATACTTTATTATGTATTTTGGGTGATTCTGGCTATTGGTGTCTTCATTTCCCGGAACGTTTGCCTATGTCCATCAGTTCTGATTTTTTAAGTGTTTCTAAAAGTTCTGCACCTGTGTCTTAAGAACATAACATAAGAACATAAGAGAAGCCAATGTTGAATCAGGCCAATGGCCCATCTAGTCCAACACTCTGTCACACAGCGGCCAAAATATACCAGGTGCCATCAGGAGGTCCAGCAGTGGGGCCAGGGCACCAGAAGCCCTCCCACTGCTGCCCCCTCCAGCACCAAGAATAGAGTGCATCACCTGCCCCAGACTGAGAGTTCCCATCTATACCCTGTGGCTAATAGCCACTGGTGGACTTCTGCTCCATATGTTTATCTAATTCCCTCTTGAAACTGTCCATGCTTGTAGCTGCCACCACCTCCTGTGGCAGTGAATTCCATATGTTAATCACTCTTTGGGTGAAGAAGTATTTCCTTTTATCTGTTCTAACCCAACTGCTCAGCAATTTCATGGAGTGCCCATGAGTTCTTTTATTGTGAGAAAGGGAGAAAAGGACTTCTTTCTCAACCTGCTCAATCCCATTCATAATCTTATAAACCTCGATCATGTCACCCCTCAGCCGTCGTTTCTCCAAGCTAAAGAGCCCCAAACATTTTAACCTTTCTTCATAGGGAAGGTGTTCCAACCCTTTTATCATTCTAGTTGCCCTTCTCTGCACTTTTTCCAATGCTATAATATCCTTTTTGAGATGTGGTGACCAGAACTGTACACAGTATTCCAAATGAGGTCGCAGCAGTGATTTATACAGGGGCATGATGATACTGGCTGATTTGTTTTCAATTCCCTTCCTAATAATCCCCAGCATAGCGTTGGCCTTCTTTATTGCAGCTACACACTGTCTAGACATTTTCAGCGAGTTATCCACTACGACTCCAAGATCTCTCTCTTGGTCTGTCTCTGCCAGTTCAGACCCCATCAACGTGTATTTATATTTAGGATTTTTGGCTCCAATGTGCATCACTTTGCACTTGGCCACATTGAACCCCATTTGCCACGTTGACGCCCACTCACCCATCCTCGACAGATCCCTTTGGAGTGCCTCACACTCCTCCCTGGTTTTCACTACCCTGAACAACTTCGTGTCATCTGCAAATTTAGCCACTTCACTGCTTACTCCCAATTACAAAACATTAATAAACAAGTTAAAAAGCATGGGACCGAGTACTGATCCCTGTGGTACCCCACTGCTTACCACCCTCCACTGAGAAAGTTTCCCATTTATACTCACTCTCTGTTTCCTATTTATAAGCCAGTTTTTGATCCACAAGAGGACTTGTCCTTTTATCCCATGACTATTGAGCTTACTTAGGAGCCTTTGATGAGGAACTGTATCAAAAGCTTTCCAGAAGTCAAGGTAAATAATATCTATTGGGTCCCCCTTGTCCACATGTTTGTTCACTCCCTCAAAAAACACTAACAGGTTAGTGAGAGAAGATCTTCCCTTACAGAACCCATGCTGAGTCTGCCTCAATAGTTTTTGTTCATCAATGTGCCTACTAATTCTTTCCTTAATAACAGTTTCCACCAACTTACCCGGTATCGATGTCAGACTGACTGGCCTGTAATTTCCCGGATCTCCCGTGGAGCCCTTTTTAAAGATGGGAGTGACATTAGCTACCTTCCAGTCCTCAGGAATGGAGGCAGATTTTAAAAAAAGATTACATATTTTTGTCAGGAGATCCACAAGTTCACATTTGAGTTCTTTCAGAACTCTCGGATGAATGCCATCTGGGCCTGGTGATTTATTAGTTTTTAAATTGTCCATCAGTCGGAGGACTTCCTCTCTTGTCACCGCAATCTGATTCAGGTCTTTCAACCCCCTCCCGAAATCGGTGCTTCTGGAGTGGGCAAACACTTCTCCTCTTCCACAGTGAAGACAGAGGCAAAAAATGCATTCAGCTTCTCAGCCATTTCCCTATCATCCTTCACTACTCCTTTTACCCCTTGGTCATCCAAGGGCCCCACTGCCTCCCTGGCTGGCTTCCTACTTCTAATGTATTTGAAGAAAGCTTTATTGTTGGCCTTTATGTTTTTTGCGATATGCTCCTCATATTACCTTTTTGCTTGCCTGATCACAGACTTGCATTTTATTTGCCATAGTCTGTGTTCCCTTTTATCAACCTCACTAAGACTAGCTTTCCACCGCTTAAAGGAATCCTTCTTACCTTTTACAGCTTCCATTACTTTATTTGTTAACCATGCAGGCTTTTTTCTATACCTATTTGTGCCTTTCCTAACCTGCGGTATATATTTTTCCTGAGCTTCTAGGATTGTCTTTTTAAATAGTCTCCAAGCTTCCCCAATGGTTTTGACCTTCTCCACTCTTTCTTTCAATTTCTTCCTCACATGTCCCCTCATACCAGAGAAGTTACCCCTTTTAAAGTTAAAAGTGGTTGCGTCAGTCTTTTTGGGCAACTCCCTATCTGTACAAATGTTAAATTCAATGACATTATGGTCACTGTTCCCAAGTGGTGCAATCACTTTTACATCTCTCACCAGGTCTTGGGTGTTACTTAGGACCAAATCCAGGATCGCCTCTCCCCTGGTAGGATCTGTGACCATCTGTTCCACAGCACAGTCATTGAGAGTGTCTAAAAACTCAATCTCTTTTTCCCGACTAGAACTCATATTGACCCAATCAATGTGTGGTTAGTTAAAGTCGCCTAGTACAACACATGCTTGGTCCTGTGACGTGTACAGAGTGTTTTCTCAGAGCTGTGTGAGTCTCCTGTGAGTTTTGTGGTTCTCTGAATCTGAAGTGTTATCTGTAGAAAGTAAAGCATTAAGTGATGTTAGCCACCAAGGATGGATGTTGCAGTCATGAGACATTGGTTTCTTTTTGTCTAAAGATTTTGTGTGTTGTGACCAAAGTGTGTATCAGTTTTTCCCATTTTGCAGAGCTAACTGGTTTGATCCACAGTCCTGCGTCTCTTACTGTATTCTGCATGGTCAACTGATGGTCAACTTCAGTCAACTGATCAGGACCCTTTGGAAGTTTTAAGGAAACGGTTCTCCAAGCAAAGTGGGAAAATCTGCAATGTTCCACTCATGTACATACCCTTTGATGGTTCCCATCTCATGGAGCAGCATGCCTGAGAAGGCCAGGAAGGCTCCCACAGTGATACCGGTGTGTATCAGAGTTTTTGGGGGTTGCAAAGCGAACTGGGTTTGATCCGCAGTCCTGCAGGACTACCTCTGCTATTGGAGTGCATGGTCAGAAGTTCCGTCAAGTGATCAGACCCGCTGGGCCTGTAGAGAGAGAGCACCTGGAGCTGCTGTATACTGAATCAGATCTCAGTCCCCTTTTTGTGAGAACACACGCAGCTGGCCAAGACCAGGATGATGGTGTACATGCCCCTGCCCCCCCCATCCTGCTACAATGTCTGTTGAAGCAACTACCAGTGGGCTGAGGCAACCAGGGCCAGAGCTGGCCTCACAGCCTCCCAAGCCCCTCTGGCTTGGGGGAAGGGGCCTCGCTTGCACTGGCCAGCCACCGTTGTCCCAGCCACGCATGGGAAAGAACTCAGAGGGACTTCCTTTGAAGTAAAAGTGTGCAGAATTCACAAAATCAGTAACAGGAAAGAAGGAATGATGGAACAATGGAAGGAAGAGAGGGAAAGAGGGAGGGAAAGAAGGCAAAAATATGGGGAGGAAGAAAGGAAGGATAGAAGGGAAAGAGGGAGGGAAAGAAGGGAAAGAGATGGGGAGGAAGGAAGGAAGAGAAAGAGGGAGGGCAGGAGGAACAGAGGAAAAGAAGGCAGAGATGGGGAGGAAGGAAGGAAGGAAGGAAGAGAGAGAGAGAGAGGCAGGGAGGGCAAAGAGGTGGTGAGGAAGGGAGGGAGGAAAAGAAGGCAACTGTCAAGGCCCTGCTAGCCCAGTGAGGCTGGCCGCGGATCTCCCCCTCCAAACCAAGACTCGCCGGCCCAGTAAGGGCAGCCGTGGCCTTGCCTGGCAAGGCCCCACCAGCCCAGTGAGGGCAGCCATGGGCCTCTCCTCCTCAGACAGGCCCTGCTGACCCAGGCCAGACCAGGCTGGCCATGGGCCTCCCACCCCCCCAGGCAGGCCCCGCCAGCCCGGGCCGACCGGCTGTGGGCCTCTCCCCCTCCAGACAGGCCCCGCTGGCCCAGGCAGGCTGGTTGAGGGCCTCCCCCCAGGCAGGCCCTGTTGGCCCAGGCAGGCTGGCCAAGGGCCTCCCACCCCCAGGCAGGCTTCCCACCCCCCAGGCCAGCTGGCCGCAGGCTTCCCACCCCCCAGGCAGGCTCCGCCGGCCTAGGCAGGTGGGCCCCGGGCCTCCCCCTCCGAGCCAGGACCCACCGGCCCAGTGAGGGTGGCTACAGCCTTGCTGGGCAAGGCCCCACCAGCCCAGTGAGGCTGGCTGTGGGCCTCTCCCCCCAGACAGGCCCTGCCAGCCCAGGCAGGTTGGCTGTGGGCCTCCCCCAGGCAGGCTCCGCTGGCCCAGGTAGGCCAGCTGTGAGCCTCCCAACCCCCCAGGCAGGCCCCACTGGCCCAGATAGGCCAGCCGCGGGCATCCCACCTCCCCCAGACAGGCCCCACTGGCTCGTCTCAGAAGCCAGTGGGGGGGGGGCAGACGGGCCCTACCTGCTGCAAGGCTCTCCCGAGGGGTGAAGAATGGTCAGCAGGTAAATGGCCATGGCTGCTCCTCCGCTGATGTTCTCCTGACACCTGAAGAAGGCTGATCAGGCAGATGGCTGCTTGGCTGCTGAGGTAAACTGTTTGGATTGGAGTTTTGGTGGGAGCTGGCTCTGTGGGTGGGACTCAAGCACACCTTCTGATGGGCAGTTCAGGTAGCCAACTGATTTTGGCAAGCATAGAATGTTGCCATGCAAAAACACATTTATATATAAGGACAGAATAATCATATGTATGCAGACATCCATGGACTTCGTAGAGTGGGACTTTTCCTGCCTGCTGCCCCACTCCCATTTTGTTCCTGTCAGTCAGTGGACCCTCAAGAACAGTATACCTGGCAAAGTGAGGGTCTGTAGCGGCAAGGGAGAATCAGCAGAAATCAACTCCCCATTTTCTGCAAAAGGAAGAGCCATTCCATCGTAGGAACATCATTTGTAAACTGTCCTTGATGTGCTTATCTGACTACATTAAGGTTCACTGAGATGCAATGTTCCTGTTATCTATTCCTAAACACTGCTGCGAGGGAAATGTGGTCATATAAAAATGCTTCATGACTGCCAACATCCCAACATTAGTGACTAATATTTTGTACTAGCTGAATGGGATTTCTTTTTCCAAAACACTAGTCAACGACTTGAAAGACCCTGTGAACATTCTCAAATAAAAATGATTTAAATATGCCCTTGTACCAAGTGGTAGCAGGTTCAATTTTTTTATACTACAATTTGATTACTTGGATAACGATACAAAAGAAAACCATCTACCATCTGCTTGCGTGAAATATATTACTTCTTGGCTTAGACCAAAGTTCCAACTCAGTGGCAGGCTAGGACAGGTTCAAAGTTCTATTATACCAGTCATTCTGAGAGCCAAAGGACTTGGACAGCTTTCCTGGCTCTGCTGCCTATGCTTTTAATAGGGAGACCTGGGAATTGGATCTGGGATCGTGTGCACGCAAAGCAGTCTTTGTTATCACAATAGGACCTCTCCCTGACAAGCAAAACAAGCAAAAAGTCATTTATTCATGTGAGAGGGTGGAAATGGGTACATAATAATATACCTGGTTTCTGATCCATAAAAGTCTTGGCTGAGGATGGAAGGCTCTATAGGAAAATTAGGAATGAATTCCAAGAAGGATGATACGCCAAAGTCCTATGACATTGGAAAGCCATGATGAATTTCTTATTACTATATAATTTCTTTTACTATACTTAAGATTGCTAGGAAAAACATCAACAATCTCAGATATGCAGCCGATACCACTCTAATGGCAGAAAGTGAAGAGGACCTAAAGAGCCTCTTGCTCAGAGTGAAAGAGGAGAGCACAAAAGTTGGCTTGAAACTCAACATAAAAAAAAAAATAAAATCATGTCATCAGGCCCCATTGCTCCTTGGCAGATAGAAGGCGAAGTCATGGAAGTAGTGACAGACTTCATGTTCCTGGGATCCAAGTTCGCTGCAGATGGTGACTGCAGCCATGAAATTAAAAGATGCCTGCTCCTTGGGAGCAAAGCAATGGCAAACCTTGATAGCATAATACAAAGTAGAGACATTACACTGTCAACAAAAGTCCACATAGTCAAAGCAATGGTATTCCCAGTAGTAATGTATGGCTGTGAGAGTTGGACCATAAGGAAGGCTGAGTGCAGAAGAATAGATTCTTTTGAATTATGGTGCTGGAGAAGACTCTTGAGAGTCCCTTGGATTGCAAGGAGATCGAATCAGTCAATCCTAAAGGAAATCAACCCTGACTGTTCCCTGAAAGGCCAGATACTGAAGCTGAAGCTCAAATACTTTGGCTACCAAATGAGAAGGGAGCACTCATTGGAGAAGACCCTGATGCTGGGAAAGATTGAAGGAAAAAGAAGAAGGGGACAGCAAAGGATGAGATGGTTAGACAGTGTTATCGAGGCAACAAACATGAAATTGAGCAAACTACATAGCATGATGGAAGACAGAAGGGCCTGGCATGATGTCATCCATGGGGTTGGGAAGTTGGACTTGACTGTGTGACTGAACAATGACAGTGGTGGAAACTATCTCAGACAGAAGACATGTATGATATTCTGGACAAGGAGCCTTTTTTCTCTCTGAAAGTCAGTGCATAAAATGCAGACAGCAAATGGGTTCCTAAAGCTGTTAATGAGCCATAATAGGCTATGTAGCACTTTAATCAAGTATAGTTTAAAAAGAAAACAAAATCTGTCCATTGATTTACTCATCCTATTCATGAGTAGTGTCATGGCTGCCTCGATTGAGATTTCTTCACTATGCTGACAGTTTGCAGATGCTCCCCACAGACTAGCCTATATGATTAGCTCTTAGTCAGTCTCATGAATACTTCTTACTTATGAAAATAAACATACAGTATCATTATTATCACTAAAGATAATTGTAGACACCCATTGTGGGTATTTAAGGGTGATGATAAAAGGAAACAAGGAGAGTTGCAAAAGCCCCATTTTTTATTTTTTTTTAATTAAGTTTATTTAATTCTACAATATGTATCACTCCCACAAAAAAGGAAAAGAAAAAAATTAAAATATTCTGGGGTGTGGAATAAACTTCAACAGTAAAATTCATAGAAACAGAGACATACAATCAAGGGAGGTATCAGCAGGAAATCGGCAGGGAAGGTCAACATTATATCTCAGGTTTAATCAGAAAATTGTCCCCACAAAATATTTTGGAATGTACCCCATACTACAGGAGAAGGACCTCTTCTACACCCTCCATCCCTGAAGTACCTGGGACCTGCCAACAAGAAAAAAACTCTAAACTCACATACAAACTAAAGGAGGAAAGGAAGAGGCCAGAGCAATGGGCACACCATCCCAAATTCTTATACCTTACCTCTGGGGGGGGAATGTGGAAAAGGTCATAGGTATAGGGCTCATCTTCCCAAAACCACTTCACAGATAAGAATGACAGATAAAAACCAATGACTCTATAAAAAAAAACTTACTAGACCATCCTTTACCAAAGTGCCCTTATTACAGGGGGAGAAAAAGACAATTATTTAGGAACAGTTCTAATATTAACTGTATAATAACATTTCTACTAACTGTATTCATAGCTGCCACCTTTTCGATTTTGGGTTTATTATACAACTAGGAAGGAAAGCCCGTTGTGGAGCCGAGACAATGGGCGCTAGACAGGCCCCCCCCCGCGAAGAAGGTGGTGGAGGCAGGCGTACCTGGCGGCCGTAGGGGAAGGAGCTCATCCACCGTCCCCAGCCTCTGCCATCCCCCTCGCTGAGACTCTGTCTCTCCGGGGCTGCAATGTCCCCCTGGTGCTGGCCCTGGCCTTGCTCCTTGCCCAGCAACATCGGCTGACATCGCAGCCTCCCTTCCCCAGCTCCTGGTGGCAGCGTTCGCTCACAGCGTTCGCCTCCCGCCTCCCAGCCAATGGCACACCAGAAGCCTTAAGCGGCAGCTGGTGGGCCAATGGCTGACAGTGTGCATTTTTCTCTGCTCCCTGTAGGTCAGTGGGGAAGGGAAAACTCAATTATATATAAGGAGAGATACCATTATTACCACTATAGATAACTGGAGACACCCATTGTGGGCACTTAACAGTTATGATAAAAGGAAACAAGCAGAGTTGCGAAAACCCTATTAAGAGCTTGACATCAAAGCATCAAAACAGATCAAGAGGAAAGCACAAATTCATCTCTCTTAATAATTTTATAAAGGAGGACAAAGAGGTCTCCTGTCAAAGATTTTAAGTTCCACAAATTAGGCTTGTCTTTTTCTTTTCTTTTCTCATATATATTTCTTTATTTTATAAAAAGAAAATGGGCAAGGGTAAAGGGACGAAATGAAGGAGAACACACAAAATTATATAAACAAAACAAATTGTGTAGAGGGTGAGGTTACCTCTAAGCAATTAAGGCTTAACTACATTTTATATTAGAAACTGTTAAACCGTTATAATCTCTCGTCGTTTCTTTTCTACAACAACAACAACAAAGTATTGTGTTCCCTAAATTTTTAAGTAAATATATATGTAATTTATTTTTCTGTCAATTCCTGATTTCCAATCCATACATAGAATCTTGACCACATTCTTGTGAATTGTTCTTCTGTACGATTTTTCAAATAAAAAGTCAACTTACCAATTTCTGCAGCTTCCAATAGTTTACTGATAACTTCAGATCAGGATAGTATTTCTGTCTTCCTCCATTATTTTGCAAGTAAGATTCTTGCTGCAGTGATAATATGAAGAATACAATGTAAATCATGTCTTTGACGTTGTTGCAGTGGTATACTTAATAAAAACAGTTCTGGGGTAAAAGGAATAGAAATTCCTCTCTCTTTTTTTGGATTATTTTGTGTACTTGTGCCCAGTATACTTTCTGCCATTTCCACCACATGTGGTAAAAAGATCCTGTTTTGTTCTGACATTTCCAGCAGAGGCTTGAGCAATTAGAGTCCATTTTTGAAAGACTGTCTGGAGTAATACACTACCTGTGGAACATTTTATAAATGTTTTCTTTATAGGAGATAGCTCTAGGCATTGTTATACTTTCCCCCCCAAATCTCTGTTCATTGTTCTAATTCAACATTGTGTCCCAGATTTTGGGCCCATTTTATCATCACATTCTTAACCACTTCATCTTGCATTTTGTCTTCAAGAAGTAAATTATACATGCCTCCCACCTTCAGAAGTAAAGTAGATGGTGACCTGACTTATCTATTGTGGGACCTAAGCTTAGAAATCTCCTTGTTTTGCCTGCCACTGAAATGTGTTGAACCTTTAAATGCCAGATATTCCATTGATTTTTCCCCCCATGCTACCTTAATTTATCTGTTGCTATTTTATTATTTATTCATTTCCTCATATGAACTGTGTTTTAATTCTCCATTCTGGTTTTGTAATCTGAGGTGCTATATTGTCATTACCTGCTGCAGTTTTAATAGGAAATAATGTTACTTGTGAGACACCAAGGCCAGTAAGTAAATGAGGACAGGTGGGAGTCTGAATGAGGGCAGTATTAGATAAGTAAGACCAATAGTTAGAAATATCATAGATATGTTAACTAAAGTGGTAACCTGATTGAAAAAACAGCAGATGCCAAGCTCTTGACTTGCTGAGAAGACTAAAGAGTGGTTGTAGTGAGTTACAATCAGGGCCGGCCCCAGGTGTCTGGGCGCCCTAGGAAGGACAGCCTGGGGTGCCCACCCCACCAGAGATGCCAACCTCCCGGTGGGGCCTGGAGATGGCCCAGCACCTTGTCCTAGGTGCCTCGCAGTTGCGAGGCGCCGAGGAGAGCCGGGGAAGGGGCGGCGTGGCTCTCCCGGGCCCTTCGCAGCTGCGAGGCGCCCGGGGAGAGCCGGGGAATGGGCGGCGCCCCTTCCCTCCCAGCAGATGGGCGCTGCCATGCCGCCCCACCTCTCCACCCCCCCAAGGGCTTCTGAAGCACCCCGGAAGGGCGCTCAGACTGGCGGGGTGGCGGCAGTGGGGAGAGTCCCCGCTGGCCAGCTACCGCCATGCTGCCCCATCTCTCCACCCCCCCAAGGGCTTCTGAAGCACCCCAGAAGGGCGCTTAGACTGGCGGGGGCGGCGGCAGCGGGGAGAGTCCCCACTGGCCAGCCGCCGCCATGCTGCCCCACCTCTCCACCCCCCCAAGGGCTTCTGAAGCGCCCCGGAGGGGCGCTCAGACTGGTGGGGGTGGGGGTGGCGGGGAGAGTCAGGGGCGCCTGTTTAGGGCGGTGGGGGGCTTTTCGGGCGCCAGTTTGGCGCCCCTGAGGGCCGGTGCTCTAGGCGAGCGCCTAGCTCACCTAGTGAGCGAGCCGGCCCTGGTTACAATGCCATTCTAAGCAGAGTTATATCCTTTTAAGTCTTGAAGTAAATGGGTTTAGGATTAGAGCGCATGCTTTCATGCAGCAGTTCCCAGATTCTGTACCTGGCATCTTTAGTTATGTGATCTCAGGTGTTGGCCTTGCTCTGCCCAGGAGGCATTGCCAATCATAGGAAATGCTGGACTTTAGGCATTGCCAATCATAGGAGATGCTGGACCTCAGGCAGCTTCCTATTTTCAAGGTGAAAGTGAAAGTTTAGGAAGAAAGACTATATCTGAGATAACGATCAGCCATCTGAACAGAAATAGCTGTAAGACAGGTGGAAATTAGCAACAGACTGTTGTTCAGTGCTAGAACTTACACTTTGATGTATAGTTCATTTCCCGGCTTTTCCAGTTAAGGTGTGGCAGAAAGCTGCAGCTATGAAAAGCTGGATCTGGAATAATTTAAAGGGATAATTTGTGAGACAGAAATCAGGAGAGGATAGACCTATCAAAAGCCAGAGGACAAAGATAGGAAATAGAATACTCGATTCTATCAAGAACTTGGGAAAATTCATGAAAACTCTCACAAGCACCCAGTACTCAAAGTTTGCCTATGCTTCTAGCCAGCTGAGAACAATCAATTTGGCAGGAATGTGTCACTTTAGCAGGGACAGAGATGTGATGAGGCCAATGCTAGAGTGTACCTCTTCCTGAGAGTAACAGGAAGAGAAGGTCTGACCTGCGGTGTGTGTATGTTAGGAAACAGAGGAGATAAATTTCCTGGACAGTATGTGAATGGGATCTATTTTGGCTGATTCCATCTGGGAACCTTGCAGAAAGGCCCTCTCACATCTAAGCTCTGTTTTGATGGCCATCGTTACCATGTGGAGCTAACAAAGTGGCAGTCAATCCAGATCATGACTCATGGTAACAGAAGACTAATAGTGCAATTTTAAGTGTAAATAACCTAACCTAGAATAACAACAGCCAAGGTATGCATAGTGGAGGATCACAGTACGTACCTTTACTGTCTCCTTACTTGATCTGTTGCTGTGCAGACATTTTCTTTTAAATATATATATTTTTTGTTTGTATGAATGTTGGAAGTTTGTTCTCCATAACAATGTTAAGCCTTATTCAAACACATTACCATAAGGGTGTCAGGGAAGGGAGGTTGTTTGTCAGTAGATCACTGGAGTGTGCAACTATGGTAAGGCATCCCTGTAGTAGCTAATTGGAGTGAGCAGAAGACATGGGCACCAGGTGGCAATGCGGATGGAGATATTCTAAATGACCAGCTGGTGGCAGCATAGATACCCAGAGAGAAGCGAAGAATCCCCATGGGAGTTGGGTGGGCTCAGGAGAGTGTTGTGCCATCAGGATGGCCACAAAGTGTCTCAACCTCTTGGAGGACCCAAAGCAGAACGGCACTTGTGCAAGGCTCTTATGTGACAGATTGATGCCCTCAGCCCCTGGGAACCCTCATTTTGTTACAGCTTGTTCATCCTTTTGTACATGTGTACACCTGAGTGGGGGCCTGAAACTGGTGGAAAGAGCCTGAATTAAAGTGATATCAAAAGGCAGCGAGTCTTGCCAAGAAAGGAATGCAGGGCAGCTACTCTATTAGTCATACAAAAATCCACTCTAAGAGAGATTCAGTCAAGGACCATTTCCCCAAGAACCCAGGAGCTTCCTCCCAGATAATTTCCAAAACAATAATCAGTGGGTTGATTCCAGCAGTTTCTCAGTCATCTAAATGACGGGACACCCTTCCTGATATGACAAATACCTGGCCATAGAGCTAACTTCCCGGTCTCCTCAAGTGAACATTTTTGATACTTCCCATGCACAAAAGGAAAACTCCTTTCTACCACATAGACAATGGACTTCTTTTGCTCTCTCAGCCCCACCTACTTCACAGTGTGTCTGTTGTAGGGAGAGGAAGGGAAGGGAAATTGGAAGCCACTCTGAGTGAAGGGCAGGGTATAAATCCAACTCTACTTCAAGTTGGCTCATCCTTGAAATATCACATTTGTATTACTCCCACATTCTGATGCCAACACCCCTACCCTCATCATCCCAGGCAAAAAGTTATAAAGAGTTATCCCTCAGCCCCAATTTTTGTGGCCAGTTTCAGACTTATCCTGTTATCCCAACATTACTGTTGGCCCTTCATCTCTCTGATCTCAGCTCTTCACCCCATGGACCTACTGCTGTGCTTCCTTCCCTGGCTTGGTCATCTTCATCCCCCTTCATCTACTTTTTTCCCTGAAACATGCTTGTATATCTCCTTTTTCATAGGTTCCTTCTCCCTAGTAGATTGGCAGATTCTCTAGAGAAAGTTTTTTTGTGCTTTATTTGCTGTTTTGCATTTTTCCGTTCTGCGGTCCTCATTTTGCTCTACCATATTGCATAAATTAACTTGGTTTCTCTTTTGCTTATAAAATAGAAACCCCTTCTGTTCAAGAAACTTTCCCACCTTGTTTTTCAAAGTGTTGATCTGAATGTGGACCTAGTTATGCACAGGCTAAGTTCCCAAGAATTGAAGTACCCCAGATACACATTTGTTCTGTGCTAGCAAGGAGACACCATTGCATGTTACAGCCCTGACACATGTAGACTGATTTGGGTAACAGGATGCTACTAACTATTTAAATGCTTGGTGACCTGTCCACTCTCTTCAGTTATTACAGTATTATTGTACGTGCTATAAGTAAACAGCCATGTATGTGAAACTTGAGGTGGGAATTTGCTGTTTAACAGTGTGGGCTTGTGTTTGTACTTGGCATTTTCAGGTGATAACTGCAACTGTGAATATGCTTGAATGAATTTTGCCACATGTTTGTTTGGAACCTTGGAAAACTAAATAAGGATTTGGATTAACATGTTACAGTTTATTTGTGTTCTGTACTCTGCAGGCCAGCCCAGTCAGGTCTCCTCTAAAGCAGTACTCTCAGGCCTGGAGAGTGAGGCTTGGGCAGATGCTAGCAGCCAAGAGCTGGAATTGGAGGCCAGGAGCTGGAGATTACCTCAGCTCAAATAGGCTGGGAAGTAATCAGGCTCAGCCGACCTGCTGGCAGGTGATGAACTCCTGTAGCCGTACTGTGCTTTGGCCAGGAGAAGAATGATTCCTCTCAATCTGGGATAAAGTTGCACATAGCATTTCGCTTCCTTTGGGCCACCTTGGCCCATGTGTTCTGCCATCACTGTTCCTGCAGAGTGGAAATGTATTCGGGGAAGGGGATATGGGCCCAGGTGACTATTTCAGGGGCCAGTGGTAAGGCCTCCATTGCAGACTCAGGCAAGATGGCTTCTGGTGCTGCTGGACTCCTGTCAGTAGGTGCCTCAACAATGAAGAAGAAGAAGAAGAAGAAACTGGATTTATACCTCACCCTTCACTACCCTAAGGAGTCTCTGAGCGGCTTACAATCCCTTTCCCTTCCCCTCCCCACAACAGACACCCTTTGAGGTAGGTGGGGCTGAGAGAGCTCTTCAAGAACTGTCCTTGCGAGAACAGCCCTGAAAGAACTTATGATGGACCCAAGGTTACACCAGCAGCTGCATGTGGAGGAGTGGGGAATCAAACCCGGTTCTTCCAGATTAGAGTCCGTGCTCTTAACCACTACACCAAACTGGCTTTTCCTGTTCCTGCTGGTCCTCCTTGGCTGGTGACCTTCGCTCCTTGGGCTCTTGCTCTGAGGACTTGAGTATGAATCACTGAGCTGGACAGCAGGGGTCATGACAGCATGTTTACTTAATTTATACCCTCCCTTTCTCCCTATTGAGGACCGAGAGTGCTCACACCAGTTCTCAGCTGCAGAAGCAAAGCTGGAAATAGGTCTGCCTTGCAAATGTTGCCCCTTTTTATCCTGCAGAAAGGTAACAAGGAATGGGGCAGTAGAAAGTAAATCAAGTAAACTGGTAAATAAGTCCATAATCTTCCCTTTACATTTAATAATGTGCGTAACCATAATTAATAGAATCTGCCTTCTAAAAGTGGTTTTATGGAGGGAAATGTCATTTAATTAGACTGAACATTCCCTGTTCCATATCTGGTGCCATTAGGCACATGGAAAGTTCTCAAAAAGCTTAGTCTTTACTGTTCCCACCCAGCCTTTACTAGAAGACAAAAAAATATTATAGGAAATAGTACCCTCTCATGCACAGGTATTCTGCATCCTGTTTTCATAGTCTGCTAGAATAAGATACAGTGCAAAAACAAAGAACAAAATTTAAAACAATGCCCTCACAAATTTTGCTATGTCCTTATTACATTCTTTGACTTCTTTTCATTTTTACACTGACATTAGTGTAATTACTGCTAACAATGTTATCGCAATTTCTATTTTCTTCTTTCCCATTGAGCTGACGGCTTAATTAATTCCAGTGATTTCCCTCTCCTATTGTATGGCTTAGATGTGTTTTGAAGGGTTAGACCTTGTCATGTTTCTAAAAAGCTTTTGTAACAGTCTGATATCAGCTAATTGCAGGACACAACATGAAGCCGCAAGACAATGTGGAGTGAAGCGGGTTCTAAACTACCTTTGGTGACTGGAACTAGATTTTTTCTTTAAGTGGGAATGAATATTTGATGTTGCAAGGGACCTGGAATGTGAACTGCTTTATTGTCATAATTTGGCGGAAGCAGTGGTTGCTGGTGTGGATTCTATCCTTCACGGATGAGAGTTTCCCTTGATTTTCACTGAGTTTGGCTGAGTTTATTTTTCAATTTAAGTTTTTATTTATGGCATACTCTGCTCCAAGATCTCAGGACAGTTGATTTCAATTATTCCCAGTAAAGATAGGGCACAGCTACATTTTGCTTTTTTACTTTGGATACAGCATATTGTTATTATTCCTGGCAGATGATGGTGAAGGGGTTACCCACATTTGCTATGAGTGGAAAATTTAGGATCAACCTTAAATGAATCCAAATGTGGTAAGGTTCCATTAGAGTTTAATCAAATTGCAATGGTAGGTGTGAATATCTATATGATAAATTCTTAATTGCAGGCAGTATTCTCATCCAGGAGTGCATGGTATTGTTTTATGCTATGTTTTAGATAGGGTGACTCAAAGAATCATTAAATATTTCATTTTGAGATCAGTATAGAAGCCACTTTAAGAGCCAAATGACAGGTAACATTTTTTAACAAGTCAGCTCTGGGTTGCCCAGACCTGATTTACTTTTTTTTCTCAGCCACATAGCAAGAGAACTGCTTTTTAAAGGACCACAGGGGTTCGATTCTGCTTGGGACACAACATATGGAGAGGAAAGGCTTCTCCATTTCCTTTCATGCCATTTTCCCAAGCTGAAATGGTTCTGGGGGAGGGATTTATTTGCCCTGTTTTGGATATGTGTGTACACAGATTATTTTAACATGGACTGAAGGAGAACCATAATACAGCTTCTTTCCATGGGAGCTGTGGTGTGGTCTATAGTCCTTTTGCTGTCCTTCTATGCTTAGGTGAATTTTGACCTATTTCTGAAGACCTGTATACAAACTAATGTCATGGTTGCTACAACAGTACTTGAATTCTATGGTTTAGTTAATCTACTTTGGATTCCTGTAACAGCCTTTTAAGAGAGAAACATTTTGAAAGGGTGCTTTTTTTGTTTTGCATTTTAAAGGCTGTGGCATTACTTGCAATGCTTTGCAATGTTTTGTATTGAGAAACTGCTGTTTTTAGTCTTCTCAGTCAATGCCCTCCCTGCTCTTCCTCAGAAGAACAGATGTTGGAAGTAGTTTAGGTCTGGTTAAAGACTCTGAAGCCAGCTGTTTCATTGCCTATAATTACAACCTTAATAAATGAATCATTTCCTTTGGAAGACAAGCATTGGGGGCTGATCACACCATTATGAGCATTAGCAGTTCTGGAAACCTTCCAGTGGTGTCTGCTGTTAGAAATGAGATTAAGAGTTTTGAACAGATATAGCCAGGGGTGTGGTTAAGAAGGACAATGGTTTGAAAGAAGGAATGATAAAAAAGTTCTGTACAAATCAATTTCTCCAATTTATAAGACCGTAGTTCAGAATATGTAGATCCAAACATAAAATATCTTTTCCTGAATAAGAGCACACACATTGTCAAAAAACATAAACAGCCATCAGGTCTCTGGAGAGCTGTCACATAAATTTTGTAAATAAGTAAATAAATACCTTTCTTTAAACTCACTTGTGGTTCACAAAGTGAAGTTTGCAGCATGTCAGCTGGCACAAAGTTTCAAGCTGTTCCTGGAGTTTGTGCTGGTTAGTGAATGGATACCTTTCCAGACAGACTGTTTGTCAGGTAATCCTGACATCAAATGGATGGAAGAGTAGGAGGGAGGGATGGTCTGTAACTTTTCATGCGCTGGAATGTGGGGAGGTGTGCAGGTTGCCTAGGAGATTCAGAATTCCACTGCCTGGGCACTCTGTTATCTCACCAAATGTCCTTGGTCTCACAGTTCTGGTTTCCTCTGTCTGGGACAGCTCTGGGGCATTTTGGTTATTTACTGCTTTATTACTTTCGCTTCTTTTCCCGCGCGTGGGCTTAGTGACTATTGGTAGATAGAGAGGGGGGGCATTTTAAGCTGGTATAACTGTGGGTGTCTCCTTAGAGTTAGCCATCACTGACAATGAGATGTTAACGTGCCTTTAGAACTGCTTTCAATAAACACTATCTTCTTTATGAAGCCTGGTGTTTGACTGACTTTCTGAAGACCCTGACACTGTTTCCCCTCAAACAAATGTTTACCAAGCGTCAAAGCAACAGGGGGCAGAATTCTGGGGCTTTGGAAACACTGTTGTCAGTTTCAAACTAGTTGTGTCAGTTTCAAGAGGACTGGATTTGTGAGTCTGTGCTTTGAGATTAGTCCTTTTAAGCTTGCAATGCCAGTGGCGCTGGGTTTTGCTGGGCACTCTGTGATTGCACTGGTACTGTGCTGGGCACTCTGTACATTGTACTGGTTCTGATGAGCTTGCAAAAATGCCCCCCGCTTGAATTGTGCTTGAGCTTGCATTGCCATATTGGCACTGGGTTCTGCTAGGCTTCCAACCACCCCTTGCTTGGATTGTGATTCTGTGCTTGTCATCAGTCTTGTTGAGCTGGCATTGCCACATTGGCACTGGGTTCTGCTGAGCACTGTGGGATTGCACTGGTACTGCTGGGACACTGTGTGATTGCACTGGTACTGCTGGTTCTGCCTGGCTTGCAAAAATGCCCCCCACCTATGGTTTCTACTGAAGAGATTATCTGTTTTGACCTTAGTCCTGTTGGATTTGCACTGTCACAGTGGCACTGGTTCTTCTGGGCACATTGCACTGGTTCTCCTGGGCTTGCAAAAATGTCCCCCTTCAGTTTCTACTGCAGAGATTCTCTTGGACTTTGATTCTGTTCTGCTGGGCTTTTATTGCCCTTGTTTTTTTGATGTTTTCCCCCTTCCATTGGAAACAATGGAGGATGGGGCACCTTCTTTGCGGAGGTGCAACTCGGACCCCGTAAATCCAATCCTCACCAAACTTGGAGGGCAAATAGAGGAGAGTCAGCTAGAGATTGCTTGCAAGTTTGGTGTCTCTAGCTTATGTGGGGGGTGTTTCACCAGGCCACAAACCTCACCAACTTAACCAATTCATTTTGCTCTTAAAAGTTTGTGATGGTTCATGGTTCACGAACCAGGCACACCATGAACCAAACCAAACTGCATTTTCCCAGTTTGCACCCATCCCTAATTTGTCTGATCAGAGAAAATAGAATAGTTTTTCTAGTCTAGATTCATCCTGTGTTTTACAACAGAATAATATTATTGGATTTGAGAAATAATGCAACTCAAATTCTTGATTATCCTAAATCATAACACCAATAAAAAATATAGCTGTAGATATGTACATTATAATCCAGGATCCTACAAGGATCTGTGGAGATCATGTCATTTCCCCCTGAATCCCCATTTCCACAGTATTTCTACTTTCCTAAGTTGTATCAGATTGCACAGTTGAGTTGTGTGGTGGCCTCTGCCAGCCCCAGCCAAGTCGCACAAGCTGTGTGGATGCTGTCACTGGACCCAAGTGAATTGTATGGAATTATGTCATTCCATAGCCCCCCCTGTTCCTGGGTGAGTTGCACAAATGGTATGGTAGCAAGTTGCCTGGTGGCTGTTTTTAGGCCTGGCACCAATGAGTCCTCCCTCCAAAGCAGGAGGGAGGCATGCAAGGGTGGGGTAGGGGCCAAAATAGCCCTGCAAGGGGATCTTCCTTCTGCCTTTTACTGACAGAAATCAAGGTCTGAAGGCTGGTAATTTCACTGTGGTTGTCTGGCAACCCCCACAATAAACACAGATCTCAGATATCATTAATTTCTTAACAGTACAGGTTCTATTTCTGTTTGGGGGAGTTACACCCCCCCATTGTTTTAGATTTCAGATTTTACAATGGATATGAATTTGCTTTTAATTTTTTTTTTTTTACTGATCGTATTGGCTTGGGATTGCATTCTTGTAGCATTTTGCATCACTTGCAATTTCCAGACGGTCTTTCTATGCAGTGTCACATATAGGTGCACTGTGGTAGTCTAACTTAGAAGTCACAGGACATGACCAACAGTGGCTAGATCTCTGTTTTCCATCAGAGGTCACATTTGGCAAACCACCCAAGACTGGAAAGGGTGTTCCAGGCCACAGATGATACTCTGGAATGGAGGAGTGCAGCTGGGACCAACTCAAGCTGAGAGTGTGCTACTACATTCAGAACAGGTCATTCCCTTTTAAACCAGACCATTGAGACTCTCAATATTTACATGTATCTGCTGTTTATTCACCACCATCCAGTCTATCGCAGACACAGTTTCAGGGTTGACATTACCTCACCTTATGAAGATAAAAAGGAGAAATAAAGCTGAGTGCCATTCATATATTTGTGGCACTGAAATTTGTAATTCTGAATACTTCCCTCAGCTGCAGAGTTAAAACTACTCCCTGAAGAACTTCATAGGACAGTTACCACAGAAATAAACAGAAATCTCTTTCATACCTTTTGAAATCTACTCTCCCCCCATCTGAATGAAACAACTGCAAAACTATGCCTCTAATCCCATCTCTAAATAGTGTTCCAGAAGGATCCTGGGAATGATGGTACAGGGACATCTAGCAGAATCAACATGGTCAAACTCATCCTCTCTCTTTCATGATATAAATCATCTACAATGACTGTGGATCCTGGAACCTGCACTCTAATGGACCTAGGGAACCATCCTAAGCATGTCTGTTCAGCAGTATATCCCATTTATTCTCCAGAAAGTATTATGTGTTTTTAGGATTGCAGTTTAGATACTCTTTAGGAGTATCCAGCCACCATCTTCTTAATCACCTTGACCTAACATGGCAAGTTGGACACCAGTACTCAGATCAGTTAGGTCTAGATATGTCCTTTAGGGAAGATCTGCTTCCCACAAAGTACTCTGTACCTAATCCACTGAAGGATGAGTTTAGTATTAAACAGACCTAACTGGGCAGTTTTCTGCAGCTATGGGTTTTAGATTGTAAGATAAAAACCTATAGTTGGTTTTTAAATGAGCGGCTTCTGTTTTATGGACAGTTCTTAAGCTATATATGTCTAGTGGCTTCTTTTTGTACTGTTGTGTTGTTTTAACTCAAGCAGGACTCTAAAGAGGTGGCACAGACATATTTTAGATAAATATGTGTTATTAGCCATGCAGAGAGAGTGGGAAGGCAAATGGTAGGATAATTTTCTTTAGGTGCCATGTCTGAATCTTTAGGTGAAATGAATACATCTACATATTGATGTCTTGATTCAGGCTTACTTACAGAACTAGCAACCAATGCGATTGCGGGGAGGAATCCAAAATAAAAAAATGTAGATGTTAGGTTTTATGGCTTTGTATTTTAGGCTGCTTTAATGTACATTCCTATGAACTTCTTCTACACCACTCTGAGTCCGATCACAAAGAGGGCAGTATAACAGTTTAATGAAATAAATAAATAATAAATAACATTTTGTTAAGACTAAAAGTCATATTTAGTATGCTTCTGTGTGAGGTTCACAGAACACTTCTTTGGGTAATATGTTAAACAAAAAGGAGAGAGAGAGAACAGAAAGATACTACTGCTGCAGAGCATAGTGGAGACCCACTTGTAAAAGTGTGTACTATAGTTTGTAATAGTTTGCATTATAGATATTAAGATGATGATTCATGCAGGTCTTTGCAGGCTAATTGAATTAGCTTACATCTAATGTAAAAGGTCTCACAGTAAACTGAAGTATATTTGCTACCAAAAGTATTGACTAGAAGGACTGCTTTGTGACAATTTTAACTGTGCTTTAGGGCATCAGCTTCTCAGCTTTTTCCTATGGACAAATATCTTTAAAATTACTCTTATAATTCCTTCACCAGATGTTGAGGCTAATCAGTGTCCAGCTGAGCTTGCTTTTTTCCCAGCTAGCAGGCGCACCCTCCCCCCTGAACACAGGAAAGGAGCTGGAAAGATGAATAAAGCTGGAAAGATTCTCCGTTAGTGTTAATGTTGCAGTACATCAATCTCCAGCGTTTCCTGTGTCTTCAGTACAAAAGGCAAAGTTTCAGTTGGTGGCCCTAAGGAGAAATTAAAAATGGATTGGGAGGATGTGAATTGTTTCAGACCAGGAATCTATGCTTAAAAAATAATTTCAAGAATTTATCACCTTCAGCCTTAATACCACCCAATTGCTTAGCTTTTAGGTAAGGGGGGGAAGCATCAGAATGAATCCATATGACAACCATGCCCCAAAGAGCTTTCTGAAGAGGCTTGAGGCTAATAGACAGTAAATCTGGAAATACATATACATTGTAAATAGTTATGGCACATCCACATTATGCTCTTTTCAAAATATAATCATAATCCAGGAGTGGCTGAACTGTGCTAGTTTACAAATACAGCATTCCTAGGATTCACTAGATTGGCTAGAGCATTAGGTTGATACTTTAGCAAGATGCAGATGAATACAGAAATAGGAAGTAGAAAGGAAGGATGAAGGTCAGTGACAGGGAAGGAAAAGAAACAAGGTGTGGCTTGAAGTTTCGAGCAATTATTTAGAAACAGAAATGTCCCTATAGCTAATTTCCCATCAAGGAACAAAGTACTTCTGTACTTTCCTCTGTCTAAAGCTTTATTTAATTATTTATTTTAGTTTGTGAAAGTACATCCAAATCACTGCCTGGTCTACTCAGAATTCTGCTCAGGTCTTTCTTCCAGGAAGTATTTGTAGGGCTGCACTGTAAGTCACAATTTGATCTCAAACTAAAAGAGAACTCTTGAACGCTTTTTCCAAAAAGCTGTGTGTGTTCATCTCAACTGAATACTCTAAACTGGATTGCAAAAATGTTCACTCTCATACGCCCATTTGGGGAGGTGTAGTTCAGTAAATTCTGAGCCAGTGGCATAAAATGAATGCTGCCTGTTGATGAATGTCATGGGTTCAAAAGTAGCACAGACATACAAAATGTAGCCTCAAGTGATGCATGACCCTGTCCATGATGGCCATGCATAGTCCAAGGAAGCCAGCAAATTGTGAGCATGTGCCAACAGCAATTACTTGGCTAGTCTCCATGCTGGCTGTCACCTCCTGCACATATGCAGAACAACTCCGAATATTTCTTGGCTTAAATTGTGAGCAAGTCATCAATGTGATAATATGGGATGTTTGACTCAAAAGGAAATGGACATGGTGAGCAGGTAGATTTGATTTTGAAGAATTCATTTATGCAAAAAACGAATAGTCCAGATCATCCTTTGTGCTTTGTGTCACCTTCTACTAATGATCACATAAGAAGGCTGTTACATTATGACTACATCCAATCATATGTATTATAGTCAAGCATTCCACTTCTGGGTTTTCCCCTAGAAAATATGCACTTTATTAAAGGAACAAACTCCCTTCCCTCCTTTTTCATACATAACTCCTGATATATGAATATGCATGGTGTAATTCTACGAATTCTATGACATTTGTAGAAAATTTGCACCTTTTTAAAGGAACAAACTCCCTTTCCCCCTTTTTCATACATAACTCCTGATGCATGAATACGCATGGTGTAATTCTACGAATTTTACAAATTCTGTATTTTAGAGTAAAGAAGGTGATTCCTTTCTTTTAGAAGAAGTATGTGTAAATAAATAATGCGGGAATATATATGTACTGGAGGAACAAGGGACACAAGTTAATAGTAACATGGTGCTTCTGGGGAGGGGAAAGTATAGTGGTGGGTCCAGGCAGAGAGTTAAGGGAAGGATGTGGAGAAATATAGGAGCTCAGCGCCCTTCCAGCCTGTGACTCATCCCGAAGGTTGTTGGTAGTGGGGCCAGGATTCGTAACTCCCCTCTGACATTGGTGTTGTGCAACGCCAGGTCTATAAATAATAAGACCACAGTCCTTCGGGACTTCCTTTTGGAACAGAAGTGCGTGACCGTGACCTGGGTATGGGGTGGGGAGACTGCAGCTCTCGCCCAGCTTGCCCCTCTTGGGTTCTCAGTCCAATCACCAATCGTGGACTAGGGGAAGGGGTGGTGATTTTCATTCGGGAGGCTTACTCCTTCAGGGCACTCCTGCTGCTGGAAGTCACGGGCATTGAGTTTGTCAGCCTAGTGTTGGAGGCCGAGGAGAGTTTGGTGATCTGGCTGGTGTACCGACCACCCAACATGCTGGCCAATAGCCTGCCATCTCTGATGGAGGCCATATCAGACTGGGTGTTGGAACACCCTAGGCTGCTGGTCTTGGGCGATTTCAACGTCCATGCTGATGACACAACCTCCAGTCAGGCAGTGGACCTAGTGTCGGCCATGATGGCGCTAGGACTCTCCCAATTTGTAACAACCCCCGAGCCGGGCACACGCTCAATTTGATTTTCGCAGCAGGGATGATGGTGGACCAGATTATGGCTTTGACAGTACCATGGTTGGACCACTGTGCCCTGGAGGCCCATCTGAATGTTCCACCCCGACACCGTTTAGGCGGCAAGCAGATTTTAGCTTGCCTGCGGAGCCAAATGGACCCAGTATGGCTTCAGATGGCTCTGCAGGATCTGAGGCCCCCTGGCAGCTCATTGGATGAGCTTGTGGAGGACTAGCATAGCTGGCTCTCTACAGTTATTGACGAGATTGCTCCCCGGTGCCCTCTGCACCCTTGTTCTAGGCTGGCTCCCTGGTTTATCAAGGAGCTGTGGCTCATGAAAAGAGCTGAGACAGCTAGAGAGATGATGGTGTTGCGGCCATGATGAGGTTACAAGAACATCTTATAGGACATTTATGAGATCCTATGAGATAGCAGTCAAGGCCACAAAGAGAGAGTTCTATCTGGCCACATTTGTGTCCGCGAGCTCACGCCCAGCCCAATTGTTTAGAACAATTCAGTCGTTGACAGCTCTGCCACAGGGCAGGCAAAATGATAGGGAATTGGACATCGGCTGTGAGGTATGAGCTATTTCACAAATAAAGTCTTGGCACGATATCCCCATCACAGTTGAAACAGTGAGTGATTCGAGGCCCCTTGCACACCTTCGAGTCTGGGTTTAATTTATTTCAGCCTGCTCAGCCTAGAGGAAGTCGACAGATTGCTCGTGTCTGTATGCCCAACCACATGCAGCCTTGACCCGTGCCCTTCCTGGCTCATTAAAATGGGTCACAACGGGTTCCAAGGTGCCCTAAGGGAGATTTTGTCAACAAGTCCCTCATTGAGGGATGGTTCCCAGGGGCACTCAAGGAAGCGATGGTCTGCCCTCTTTTGAAAAAAACAACTTTAGACCCGTCCGAATTGGCCAACAATCAGCCAGTCTCCAATTTGCCTTATTTAGGTAAATTAATTGAGAGGGCGGTGGCGATACAGCTACAGGGCTTTCTGGATGATGCTTCTGTTTTAGATCCCTTCAAGTCAGGCTTTCTCATGGGACGGAGACAGCACTGGTTGCCCTTACTGACGACCTCCAGAGGCATCTGGATCGGGACAGTTCAGTAGTACTGTTGTTGTTAGACCTGTCAGCCGTGTTTGACACGGTCGACCACCAGTTGCTGACCTGCCGCCTTGCCAATGTGGGGATACAGGGGCTTGCCTTACAGTGGCTTGCTGCTTTTCTCCAGGATCGGGGACAAAGGGTGGTGCTAGGGGAGCAGCAGTCAAGAGACACCTTGAGTGCAGTGTGCCTCAGGGGGCTGTGCTTTCCCCAATGTTGTTTAACATCCATATGTGCCCCCTTGCTCAGATTGCCCAGAGGTATGGGCTGGAGTGTCACCGGTACGCGGATGACACCCAGCTCTATCTGAAGTTGGGTGGCCAGTCAGACTCCAGCCCAGAAGATCTGAACTGGGCATTACAAGCCATGGCTGGTTGGCTTAGACTGAGCTGAAGCTGAACCCAGCAAAGACGGCGGTCCTGTGCCTGGGTCTGGGTGGTCTGGGGACAGGGGTCCCTATCCCAACCTTCGATGGGGCGCCATTGGTGCCAGCACTGGAGGTGAGGAGTTTGGGAGTGCTCCTGGACTCCTCCTTAACTATAGAGGGCCAGGTAGCAGCCATTGCTAAGTCAGCCTTTTACCATCAGGCAATTGGTTCCCTTCCTCATCCATGATGACCTGGCTACAGTGATCCATTCAATGGTCACCTCAAGATTAGACTACTGTAATGCTCTCTACATGAGGCTGCCCCATTGCAAGTCCGGAAGCTGCAGCTAGTGCAGAATGCTGCGGCCAGGCTTTTGATGAGTCTCCCGAGATGGGAGTGCTGAAAGTGCTTCACTGGCTGCCAATAGCATACCGAATTTGCTTAAAGGGCTGGTACTTACCTTTGAAGCCCTGTATGGCCAGGGTCCGACATATCTGAGGGACCACCTTTCCCCACACATACCCCGGAGAGCACTATAGTCGGGGTCACAACATCATCTAGTGATTCCAGGACCCAAGGAGACCAGGCTTGCTGCAACCAGGGCCTTTTTTGTGGTGGCTACTGCCTGGTGGAATGAGCTCCCAGAAGAGTTCTGCAAGGCCTGCAAGACAGAGCTCTTCCACCAGGCTTTTAATTAGTTGCCTACCACTACCACCAACTATTACTATCAGTAACATCAGGGTAGCAGCCAGCCCTGTATGGAGATCAAACTATAGTAGCATGTGAGACCAAACACTGCTGATTTGGGAGTCAGTGTTATATCTGTAGTACGCCATCTGAACTGTGATTGGAAGATCGATCAAACATTATTATTCCGAGTACTTTAATTGTAACATGATTCTTTTAACTTGTATTTATATGTTTTGGCACATGGTGCCCCTGACTGTGAGCCACCCTGAGCCCGTTCATGGGGAGAGCGGGGTAGAAGTATAACAAATAATTAAATAAATAAAAGACAATAGGATTGATGCTCTGGATGTTCCCTGCCAGTAAACAGTAACCCACAACTAAGTGTTGATTCTCCCAAATTACTTCTTTTCCCTGTTGAACAGTGTCATGCTAACAATTTTCTAGAAAAAAGTGAATAGAAATGGAGACCAAAAAACTCTTATTTTTGTTATATAAAATGCTGTGCAAAAGAGTGAGAGCTTGAGTGAGATTGCCCCCTTCTTCCTGTTGCACCACCAGAAAACCTGGTAAGATCCCAGTACAACATCCACATCACAGGTACTTTATCAGAACCGTGAAGATTGGAAAGTACTTCACTAATTCCAAAAGGGATATATAAATGGTGGTTGCTGTCAAATACAGCCATATTTTAAAAAATCTGGCCCACAATTTTGCTTTTTAAAAAGCTATTAATAAAATTTCATATTTTTTAAAACACTTCTAACAGTGCTTAGTATGCACTTGCTTGTTCAAGGATTATTCCTTTCTAATCGATTTTATTTATAATTTTTGCAGCTGGCTTTTCTTTCATTTTTCAGACACTTCCCACAGTCACAGTCTGGTAAGAAATCTCCTGTGTTAACAGCTCTCTTAACCACCTCTGCTGTGTTTTCTAAATAATAATCGGTTATGGCTTTTCTATGTTACTATGGACTGGAATTGATCAAAGGCTTATTTGTGGTTCTTCCCCTTTTGCTTGAGTAATGTGGATAATTTGATTCTGAAATCCAAAAGAGGTTTTCAGTTTATGGATTTTAGCTCAAGTAGTGCTAAGTCCAGCTATTCAAATACAATGAGTACTACATCCCCCAAAAGTGAAATTAAAATGATTTTGGGGGGGCGATTTGTATTTGAACCAAACTGTTGTATTTGAATCGGCAGCAATGTGTTCTTGGATAGCAGAGAAAATTCTTTACATGGCAACTATAAAATATACAACCAACACCATTTTTATAGACTATTTTTAATCACTTGATAAATAGGTTGATTGCTTAGATCAAAGCCTGGTATTATTGCCCTGCACATCTACTGTCATGATATGAATTCCACATGGCTTAACATTCATTGTTTATTTCTCATGGAATTGGCTTGCTTTGGCAGGTAGATATATTTGGAGGTCCATATGTACATCTCTGGCTCCTTGTCTACCACTGAGGTTTCATATTCATGACATTATTAAAAGCCAAAGCTTTGAAAAGATTGTAGAAATTTGCCTTTCTTTTCATGGGATTCAGGGCAGAGTTGGCTCATCTATACAACTGTTTGCTTACGAGCTCCAAAAAGGAAACACAATTCTTTAGAAAAGCTCCAGATGTTTTTGAATAAAGGGCTATTTGCAGTGATATGGAGGCCACTTATCCATGGCTACTTCTGGAAATGGTGGGTTGTTACTTTGGACAGAGGACATTTGCATAGGAAGAAGTCACATTGTTGGCCACTCCCATGCCATTCCATCATGATACTGGAATAATATATAGAAATGCCAAGGAAAACTGCTCCCACAGTGGTGCTGGGAAATGTGAATTGGCCCATATCCTCAAGTAATTTCCTCTGTTAAATGGTTTTGAGGACCTTCACCATACGCATATATCACCAAATACATTTTTTTTTTCATTTGCCAACCATGATAGGTAATCAGTACTTTTCACTACCCTACTAGTTGGTGACAAATAATACGGAAACATTAAAAAACCCTTCCTTGGCAGGTAATCTCAATTTTTCTGTAAACGCTAAACAAAACCACAACCCGGAAAATCTACGGCAACTAAAACCACACCCTTTATACAGAATAATTTGTCTTCTTTTTCTAGCTTCTTAAGCTACTAAGCATTTTTTCCTATTTCCACTGTTCACTTTCTCTGAGTTGTAAATCATAGGAACAAGACTAGCTGTTGCCCCACATTCCACATTAATGTTATTGATCATTTAGATTTCCACACCTAAACCATTATCACTGGAATTAGCAGATCTCTGAAAATTCAGCCATATGGCTCTGGCACATAAATCAATGCTCAGTCAGACTAAAGGTTGAACAGTTCTGCATGTGGAAGTGTGCTCTTAGTTCTTTGTGCTTCATTACTCATTGTAAACCTTGGTGGGAAATGATCTGAATATGGATATTTCTGCCTATTTAAATATATAGGAGGCCCAGCTGTTGTTTGACATTCACATTCTGTATGTGACAAATGAGGCAAAAACTGACTGTACAGTGAGATGAATGCATATGCATATTTAATTCTTATTATTGTACTTAACAATGAAAAGTATGTAATGCTCAAATGAGGCTTAATCAGAGATGTAGGTGTGGGCTCTTTACGCATAACAAGTAATTTAACTATAGCAATGTAATACTGATGGCAGTATTGAAATCTTGACTAATCTGAATAATGCCAACTAGGAAAGCAATCTGATCAAAAAGTAGAGTGTAAATTATTTGCTGGATTGCCCTAACCTTTTAGCGATTCACAAGCAAGTCTTTTAGTATGTGAAGTAAGTTTGTCAGCCAATCAAAATTGGCAGTGAAACACTAATTGGGAGCAAAAGAGTGCAAAGAAGGCAGTGAAATTAATTAGAAAGCTATGGGTGAACTACTATAATCTAAGAGAATGTCTAATTTAGTCACTGAAGAAAACTCAGATGCAAAGAAATAGTGGCAATACTTATTAAAGCAGCATTTTCATGTAACAGAAATGTATTTCTGTATTATGAATATAAAGATGGATATAAATATGCAGAATTATAAGAGTGATAAAAATACATTATTCTTTCTCTACACAGATGCGGCACCCACAAGGAGAAGGATTTCCCACAAGGCATAATAGATTCCCCCTCCAGGCACCTAATGGGCCATTTCTTTAGAGGGAATGAGAAGTTTCTGCATGCCTCCTATATCCAGTCAAGTATTTCCCAATTTTCCCAGTCAAGATTACTTGCCTGAGCAGAGAGCAAAGGTGGGTGGAGATATGTGAGGCATGCAGAGGCCTCCTTAATGCAATGTCTATGTCCATGCCAAATGGACATTAGGGATGTGCATAATGAAATTCTCGAGCCAAAGATATACATGGAAATTGCTGTTTTGAGTCATTACTATGATTTTCCAGAATGGTATTAGGAATCTGGGATTCTTAGTGAAGTAAAACTACCTTTCACAAAGAAATCTGTGTTGTTTTTGAGTTCAGGTGCTGGTATCAGGCTACAGCATGTGCTCCTTTTTTTCTTGATTTTGATTTCTTGAGCAATAGCATTACTCCCTTCCAATAAGACCACTTCAAAGGAAGAACACAGAGGGCTGCCAGTCAATCAGCTTTGCAGGCAACCCATAGACCACTGCAGTTCTCTTCCCCCCTCCTTTGTGGGAGAGGGACAGAACCTTTTTTGTTTTTTGCAGGTACTGTGGCTGGGGAAATAGAGATCTGGGGCAGCTTCTTCAGGGGCTGGTGGAATTTGTCACCTTGGTCCAATTCACTTGAAACTTGAGGTTCCATAGTAGACAGCATTTACTCTGCTGCAATTGTGGTGTAATTTGGTTGAAAAACAGCCACTCCAGTCCTCTCATGATGGCCTCTGGGATTGGAACCAGTGCGCTGGAACTGAAATGACAGTCCCAGGGCCCAGATAAGCAGCTTTGGGAATAGAATGACAGCCTCCAGAGTGAAATGGCACTCCCTGGGGCCATATAGAGTAATCTGGGAATGGAATGTCAAGATTTTATCTTGACAATAATATTCCTGTGAGGTAGGTTGAGGTTTATAGAGAATGACTGGCCCGAGGATACCCAGGGAACTTCGACAACAGGGTGGGGACTCAAACCCAGCTCTCCCAGTTTCTAGTTGGATACTTGGACCACTATACCATGGTGGTTGTCAAGTGCCCCCCTTTGATCTGTTCTCCCATTTTAAGAACTCATAGTTTTATAGAACAAAGTTTGAGTCCAGTGGCACCTTTAAGACCAACAAAGTGTCATTCTGGGTATAATCCTTCATGTGCATGCACACTTCTTCAGATACATAGTTTTATAGTATGCCTCTGGAATTGTGAATGTATACTTCAAGAGAAGTCTGATCAATTAAGCGTGATTCATAACCAGTCACTTAGATATAGTTGTCTTTATTTAAAGAATTTTACATTTACTAGTACCACCACATACATTGTTTCTCTTTTTAAAAAATCTGTGCCTTTGAATTTATTTAGAAACTAGTAAGCTGGATAATAACTGATATAGTTGGATCCCTGTTTATTTCACTATATGGCATTTTTGAAGGAGTTCATTATTCATCTGTCATTCAAAATATCAGTCCTGCCATTTGCCATAGGCTTCTGTTTGAATATCTTAATTTCCATATAGCTTGAATTGTTTTGTATCTTTCTCATCTCTAAAAGGAATTGTGGAACTAATCTTGAGACCTGTCAAGTAACAGGATTGTTCTGACATCTTGCATATTTTACCAGTATATTTAACACAAAAGAGTAATTGCATGACTTAGTGAAGGATATATTTGTTAGTGAACTATGAACTTTTCCCTTAATTTCCTAAAAGCATTCCAAGTTTTCATGTATTATTAAACAATACAAAAGACTGGCCTACATAAATAATCCTGTTATTCTTTCTGAAAATAGCTTGTATAAGACAAATCATCATATAAAAATATTGGATCTGAAATTTGCTTAAAAAGTGAAAGATGGGCCCATGTGATATAAATTAAATATTTAGGTATCTGTCATTCTACTAAGTATAAAATATGGCTTTTTTATTATCCATTTAATGGCTTAAGTACAACCCATGGAAGGCACGATAATATTTATTTTTAATTGAGTAACTTCTATTCCACTTTTCTATTTCCAAAATCCCCCAAAACCATTTACAGTCATGGCATAAAGTACAAAAAAAAAAATCACCATGCAAAAGTTATGTGTGTGTTTTATCATGATATGGAATAGACAACAGAAAAACAGCAGTCATAACATCTGGCTAGAAGTAATAAAATCAATATAGAAGAGTTAAGTTATCTTATAAATTGTACATGAAAGTAACAATAAAAATCAGTGTAAACAGTGGCTCATCAAAGGCGTTTCAAAATAGATATCTCTTCCTTTTTGTTGGAAGGCTGGGAGTGGAGATCAAGTAACTCTAAGATGGCTATGTGTTCCATAGTTTGGACATGACAACAATAAGTCTGTTTCTGAATGCCCACCAAGACATACTGGATCTCCAGATGATCTCTCCCCAAAGTTCATCTAGATATATTAAATAGCATGGGAATCAAGATGGAATTTTGTGGCATCCTATAGTTTATGGTCACGTGGTAGACTCCCAGCACAGCTTTCTGGAACTGCAAAATAAATTCTGTTCTGAATCTCACCCCGCGGGTCTGGATTGATTTCCTGGTTCACAGCCTTGCAGCAGTGGGATTAAAATTTCCACAGGGGAAGGGAAGAATCAACCTATTCTCCAATGTAAATTCAGTCCCAGTTCCAATGTTAAGTTTACAAGGAAAAACTAGGGTTTTGAAACATTAAAAGCACATGACATTACTTGCACATTTGGTATTGTCACTTTGTATCTTCTTGTGTTATGCCATTTTAACTGGCAGACTCTGGCAGAAGATTTTCACAAGTGATATGCAAAGGAGCTGTCATTCTGTCAGCAGTTTTGATATTAAGAAATGAATACGATATACTCAGAATTTATGCAGAAATAGGGTTCAGTGAATATTTCTTAATGGAATCTTGAACATATCAATTAACATGAAGGTTGAATTACAGTTGAGACTCTAATTAGTGGAATATTTTTAGAAGAGCAGGTTGTCCTATATTAAACTCTTGATATTGAAATGTTGAAGTCTATAATACCAACAGAAGGATCCTTGCACCTGAGGAAAGAGCACCACTAGTGGAATAGATCTGCAGGATCCAACCCATTAAATTAACTTGATCTATGTTCTCACTTTCAGTTGGAATATGAAGTGAAGGAGTCAAGTTCAAAGGAAAGATCAAACACGAACTTTAAGGAGAAGGGCTGTGGCTAAGTGGTCTGGCATCTTCTTTGCATTCAGAACATCTCATGTTCAATCCTTATCAATTCCAGATTTATTTCATTTTTTTTGAAAGATCAGGTAGTTAAGTCATATGAAAGATCTTTGGCTGAGGTCTTGGAAAGCTACTGCCAGTGAGATATGACAGGCCACTGCTCTGACTCAGTATAAGGCAGCTTGCTTGCTCCTGGTCTCAATTTCCTATCTGCAAAATGGGAACAATAATGAGTTATCAAGCAGAATAGTTGGATGATGAACAGCATGCTTGAAACACTCAAGCACTCTAAAGGAGAAAAGCACAGTCTCATTAGGGCCTATTTGCAGAACTGGGAATCATTTGTGCTTTTTAGCCTGTGCTAGAAAAATATAATAGCTAAAGCACGTTTAGATTCTAGAGTTCTTTGCTGCTCCATTGCTATTATAAACAAATGCTTATGGTTCATTTAACAATCCTTCCTTATTATATAAAAGCATAGTTGCATGGCAACATTCTGTGCTTGGCTGCCTGATCTGTCACTCAGAATGACTCCCTAGGCACCGGCTGCGTTGCCTGAGTTCTCTCCCACCCACTGTAGCCTAGGCCACTCTTCTCTGATTGGGCCAGCATTTCAAGGCCATTTGCATATGGAAGCTGATTGGACTTCACACCGTTCCGCACCTCAAACTCCCCCCCCCCGTGAGACAGTTGAAACTGTCAGTTGCATACGCGACCTGGTGTTTTCTGAGATAAAATATGTCCTCACCCACAACACATCACTTCCCCTTCAAAAGAAACAAACCCAATAACACAACCATGCCACACCACAAAAAAGACAGATCACACCACAAGCAGAATACCACAAGGCAAAAAATGATAGGAAAAGGTACCAGCAGTCCCCCCATTACTGCCACATATATGTACCTGACAGCGCTTCTGAGGATGGTGCGCAGGTCCTGGGTTCATGTTATAAAAGTTGCCTGGGGGATTATGGACCATTCACAGACTTTCTACCTTAACATACCTCACAGGGTTGTTGTATGAATCATACCAGGGAGAGGAGAATGATGTCAGTTGCTTTGGTTCCCACTGCAAGGAAAGACTGCCCTTTCCCTAGGCAGAGGCTGCGGGGGGGGGGGGAGTGGGGGGAGAGATGTCAACCTGAAGACAGGCAGATAAAGGTAGGCTGATGGTTGCCTGGAAGGGACATAGGGTTGACAGCTCCAGGGGACGCTGTGAGTGCAGAAAATGAATTATCAACAGAGAAGTGTTTTGGAAAATCTTTAGGAATTGTTTGGTCCATTTACCATGGGGCAGCCATCCAGAGCTTCTGGCATTTTCTCATTCTGCTGGCATCAAAACCAATTTAAGGCAAAATAGAGATATGGAGACTTTTCCACTCTCCTTCGCATCAATCTGTCTTTGTAGGCAACCCTAGGCCTGCCAGCACTCTCAGGGTGACTTCATGCCTCCTGAAAGGCATTACTTCACTAGCCCTGGCTGCTTGCTCCTGTTCAGCAGGAGCCTCCCTATGGAAGCTGCCTGGGTAATTTTGGACCAGCCACAGACTATCTGCCTAACCTACCTTGCAGGGTTGCTGTACAGATCACAAAGCGGAAGAGGAGAATGAAGTAAGAAAAACAGAACTTTGCCTAGGAAGAGGCTGCTGAGAGGGGAGGAGATAAAGTTGCCAACTTTAGGTATGGAAATTCCTGGAGATTTGAGGGGTGGAGCTTGCAGAGGGTGAGGGTTGAGGAGGGGTGGGATCTCAGACAGGTACAGTGCCATAGACTCCACCCTCCAAACCAGCCATCTCCCTGGGAACCATTGTTGCCAATCTCCAGGGGATGGCTGGAGATCACTTAGAAATACAATGGCTATCCAGGGGGGAGGAGATGGAAAGCTGAAGTCAGAAGGGGAGATAAAGGTAGGTTGATGGTTGGCTGGGAAGGAGATAGGGTTGCCAACTCCAGGCTGGGGAATTCCTGGAGATTTGTGGGGTGGAGCCTGGAGAAGGTGGTGTTTGAGGAGGGGTGGGACCTCAGGCAGGTACAATGCCATAGACTCCACCCTCCAAACCAGCCATTTCCTCCTGGGGAACCATTGTTGCCAATCTCCAGGTGAGGGCTGAAGATCACTCAGAATTACAACTGCTCTCCAGGGGGGAGAGGGGAGGAGATGGAAGACTGAAGTCAGAGGGGCACATAAAGGTAGGTTGATGGTTGGCTGGGAAAGAGATAGAGTTGCCAACTCCAGGTTGGAAAATTCTTGGAGATTTGAGGGATGGAGCCTGGAGAGGGTGGGGTTTGAGAAGGGGTGGGATCTCAGACAGGTACAATGCCATAGACTCCACCCTCCAAACCAGCCATTTCCTCCTGAGGAACCACTGTTGCCAATCTCCAGGGGAGGGCTGGAGATCACTCAGAATTACAACTGTGCTTCAAATGGCAGAGATCAGTTTCCCTGAAGAAAATGGTAAGCTCTGTGTCATTATACCCTGCTGAGGTCACCACAGCAAATTGAAGCTGAGTGCTCAAAATCAGGGCACCTGCCCAGAGCCTCTTTCTAGAGCTCGTTGTATGTATTTCCACAATGGGCCTTATTCCTAGTATAGGTATAATCCTGTAGGAATTATGACTGTGACATCTTTCAGTGGCAATTTAATATTGAATCAGTGACCTACAGATAAAAGGTTTCATATTTCATTACTAATCCTTTAAGTCATCTAGTCTTACAATACCCTGCCTTCCTTTTTGTAAATGGCCTGCCTTCCTTTTTGTAAATGATCATTGATCAATTTTAAACAACAACATTTTGTCTTACTATGTGTGAATCAATCAATATATATCACTAAAAACTCAAAAGCTCCACAATATTGTTAAGCTGGTATATGGGCCTCATGGATTTCCTGTGTTAGTATCGTGCCAACTGGATGCGGCTTTTATAGGATTCATGGTGGAAGTCTTAAGGCCATATGACACATTAAAGATCCACCAAAATTTAATGTTCGCTGTGTGCATATATTTTCCCACATGCAGTATGGAAATGTGTAGACAGATGTTGTTATTCCCAGCTTCTACAGATTTCCCTGTCATGCAGCAGAGGATTTCACTGGCACATATTTATACTTTGAACCTGCTGTGTGAAGTGGCTCTTTAGCAACCTATTTTACTGACATTGTAGTATGTCTGTGTTCAGTGCCAATCCCTTTGTTGAATGCCAGAACAGGAAGAAGGGCGTTTCTCAACCTTTTTCCGACCGTGGCCCCCTTCCGACCTTGTTTTCTTCCTGTGGCCCCTCTGTCCTGCCGGTATAAAGGTAGCTATTATATATTCCAATAAAGGTGTTGTACTTGAAGGTAGCTGTTTCAATATTTTGTTTATAGAAAGCCCTGGGGGGGCATATGGCCCCAGGTTGAGAACCACTGCCAGTTTTTTGCTCATTTAAAGTATTCATGCCCCGCTGAAGAAGTTTCCTTATACTGAGCCAGACTATTGGTCTATTAAGGGCAGCGTTGTCTACTCTGACTGACAGCAGCATACTCGGGTCTTATGCTACGGTCTGATCCAGCATGGCTGTTCTTATGTTGAGATAATACTTAGCAGCACCTTCTCCTTCTCACCTTACAAATGCCAATGTAGGATAATGCCTTATGGGCTGGCTGGTCAAAATGTAAATTCAGTGCCACTGAATACTAAGTAAATTATGTCATTTCATATGTATCTAATTGCTGACTTAGATCTGAAAAAAGAATGACAGTAGTTTAGTCTCAAAATCCCAGGCTAGCTGATAACTTGTGGATCCATTTGTCACACAAGACAAACAAAATCAAGACAGGGTGTTTGATCTGAAGCAGCCAGCTTTCAAATTTTGATTGCATCTCTAACTTTAGATAAGCAATTGTGATTTTCTGGAATTCTTAATTTCTGTTTCACAGAAACATGACATGTATAGGTTTTCATGTCAGGTAAAAGTCTTCAACTTTGTTAGAAATCAACCGAACAAGGTTGCCAGCTGTGGTTGGGGAAACGCCTGGAGATTTTAGGGATGGTTCCTGGAAAGGGTGGGGTTTGGGCAGAGGAGGGAGCTCAGCCGGGTATAATGCCACAGAGTCTGTCCTCCAAAGCAGACATTTTCTCCAGGGGAATTATCTCTGTAGCCTGGAGATCGGTTGTAATTCCAGGAGTACCACCTGGCAGTTGGCAACCCTACAACAGAATGATGGAGCTTTGAAATAGTACATGAGAAAATCTTGAAGCAAAGTCTTAGTTACTTAATTGCAATTACAATTTTAGCAGTTTTTGGTTATTAATTAAAGTGGGAGAAATGTGTTCACTGCCACTAGATATATAGATATAACTCTCTGAGATCTCTAATGTCAATCTTCAGAATGATTTTCAGTATCCACACTAATTCACTTATTTGCTTCATTGAAATAATGCAGGAAGTTTGCTGATATTTTTATTAACTGCATCAGAAGTAACCTTTTGTGGTTAGGTAGTTTAGTCATTTTGAAAACAAACTGTAGGGTTGCATCCTGTGATCTGTGAGCACAAGGACTGCAGAATCTTTCCTGCCTTCCCCTCCCCTTTGGAGTTATTTCCAATCCTGGAAAACTATTCCTGGGATTGAGGGACATCTATGTACTTCTAGCCATACTGGTTGGGCAGCTGTAGTGGGGAAGGGGAAGGGGTTGAAATAACTGTGAGTGGAACTCCACTCATGAAAGAGGCAAAGTGAACTGCAGTGGGATGAGTAGACCAGAAAGTTCTGTTCCACTGGTGAAATCCAGCCCTGTACTTTGTTCAGGACAGGCACTTAATATGCTCTAGGCTCCAAAAACTGACATCATGTAAAGAAATTTGTGAAGTTTCTTGTGAGTTTTTAAATATTAAGAAAACTAAAACAATTTTGTTCACATCTGTGTCTGTTTTTGCCCCACTCTGTGCAAACTGCCCTTTTCTAGAATTCCCATCACCATGGTTCCCCATGTGAGATTTAAGTGCCCATAACCTGAGGCTAGAGAGGTGTGGACCCATGCCACATGCCCAGTCATTTGATATATGGGTGTTTGGACTGTAGATCTTAGGAGAGGTGTGATTAGCGGCAGACTTAGTCTGTATTCTAAACTGTATTGTCATGGTGTAGACAGAGGCAGGTGGTAGTGGGGGAGGGTTGCCAGCTCTGAGTTGGGAAATACCTGGAGATTTTGGGGATGGAGCCTGAGGAGGGTGGGGTTTGGGGAGGAGAGGGACTTCAATGGGGTGTAAAGCCACAGAGTCCACCTTCCAAAGTAGCCATTTTCTCCAAGTGAACTGATCTCTATCACCTGAAGATCAGTTGTAATAGTGGGAGATCTTCAGCCACTACCTGGAGGTTGGCAGCCCTATGGTAGATACTTGTTTTTCACTCCCACTAACTTTAGTTGAGAGTGTTTATACCTACACAGCTCTTTCACCAGTGTAACCCTATGCTGGTGCAGGAGACAGGGTGTGGGCAGAGGGAGCTTAGAATCCTTCCCTGGCAGCTGCCACAGCACTGCCCATTTCTGGTCCTTATGCTAGTACTAGGCTTGCCAGCTTCCAGGTCCAGGTAGAGGATCCCCCAATTTTGCAGGTTCCTCCCCACCATCGGCTAGATGACTAGTGGGGGAAAGCCTCACCCCAACACCCATGAGGTGCCTTTAAATCTCGGCAGGACATTTTAGAAGAAGCTTGCAAACTGTTTGTGTTTGGGAATGTGTGAAGAGAGCACAATCTGTCTGTTTGTTTTGCATTTGTTTCAGAAGTCATGTATAGTAAAACGGATAATAAAGAGTTAACTAGAACCTGATTATGGGATGAAGGAAAACTCTATGCCCTAGACTGCTTTTACTTACTTTTGTTTTCCTGTGTTAGTCTGAAGAAGTTGGTTGAAATAAAGCAGATTGTTACATTCTGTGCTCCTACGAGTAAAGCACTTTATACCATTGCCCCAATGAGATCATAAAAATGTGGGCTTCCAAACTGTTTGTGTTTGGGAAAGGACTCATTGTTTATTTTGGCTGCTTTGTGAGTGTCTGTGTGTCCCTTAATAAAGCCATGCTTGGAAATGCTACCAAAACCTGGCAAGGGACTTGTGGGGGTATGACAAATTAAACTTTCATTTAATAGAAGTGCAGCTGTTGGGGAACCTTTGAAGGCAAAAAAGAGGATGAGGAAATAGGGTTGCCAAGTACTTATTGTAATTTGATGGGGGACACACAGCCCCAGCTGAAACATTCCTCCATGGAACATTCATGCCGCACGATGCCATCGCCAGGAAGTGATGCCGGGTGACTCTCTGGCAATGGAGCTGGAAACTCAATGGTACCATCGAGTTTCCAGCCCCATTGCCAGAGCATCGCCTGGCGTCTCTTCCTGGCGACAGCATCGTGTGCCACATCTTCCCCCCACCTGGGAATGGTCCTGCCAAGAAGTATGCGTCCCCTGCCAAATTACGGTAAGTTCTTGGGAAGCATGTGAGGAAATGAAGACCGTATTCAGGGGAACTGCACTGCTGAATTTTTATTTAGTTGTTTATTTTGGGGAATGGGAAAGTCTCCAGGCTCCATCCCCAAAGTCCCCATGTATTTCCTGAGTTGGACCTGGCAACCCTAGCTAGCACAGCTTCACTAGCACCAGATTGACATTGTTTTGGTGTAATACTAGTTTTGGTGTAATATTACACTGGCATATATCCACATTAGGGATTCTGTTTCCCACATAAGCCATTCTAGGGTGGCTTCAAGATTGCACCATAAACAAGGCATAAATACCTAATCATTACAAACCCTTGTTACAGGAGAAAAACATTTGCTTCCATGTAGAACACAACAGACTTGTTGACATTCTTTGGATTAGCAGGTGAAACAATGCAATGAAATAGAAAGGGTTAAGGATAGAATATCAATAGCTGGAAGACTTCTAGCATCCATTCTGATGACAGGACAGGACTCCTGAAAACTCTGAGATTATGTAAGTGTCAGAAAAAGCCATTTTCCATTTTAGATTGATGAGAACTGAGATAACAAAACATTCAGAGTGATTAATCCTTATGTTTCTGTGGGCTGGTTCATTCTGTTAAAAGTATCCCTAAGATTTAGGCTCATTTCATTTAGCAACTCAAATTCCCCTAAAGTAATCTGGTGAAATCTCCATTTTGTGCTATATAAAGTCCTTGTATCAGATAGAAATAACACAGCATAAGTCAGTAGCAATTATTAAAATATCCTGCCTACAAATCAGATGCCAGGTGAAGAAGTGTACATCTGTTTGTTCTTACCCTGAGATCCATTTCTGCATTTGATTTTCCTTGCAGATGGTTAGACCTATACACATTCTTTGATGAAAAGGCACAACACACAATAATTTGCATTTTTATTTTATGGGAGCCTAGGAAAAGAAGCCAAGTGTTTCTAAGCATGATATAAAATTAAGTTCTAATTATCTGAGAATAATTTGTCATTGTTGTCCTTCCCCCCCCCCCCAAAAAAAATCAGCAACAAATTCCAATTAGCATCATTGACCAAAATTTGGATTTTTTTCCTACTGATCAGGTTTTTTCCCCTACTGATGTGATTTCTTCACCAAGTTGCTAGGGATGTACTGATCACAATTAGCCTTAGAGTTGTGTTATCTTTGTCTAGTGTGGCAAGATTGAAATATAACAGTAATAAATTATAGCACACCGAAGCTCAAGTCTTGTGACTACGAAGGCCCCAAAAGTACAATAACACTAAAATTTCCTTTGCAAAATCAGGGCAGAGATCACATCTGCAGAGATAATCCAGACTCTGAAACCACAGAAGCTTTCTTTTCAGCATTGTGGCGGTAGGATATATTGCTTGCCACCTTCACCATACAGATTGAGGTTTATTTGTTAGGTTTGTTTGTATCCCACCTTTCTCCATTATGGAGACCCAAATCAGCTTACACTGTTATCCTCTTGTTCATTTTAACCTCACAACAACCCTGTGACGTAGGTTAGACTGACAGTGTGTGTGGCTGGCCTAAGATCACAAATCAATTCAACAGCAGAGTGAGCATTTGAACTTGGGTCTCTCAGATCCTAATCTGACACTCTAACCACTACCTCAGGCTAGCTTTATGCTTGGTAGAAGCAGCTCTCAGCTCTATATTTTCTACCTCTCTGGAGTTGCTTTGAATTGACAGCAAAACTGAGATTTGAGCATGCACAAACTACTTCAGTGCCATGTCTAAACTAGCATGCTGTGCACACAGAATTTTCTGTTCTTTCTCCTGGCTGGTTATGTTGGTCACACCTCCATTTAGTGCAAGTGTCCCGTTCATAACTATGTTACATATACACATATACATAAAATTTAAGTATATCAGTATCCAGAGCATACCTGATTGCAACTTTTGCTAATTTATGTAGTTTTCTCCTATTTGAACAGCTGACCAAAGAGCTTGTTACAATCTATTTTCACCACACTTTCAAAACTAGTTTATTCTGTGGGGAATGATAGGAACTGCTTCTGAGTGGAGCACAAAACATGCTAAAGCCTCATTCACAGAACTAGCTCCTTTGGATTCTGACTGGTGTTCAGTATATGATGTTGTACATCTTTAATGCTTATTAAAAATTAAATAAATTGAAGCAGTGGTGCATATTAATTTGTTTAAATGTATGGGTTAGGCCAAAGACTTGGGGGGGGGTTGTGGAAAGATGTGTACCAGCGGATTGTAAGATCTAAGGTCACTATGTATCTCCCTCCTTTTGCTGGTGCTTAAAACCTAGGAGGCAAGGCTATAAGTATGAGCCTCTGAGCACGAGCCAGAGAGCTCTTGGTGCTTGGCTGTTGGACCATGATCTATGGCCTATGGCCTTGATGGATCAACCTAGAAGGTATAAGCCTAGCCCAGGAGGTTTAGTGTACCTTTTTGTTTTATGTGTGACTTGGCATTTGCTGATCTTACTGACTCATATAACGGCACCTTCAGGAGATTTTGCTCAAATGAGTGAAGCTGTTGCAGCGTGGCATAACCGGAGAGGTGGTCCTGCAGGTAGGTGGGTTCACAGCCATTATCTCACCTTTTCTTTAAGGCTCTTAGGTGTTTCCTTCCATTTTATCCTCACACAGCCCTGTGATAATAGCTTAGGCTAAGAGAGTGACTAGACTAAGGTCACCTAATGAGCTTGGTACAGTGGAAATTTGAACCCATATCTCATTTGAACCCAAGCATTACTGCCTTTTGCAATTTGATGTACACTTTCAGATCTCTAATACCTTCTGCTGCATTTCTGATAGGAAAGACGGATTTCAGACAGGGCTGGTGTCAGCATACTATGAGGTGGAGCAGGAAGCAAACTTGGAACCTATTGACCCACTGCCTTGCCAAAGTGGGAGTCCATGGGGTAGTCTTGAAGTGGCTTTCCTCATTTCTCCTTGGCCAGAGACAGGGTGGCACTGGGAGAGAGGGTGTCAACTAGGTGCCCCTTAACATGTGGGGTTCCTCAGGGCACAATTCTCTCCCTGATGTTATTTAACATTTATATGTGCCCCATAGCCCAGCTAGTGCAGAGTTTCAGGCTGGGGTGTCATCAGTACGCTGATGACACCCAGCTATACCTGTTAATGGATGGCTGCCTGGATACTGCCCCACATAACTTGGCCATGGGTTTGGCGGCCATGGTGGGATGGTTAAAAAAGAGCCAGCTGAGACTGAATCCAACAAAGATGGAGCTTTTGTGGCTGGGGAGAAGGGCTTCAGGGTTGGGGTACAAATTTCCTACCCCTGATGAGGTCCTGGATACCTCCTTGTCCATGGAGATTGTACCGAATGGCCCAGATCACGAATGTTGCCAGGCTGGCATTCTTCTATCTACACCAAGCACAGCAACTAGCCCCTTTCCTGTCACACCCTGACCTAGCCACAGTAACCCATGTAACAGTCACCTCCAGGCTACACTACTGTAACTTGCTATACACTGGCCTGTCCTTGAGACTGACCCAGAAATTCCAACTGATCCAGAATGAGGCAGCTTGAGTCCTGACGGGAATGTCATGGACGGCACACACATTCAACTGTATTCTGTCAGCTACACTGACTTCCAGTGGAGTACCAAGTCAGGTTCAAGGTTTTGGTACTGACTTTTAAGGCCATGAGCGGTCAGGGACCCATGTCTCTTTGGGACTGCCTACTCTGGTATGTCCCCTGAAGAGCTTTACACTATACTGAGAATAATCTGCTGGTGATCCCTGGCCTCAAAGATATCCAGCTGTCCTTGACCAGAGCCAGGACTTATGTGGCCCTGCCTCTGACCTGGTGGAACTCTCTGTGAAATAACATCAGGGCCCTGCAGGATTTAATGCAATTCCACAGGGCCTGCAAGGCACAGATGTTCCACCAGGCTTTTGGTTGAGGGCTCTATTATGGCTGACACCCTCCTCCTTTTATTCCATCTTTCTTTAGCCTCCCCCCTACCTTGCTGGTCCAGAACTGCCTTAAAATTTAATCTATGGACACCATCTGGGAATTGTTTTTAAAAGTGTACTGAATAGTTTATTACTGTAACTTAATTATTTTTATATTGTATTTTATTTACTGTTGTACATTGCCTAGAGCCCTGTGAACTCAGGGACTGGGCAATTCATAGATTTAATTTATTAAATAAACCAGCCCTTATTTCAGAACAGTAACTGGATATTGTGTTAAAAACACCTATTTTGAAAATGTTCTAGATTTTGAAATTTTCAGAATTGGCTTAAATAATGTTTTAATTTTCTTATTTCTCTCCTGCATATGAGTTCACTGCATATTATTTGCTAGTTCCTAACACAATAATTATTTTTAACAGGCTTTCTATCCTAGTGCTGCTGTCAAGCCCCCGTTTGATGGAAAGCATAGGCTGCTGTGATTTTAGATTTTGATATGCAATACTGGCGACAGCATTTGCCAGGATAAATGAGCATATGGACATATTTACTGTTCTTTAACTACAACATTCAGCTTCAACTTCAGGATAAAAAATCCTTTGAAAAGAATCTCTCAAATGGAATGGAAGCTGTCATTTTCATTCTCAACTTGGATTGAATTAGCTCTTAGTTAAACTGGATTTACTTCCTGGTAAATATATATGCTTAATATTGCTGCCTCAGAGCTGCTGTTCCTGAATATATATATGCATTTTAATTGTCTGGTATCAGGGAAAAGGCAGCTGTTTTCATATCCTCCTGTCCCACATTCTGGTCAAGAAAGCCTTTGTGGTATGTCTCAGGCTTATTTTGAGATCCATGGTATTTATTGCCCTAACAGCTCAGAAGGGAGATACATGTGCCCATGTTGGCAATGTCAAAGTACAAACTCAAAGAGCTGTAGAGCCCCAAGGACTCAGAGATGTCAAAAGCTTTGTCAAAGGCTTTCCCCCTCCCTCTCTCTGACTATTCTCCTGGTAATATATCCTGAAAATAAAAGAAGCTGCTCTAGGCATCAGGGAAAGGCCCAGTGTGCCAGGAAAGAGCTCCTTTTAAGTGAGGGCACATCAGCTGTTCTGTCTTTAAAAATGAATCAGAAAGACGAGTGCTTTGGTCCTGTGTGCCATTTAAGATGACTTGACATGAGACAGTTTTGTAGTGCAAAAACCACCTTTAGCCAGCTTGAAAGCTAGCGATGATACATGCTGGAAATTCAGAAAGCAAGTCAGAAAAAATGCTTCAGAGCCAGTATCTATAGATTCCATTTTAAATCCATTTTTGAGTGTCTATCAAAGGCTTGGATTAGAAATAAGGATAAGAGCAGAGGGGTTATTTGGCTACTACCAATCAGCATTGCTGCATGAAACACACCACGGCAGCAAGCGGGTGGATGGCTAGATAATAAGAGTGAGTGTTCGCTGACAAATTTCACTAACAATAATTCACCAAGCTTTACCCACCAAACATATTTCTCTGGTTGCTGCTGGGAATATTTAAAATTGGCTTATCTCCATTGGGAATGAGCTGCCGTTTTAGCTTTTGTTGTGCACATGGAGCTATTCCAGGGGAAGCAAAGTTAATAGTAACCCCCATTATTATTACAAAAGACCTAATTCAAAGCAAAATAAAATGAACAGCCATTTCCTCCCTCACTGACCAGGAGTTTTTGATAAGGAGCCGTGAACAGGCAAGCCTGTTGGTTTAGGGTCCCTGTTCCAAATCCTTCTTAAACAGGGTTGTCAGCCTGCAGGTGGAGGCTGGTGATCTCCCACTATTATGACTGATCTCCAGGCAACAGAGATCACTTCACTTGGAGAAAATGGCCACTTTGGAGGGGAGACTCTACGGCATTACACCCAGTTGAAGTCCCTCCCCTCTGTAAACCCTGCCCTCCTCAGGCTCCACCCCGAAAATCTCCAGGTAGTTTCAAACTGGGTGCTGGCAACCCTATCCTTGAAACATTCATTGATAAGTTAGGGAAACAACAGGAAATTGCAAGAGGAAATAATTCGTCCCACTCCCCAATAAGTAAGTTCTGGGGAGCTTGAAAAGGCAGATTTTTCCTTGACATTGTTGTTTAAAGTGATAGTTGCTCCCAGCATTGTGTCTCCTAGAGCATATTCAGTCTGCTTCAGACCATCTTGATGTTTTTTCCCTGTTTTTCTTTTTGATAAATTACAAAGCCGTATTTCTATGTTCACGGAGGAGTCCTCTGAGTAGGCAGAGGCCACTGCCTTGGTGTTGAGTGGCCTTGTTTTGCTGCTGTCACGATCATCATAGTTAGCCCATTTTCTGTTCACTAGAGTTGCCGACTCTGGTTTGGGAACTATCTGGAGAGTTGTGGGTGGACCTCAGCAGGGTGGGGTTCAGAAAGGGAGGAAGTTTAGCAAGGATGGGATGCCCTAAAGCCTGCCCTCCAAAGGTTGCATTTTCTCCAGGGCTACTGATCTCCATAGTGTGGAGATCAATTGTAATTCTGGGGGAGCTCCAGCCCCCATCTGTAGGTTGGCAACCCTAGCAATCTGGGCCTGAAAAAGGGGAAGGGGCTTGGAAACCCCTTCCTAGTCCCCGAGAATTCCACTCCAGGATTCTCCAAGCTCTCTGGGGGAGTTGATCAGTCTAATCGCCACTCTCTCATTTTTTTTTTTTTTGTGCTTGACTGACACTTGTACTATGACTGTTCTGTGCTTCTGGAGCATTTTTGTCCTCATCAGCCTGTGTTTGTTTGGATAAGGGGTTCTTTTTTTTTTTTTTTTTTACATATTTGTTTATTTTTTCACATCATATTTTTCAGCATCCATGGGCAGTCTCCTGCACAAAGAGAGACCCCTGCCATGCCTATCGGTGGCTCAGTTTTGAAGCTTTTATTATCCAAGGAGGAGCCACGGCAGCCAGCTTACTATTGGAAAGAATGATCTGCCTGAATTAGCACAACAAGCTAAAGTATTTGACTTCACTGCTTGAGATACAAAGAGGTATTAAGGACCAAATTGGCAGCGCATTTGATACAAAGGAAGTTAGCAATCATAGACTTATCTTTCTAGTAATGATATTTTCAAAAGTCCACAATTTTTCAGCTAAGCTATTGGGGTACCTTCTGTCAAATTTTGTTTAGGCCAGTGGCTTGGAGGAGCAGAGCAGATGATTCCCCAGGTAGAGAAGCAGCTCAGTTTGCTCCAAAGCAACACTGACTGAGGAGCTGGCCAGAGTCAGCAGCTTTAAAAACACTATTGGCACCTGGTATTGTCTGATCCCTTCTGGTTTGGAAACGTCAGTATTCCTCTCCAATGATTTGCAACACAGCTCATATCAGCATAGCAGTTGATGTTGCAGTATGCAAAATCTTTCGTGCATACATAAAGGAAATGACAGGAACATTCTGTAGGGGGCAGCAGAGGGGAAAACTAGCTAGCATAGGTTTCTCATTATCTTCACACTGTCTCCTTCCAGTGTCCAGTGTCCAGTGGTTGGCTGAATTAGGCTTTTCCTGCTGTTGCTGAGAGCTGCTTTTTTGCTGACTCCCTCCTAGCTATATAGAGTTCTCTTTCTCTCTCCTCTTTCCTACAAAGTGTGTTCTTTTCTTAATAAACTGAGTTTTTTCTTTGAACAGTTTGTACTCTGCTTTACTGCATATCTAAACTCTGCCAACAATTTCCACCACTGGAAAACTGTCACTATGGTGCAGAAAGTATGGTGCCTTCTGGATCCTGCTGACTCCTCACAGGACCAAGATATGCCTTGACTTAACCATGCAATGGTCTGTTAATGAAAGGACCAGGAAACAGCCTGTATAAGCGTATGGGTGTATCTAGCGTCAAGAAGCACAGTTATCTCATCACCACCACGTATTTCTGGTGTTCTTTCAGATGCAAATCTGTGGGTTGGATGATCCCATCAAAAAGATTTGCTCACACAAAGGGGTTAAGTTCTGCCAATCCCCCTCTGCCACTGCAGCAGCCCTCCAAATCTTCTCTCATACAGCACTTGGGCACACCATCCCCTGTGAGCAGCATTTGGGGACATTTTAAGCCGTAATATGGGAGGGGGACAGAAAGGTTGCATTTCTGCACATGGAGGTCCTTCTGTGCATAGCCATTTTAAACCACATCCAACCCTATATGATGAATTTGGCAAATGCAGTGAATACAGGAGCCTCACACTGGGAATGCTGAGAAAGCATTATCTGTGGTATGTTGGATTTATGTATTGTTGTTGGTTGGGACCTGCAGTGGTTGAGCTAGATTGCCTTCCAGTTGACTGGGAAATGACCTTGGGCAGTCACAACCAGTATGAAATGATACCATCTGGGAATCAATGCAGAAACCATTACCCTAAGCTAAACAGTGGTGGCCTAAAGCCTGACTGAGCTTGACTAGCATGTCTTTTCATAAAAGATTTTGAAAGAGTATACTGCTCTGTTGCCTTCCCTGTGTTATATATAGCACTTACTGTCAAACCAGTCTGTGAGACACATTTTATAGCTGGAACAAGTTGCAGCATTTTAAACACAATTTTCCCCTCCCCGGTTTATATCTAAATATTGGACAAAACTTAGCAAAGTATATTCCTGGGAACTGCCAGTGCAAATGCTTCGTTAAGTGCAATAAGCCCATTTTGGATTATTTTTTTGTTTTTACTTTTTAAGTTCTCATAATTTTCTTGTTAATTTTTTTTACCTCCACAACCCTGAAGATTGATTCCCCCTCCCATTTTACAAAAGGCAGAGAGAAAGAGTGAGTGTTCCTTTTCTATGATGATATGAGGAATAAAGCTAGCATGTTATTAAAATACATAAACCAGAGATGTCCTCATAAGAGTTGAAATATAGTGAAATTCGTATTTCCAAAACCAGAGTCGGCAACTTTGGACAAGTAGTGTTTTAACATTATTAAGAGATGAACAGTCCGTTCTTTTCCACTGAGATAACAAATCTGTTACTCTTCTTAACTTCTTTTTTTTTTAAAGCAGCTTCATGGTCTGAAAATATTTCCTCTGGCCTGAACACAGAATGTCTAACTGGCAACTGCCAGTGAAGAATACCTTAAGTTAAATGTATAAGGATAAGGTCAAAGGTGTGTTCTTTGTGATGCTGTAACTAAATAGGGATAGATGGATTACATGTCAGGGTTTATTCATCTATCAGTATTTGTGTGTAGACTTGTTCATATTAGCAGGATCCATATGCTGTGTCCTGTGCTTCTCTGCATATAGAGCCCACACAATAAAATGCTGTGGGAAGCTAAACCAACACTTAGTGGGAAACGGTTGAAAACCCTATATCAAAATCACTAAACCTAGACTAAAAAATAATGATCAAGGACCTAAAAATATCCTCACAGTATTTAGCCCCAAAGTACCATGAAAACACATCTATTATTTCCATTCTTTGCTTTAATATCACCAAGAAAATATGTTTTGAATAGAAAATAATGAACCTAGATTAAAGGCAAGCTATTTAGTGCATACCTCAAGGATTGGGAGACAAAGATATTATTAAATGTATCCTCCATGGTAATTTTTCTCCATTACGACTTATTCTCTTTTAGTTCGTCCTAGATTAATTCTCATTTATTTTCTTTGAATTCTAATCTGAAGGATGTGTGTGTGTGTCATACTCAGCGTTTAGTAACTACTTTTGAGTGGCTTAAAAAGTTACCACAAATGGATGGAATCACTGCTTCCCAAGTATCCTTAAAGGGCATGCAAAGAAATTTTACATGCACATAAACTAAAGAGAGGTAAATTTTGCACATGGATACTTGTGTCCAATACCTAACGAAAGTCAGATTGGCTCATTTACCTGGATACCTGGTAATTTATTTTTTAATCTAATTAATATCCTGTTGTATCAGAGTTGCTTACAGCAGTTTTTCCAATTGGAGTCTGTCTCCAAAGAGCTCATAGTCTAAAAATTTATGATAGTTTCAACATAATATAAATCTTTTTTTATATAGAATTTTTATTATTTTTTAACAGAAAATAGACAGAAAAACAAGAAAAACAGTAAAGATATAGAATAGAAAAACAGGTGCTGGAGTCTATACTCTACATTTACAATAAATCATATGCTTATTTCGAATCAATTTCATTTATATCATTTGTTGATTATTGTTAAGCTCTATCGCTTAAGTTTCCCCGATATTTTTGTAACCATTTATAAAGTCTCCCATTTTTTTTCAAAATCACTTTCAGGCTTTTCATGTAGCCGTAGTGTTAGTTTATCCATATCTGCTGCATCAAACAATTTAAATATCAATTCTTCTTTTCTCGGGACTTCTTCTTTCTTCCAATATTTTGCATACAAATTCTGGCTGTAGTTACAACTTGTACAATCATATAGATATATCTTGTACATTAAACTCTTGTAGTAAATAAAAACATTTCTGGTATAAATGGAACAGTTTTTTTCTAGTATTTTTTGTAATATTTCATGCACCTATATTCAGTATTTTTTAACTACATCACAAGTCCACCACACATGGTAAAATGAACCAGTGTTAAGTTTACATTTCCAGCATAAATTTGACATATTTGGATACCATTTAGCTAGTTTCTCTGGTGTCATATACCATCTATAAAACATTTTATACAAGTTCTCTTTATAAGATGACGCTTTGGTAAATTTTATGTTAACTTTCCAAACTTTTCCCTATTGGTCTAAAACCAGGGAGGATTGTGAGGCACTCCAAAGGGATCTGTCGACGATGGGTGCGTGGGCGTCAACGTGGCAAATGGGGTTCAATGTGGCCAAGTGCAAAGTGATGCACATTGGAGCCAAAAATCCTAAATATAAATACATGTTGATGGGGTCTGAACTGGCAGAGACGGACCAAGAGAGAGATCTTGGAGTCATAGTAGATAACTCAATGAAAATGTCTAGACAATGTGTAGCTGCAATAAAGAAGGCCAACGCTATGCTGGGGATTATTAGGAAAGGAATTGAAAACAAATCAGCCAGTATCATCATGCCCCTGTATAAATCATTGGTGCGACCTCATTTGGAATACTGTGTACAGTTCTGATCGCCACATCTCAAAAAGGATATTATAGCATTGGAAAAAGTGCAGAGGAGGGCAACTAGAATGATAAAAGGGTTGGAACACCTTCCCTATGAAGAAAGGTTAAAACGCTTGGGGCTCTTTAGCCCTTTAGCTTGGAGAAACGATGGCTGAGGGGTGACATGATCGAGGTTTATAAGATTATGAATGGGATTGAGCAGGTTGAGAAAGAAGTACTTTTCTCCCTTTCTCACAATGCAAGAACTTTTGGGCACTCCATGAAATTGCTGAGCAGTTGGGTTAGAACAAATAAAAGGAAGTACTTCTTCACCCAAAGAGTGATTAACATACGGAATTCACTGCCACAGGAGGTGGTGGCAGCTACAAGCATGGACAGTTTCAAGAGGGAATTAAATAAACATATGGAGCAGAAGTCCATCAGTGGCTATTAGCCACAGGGTATAGATGGGAATTCTCAGTCTGGGGCAGGTGATGCACTCTATTCTTGGTGCTGGAGGGGGCAGCAGTGGGAGGGCTTCTAGTGTCCTGGTCCCACTGCTGGACCTCCTGATGGCACCTGGTATATTTTGGCCACTGTATGACAGAGTGTTGGACTAGATGGGCCATTGGCCTGATTCAGCATTGGCTTCTCTTATGTTCGTATGTAGTTGTATATTATGACCCATGTTCTGTGCCCATTTAATCATTACTTTGCTTCATCTTCCATTTCCCACTCCAATAAAAAATTATAAAATAATTTTATATGCTGCTTCATAACAGATCCAACAATTTTGTCTATCTCAGAAAGAGTAGTTTGAAATCCCGTCACTTTGTCCTTTACATATCTCGAATCTAATTGTACTTTTTCCCACCAATTCAAATCAATACCTTTTTTTATTATTTCTTCTTTCTTTAACATTTTATTTTGGTCATCTAGTAAATCTTGATATCTCCACAAATGTTCTTTGGTAAATATCACTGGATTTGTAAATGCTTCTAATGGCGAAACCCATTTTGGTATCTCATTATAATGCAATTTTTGAATTTGTTCCCATACCTTATCAAATGCTGCTCTAAGTAGGTGTTGTTTAAAATATTTATGAGTTTAACTTTTTCTATACCATATAAATTCATGCCAACCCATTTTCAAGTCATGACCTTCTAACTTCAAAAGTCTCGTATCTTCCAATGTGATCCATTCCTTTATCCAGGAGAGTCCTGCTGCCAATGTGGAAGTGCAAATCCTCCACTTTCTTTGACTTCTTGAAGTAGTTTCAATTTAATTCTTGGTTTCTTGCCTTCCCATATGAATTGCCGTATCAATTTTTCAAGCTCTTTAAATAATTTGGATTAATTTAAATTGGAATTGTCTGGAATAGGAAAAGTAATCCTGGTAAAATATTCATCTTTACTGCTGCTATTCTACCCATGAATGATATTTGTGTTTCCAATTCTCCAAGTCCTTCTTAACTTCTATTAAAAGTTTCATATAGTTATCTTTATACAGAGAACTGCGTATATTTGATAATGTTATTCCAAGATATTTAATTTTTTTTTGTACCTCTAGTCCCGAGAGGTTTTGTATTTCTTGTTTTTGAGATAATGTACAGTTTTTTAGAATCAACTTTGTTTTTCTTAAATTAATTTTCATTCCCGCAAATTTGCTGTATTCTCTTATTGCCTGCAAGAGAGAAATTATTGACATTTGAGGTTCTTCCAATATAAACACCAGGTCATCTGCAAAAGCTTGTAATTTATATTCCTCTCCTTTAATTTTAATCCCTTTTATAAACTCATCTTCTCTGACCATGTTATTTAATGTTTCCAATGCAAAGATGAATAACAATGGTGATAATGGACATCCTTGTCTTGTTCCTTTTCCAATGTAAATATTTCACGTAAGATCTCCATTCACAATGATTTTCGCTGATTGTGATATATATATTGCTTTAACCAAAATGTAGAAATATTCTCTGCATTTCCATGCTAATTGTTCTAACAAGAAAGTCCAATTTAAATTATCAAAGGCTTTCTCTGCATCAAAAAATAAAAGGGCCATTTGCTTTTCAGGGTGTGCTTTAAAAAACTCTGTTACGTTCAAAATATTTCTCACATTATTTCTCATTTGCCCTCTGGGTAAAAAACCAGATTGGTCCTGATGAATTACTTTAAATAAGACCCTTTTAAGTCTATTTGCCAATATAGATACATACATTTTATAATCCACATTCAGTAATGAAATAGGCCAATAATTTTTAATTTCTTTTTCATCTGTGTCTGGTTTGTGAATTAGTGTGATCAGTGCATGAGTCCATGATTCTGGTATCTTCTTTTGTTCAACTATATTTTGAATAGTATTCTTTAGTGGTAATGCGATTTGGTCTTCAAAGACCAAAGTGGCGTTTTTTTTCTTTTCTGACTTTTAATCGCTTCAACTATCTCAGCAAAAGAAATTGGGTCATTTAAACTTTGTTTATGATCTTCTGTGAATTCTTTCTTATTATATTTTTGTAGAAATTCTCTAATATGATGTTGGCCAACTTTCTCCTCTTGATATAAATTACTGTAGAATTTCTCCACAATATTTTTTATGTCCTTATGGATGTTTTTATCTTCCCCTTGTTCATCTCTTAATGATTTTGCGTGCTTTTTATCCACATGTTTTTCTTAATTTATATGCCAACCATCTTGTAGGTTTATTAGCATTTTCAAAAAAAAAATTGCTTTGTGAACATTTTTTTTTTTGCAATTTCCTGGGTTAACATACAGTTCATTTGATGTTGTAAATTTTTAACTCTCAGTCTTATATCTTCTGTTGAAGATCCAATAACCATTTTTTGTTCTTCGTTTTTAATTTGTTGTTCAATTTGTGTAAATTTCTGTTTCCTTTTTCTTTTGATCCATGCATTTTGTCTAATAAACCATCCTCGCACATATGCTTTAAAAGCATCCCATATTATATTACTCTGTATTCCTGGTTGAATATTATCTTTAAAAGAATCCTGAAATTCTTTTTTTGATTTGGTAACAAAATCTTCATCTTTTAGCAACCATAAATTCAATGACCATCTGTTTTTTCTCTGGGTATCCTGCAAGGTCAGAAGTAAAGGATTATGGTCTGCATATGTCAAAGGGAGAATTTCTACATCTATTATATCATTTACCATGCTAGTAGTTATCCACGCCCTATCCAATCTTGACCATAATTTATGTCTTGCAAAAAAGAAAGTAAAGTCTTTTTTTATTATTGTTTCTCACTCTCCAGGCATCCACTAAAGTATGCTCTTCCATCAGTTGTAAAAATGCATTTGGAAGCTCATTGCTTCTCTTTTCCTTTTTTTGGGGGGGGACTTTCTATCCAAACTTTTATCAAACACTGCATTGTAATCTCCAATAATACATAGTTCTTCATATGTTTGATTTGCAATAATTTCTTGTAGGGCTTTAAAAAAAATCTCTTGTTGATTTGGTGCATATATATTCACAATCAGTGTCGCCTTGGCTTGTCTCTGGATTTTAACAATCACTATTCTCCTGTCTTCCACTTCATATACCATTTCTGGATGTAAATGTTCTTTCGTATAAGTGGTGACTCCTCTTTTTTCCTTGTATTTATCTGCTGATACAGATAGTTTACCAATTTTTTTGCTTCTAAATTTTTTTTACCTGACTGTTTAATGTGAATTTCTTGTAAACAAACAACATCTGCATTAACTTTCTTAACTTGTTGAAATACTCGTCTCCTTTTTTGTGGTGCATTCAGTCCATTAACATTTATTGAAATTATCTTCATTTTCCTTCTATCCATTTTTATCTTCTTTTTTGTCTTTATCTCCAGTTTTGTTCTTTTGTTCTTTTCTTGTAATCATGTTGACATAGGTTGTGGTACTATTTTATCTTTTTTTCTTATTCTCTGAGTCTTTGGTTTTGCTGCTCCTTTCACTTGTTTTTCGCCCTCTTCTGGTCCTTCTTCTTCCTCTTCTTGCTCCTCATCTTCTTCAGATTTAGCTCCCAAGTCTTCTCCATACTTTTAAAGGAAATCTTCTACTTTAAATTTTGAGTTTAATCTAAATCTTTTCCCTTGGAAGGTAAAGAGTACACCTTCAGGTATTGTCCATCTGTAGGTTATTGCATTTTCTCTTAACAACTTTGCCAGTTGGACGTAGTTTCTTCTCTTTTCTCTCACTCTCCATGGAACCTCTTTCAGAATTGTAATTTCTGTCTCATGTATCTTTAATGGTTTTTGCTTGCAGATCTCAAGATGAGATCTTTCATTGTCCTTTTATAGAATCTCACATGTATCTCTCTGGGTACTCTATTTCTTCTTGCATATGCTGAGTTCATTTGATGTGCAACGTCTATCTCATCCCATACAGTTTGAAATTTATCTTCTTCCAAATATGTTGGTATGATTTTAGATATTTCCTCTTTAACATCTTCATCTGTTTTTTCAGGGATATTTTGAAATCTCAGCATATATGAAGCTTTATCGACCTCTGATCTAATCACAGAGTCCTCAAGAAGATCATGTTTTGTTTCCATATATTGAAATTTCTGATCAACCACCTCTGATTTCTCTTGTGGTTGGCTAGTAGTCTGTTTCAATGTAGAGATCTGTTGGGTATTTTCCACAATTTGTTGTTTGTACTCCTGAGTCTGAGTAGTTACTTGCAAGCCCAAGACATCAAATTTTGCTTGTAGTGGTTCAACCACCAATGGAAGTGCGGTATTTATAGCTTGAGGAATTGCACTCTCTATAGCTTGGGGAATTGTACTCTTTATAGCTTTATTTATGGCCTCTTTAATCATATTCTGGAGCTCCTGATTTTGCATCTTCGTTAAGGTTGATGCTACAGATTTTGGTAAAGTTGGGGAAGGTCTAGTTGAACTGGAAGACATTTTTTTAAAAAAATATCAATTTCCCTCCAAACATACCCTCTCCTTTCCCCCTTTGCACTGTTAGTTTATGCCTGTTTATATTACCATTCAATAATATTTACTTAACAAGGTCTTTGTGTTCCCAGACATATTACTTTCTGTTAATCTCCATAGTTCCCTTTATCATAATAACAAGACAAAACATTCATACCCTGTAGTTCAACCAAAAGATTAACAATTCATTAAACTCAAGGATTGAATTTCAACAGAAAAAAAAAAAGTTCATCACAGTTTCCCTCTCATCCAACAACAATCAAAGGTCTTACCACTTTTTACTAATTTGAATAATATTTCTGTCAAATTCCAGAAAGTCAAAATGTAAGGTTATCTCCAAATAGTAAAAAGTATATTAAAGTTAAAAGTGTAGATAGAGCCTACACATCCACTATATTTGTCAAAGTTAAATTCCACCAAGTTCAAGGCTTCAAAGCTAGTTCAGAGTTGTTTTATATTAAAATATCCAAGTCAGTTTGACAGGTATTCCAATAGTAGACACTTCAATATTAGTCTTACAAAGAAGTAGTTTTAATAATGTTCCATAGTTTTTAATAATGTTCCATTGAAAGCCCTTAAATCCTTAAAGCTACTTCAAAAGTTATTATGCCAAAACAAAACACTTATAAAATACAGAAAGTCTAAGAGAGAGTTGTTTCCAAAATTAGCCAGATATAAATTGGAAAAAATAAGGTAATCCACCAAAAATTAAACCGCCTTTATAACACTCCAAACTTGTCAGTTAGAAAAGAAAAAAACCCAAACCTGTATATAAAAAATAGGATAAAACCATAATAAAGCCAAGTTAATCCACCAAGGGTCCAAAAACCAAAGTTATTTTTTAAAAAGGCCCAAATTAAAAGTAAAAATAAAATTAACAGTTTAGTAATCCATCAGATCAAAACATTTGTTCCAAACAGGCCTGAAACTAAAAATCAGGTAATCCTCAGACCTTATTCATCAAAAAGGAGGGGAGAAAAGGGGAAAAAACCCATCAAAGACAAAAAAGAGAAAAAAAACCCATCAAAGACAAAAAAAGGCTCAAAAAGGAGAAACAAAGATCCAAACATAAAAATTAATCCACCAGGTTTAAGCAACCAGCACCCGTCTTCCAGCATACAGATATCTTTCCTTCACAGCTCCAAAACCATAATAGCCAAAGTTATTCCATTCTACAGATAATCAAAGTCACTCAGATATAATAAAAATATTCAGAAAGGTCAGGGAAAACAGTGTCAAAGCATCTTCACCAGCCTCAGACTCCAGAGTTCTCAGCCACATAGAAAGAGAAGTTGTTGTTCTATATAAGCCAGCCTCCGGATGTTCTATTTCAAGTCAATTACAGCATTTCAAGTGCTCTGCCATGTTTTCCCCAACAAACAAATTTTAAATCCAAAGGAAGAAAGGTTCAGTCATTCCACAGATTAACCCCAAAAGTTAGTTTCGTTTCACTACTTTACGTATACTGCCCAGGCAACTGTTCTTAGCTGCAAAGTGAGGGGGGAATCTGCGTCTCTTTTCTTTCATTCCCAGGGCATTACACTTTGTTAGATTGTTGTAGTTGTAGTTGTAGGTGTCAGCCGCTATTAGAATATAACCAGATCAGGTAAATCCATACTCACAGCACAAATTTGAAGTTGAAAAGTAGAAGTAAAGTGTAGATTCTTTACTTTAGATGGAGTATAGCACCAGAAGTTGGTTGATCGCAACTGTGCGCTCGTGGCTGCTCGTGGGCGCTCCCTTCCCAATTTCTGCAAAGGAGCAATGAGGGGCCGCTGGGTCCACAAGCCCCCAAATCAAGCTCCCTGCCAACACCTTCCTCCGGGAGAGTGTTTTGGGAGGCCAGTAGATCTGGCTCTCCTGTTGTAATCAGGAGGTTCAGGGGTTTTCTCTGGGAGCTTTGGGAAATCTAACATAATATAAATCTGAGGAACAAAGTTTTGTCCTGGGGTGTGGAATGGATGGTGTCTCTGGAGCTTTGCCCTGAAGGTGTTGGATCTTCACCCTCAGATCCAGAATGCCCTTCTTTCCCAGCCTCTGTGGAATCCTTCAGAAAACATACTGTACAGTAGTAAGGGTAGTTGTTGTCTGTTTGTTCACTCTTCCTTATCTTTTCTTTGCATACCTTAGGTTTGGTATACTTTGGGAGAGGGATGTTGACCTGGGAAATTACTTTGGAGTGGTAAAATGATTCATTGCATGGGGACTGGCATACGTTTCATCGAATATATCCTGTCTGGTGTGTGTGAGGGGAACTCTTTCCATAAACACATAAAATATGCAAGTGAAAGATTAATCTGAAGAATTCAGAATTTTACGGGAAGCTAAAAGTGGGCTCCTTCATTGCAGTTTGCTACAAAATAATCTCTGAAAATACTAAGGGCTTTACCTGAAGTTCTCAATAAATTCTTCATCTCAATAAATCTTGAAGGTCTTAAACCCTGTGCTTTCATGGTTCTTTTCTGTTGAATTAACTTTGTGATGTTCCAATGTTTGCTTTCATTTCATACCAAAGCAGCCAATGCTCACATTCTCAATGGCACCACAAGACTGAGAATTTGGCTTGGTTCATGGTTTAGTTTGACTATGGTTAAATTTGTGAATAAAATACCAGTTTTCCTTGACAAATTCAAACTTTTATCATGGTCACTCTGACTAGGCACTTCCCTAGTCAGGGGGCATTTGAGAGTGACACTGGGGCTCAAGCCAGGATTAAGTTTTGATAACTAAAGCAAGAAGCATATGCTGATAGGTCTCATCAGTGGAACAGTCAGGGATGCCAAAAAACAACAGGGGCCTTCACACTGGCTAATAAGTTAGGATCCTGGTGTCTGGGCTTGAAGGGTGGGCGTGGTCTCGTTTAGTGACCACTGCTTTTGCTTCCTGTACCTTCAGTGATTAAAGCAAGAAAACTATGCTGCTGCTCTATGGCTAAGACAGAGATGCCATTTCTTTATATCATGTATTAATCTTGGGGAGGAAAGAAAAAAATCTATTTATAAGGATCTAGTTCAAAAACCGAATGAACAGGATCTGTTCTATCAATTCTGATCAGTTTTCTGAAACAAGGGAGGATGAAGCCAATGCTTGCGTTCTCTATACCACGTCAGTATTTAATATTCTGTGGTTTCTGTATCACAGAGGTTTGGCATTGAACTGTGTGTAACCTAGGGCAATTCTGCATCTAGCATTCGCTCTGCATTTTCTCAAGTGGGAGGAAAAAGTGCAGCTTGAAACCACATTCAAATACCTCAGGACAATGCTGTACTGACTACAAAGTCACCCCTGAACGGCCATAAATCTATGCAGAATGTACCATAAAATCCAATGATCGATGAAAGTGAAAGCAGCATGGACTGTGGAGGCTACCATAAAAATCCAATGATTAAAGGAGGTGAAAGCAGCACTCAATGCGGAGGGGAATTTCTGTTCCATCATGGGTTCTGTAAAACAACAGAGGGGAAAAACAGCACAGAATCAGCCCTAGTTAGAGAGAATTTTAGTTTTGACAGTATTTAAGCCAATGTGTGCTGTATTATCATTTGCCAGCTATTATGGTCTGCTTGACAACCCCTGTGTTTTTGTAGTCCCAAGGAGGAATCAAAGTGTTCTAGTGGATTATGTTATGTTTTAGATTTTCTGTGGGAGATCAACCTCACAATAAGACTAGAGGGACATATACTGAATAAAGGCAAATGATGTGAAAAGTTTCCAACCATTTAAAAGATTTTATTCAGCCAATCCCATTCCTAGTGAAACCCTTCCTCTTGGTCATCTGATCTGTCACAGTGCAGACCCATGCTTTCTTGCTTGTATAACACCTTCCATGAAGAAGTATGTAAAGCTCCCGCACGGACTCCTTTTTGAAAATATAAGCCTGTCTTTTCTAACAGGTGTTGGGCAGTTAATCTATTTGTAGGATTGTCCTGAGGAAAGGTTTTATTCTTTAATTTTAATGCTGGATTAATTCAATTGTTGCCTTCAGGCCAGGTTTTTGTAAGCCCCTTGACTGCCATTGTTGGTGGGAAAGGCACCATATAAAAGGTTTAAACGAAACTTTGACTAATTTTGCAGTAAAGAGAAACATATAACAAATGAAACATAACAAAATGAGACAAATGAAACAGAGGTTCAGGGTAGTCATGAGCTAGAAGCAAGTGTGAAATATTGGTGATGAAGACATGGAGTTGATGAAGCACCAATGAGCAAGAAAATCAAACTAAGCTACAGTCATAGTGCAGAACCGTGATAGTGGCATAATAGGTGTCTTCTGATTGCTCAGACCAAAAAGCTGCAAGGCCAATTGAGAGCAGAGGGGGAAAGTGTTGATATGCCTCATGTCTTTGCATTAAATCGCTTCAGGTAGTGCTGGGTTTAGACTCAGTTTTCAGCTTGCAGTCTCTAGAATTGAAGATTGATTTTTCATAAACAGGAATGAAAGACAGAGCACTGCTTGGCATCATGAACTTCTGTGCCCTGAAGACAGATCACTGAAAGAAGAGGCTCATGTTTTCTTGCTTTAGAATTTTCCCTAGATCACTTGTATTAAAATATTCAGGAAATCTCTGATATTCCGATACACTTCGCAGGATCCGTCTTTGTATGTAAAAAAATTTCAATTTTGTGAACTGTTTTTAAAACTATTATGTCAAAATTCATAGTGTGTAGGGAAGAGGGAGATACGGTGGTGGCAGACAAGGAGGCCAGGTAAGAGGAAGGGACAACTCACACTTGCATGGCTATTGTCCTTTCTGGTTTTTCTTCCAGCCCAAATGATGTTGGTAATATAAACAACTCTACAGGCTATAAAATCCTGCTGCTAAATGCCAGGTCAGTCATTGGGGGGGGGGGAGCAGCATTCCAGGATTTAATCCTGCATGAGATGGCTGACCTGGCACGCATCACCGAGACTTGGCTTTGGTGCGGGGGTTAACTTCTTCCAATTGTGTCCCTCGGGGTACTCCAGCATTTTGCTTTGCAGATAAAATCTCTTGTGTCTTTTCCAACTTGGACTGTACATTAGCGATGACAGGGTTGGATGGTGCCAGGCTGCTGATGTGTCCATCTGTTTGGGATACTGTTCACTTTATTCAGTCTGAAAAAGTGGACAGGATACTTGGAAGTTGGAGGCCTACCACCTGCTTGCATGACCCTTGCCCTTCCTGGCTACTTAAATCTGCTAGGAAGTGGGTTGTTTGAGAGGATCCAAAAGGTAATTAATGCCTCCTTGACAAAATAGGTGGTTACCCCAGCCTTGAAACAGGTTGTGGTATATCCACTTCTAAAGAAGCCTGTTGTGTAAACCCAGAAGACCTCAGTAACTATCAACCAATCTCAAATGTATTATTTTTGAGCCAAGTGATGGAATGGGTTGTGGCTGGGTAACTTCAGGCTTTCCTGGATGAAGCAGATTGATTGGATCCTTTGCAATCTTGTTTTAGGCATAATGATGGGACTGAAAGGGGATGTGTAAATGTATAGAACAGCTCGATCTCATCAGATCTTGGAAACTAAACTGGATCAGTAGTTGGATGGAAGACCACCAGGGAAGATTTTGCAGAGGAAGGCAATGACAAACCATCTTTGCTTAATCACTTGCCTTGAGAACCCCATGGGATTTCCATAAATCAGCTGTGACTTGATAGCACTTTACACACACAGGTGACTGAAGCAGCCTTTGTTGCCCTGGTGGATGACCAGTGCAGATGGATGGGCAGATGGAGTGGCTTTCAGTACTATCAATCATGGTATCCTCCTGCACCGCCTTTCTGGTCTGAGACTGAGAGGCAGAATTTCACAGTGATTCCAGTCCTACCTGGAGGGTAGATTTCAGAAGGCGATGCTGAGGACTGCTTCTCAGCAATGTTCCCTCTAAGCTGCAGAGTCTTGTGAGCTACTAGCATTAAAGTTGTGAGCGAGCCTACATTTGACTATCACATAAATTAGTTTTTTAGAAAAGTATTACCACAACCTAGCAAAAATCTCAGAATGAATTCTTTTAAACTATATTTTAAGAATGATTTATACATCAGAAGGGAAAACAGAATCAAGTCCAGCTTCGTTACAGAAAATCTTTTAACGTCTCTATTATTCCTTTCTCTGTTTTCCAGAAGTTGTGAGCACTGTCAATATTAATGTTATTCCCAATCAAATACACACCAATTCTGCAATTCAGATCCATTCCAACAGTTTTAAAAACTTTTAAAACAAATGCAAGGGATATGTAATGTAACCCTTCCCATCCCATAGCAGAACTCTTCAACACACTAATCCCACTGTCCAAGAGGCTAGTCAATGTGCACAGTCCCACCTGTATTAAACCAGCACTGGTGCAAGAAGGCAGTGCAGGCGTTAAGAACTCCCTTCCTGCTTGGTCTGTTAGGAAGTTACCAGTCCATGCACAAACATTCATGCATGGTGACTCCAGTGGGGAAGGGAGGAGACCACACAGAAGGGATCAGCAGAGGAAGTGGGGAGGGAGACGATCCCTTCTTCTCTTTGCCAGGTAGCTGCAGCCAGCTTCTCTCCCCAGGGACAGATGCTTGTGCAGAACTCGAACATGGCAACTCCAGCAAAGGCCATGTGCAGAAGAAGAAATGACTAGAGATTTTTCAGAGGCTTCCTGGTGCTCTGAATCCCTCCCGCCCTGATTACTTACACACAGAGAGACACACGCTCACATAGTGTTTGTTGGGAATTCGCCTCTTCTGCACGTCCAGCACCTTCACCTCCAAGATACTCATCTGGGGCATAGTTTTGGTCGCCTGCAACCCACACTCCAGAAGTAAAAGAAAAAAAATGCTAATCTCAGTGTGGGAAGGGGAGCAAAGAACCCCCTTCAACCAGGCTTTTAATTCAGCCAAAGGTCCTAGCACAAGTGTGCAAACTTAAGAGCAGAGAGATTTCTCTGCTGGGAAAGAATAGCAGAATCCATGGCTTTCTTGGCATCTGCTTTCTCTTCCTTCCCCCCTTCTACCCTCTTTTCTCTTTCACTGTCCAGAGTTTGCAGATGCAGGACTCCTGCAGATGCATTCCATCCCTGCCAAAGTAGCCTATCCCACTCATGCAGAGGCAGAGTAGTTAGGTGCTCAGATCCAGCCCAGCTCCCTGGGTTCTTAAAGGGCCACAACCACTGCTTGGCTCACACTGTGTAAAAAGAATCACAGTAATAAAAAATATCCTAGCCAGTTTTGTCGGCTCGCCCTCATTGCACAGCTTTACTTTACATTCGGAAGGAAAAGGCACAACTTTGTGGTTGAGAACATAAGAACATAAGAGAAGCCAATGTTGGATCAGGCCAGTGGCCCATCCAGTCACACAGTGGCCAAAAATACCAGGTGCCATCAGGAGGTCCAGCAATGGGGCCAGGACACTAGAAGCCCTCCCACTGTTGACCCCCCCAAGCACCAAGAATACAGAGCATCACTTGCCCCAGCTTGAGAGTTCCTATCTATACCTTGTGGCTAATAGCCACTGATGGATTTCTGCTCCATATGCTTATCTAATTCCCTATTGAAGCTGTCCGTGCTTGTAGCCGCCGCCACCTCCTGTGGCAGTGAATTCCATGTCTTAGTCACTCTTTGTTTACTTACTGTTACTTACCTGCCAGCTTCCTCCATCTTTTATAAGAAGGTATTGAGGTTGAAAAGCTGCTCTCGGTCTGGGTCCTCCTGAGGTATTGACAGAGAAAGCATGGCAATGGCACTATCCACTTCTTTCACTTTTACTGGATTCACATCTTCACAACTCTCCACCACCATTTTGAACCAGCAAAGTTGTATTCAAACTCATAGTAGTTCCACCCACTGGCTTTCTACCATTGAAAGCTCGTGCTCCCTCCTGATTGGCTGAATCTCTGTTGCTGTCTCCTCATGTTCACCCACAACTATGGAATTAGTGAACAAATGGGGTGGGGAGAGATCAGAGTTGACGTCTGGCAAAAAACTTTGCTTTCACTCTGATGCATTTGGTCACAGTTCTCATGGTCAGCTTCCAGTTCCTGATGTATTGTGTGGAATTATGTCACCCTGCGCTGAACCAAAAAGCTGTGTGCTATGGGCTAAAACATTTTGGATCAGTGCACGCTAGCACAGCTTAGAGGGAATATTGCTTCTCAGTCCCTGGGCCTCTGGCCTGTGGTGTCCTGCAAGACTCAGTTTAGTCCTCTGTGCTGTTTAACATCTACATGAAACTGCTGAGCTAGGTCATCCAGTGATTTCAGATGGGTTGTCACCAATATGCAAATAACACTCAGCTCTATCTCATGTTCCCACTCCCAGGGAGGCTACACAAACCGTGAACTGGTGATTGGAGGCAGTTTTGGAGTTGATGTGGCATAATAATAATCCTGACAAGATGGAAGTGCTACAGGTTAGCAGAAGGTCTGATTCGGGAATTAAGGTGTCACCCATTCTGGATGGGATTGTACTCCCTTTAAAGGAACAGGCCATAATATGGGTACTCTTAGACTCAGTCCTACTGTTTGATAACCAGGCAGCAGCTATTGCCAGGAGTGCCTTTCACCAGCTTCAACTGCCAGCTGTAGTCTTTTTTGGCAAAAAAAGGTTAAGTAAGCAGCAAAGAAGTTACTAAGGACACACAGAGGTGATACAGCTTTCCAGAATTTCCTTTCTTTACCCTTGAAATGGAGAAGATTATTTTATTTATCCCCTGGCTAAAATGTGATTGAAGACAGAAAACATCTGGCAGCTGTGCTGCATACCCTGGTTACATCTAGATGAAATTGCTGACGTGCAGTCTATGTGGAGATGCTATTGAAAACTGTAGAAACTTCAATTGGTATTTTTATTATTATATTTGCAATTTGTTAGTTACCTTGATGCCCCTTTTAAGGGAAGAAAGGCAAGGTATGCACTTTGTAAATAAATAATAAAAAATAGTAGATAAATTGGGCACACCAGTTTGTGCATAGATTCAGTCCTGGTGGGGGAAATCCAAAGTCTCAGTTTTATGCCTGAATTTAACTCCTCATTTATATGAAATCCATTAACTGTGGGAGAGATCTTTTTGTGCACTTGTCATGCTCCAGTGAAAGGATACTCCCAAGCATTCTACTCCTATTGTTGATTTGTCTGCTTATATTGTAATTGTCTGCAATAGATAGAGAAGACATGTAGAAGATTATCACAACCACTACTTTCATCTCCCATACCACACACACAGAATTGTAATGGGGCAGGAATTGAACCGCTGGGGGCAAAGCTTGAAATCTAGTAAAGGCCATCCTTAATCTCATTGTTGTTAAAGCCCTTATATAAGAAGACTTAATATGATCTCTTTTTAGAAATCTGAAAAGAAGGGCCACTGTGGATCACCACTTTCATGTGCCATTTCCCCACTTTATGGCACTCACTGGTCATATTAAGTGTGTCCTCTTTTGTGTCTTCACCAAAACTGGAATTTGCCTTTTGTATGTATCACAAAGTAAATGAGATCCAATGGACTGCCATTTCTTTATAAGTACAAGAACTGTGGAGGCAGGAAGGGACCTTGCTGCTGATCCTTCTGTGCTGGCTGGAGGTTGACATTATGAAGCAATTTGTAACTGTATAGCAGACACCCTGTCAACATGCACCAATGTATCCCGAAGCTTCTGTAAAGAAGATGTATCTCAGCTGAATTCAGAGCACAGCTAGTCCTTTAAAAAGGCAAATGAAATACTACAGCTAAACCAAGGACAACAAGTACCACTTGCTTTTGACATCTGGGAGACCGAGAAATGTAAATGGCATCCTTTTGGGCATGCACAGTATACAATTTCAGAGAGATTACATAAACAACTTTGGGTTTTAAAAAGCAGCTGTTCATGAAGATTTGCTCACGGGCATTGTTCAAAATTTAATTTTCTTTGCCTGGATGACAAAAGAACTAGAGTTTCTGGTTACAGAGAGTGAGGGCTTTTATTGTTGTTGTTTTGACAGAATGGGGGGAGATTTCCTATGACCTTTCTAGGTATTTTATATTAAATGAAGACACTGGAGTTTTCAAATGTTTAAGCATGAGGCTTAGCTATATTGACACATGAAAAGATACATTACAATGATGCCTTCTCATCCTTCTAGGGGTGTGCACCAAGGAAAAATCTGTTATATTTTCTTATCCGGAGTTGGGGGGTGGCATCCATAATCACTTATGTTTGTTGTAGGATATTACTGGTTTGGGATGCAAATCCACATGGTTTTTTTTTAGGTTCTGGAGCTCTGGGACCAATTCCTTTCAATAGGGATTCTCCCGGAGGGTCTGGGGCATCTATTTGTATAGATAATGGCACCATATTTGCATAGAACATACTTCTTGCTCTAATCTAAACCAAAGGGATTGGAGTACTGTAATATAGCTATAGAAAAACAAGAGAGTTGTCCAGAAATTTAAGCCTTACTTGCCTGATATCTGAAGTGGAATGTAATGCTGAACTGAAGTTTGACCCATTATCCATTTTGTTCTCTGAGAAGGACATGCAGACTTAGATGGTAAAATCCAGGGTTGGGCTTGGCAAAAAAAGGTTAAGTAAGCAGCAAAGAAATTACTAAGGACACACAGAGGTGATACAGCTTTCCAGAATTTCCTTTCTTTACCCTTGAAATGGAGAAGATTATTTTATTTATCCCCTGGCTAAAATGTGATTGAAGACAGATAGTTACTTCTTAACTCTCCAATGCTTATTGTTTTTGATCAGTGCTCTCTGTTTCAGCAAAGGGTTGAGAAGCCTTTGAACATTCATGGTCATTAAAAATCTCTCTCTACATTTGTGCAAAAGCTACAAAGCTTGCAGGAAGAGTAAGCGGATCCACTTCATCTTTTAAGGACGAGTTCCCTGAAGGTTCAAGCTCTGTCATATCTGATTTTGCAAATGCCAGCACTGCCTAATATAGCCTTAACACAAAACACAACTCAATCAACAGTAAATAAAAACTGCTTATCTCTCTTGGGCAGCATTATAAAAATGTCATGTATGCTTAGATAAACACTGTAGGCATCAAAATATCTCAGATATGTGGGGAATCCATGCTAAAGCCTTCTCTCGATGGTCAAACTTGATGTGTTCTTTCAAACAGCACTTCCTAGCAAGCCCTGAGTCAAATCGAATTCACTCTTGAATTAAATATCCATTCACAGCACAGCTGGAATCCTGATTAAAAAATCACTAATTTTTCAGGTTTGACTTTTCAAGGTATGGTTGCCAACTCCAGGTTGGAAAATTTCTGGAGATTTGGGGGTAGAACCTGGGAAGGGTGTGGTTAGGGAGGGAAGGGCTTCAGTGTGGTATAATGCCATAGAGTCCACCCTGCAGAGCAACCATCTTCTCCAGGGTAACTTATTAGTTGTAATTCTGGGAGATCTCCAGGCCTCACCTGGAGACTGGTAACCCTGTGATGATCAGTCTACTTTACAATACAGCAATATAGATGCTGCCATCCCATGTGTTACCATGTGTGACCAGGGAGATGTGTATACTATGCATATCCATATGAATATGACTCATTTTTCAGTCTACTGAAACTCACATTAGAATACCTTGAGCATAAAGAAGAAAATGCTCCTTCTCTGTGTCTCAGTCCTATACTATAGGAACTGCTGGCTTAGCTCCTAGGCATGCCCATGCTGGTGAATGACCTACACAATGGCAAAAGAAGAAGAGAAGAGATTGGATTTATACCCCACCCTTCACTACCCAAAGGTGTCTCACAGCGGCTTACAAACTCCCTTCCCTTCCCCTCCCCACAACAGACACCCTGTGAGGTAGGTGGGGCTGAGACAGGTCTTGACAGAAACTGCTCTTTTTCGAGAACAGCTCTTATCAGAGCTATGGCTTGCCCAAGGTCATCCAGCCAGGTGCAAGTGGAAGGGTGGGGAATCAAACCTGGTTCTCCCAGATCAGAGTCCGCACACTTAACCACTACAACAAACTGGCTCTCCAAAAGGGATCTGCTGACACAAATGCTGAATCTGAACAGAGTGATGCTAGTATTACATTTATTGACGAGAACACTGTAAGTGGCTGGCCTGGAGAATTAGCAAGTTCCAGCCATCAAAATAGTATCAAATATACAGCAATCATATTCAAGACCAGAATACTCACATTAGGATACAAAGATTCCAAATTGCACAAAGATTCTTATGCAATGTGCTCAAGAAGGAGAAATAAGAAGCCAAAGAGGTAGAGTGAGGGGGTATTTCAGGGGCTTATAGCTACTTATTCATGCAAGTTTCAGGCACAGGTCCAGTTCCCTAACATGTGGTCTAAGCATCCCAAGCAGCCAACAATTCAAAAGGTAAGTCCAGGTGACAACAGAAGGGGCCAGTCCTTTCTGTAGATCTAAAGAATGTAGGGAGGCACAGGATTATGACAAGGGCCAACTGGGAAGCCTCTGCAGGCACATGCAAAATCCCGACTGGCCAAAGGTGAGGAGGAGAGAAGTAGAGGGTTCTGCAAATATTTCCAAAAAAGGAAAGGAGGGCAAGGAGGATATGTATTGAAGTTAGTCTGGGTTGTTTCATTGAGCTGGAAATTCAACAGGAAGTTCAGCAGGAAATTCAAGGCAGTCTGAATTGGATCAGTAGAAAATGCTAACATGAGTTTAGGTCTTTGTTGGCAGAAATGTGAATGCAGCAAGATCCTTTGTGTCTAATAGCTTTGAATAATAGCTTGAGAGATCCTGATTAATGACCTGATTACCTGATACTAGACAGGTCTTGCTTGACTTGTCTCTCTGGAATGCTCTTATTCCTTAGTAAATACGATGAGATCAGGCTTGGTCCCAGTCACTCTGCCCTTTGTTGTGGAAATGGCCAGAAACTCTGCTTCTGGGTGTCATGTGCCTCTAGCACATAAGTGGTCCCCAGTCTCAAGACAGAGGGGAAAAGACAACAGCCATAGAAATGTGGCCGGAAGGCAAGTAAGGATGGCTGGCAACCCCCAATAGACTGGGTAGTGGGGATGGAGACTTACCAGAATGGCATCCCACAATGCTGTCATATCATTTCTGGCTTTGTAACTGGAAGTGACATCAACACATCATAGGACCTTCCAGGGTTTCCTCAAAACTCTCTGGTTTTGGGCAATCTCAGAGTGGCCTACATTGTGTTGATGCCACTTCTGGTTACACAGCAAGAAATGACAATGTGGGATTGCAGGACATTGTTCCAGACCCTCATTTTCCCCTGCTGCTCACTGGAGAAAGGGCATGGCCACAAAGCCCAGGGAATTCCCTTGAGCAAAGGAATTGTACACATACAGAAAACAAGTCTGTATTGTGTTCGTTAGAATCTAACCAGTAGTTTATTGTGGCTAGAATAAGTTGTGTATTGCAGCTTTAAAGGGCATACAACTCTTTATAAACTTCTAAGCTAAATGGAGTTATTTGGGCATCACCAATAGTGAATATCAATACATCGTCATTCAATAACCTGTCTTTTTAGTGGTGTCTGAGTGATGGGAATATTTTGGAAGTGCAAAAGAAATAAGATGCTCCTGTATGTTTTTTAATTGATTGTGTCCATTCTTTTATCAGGCTACCCAAGGAGAGCTTTCAGAGTTATGAGCTGAAACACTTTGCTCTTGCTATGAAGGTCATAATCAGACCTTAGTTTTATGGTAAAAGCAGGACACCTAGGTGGAAGTGAGCAGAAGGTGTATTTCATGCCCTCCTCAATGTCTTATTGTAGATTGCCATGAATAATTAAGGATGGGTGAAATTAGTTCCTGCCACTAGCTTGAGTGACTGGCTTTCAGAGAAAATGATGTGGAGCAAGTGGAGGTGAGATGCATAAAGCAAAACATTATTATCAAAGAACAACTATGCAGGCACCATTGACAGCTTCCTTCACTCAGGAGGAGAGCAGCCAGATTTTTATGTGTGTGGCAGAGGGGAGGGTCTGTGCTTCATCGGACAAAAAGAGGACAGCTGGTCCATGGGGTCGATGAACTGGGCTCAGGCCTTCTAAAAATGTGAAGAGGGGAAATACGGCCGCAGGAAGGAAGCTACCAAAGGAGGATGCTACGGCAGCCTTGCTGAGAGATGACCTGAGCATGGACAAGAGGCTTAGGACACCGCACAGTCAGACAAAGGAGTTTGCTGACCCAGGGCTCCTTGGGCTAGGAGAAGAGAAAGTGGCAAGATCTGCTTCCTGAAATTTTTTTGCCAAAGTAAAACTTCCTACAAACGCTGGTTGTGGGGTCGAATGCCTCATTTGCTAGCATTTTCATGGTGTCTGTGATCATGAAAGCTGACTTAGTGGAATTTTGTCAGCCGGCTTTGGCTGCACTTGCTCTTGGGCTTGAGAATGACAGCTCAGCAGGCGGCTGCCACATTACACACATCCCAGCTGTCTTCCTTTCCCAATGGGGCATCTTATTCCTTGTCCGCCCCTCCCCCCCCCAAAAAAAGCATTTGCAAAAGAGGGGTGGAAGAGGACTAAACATTTGAACTATTTCATTCAGTAACACATGTGGCATTCATTCTCTCTCATCTGACTCTTTCTCCCCCACTCCCTTCTCTCATAGGCGCCTCACTCTTATAGGCATCTTATTTATTATTTCCTTCATAAGGTATGTTGTTACTTCCTAATGGTTCAGTAGGATGGGAGGTAAAGTAGTGCCCATGTATCTGAGATGAATACGTGCTTTGCTTTACTCCAATGATAACCTGCAAGGCTGAAACGGAGATAGGGGTCATTTGCAGAGAAAGGATAAAAAGAACTAATGAATCCTGAAAAGCACATAGAAAAACCACATGGTGCTTTTTTATTGAAGAGGAGAAGCCAAGATCCTTGTGTTAGTGGTGTGTATAATGATAGGCTATTAAGTCTCCATGCTAGCTCAGTCTCTCTGGGGACTGAGGCTGACAATTACAGTGTAATAAATGTGATTCTTTTGTGATGTGAAAGGTTCAATGTATGAAACGCTCTGACAAGCAAAGCTTTTGCATACAACCCTGGGTTGAATCTCAGAGTGCACATATTATATATGGCACTAGAATGTATGCCATAAATTTAAAAGCCTGTATTTTTGAAAAAGTAAGCTTTGAGTCTTATGACAATAAAATATGAAGGAGGGCTAAAAGGAATTCTAAGGAAATCTAACTGAACAGAAGCTTCCTCCCCCAAATCTGGAAGTCCTTTTAGTTTCAAAAGTGGGTGGCCATCTGGCATAAGAGGGCTATTGCTCAAAAAACATGACCCACCTTGAGTGTGCAAAACTAGCTGTTGTGTTCTTTGGATCCCAGTGTATATCTGTCTCAAAGGAAACAACACTGCTTGTCAAAGATAATGAAGATCAGTATACAAGCATCCTATAGGCTGCCAATCAGCTGCACTGTCCTGCTTCTCCGGAGTCTATAGAGCTATCCCACAAAAAGAGGAAGTCTGGATTTCAACCTAGTTCCCAATAGCTAGGCTCTGGAATTGCAGCAGAAAGATGTTTGCTTCTACCTCTGATTTGTGCTCTCATTTAGATGAGTCACATGTTGTATACACACTAAACATAGTCTCTGTTTGATTGCCACATATTGTATCCACTCGTGACAATTTTCAGGGTTATTCCCTTTGCTTATTTCAAAGCTCTGTAGATTTCTTTCCTTCTCAGCAGGCTCTTACTGAATAAAATAATGACATTACAGCATTCCTCCTGCTAATTAACTATTCTGAAATGCATTATTCATTTTATATAAATTACTTGAATGCCCTAATGCGCTTAACTGAAAAAGTGTGCGCACACAATGCTGGGTGCATATTTTTTTCCTAATTACACAAGGTTTAAAACTGCCTGCATATAAATGCAACCATTATTCAAAATTTGGAGGGAACCCCCCCCCCAAACAAATGTGCCTTAGAGGTCTAGTGTTCTTTGCATTTTGAGTCAAGGTAATGTATTGTCACTGTTTGCTGGACCTGGGAGGGTTAATCAGATGCTCTAAACATTTGCTGCAGCAGAACTGCAGGCAACAGAATAAAATGAACAGAGCTTTGCAGAAGTCTCATTTGTTTTACTTGCATAGAAAATGTGGGTAGGCAAACACCTACCTTTGTAGCAATAATATTAAGCAAGCTGCTACACAAGTTATTATTCAGTGGCATCCACAGGATGCTATAATTTAATTTCTTTGGCAAATAACCTTTTGCCCCTGGAATTGCTCTGTGATTTAAATCGTGATTGTGTTTCCATGTAAATAGTCTTGATTGGAATTCTGTTTGGCAGGCTCTGTATATTAAATAGCTTTCCAGTCCAGAATCCTGCTTAGAAACTGTATATATTCATGTTTCGCTGATGCACCCAAATATGACCTAGAAAAAGGTGGAGACTGAAAGTATGTGTTCCTTAGTTCAATATAAGTAGAGTTGCAAACTGCCTGGAGAAAAACATCCTGTCCCTTTAAGAGAGGCTTAATGGGATGTTTACTGAATGATGCTATTTGCTTCCATGCCATGAATAGCTTCAGCTGCCGATTTCCACAGATCATACCTCTATTAAAGGGACAGATTTTTCTCCAGGCCTGCTGACAAACATACATTGCAAGTTGTACTCTATTGCTTGTTCTACCCTATTGTGGGTTTCCACTTCTGAATCCAATGATAATACATGGACCCTATACAGATACTGTGACAAACTTACAGTAGAATCCTAAGAACACTTTCCTGGGAGTAAGCCCCATTGAGTAGGCCTGAGTTGCTTTTTAGGATTGGCTCTGTACCTTGGTTTGTTTCCCATGCTGGTTTAGATTCTAACATGGTGCTTTAGAATTTTTGTTTGTGAGGAGAGAATTAACTCTACTTTGGGCAGGTACCGGCTGAACTTGGATGTCATGGGAAATTGCCTTGTTACTGAAGGCTTTCTAAACTGCAAAGAGAAGCTTTTAAGCATATTCTGGACACCCAAGGGAAAAAAACAAGAAGAGTTGCATGAGCATGGGAAACAAGTAGTATTTGAAGGGTTGCATGAGCATGGGAAACAAGAAGTATTTGTGCTTGCCATGAGCAGACAGAAGTTTGTCATGATGTCTGAATGTGGTCATAATGTCAAAATGGACAGATGATGACTTTAATATACGGAATACGCTATCTATAAACCTTGAAATAATAAGGAAAGCAGAGTAGCTGATCATATAGGAGTTAATAGAGCTAAGCTTTGTAGAGCCATTTTGCAGAAAAGTGCTCTGTTGGCTTTCTAATATCTAGAAGGCAAAAAGGCAGGTATATCAATAAAACATGGCTCTTTAGTGGCAAGTTATAAAGGCAAATAGGAAAAATCTCAGTAGGCTGCTTGCAAGCCAAGAAAAATACCTCAAAATGGAGGGAAATTTTCTGTGAGGGGAATCAGACTCAGCAGAAACCATTTTTATTTACAGTATTTTATCCTGCCACTCTAAAATCTTGCTAACAGCTCTGAAGGAGAAAAACAAAATAAAAATATAGCAATATAATTAATTTGGACTGCTAATGATTCAAAAGGCCCTGTTTCCCTATGACTTAAAAATCTCTTTCCTGGTTAGTCATTTGCTGGTTAGGATTTTTTTTACACAATATGCATTATTTTACAGTTATTTACAGTGCATATCATATGCCACTTTGTTACTGATTCTTCCCTTTTGGAATCAACACAGACTGCTTGGAGTTTCCCCATACTAAATAAATTGGTTTCATCTGCAAACTTAGCTGCCTCACTGCTTTTCTCTGACCCCAGATCATTTATACACAAATAATTCCCCAGATTACTGGAGTTGACATGCCCTCCACATAATTTGTAAAGAGACAAAATGCCAAAGAAGTACACATAAGGTACAGCATTTTTAACATCTGCACATAAACAGGCAATAGTAGAAAGAACAAGACAACTGTCATTAAACATTTATTTCACTAACAAGAGAGATGTGGGGGGGGGGCTTTGTTTCCTACACTACCCAGTCCATGTCTTACAGCACAAACAACAAAAATTTATCATTGGCATGTTAAGGATTCCAGTTCAGAACCTGAGCTCTGTGAAACCTGAAATCATTGGGTTGGATCCAGTGAACCATGAATAAAACAGGTTGACAGAATGATGCTCTCTCTCTCCCTCCTTGCGCTCTAATATCTTTTACCCCAAAAGTGGCTTCTGAGTGTTAGAGGAATCTGAGGAACTGTGGCATTGAGGAAGGGTGGCAGCTAGAAGTGGCAATTGGTGGAATATCTACTCTGCCTCTTACACAAACTCTTGCTCAAATTGAAAAACAAAGAAAACAAATCCCCCCCCCCAGCTCATGTATGAAAACTGGAATTATTTCCTCTGGTCACCCTTTACCATCTCCTGTGCTATATCCCACTTTGTTCCTGAGGATCTTCTGACAGTTCACTGTATCCAACTAATTGTTTTGGGACATGCTTGATAAGAATGGACTTATATACTTCATTTTTGCCTTAATGCCTGTCTTTTCCATCTTTGAAACATACATCCATTCCACCTAGATTGGCTAGGCTATGTCACTAACTGGAGATTCAGAATCTGTGGCATCCTCCATTTCCTTTTTCCAAGCAAGAATCAAAGTGTGCCATGTGAGAGGAGGCACTGTTGTTCAATCACCATGCTTTCATGTAAAGTAAGAATTTCTGGGTTGCCACCTGACAACCCTAGTTCACAGTGATTGTGCCTTCAAATGGAATATTGCATTACAATAGTCAGCTCTTTGGTGCTCAAATGATCCCAACTAGAACATAGAATTAAATTCTTACCTTTCATAAGGAGTTAGTCCTATTTTATCCTTCCTGATTTGGCAAAACATAGGATACCCAAAGACCAAACAACATTTAATCTAAACATGTAATTTGCTAGTAAAAAGTAGCCAAGGGTGGGTTCAGTATTCATCAGTGCTGTGACATGGAGAAAGGAACAAATTCTTCCCCTTGTGCCAGGTACTCCAGATGGAATGTTCCCTCAGTGGGTACCTGTCTTTTCCCCTGCTGGGGCTTAAAGCACTGGGGGCAGGGGGATTTGTAATCAGGAAAACAACATAGGGTAGAAAAACTCCCTCAGTGCCAAAGCCCAAGTCCATAACAGGACCTTAGACTTCTTCTTTTTTTGGCTACTTTTTGGGCCAAATTACAGAACTGAGATTCAGTCAGGGAACTATTGCATCACATGTACTTTGATCCTTTATGGTTGACTTCATGTATCATATTATCAGTAAATGTGTGGCTGAGCGATGGGATCAATTTAACTGGTGGCATTGGTTTTTTTTGTAACATGAGCATATACACAAGTGGTAATGGGGCTGCGCTTTTACTGTTCATTGACCATACATGTATTGTGCTAATCGAGGCTGAATTTAATGTAAGAGTACTAGAAGAAACAAATCTAGTTGTTAAGTATAAAGGTGGTGTTGTGATAATGAAATGGAGTGGGGGAGGTTGATGTTTAAGTTTCTTTGGGTCTCCAGTGGGGAGAACAACAGGGTAAATATCTGGAAATTCTGTCTTCCAAGGTTTGTACATAGACTCCATACTGAATGCTGCTCCATACTGCTCAGGTCTATTTGATGGGGCTTACTCCCACAAAAATGTTCTTATGATTGTGCTGTGAATAGCCCAAATATAATTAAATATGGCTGCAATCACACACACAATTAGCCATGCCATAGGCACGAATGCCGGGCGGATTTAATGGGCGTGATCAGATGTACAGAGCAAATAGCCTCGCTTCCCCTCCCCCGCTTTATCTGGCATGTGTGACCACAGCCTATGTAAGCAAATAATGTAAGCAAATATAATATGGAAGCAAATATAATTAAATATGAGAACCAGTTTGGTGTAGTGGTTAAGTGTCTGGGAGAACTGGGTTTAATTCCTCACTCCTCCACTTGCACCTGGCTGGATGACCTTGGGCAAGCCATAGTTCTGGCACAGCTGTTCTTGAAAAAGAACAGTTTCTGTCAGAGCTCTCTCAGCTCCACCTACCTCATAGGGTGTCTGTTGTGGGGAGGGTAAGGGAAAGGAGTTTGTTAAGCCACTCTGAGACTCCTTTGGGTAGTGAAGGACAGCGTGTAAATCCAATTTCCTCTTCTTCTTTTAAACTTAAGACTCCCCCCCTTTAGTAGCAAAATATCAGGGTTACAGTCTTCAAGGTTACAGTCTTCAAGGTGGGATCTTTCTTCTGGAATTGTAAATGATTTCCAGATTGAAGAGATCAATTTCCTTGGGGGAAGTAGCAGCCTTGGAGGGTGGACTCTATGGAATTTCATCCTTGATGAGCTCCCTCCTCTCCCCAAACTCTGCAGTCCCCAAGCCCCACCCCCAAATCTCTAGCAGTACCCCAAGGCAATGTTGTCAACTCTTTTTGCTACTGTTTTTGACCTTTCCTTATTCAGAGGCAATCATTAAGTTATATTTTATTTGCTTGTGTAAATTCACTGTTGACTAAGATGGCAATTGAGTGTGTATCGATTTAGCATTAACTGGTGTCAGAACAGGTCATCTCCAGTACCTTAAGAATGACAGAAACAAATGAGGTGTTGAATGCTACTGTCCAATGCCACTTGGAGCAATAATGCTGATTTTGGAATGAGGATCATATAGATTTGCAAATCAGATCATATAGAGATTCTGTCACTGTTTTCCTCATGAGAATGGTAGGACTTGGAAATGTATTTTTTATACACTTCAAGAAAAATGTGTTTTCACGGACAGGAAGCAATATCAGGTTAGAACTTCGCAGAGCCCTCTTAAGTAAAAGCTGAAATTCTTTGTCAGTGCCTGTGCGCTTTATAATCATTCCTGCAGCATCTCTCAATAACTACTTTGAAATGCAGCCATGGTTGCCAACTGTTCATAATTTTTATGGATTAGTCATGTTTAGTTCATAGTTATGTTTATCTATGTACATAGTTACAGTTGCATCCTCACAATATGGAAATAGCAAATGAAGGAAAGTCTATTCTGTATGTATCTAGGAAGCTGTCGTGATTTGGTAAATCTGAAAAAAAGATCTATGTAAAACCAACCCCCCCCGCTGATTTGAGATCTGGCCCACTTTTCTGAAACACATTTTTATCCTCTGATCTTCTGTTTTTGGAATGAACTCATCAAACCAGATTCCAGAGCAGTAAGGGACAGTTACCGTCAGTGTTCCCTCTAAGCTGAGTTAGTGTGAGCTAGCTCACGGTTTTTTAGCCTCTGGCTCACACCATTTTGTCTCAGCTCCTGAAGGATGGCTCCAGAGCAAACTAATTGATGCAGCAGTTGAAATCGCTCACTCAGAGCCTTAATGCCAGTAGCTCACAAAGTAGAATTTTTGCTCACAAGACTCCACAGCTTACAGGGAACATTGGTTACCGTTAGACTCCATATGGAGTTGGGCACACCAAAGTCCAAGGAAATAATTGAGCATAAAGTCTCTTAATTGTGTAGAGACTTTGACTTAAAAGTGTTAATTTCCTGCACATCCCCCTTCCAAATTAAAATGAAAACTGCAGGATTGACATATCATAATAGAATCATTTGTCATCATGCCAGACTGGAAGAAACTGTCTTAGAACAGTGCCTGAAAACCAGTCTCTCTTCACAAATATTCTGAGGGGATGGCCATCCCAGGAAACAGATTTCTGGTTTTAAAAATGTATTCCGTATGATACACACACACACACACACACACACAAAATATTACAACATGTATTCCAGTATGTGAAATGAGTCAGCTTCTGAAACAGTTCCATAGAAACAACATTTCTGTTCCTTTGACAAGCTGTATCCATTAGCACGTCCATCTGTACAACCTTCAGTAACCATTCCCGGGAACAAATTTTATGAGTTTACAAACAGATGTGAGAACTGAATGACGTCAGCATATGTAATGAGATAAGAAACCAATGTGTCTGTTAAGCCTCTAGGAGAATATTTCAGCCTTCCAGGGCATTCAATGAAGGACATCAGAGTAGCTGTTTTATTGTAAAGGAACTTCAGAAATAGACTAGAATGGGACATTGCTGAGTTACAAATTATTACAGCACTCAGGACAATGGAACTCCCAGGTCGTAACAGAGACATTAGGTTCTTATCTTACTACATATGCTAACATCATTCAGTTCTTGCATCTGTTTGTAAATTACTTTATTATGCTGTATGCTAATTTGCTGCTGTTCAAAGAACTTACGAATTGCCTTAATGCAATCTTAGCTATATTCAGTACTCAGTTACTTATCATCTTGATTTTACTTGGCTCTTCCTGGCAACATCCTCCTTACCAGCTACCTATATGTAAAGGTACCACTGGACTCAAACTTTCTTATGCTGCTTCAGACCAACACAGCTACCCGCCTGGATTCCTCTCCTGTTGTTCAGCCTGCCAGTTAAGATCTGCCTCACAAGCTCAGCTCTCTGTTCCGCTGCCTTCAGAGGTAAAGCAGTGAAAAGTACTGAGACTGACGAGTCGTAGAGTGAAATCAGCTCATACTTTTATTTCAAGATCAGGAACAAGACAAAGTAGCCGGCTCACCGGCCAGCTTATATGCCCCAAGGAAAACACACCCCAAACACCCGTGAGTGGTCTATTTACAGTAATTGCATTAACCTCTCGGATCCTAGTTCCCCGATTGGAGGGGACTCAGGATCCGAGCATCTATTGTGCTCATGGTCCAAGCTCAGGCACTTTGCCTGGCCACATTTTGGACTGGTTAGAACCAGTCGGAGCACATGGTCGGCTTGGGTATATTACAAGCAGGTAGCAAACCCAGACAGGGCTTACTCAGTAATGCCACCTTGCTTGTGGAATGCCTTTCCTCCTCAGGCTTGCCTGGCACCTGTGTCGCTTTCTTTTAGGCACCAGACCAAAATGCTTCTGTTCATCCAGGCTTTTAATTCAGGGGTTGGTTTTTTAAGATTATTTTAGCCAGGAAACTCTTATTTTAAGCTTTCTGTGGTCTGTTTATGACCTATATTTTTTTGCTGCGCTGGGGCTTTTTTAAAGCTGGATTTTAATTAAAAACTTTTAAAGTTTTTTTTAAATTTTATTCTGTAAGCCATGTTGGGCAGATTCCTGGAGAGGCAGCAAAAAACGTTCTTAAATAAATAAACCTTAATATGGGGAGATCATTCAAAATAATATTCCACTGATATCTCTTCTGTAATTTCAGACCAGACCTTAGAGTCTTAGCAGAATGAAGCAGAATGAGGTGGTAAAATGGCATTTCAGAGCAAAAAAGCAAGAAAATCATACTTTCCCAATTTAAAACAGAATAAAATTATTCTTTTGCCTACTGCACCATCATTTCCTTTTTCTTTTGCTCCATCATTGGTGTGGCCCTGTTCTTCCGCATTGTGGCATTTCAGACATCAGGAAGGGAATGGTATTTTTGAACACTTCCTCCCATGTTAATAAATTAGTAAATTTTTAATGCTGCAACATCAAGGAGAGGTTCTACATATAGAATGGTATTATGAGAGCCAGTTTGGTGTAGTGGTTAAGAGCACAGACTCTAATCTGGAAGAACTGGATTTGATTCCCCACTCTTCTACATGCAGCTGCTGGTGTGACCTTGGGTCAGTCACAAGTTCTTTCAGAGCTGTTCTTTCAAGAGCAGTCCTCCAAAGATCTCTCTTAGCCCCATCTGCCTCACAGGGTGTCTGTTTTGGGTAGGGAAAAGGAAAGGAGACTGTAAGCCTCTCTGAGACTTCAAGTGAAGGGCAGGGTATAAATACAATCTCCCCCTTCTCCCCCTTCTTCTCACAGTGGCCAACCAGGTGCCCCGGAAGGCCTACAACTAGGGCACAGTTGTCAAAGTGTTGTCCTGCTGCCTCCCAGCACCGATATTCAAAGGGTTGCTTTCTCCATGGCTAACAGTCAGTAATGGACCTATCATCTGTGAATCTGTCTGTCTAATCAAAGTAATCTATAATAGTGGCTTTCACCTCATCTGATGGCAGTAAATTTCACAAGCCAATCACTTTTGAGAGAAGAAGAACTTCCTTTTCTCTGTCTTGAATCTACTGCACATCAACAAGTGAATTCAAGTTCTATAAGAGAATTCTCTCCACTTTCTCCATACCAAGCATAGTTTGGAAAACTTTATAATGTCCCTTCATCACACTTTTAAATGCTTCAAATGCTGTAGCCTTTTCTTGTAGATAAGTGCTCCAACTTCTTGATAATTTTGTTCTCCATTTTCTGCACTTTTTCCTTGTTGAATATGCCACCAACACAGCATTTCCTGTGTTGTAGTACCATAGATATATACACAAACACAGGGGTCATTTTGTAGAAAAAGAGGTGCAGGAGCTCATTTGCATAGCTCATTTGCATACACCACACCCCCTGATAAAGAGCACACATGCAAACATGTCTGGGTTCACTGCCTGATTTTCTCCAGGTGCCCCACAGCCTCTCTGAGACTTCAAGTAAAGGGCAGCTGTGGGGCACCTAGAGAAGATCGGGCAGGGAACCCAGGCATGTTTAAAATGCCTTTCTTTCCCTTCCCCATCTGGGGAAGGGAAAGAAAGGCATTTAAATCCCCCCAGGTGGTAGGGGGGGGCTCTGCAGGCCTTCCCTGGCCCATCCACCTCAGCAGGTGGGCAAGGAATGGTGGCGAGGGGCTGCCCCTGGGGTCCTTACTGCCAGAGCGCTGTTTTGGCATGCTCCGACAGGAAATGACCCCTGCATTAACATAAACCTCTTCAGGTGTTACTCTTATTGGGAGTGGAGCAGCATTTATGGAAGCTTTATGCATGTGGAAAATCTACATGCTTCCCAATTCACATGGAAAAGTGGCCACATGTGCCAGGTGTATTGCAGGGACTGCATGCTTCTGATATGGGTAGTCAGCAGGTTCCTAGTTTGCATGGATGTCACATCTAAAGAGGACTCACTTTGATACTGGATGTCTTGTTTTCAGTCCCTTTCCTAATAATCTCTACCACAGAATTTGCCTTTTACTCTCACGCTTTGCTTTCTGTCATTTAACCACATTCTGACTGGATCATTCTTTTCCATATGTTTGTTAGACCTTGCAAAGAAAATAAAAGGGTAATTGAAACAGGACTTCCTTTCACAGAAGCCATTTAATACATAGCTTCCATCCACTGAATATTCCTTTCCAGTTGTTGAATCTTTGTGGTGTATATTCAAGAGACATAATGCAAGGCAATGATGAGACAAATATAATTTCTGTAATTTTTTTTTTTTTTTGGGGGGGTGGAATCAGGGCAGGTCCAGCTTGTACTCAAATCCCAGCCTGCAGTTCCTCTTCTGCTGTTGCGATGGCCACAAGCATAGGTGACTTTGAAAGGAATTAGATTCATATAGGATAGGCCTGTCAATGACTACTAACCCTGAAACCCGGTCCTAGCCTAGGAGACAATATGGGGGGGGGGAGGGAAGCTGTGTGCTCTGTTTGTTGGCCCTCCAGAATGGCTGGCCACTGTGTGAAACAGGATTTTGGACTAGGTGCATTACTTGTTTGATTCAGCAGGTTCAGATTAAAGATACAGCTTCAGATACCCCTCCATCCCTGAATATTCATTTCTGGCTGTAAATTACATTTTAGAGGCTGTGAAAGTTGGACATATAAAGTACTTCAGTCAGGACATGCTCATTTTCAAAGTAATTAAAAACCTGGTTACCAGGTAGCAGCAGGAGAAGAATAGATCAATTGATTCTTTTAATAAATTTGGACACATGAATGCCTTTCTGAAGAAGAGTAAATGAATCAATCCTAAATTATGTAATTGGGAGAAAAGGTGGAGCAGAGGAAGAAGATGGATGAATTGATACTGAAGGGAGAATCAATTGCTCATCCTCTGTGTACCAGAGAAACAAAGTGTATGAAAGACTAGAAGGGAAACTGGAGGAAAAAAGGCATTCCTAGTTCTTTCCAATTCTTCAGCTTTTGCAAAGTATGCAAAAACCTGCACTGCAACATCCACCACTGTGTCTTGCATTATACAAGAGAGCTGGGGCAGAACTGGACTGTTCTATCTTGCTTGCCTCTACAAAGAAGACTTCCACTGTAGAGTTCTTAACCTGTACAAGTCTGCACAGACATTAGAAGTAAGACCTTGAGAAAGGAGAAAAAAATACAATGACTGCCTTGCCCCATACATTTGCAAAACAACTGTTTGTGTTTGTGACAGAGAGAACCAAGTCTGTCCCCCTTTTCATATCTGCCAATCCCCTTTGTATCCTGATGAGCTAGTAGAGAAAGCCAGCAATGACCTATGAAGTATGTTGGAGGGACAAGGGACGGGGTGAGTGGACAGAGGAAAAAAAACAGCAGCCAGATCAGATGGGGTTTAAAGGTTTCTCAGGCAGGTTAGGGATCTAGCTCTATCTCCAGTCTCTTCAAAGGTCACCAGGTCATCCATTTCCTGATAATAAAGCCCATTTGTGCAGTTGCTGCAAACTGGCCAGAGTACCTTTGGATTAAAACACGTACCTACACACTTTTATTGGGATACTCTTCTAAATAAAAATTAGGTTATTTAATATATAACATGAAGGTAAGAAGTCAATTAAATTTCTTTATGTTGACCTATCTCAATACATTCTTATTTTCCTGCTTTTATTTAACTACCTGAAGCAAAGATATTCTATGTCTAAGAAACGCATAAAAGGTTTTAAGAGAAAATGCTCTGTTAAATGGAGAACTCACAAGAGGTCTTTTCACAGAGGGCAAAAAAAGACAGGAAATTCTCTTAAGCCAGCTGTCTTTACTGAAAGGGCTTTCGACACACTGGACATAGTTTTACTAACACTCGGCACTTACAGGGCTTGCCTAGTCCAAAATCAACATACTGCAGCCATTCAAAACTAACCTGCCAGATGCTCAAAAGCTCACAGAATTGATACCAAGTGAAGCGACTGTTGAAAAGACCATGGATGAAAAAAATAGTCTGAAAGTACACAGACTTTTACCTTTGACAGAGTGTACAATGTACGCTATTTTTGTCTTCTGGCACAATCCACCAAACCTGCCCAAGTGGTTTTGAAATTAATGGGAGAGCAGTTTCTCAAGCATGAGAGCCAGAGTGGTGTAGTGCTTAGAGGGTCAGACTGGGAACCAGGTTCAAGTCACCACTTGCCATGAAGTTTGCTGGATGACTTTGGGCCAGTCACTGTCTCAGTTTAACCTACCTCACAGGGCTGTTGTAAAGAGAGATTGCAAATCTGCTTTGGCTGTGGTGTTTTTTGTACACTTGACACCCTTCAACCAGGTAAACTTCCTTAATTGCAAGCACATAGTAGATGCAAACATCAGTATTTGTACAGCAAACTGTTGTCTGAGTCCTCCAACAGAGATAATACACTTTGTTTCAGTATATGCCTTTAAAGCTTATTTTTCATTGTTTAAATTATGATGAAACAGCCCTGGTTTTCTACATATGTAGTTCACTTGCATGCATCCAGTGTGTAAGAGATCATAGTTTGGTGACCCATGCCTAAAATACCAGGAGTTTTACAAAATTAAGCAAGGAGTATTCACCACCACTGGAAATGTTGACAGTTCAATGACCTACAATGCTGGTATTCACTAATTTTCCCTTCCTCCCAGTTTTACTGAACAGCTAGTCCTTTTGCTAATAAAAGATAAATCTTCATTTTCTCCTGCTGTTAGCAACCATCTTTTTGTTTGTTTGGAAATCTCTAGCAGATGTCTGACTGTAATAGCTTTCTGTACATTTATGTGTATGTGCACATGTGCCTAATTTTATCATGACTGATAAATTATTAAATTATCATTACAATTGTATATATGTCAATCTGATTTTACTATCCTATGTTTTTTTAAAGAGTTACAGTCTTTCTGAGCCCTGTGGATGGGTTTGGTTTATTTATTTTTATTTATTATTAAATTTACATCCTGCCCTCCCTGCCGTGGCAGGCTCAGGGTGGCTAACAATTCATACATATAGATATATACATTAAAACTCCAAAATATACTAAAAACAGAATTAGAATAAAATAAAAACAGTTGTAGAATAAAATAATCAACCCCTAAAAAGTTAGGATATATCAATGTGAATACCAGCTCATTCGAAGAAGTGTTACCTTGCTAAAATAATGGCAATCTTTTAAATTCAAATTAAATTTATATAAATTGAGCCAGGTTTTTGTTGTCTCCAATGTATGCTTAGAACATAGCTTACAATATGCCGAATTTTAAAACTCCCGATCCAGTGTCCCCTATTCTTATGGATGTTCCAATGCATACTTGTAGTTCCGTCACCTACAAGGGCTTTCCCATTCACTTCAATGGAAGGGACAGGTCTGCATCTCAGTTAAAGGAATAAGAAGAAGGCTTATTCAGGAGCTCAAGGCCAGCTTTAAAAGAGCATAATAACAGTAAAATGATTTTTTTTTTCATCTCTGTCTCTCAAGTTCCTTAGTAAACTTCACCCATCTTCAAAGATTCTTCACAAATTCGGTCAGGTACACTGCTATCTTTCCCACTTCAGTGATGCACACCTGAAACTTACTTGCTTATATTTGTACATTGTTGTACTTATATCCCACTTTCCTCTCTGATCAGGACCCAAGGCTGCCCATCACATCATCATGTCCTCTTTCCACTCTGTCCCTACAACATCAACTACAGTACATCATAGATCCTGTTTGTAGGCCCATGAAGTGATAGTAATGATAGCAGATAATTTCTTCTCTGTATCAGCAGAATCTCATCCAGCTCAATTGTTCAAAGTGGTTCATGACTTGATAACACCTAAGTCTCCCTCATGGATCACTGCCTTGTCGTGGCGAGGGGGCTTGCGTGGTTCGATGAGGCTGTGGGCTATGCCGTGGAGGGCCACCCAGGACGGACAGGCCACAGCAGAGAACTCAGACCAAGCGTGATCCCCTGGAGAAGGAAATGGCAACCCACTCCAGTATCTTTGCCAAGAAAACCCCATGGACAGTAACAAAAGGCTAAAAGATATGACGCCGGAAGATGAGCCCCTCAGGTCGGAAGGTGTCCAATATGCTACTGAGGAAGAGCAGAGGGCAAGTACGAGTAACCCCAGAAAGAGTGAAGCGGCTGGGCCAAAGCCGAAAGGACGCTCAGTTGTGGATGTGTCTGACGGTGAAAGGAAAGTCCGATGCTGCAAAGAACAATACTGCATAGGAACCTGGAATGTAAGATCTATGAATCAAGGTAAGCTTGACGTGGTCAAAAATGAGATGGCAAGAATGAACATCGACATCTTGGGAATCAGTGAACTAAAGTGGACAGGAATGGGCGAATTTAACTCAGAAGACCATTATATCTACTACTGTGGCCAGGAATCCCGTAGAAAAAATGGTGTGGCCTTTATAGTCAACAAGAGAGTGAGAAAGGCAGTATTGGGATACAATCTCAAAAATGACAGAATGATCTCGGTCCGAATTCAAGGCAAACCATTCATCATCACAGTAATCCAAGTCTATGCCCCAACCACTGCTGCAGAAGAGGCTGAAGTGGACCAGTTCTACGAAGACCTACAACAGCTCGTAGAACTAACACCAAAAAATGATGTCCTCATCATCATAGGGGACTGGAATGCTAAAGTAGGAAATCAAAAGGTAACCGGAATAACAGACAAGTTTGGCCTTGGAGAACAAAATGAAGCAGGGCAAAGGCTAACAGAGTTTTGTCAAGAGAACACGCTGGTCATAGCAAACACCCTTTTCCAACAACCTAAGAGGCGTCTCTACACATGGACATCACCAGATGGGCAACACCGAAATCAGATTGACTATATAATTTGCAGTCAAAGATGGAGAAGCTCTATCCAGTCAGTAAAAACAAGACCTGGAGCTGACTGTGGCTCAGATCATGAGCTACTCATTGCAAAATTCAGACTTAAATTGAAGAAAGTTGGGAAAACCACTCGGCCATTCAGATTTGACCTAGATCGCATCCCCGATGAATATACAGTAGAGGTGAAGAATAGGTTTAAGGGACTAGATTTGATAGACAGAGTGCCTGAAGAACTATGGACAGAGGTCCGTGACATTGTAAAGGAGGCAGCACTCACCGCCATCCCAAAGAAAAAGAAATGCAAAAAAGCAAAGTGGCTGTCTGATGAGGCTTTACACATAGCAGAGGAAAGAAGGAAAGCTAAAGGCAATGGGGAAAAGGAAAGATTTGCCCAACTGAATGCAGATTTCCAGAGAACAGCAAGGAGAGATAAGGAGGCTTTCCTGAATGAACAATGCAAAGTAATAGAGGAAAACAATAGATTGGGAAGGACTAGAGATCTCTTCAAGAAAATTGGAGAAATCAAGGGAACGTTCCATGCAAAGCTGGCCATGATAAAGGACAAAAACGGTAGGGATCTAACAGAAGCAGAAGAGATTAGGAAAAGATGGCAAGAATACACAGAAGAACTATACAAGAAGGACCTCGATGTCCTTGACAACCACGATGGTATAATCACTGACCTTGAGCCAGACATCCTGGAAAGCGAAGTTAAATGGGCCTTAGAAAGCATTACTAACAACAAAGCTAGTGGAGGTGATGATATCCCAGCTGAGTTATTCAAAGTCTTAAAAGAAGATGCTGTTAAAGTGCTGCACTCAATTTGCCAACAAATTTGGAAAACACAACAGTGGCCACAGGATTGGAAAAGGTCAGTTTACATTCCAATCCCAAAGAAGGGCAACGTCAAGGAATGTTCAAACTATCGCACAATTGCACTCATTTCACACGCTAGCAAGGTCATGCTCAAAATCCTACAAGCTAGGCTCCAACAGTACGTGGATAGAGAACTGCCAGAAGTACAAGCTGGGTTTAGAAGAGGTAGAGGAACTAGAGATCAAATTGCCAACATTCGCTGGATTATGGAGAAAGCAAGAGAATACCAGAAAAACATCTACTTCTGCTTCATTGACTATGCTAAAGCCTTTGATTGTGTGGATCACAATAAATTATGGCAGGTTCTTAAAGAGATGGGAGTACCAGACCACCTCATATGTCTCCTGAGAAACCTGTATAAGGGTCAAGAAGCAACAGTTAGAACCGGATATGGAACAACTGATTGGTTTAGCATAGGAAAAGGAGTACGACAAGGATGTATACTGTCACCTTGCTTATTTAATTTATATGCAGAGTACATTATGCGAAATGCTGGCCTGGATGAATCACAAACTGGAGTTAAGATTGCTGGGGAAAAGATCAATAACCTCAGATATGCAGACGATACCACTCTGATGGCAGAAAGTGAAGAGGACCTCAAGAGCCTCTTGTTCAGAGTGAAAGAGGAGAGCGCAAAAGTGGGCTTGAAGCTCAACATCAAAAAAACTAAGATCATGGCATCTGGCCCCATCACTCCTTGGCAAATAGAAGGGGAAGTCGTAGAAGTAGTGACAGACTTCACGTTCCTAGGATCCCAGATCACTGCAGATGGTGACTGCAGCCATGAAATTAAAAGACGCCTGCTCCTTGGGAGGAAAGCGATGGCAAACCTAAACAGCATGATAAAAAGCAGAGACATCACCTTGCCAACAAAAGTCCGCATGGTCAAAGCAATGGTATTCCCCGTAGTAATGTATGGCTGTGAGAGTTGGACTATAAGGAAGGCCGAGCGCCGAAGAATAGATTCTTTTGAACTATGGTGCTGGAGAAGACTCTTGAGAGTCCCTTGGACTGCAAGGAGATCAAATAAGTCAATCCTAAAAGAAATCAACCCTGACTGTTCCCTGGAAGGCCAGATCCTGAAGCTGAAGCTCAAATACTTTGGCCACCAAATGAGAAGGGAGCATTCACTGGAGAAGACCCTGATGCTGGGAAAGATTGAAGGTCAAAGAAGAAGGGGACGGCAAAGAATGAGATGGTTAGACAGTGTCATCGATGCAACGAACATGAAATTGAGCAAACTTCAGCGGACAGCGGAAGACAGGAGGGCCTGGTGTAATCTGGTCCATGGGGTCGCGAAGAGTCGGACTCGACTGTGCGACTGAACAACAACAAGTTTGACCCTTTGGGTGATGAAAATCTGGGCCCCAGCTGTGATGTTTTCACAAGGTTCTTTGCTGCCAAAATCCATTCTGACTTGGAGGCCAAGTTGAGTGCAGATTGGGTACCTAAGGTGTCAGAAGTGCCTATTTGTCCTTTTGTTATGGATAGTTTCAGACTGATCTTGCCTATGGATGCTGACAGGTTCCTTGGAAGTGTGAGGACCACCATGTGTGCTCTGGACCCAAGCCCATCATGGCTTTTAAAATCTTGCTGGGGGAAAGTATTGGAGCCATTATTGAAAATCATCAACTTCTCCTTAATTGAGGGGATCTCTCTATGCCTTTGAAGGAGGCAGTTATTAGACTTCTGCTTAATAAAACATTCATTAGCTAGGATGATGTGGCCAATTACAACCCAGTCTCCAATTTAACTTTTCTAGGGAAGTTGACAGAGTGTGTGGTGGCAGAGCAGCTCCAAGGGTTCCTGAATGATACATCTGCCCTTGACCCATTTCAATCTGGTTTCACACCTGGGTTTGGTACTGAGATGGCTTTAGTTGCACTGGTGGACAATCTTCATTTAAAGTTGGAAAGGGGGCAATCTTTCCTGTTGATACTGTTGGACCTCTCAGTGGCCTTTGATATAGTTGACCGCTCAATTTTTATTCATCAGCTTGAATATGGAGTTGGTATTAAGGGTGTAGCTGTTTGGTGGTTTCACTCTTTTCTGTCTGACCAGACACAAACAGTCTGGAGATGTAGAATTAACTGGGTGGAATTTATCTTGTGGGATGGCACAGGGTTCTATGGTTTCGACCATGCTTTTTTAATATATATCTATCAGCGGACAGCGGAAGACAGGAGGGCCTGGCGTAATCTGGTCCATGGGGTCGCGAAGAGTCGGACTCGACTGTGCGACTGAACAACAAAATCTATAGATAGATAGATATAGATGTATAGATATAGATATAGATATAGATATAGATATAGATATAGATATAGATATAGATATAGATATAGATATATGAGGCTACTGAATGAGATTGTCCAGAGATTTGGAGTGGGCTGTCATCAATATGCAGATGACACCCAACTCTATATTTCATTATAGCTTGTTAGCCGCTTGTTAACCGCCCTGAGCTACCGGATAGGGCGGGGTATAAATCCCAAAATAAATAAATAAAAAATAAATTATCCAAGACTCCAGATGTGTCCATCTTGGTTTTGAACCAGTGCTTTGAGGCTGGGGTCAGGTGGCGAAGGCAGAACCAACTGAAGATGAATCCAGACAAGACAAAGGTACTGCTGGTTTGAAGGATGATACTCTAGAGGGACTGAATCTGCTTGTCTGATGGAGTAATATTTGCTTTTTCAGAGCAGGTTAAGGACTTAGGGATGCTGATGGACCCTGCCTTGCTATTTGAAAAGCAGTCTGGCAGGGTGACCAGGAGTACCTTCTTTTAGTTTCATCTCATTCGCCAACTTTCTCATTACCTAGGCTCAGCTGATCTGGCTATGCTGATCCATGCTTCTGTAACCTCATGACTGAATTACTGCAATGTGCTCTATGTGGGACTGCCTCTGAAGACAGTCCAGAAACTAAAACTGGTCTAGATTGTGGTTAGCCACTGGAAACATATGCTGTCCATTTTGAAACAACTTCATTGGCTGCCAGTCTGTTTCTGGGTTCAATTCATTTTGCTGGTTATGATCTATAAAGTCCTTCATGACCTGAGATCCACATATTTGAAGGACTGTCTCTTTCCATATGTCTCTGTATGCCAACTACAGATATCAGGGGGACATCTGTTGGCTATTCCACCACTTAAGCTGGTCCATCTGACATTGATCAGAGCCTGGACCTTTTCTGTCATGGTTCCAGCTCCGTGGAATGGGCTCCCTGAAGAGGTGAGGGGGGGCCCTCCTTGGAGATCTTCAGGAGGCACTACAAGGCCTGCCTGCTTGCTAGGGCTTTTGAGGGGTTTTGAAAAGCAAGCGTCTTTTAAGTAGTGAAAGGGGGACTGATCTGGGGCTTGCTATTTTGAGTTCAGTTTTAGCTGGGAATGTTTTAAATATTATTGTAAGCTTCCTTGAACCAAGAGGAAAGGTAGGTATAAATATTTAAATAAATAAATAAACCTTACGGGGTAGGTTAGGCTGAGAGATTGTGATGGACATAAGGTCACCCAGCAAGGTTCCATGACAGAGTGGAGATTTGAACCCAGTTGTCCCAGGTCCTAGTCTGGCACTCTAACCACTAACTCATGCTGGCTCTCAAACTGATTCTCCCAGGTTATGAGACAAAAGACTGGAATGGTCCAATATATTTCTGTCTTCAGCTAAAATAATTGTTGTGTAAGAGCATGTTTCTTCATGTTTACCAGGAACTAGGGGTCTTTTCATAGAAAAAGACCTGCAGGAGCTCATTAGCATATGGTATGCTAATGAGCTACTAGGCTATTAGCATATGCCACGTCCCCTGACATCACCAGAAGTGATGTCAGAAGGGGAAGCAAAGGGGGGGAGGCATCTTTAAAAGCCTCCCCTTCCCTTCCCTAGCTGGCCGGGGGGGGAGCGAAGAGAGATGGTGTTTAAAGTTTAAACCCCTTCTCACTAGAGTTGGGCCACAGAAGGAGGAAAGAGGGAAGGAAAGAGAGAGAGTAGAGAGAAGAAAAGAAGGAAGGAAAGAGGGAAAGAAAGCAAAGGAAAGAAGGAGAGAAAGAAAGAGAGAGAAGGGAAGAAGAAGGGAAACAGGGAAAGGAGGAAAAAAGAGAAGAGAAGAAGGCGGGAAAGAAAGAGAGAAGGGAAGAAGGAGGGAAAGAGGAAAAGGAGAGAAGGAAAGGAGGGAATGAAAAAGAGAGGGAAGGAAAGGAGGAAAAGAGAGGAAGGAAGGAAGAGAAGGAAAAGAGAGAAAGAAAAGGAGGGAAAGAAAAGGAAAGGAGGCAAAGATGGCAAAGAGAAGGAGGGAGGGAGGCTCTCCCACCACCCCCATCAAGCCCCTGCCACCCCCACCCCCGCGGATCCCTTACTTACCACTTCGGCGGGGGCCGGAGAAGCTGGTGGCGGGGCTCTCCTGGTGTCCCCCAAGCCGCAGTACTCCTGCGCAGCCCAGGGATGCTGGTGGTGGGCTCTTCTTGCGTCCCCCGGGCCACAGCACTTCTGCGTGGCTGGGGACGCTGGCGGGGGGGCTCTTCTCATGTCCCCCGGGCTGCAGCGCTTCTGCATGTCCCGGGGATGCCAGCAGGGGGTGGGGCTCTGGTGCGCTTTGTTGTGATATACATGTCTAGAGTAAGGCTGGCCTAGGTGAGTCTAATCTATGTCAGTGCAGTTGACAGCTAGGAGCTGTAAGGGTGGCTGGTTTCAGCCAGTTTGGGGCAGTCCAGTCCAGCACTGAGTAACCTGCATCACCATGATTCAGCACTGTACTGATTGGTCAGTGGTTGTATAAATGTATTGCTTGTACAGTGTATGTATCTCTCAATGTATGGTCACAGCGGAGCACTTTGTTACTGTTAATTGGATATTGGTGGAGGCTTGCTGTAAATAAATTGTATATAGTATTTGCACTGAAGCTGTGGAATCCAGTCTTCCTTTGGATACTTGTACTCCCTTATGGGCCCCTCAGTGCTAGCCAGTACCACACGTCTCAACAAAAGACCCCTGCCAGGAACAGTGAGTATAAATTTGGTATGCATGCAAATGTTGAAACAATTGATAACATTATAAGATGTTTCAGTGGGCAGTGAATGGTCATGAGAACCTTGATTAATAGGAGGTTCAAATGGAATTCTGCAGTTGAGAGTGGTAGTTAGTTCAGCTGGAGTTCAGTTAAGCAGAGTGAAGGATCAAGGAGGATCCTAAAATAAGGAAGTGGGACCTGTAGTCCTTCCCAGAGGAAAATAGCTCCTAGTAAAAAGGTGTGATCCCTATCACGTGTTTAAGAAGGAAAATTGGAACTTGTGTATATTCCTGCCTTCGCAAACTTAAGTAATCCTGATACAAAGAAGCTTATGTATGTTTATTCAAGCAGTGACTGCCAAGAGGTCTCTCTCCACAGTTTGAAAGACCTGGTCTGTAGAACCAAACAGCTACCTTATAGTGACAAACTATCTATTGCTTATAATTATACAAAGTTATCTCATTCCTGTTGCCTGATACCCACCTAACCATTTCCCCATAGAAGTGAAATAAAGCAATTTGTTTGTTTGAATTAATATAAACCTCTCATGTGCCACAATCTGATATTTACCAAAGAAGATTTTTTTTCTGGTTCTTCAGTTCTGTAGGCTGAGCCAGTTTATATCTATGTACTTTCAAATTACTGAGGAGAAAAGGCTGCCCAGCTAAAGAAAAAGGGAAGGTGAGAGAATCACCATAGATGTGTTTGCAGATTTGCACTCAAACATACATGTGAATTGGTTGCACATCCAAATGCACTTCCCATTAAAAGTTAATGTAGTGGCAATAGACACTTCCTCACTCAGATGTACCTCTGATATATGCTCATGGTTTCTGATAAACATGCAAAAGCCTGCTTTGGATCAGGGTGTTACATTGTAAAACAGACAAAACTGGCTATAGAGATACGTTTCCAACTTCCAGACAGCTTGCTGTTGTGTGTTGAAAAGGCTTGCAATCTGTTTAGCTTTCTATTCCACCCAGCCTTCAAGCTAACAATTTATACAGAGCGGAAATTTTCTTTGTTAAGGCAGTCACCATGCAAAATATTAGAACTGTTTTGAGGACAGACCATCCCCACAAATTCCCACATCAGTCCAGCCCAGAACCACCTGCAGTTTTAGCGCTCCTGAGGGGAGTATTTTGGCCATTTTACTTGTAAAGTTTGTACTATATATGCTCAAGCTCACAGGCAGTCTGGCAATTCCTGTAGGTTTTCTGAGAACAAGTGGTGGTGTCCAGGGAAAATGTTATTGGAAGATGATGTGCAGACGTGATACATTGGGTCCCAAGCAGCTGAAAATGCACGACTGGGCCAAGCAAAACAAGACAGGCTTTTGTTTTAGTTTATAAGCTAACTGAGCAGAATATTCTACAGAGAATCATGTGAACACTTCAGCATATATAGCAGATGCTTTCAGAGCTTAAACAAACTGTAGACAAGTCTCATTATTCTTTGTGTTTAGAGAGTCATAGTAAAAATTAAACTATTGTTTCATTATGTTATACTAATAAACTTGCCCTATATGAGAAACAGGGTTCCTCCTTCTCATGAGTTACAATGAATAAGGCAGTATTTTATACACTTTTTCTACAGGATTTAATTTGTGCATGTGAAAAGTCCCCTGAAAGGGTTCTCGAGAGCATCACCCCATGTAATGTGAGAGGATGCTATCAGATGGCAAAATTGCTCCTGTCCCATGCATGGAAAATTTATTTTGAACATTTTTATGCTAACTCTCAAGGAACCTACCTGAGGCAGCTTACAGAATAATAAAAACAAAACATTAAACTTACGATAGAAATCCAGCATTAAAAACCCAGCCTAGCATAAAAGGTAGTATAAAAAGACCACCAAAAGCTAAAAATAACTGTTTTCAGATTAAAATAATTTTAAAAGATCCACCCCTTAATTAAAAACCTAAGTGAACAAAAACATTTTGGATTGGTGCCTAACAAAGCAACATAGGCACCAAGCAAATCTTAGAGGAAAGGCATTCTATTAGCAAGGTGCCACTACTGGAAAAGCCCTGTTTATGGTTGCCATCCACCATAGAGAGCTGAGCTTCTGAGGCAGATCTTAACTGGCAGGCTGGGTAATGTAGAAGGATGTAGTCCTTCAAGTATCCTGACCCCAAGCCATTTAGGGCTTGAAAGGTGAGACAGAATTTTTAACAGCACTTGAAAACAAATGGGCAGCCAGTGTGGATCTTTCAACGTTAGGATGATGCAATACCTGTATCCCACCCTTGAAAATAGCCTCACTGCTGCTAGGGGAAGTTTCCAGACTGTTTTCAAAGGAAGCCTTGTGCTTTGTACTTGTGCACTGGTTTCTGTGGATCTAAACCTTTGTTCACAATGAGTTTTTGATATATTAGCTTGATGCTATAATCATGTGTATGAGAACCTAACAACTGTGGGTATCGAGAGCACATGATCACCATGTTGTGTTAAAAGAGGCAATGCATGTATTTACAATGCGTGCACAGCTTCTGTGTGCATGAATGTGAATACTGAAAAATCCTGTGGTTTGCTCATGCATACCAGACCTGTAGTCACATATAAATCTATGCATTGCCCCTCTTCACACAATATGGCAATTGCAAGTATCAGGAGGACTTACTTGACTGGCAGGCTGCCAGTATACATGACTGTAATATCTGAAAAGAACTTGCAAATGTTCTCTTTGGATTAACAGAGCAGGCTGGAAAGGAAACAAGAAATATTGTCTGCAAGACAAAGTTCTTCCTTGTGAAAACCAGAAATACCACACTTTTCCTGAAAGCGCGACCATGAAATACCACACTTGGAAAAATCTATGGCTGAATTCAGACTGGCACTTTGAAGCGGGAGGGAGTCATTGCAAAAAAGACCTGGAACAAACTGTTCCGGGTTTTCCTGGTCACACTGCGCAGACTGATGCGGGAGCTTACTGGGGGGAGATGCGAGGAAGTGTTCAGACTGCTGGTTCGGAGGCGTGGTTATAAACGGCTTTTTCCTGGTAATTCAGCTATGTGCGCATAAGCGCATCAGGGCAATTTGGGGAGGATCCCGTTGTGCCGGCACCACATTGGGTGGTAGAGTGGAGCATATCCAATCATATCATTGCTGCCTCTCCAGGGCAATCAAGTGCGCCTGGTGGACATTATTACTGCGGGTTGTTCCCGGCTTTTCAGGTTAGCGTTCACATTTCTCTGAAGCTGAATGAAGTGGGATAAAGGCACTCTCCAGGATTTGCTACCACTTTCACCAGGTATCTTTTAAATGTGGGAATGAAGTGGTACACGACAGGTTGATTGTGGGGAACGCCAGACAGATGTGCCTGTGTGAACGGCCCCATTAATCTGCTTGTGAAACGTTGCTCACATGCGGCTATAGCGGGGCAAACTACCAGTCTAAACTCAGCCTATATTATTTACAATTAAATACATTGTGAATTTAAAAAATTATCTAATTCTACAAGATGCAAAATTTAGTACTTATAAAGAGAAGCATGACTCTTGCAGCTTGAGTCGCTTTATACTCTCCGCGGTGATTTTCCCTACTTGACCAGGAATACTAAATTTCTGGAAACTGATTCAGAAGAAAAAAGATCAATGACTTTCTTAGTATATAACAAGGGACACAGCAAGTGTGAAAGAAAATTAAACTCATGTATCTCTGAAAGTGTTTTAGCATTCCTGCAGTAACTTTATGTCCAAATGTTTCTCGTAAATATGATCTTGGAATTTGAAAGAAGGGGAATGAAATACATTGCCATTGCAAATTTTATGAGCTTCAGGGACAGGCACTGAAGACTATGTCAGCAAAGCTAAAGAAAAAAACAGATCCAGTGTTATTTGTTTTCCTGCTCAGCACTATTTCAGAGGGTTTTACAGTCACATATTTTTATCACCCATCTGTTAATGCTTGTTGGTTTTTATGCTGCTATAGATGTGGAATAAATTTCCTAGTTTAGCACCACATATGATTTGCTCTGACATTTATTTGCCATTAGAACTAAGGCGTGACCACCAAGGGTTTTCCCCATTAAACAAGCAACTATATATAGCCATCCAAGAGACAAACCCTTCTCATTTTGGTATGGTTATTGTAATGAAATGGAAGCATCCTGTATTGTAATGAAATGGAAGCAACTTACTCCTGAAATGACATTTGACTATGCTCTTCAAGGTATTCACAATCCCCCACCTGTTTAGTATGGAAGGGAAGGCTGGCTTCCACTCCACCTGGAAAGAATTAAGCATGATGGGTAGGTGTGGCCTGGCATCTTGTGTATCCCAACCAATTCTGAAGGGGAAAAGGATACACCTAATTGTCTTTCGAAGTGAAGTTCGCGTCCCTTTCCTGACCGCGTGGTTCCCTGACCATGTGTGTGGTCTCTGCTTGGTATACAACAGTACTGTTGGGCTACAGTCATGCTATAATCGCATACTAACCCTCCTCAGACCTTTGATTGCTGAACAAACCTAGAGGAGAGTGACAGCATGCCTGCTGGTTCTGTGCTGGTGTCCACACTTCTGCAGTAATCACACTACATGTGAGTGTGTGTTTGTGTATGTGTTGTGTACATATGTAGGCTTCTCTGTGCAGTTGGAAGCATTGCAAAATGCAGCATTTCAGATGAAGCCATCTATGCACAAAGGGCATGCACACAGCTGAACACATGGATGTTGGGTTGGTGAAATCGTGCTCCCTTCTATTTGTATTCAGTGAATTAATGTTTGAAGAGAACTACGTCCAGCTTAAAATCACAGCCTAAACACAGCTACCAAAAATTCCTTTCCATATAATCACTATATCACAAAGCAGTTTTTGAATGAGTGGAAAGATTGTGATAGCTCGCATTGTTATGCTGAGATGTTTATATACATTTATTTAGTTATTTATACCATACTTTTCCCCCAATGGAAACCCAAAGCAGCTTACAACATTGTTTCCCCCTCCCTATCTTCACAATGGGTTTACGAGGTAAGTTAGGCTGAGAGCTTTCACAGCAGAAGGGGGATTGAAACCTGTTTTTTTAGGGTTACCAACAACCTGGATTTTTTTTAAAAAAAAATGACCTGCCCCCTTAATAGAGGTTCAATGGGATGTTATTTAGTAGGTAATGTTATTTACCTCCATGCCATGAAAAGCTTCAGCTATCCATTCCCATTCGTTAAGCCTCTATTAAAAGGGCAGGACATTTCCCCCCTCGGATGCTGGCAACCCTAGTCATCCAGACCCTATTCTGACACTCTAACCACTCCACAATACTGTGTGTCTAGTAACTGGTATATCTTCAGTCTCAACTAATTAAGAATCAATGCAGTAACATTATGGAATGTAGAAGACATTTTTTTCACTTAGTTACAGCACACAGTCCAGAAGAGCTACAGTGTAAGCCTAAACAGAGTTACACCCTTGTTAGCAGCAGCCCCTGTATCACCTGAGTGGCATTAAGGGAGAAGCAGGCGGTACTTTAAGAAGTACTCCTGGTGAGATTAAACAAATGCCTGAAGAAAAGATACTAAAAGGCAGGTGGGAGTGTGTGCGCACATAACCACAAGAGTTTCAAATTCTCAGAAGTCAAACATAGAGGCAGAAAGTTAAAGTGTGAAAACTGATCTTCATATTTTCCGGATAAAGTAATTGTCACTAAATTGATGCAATTAAATTGGGTGGCTCTTTACAGTGAGCATCTGCATTCATACATGGGAATTTTGCTTAGAGATGAAGGCAAGTATTCAGAGTTGGTTTGATTATCTAGTGGACCAGAGGGCTGTCCATGAAATTGCTTGGTGCCTCTGAGGGAAGAAATAATAGATCTAAGGGCTACACAAAGCCATACTTAATGATACATCCCCCCCATTTGTATTAATCTGTTTACACTTAATGGATTGGAAACTTAAACAGTTTGTTCTCTGAACAAATTGTTAAGGAGAGGAATGAACTGTATCAGACTGTCATAGGTAAGCTTTAAACCAAAATGGGAGCTAGGAACAGCCTTCAGGATTGAGGTAGGAATGTAAACCTAGAGACAGCTGTTTAATGTTCCTTCTGTTGGTTTCTAATGGTCCCTGATGGTTCAAGAGAGACAGTAGTGGAGAACTGCCAGCCGGTTTTATGGTGCTGTTTTTTTTGGTGTTTAAAGTGATTCACAATATGCCACTCTTTACCTTCAGAAGTATTTTGGGTGCTAAAACTCATTCCCTAATCTTGTGAAAGTAATAATTAAGGAAAGACATATGAGCATCTACATCTGACCTTCTGCTTATCAACAAGCACCATTACCTGGGATTAAGGAGGAAGAAGAGCTTCTTGGTCAAAGGTAGGGCTGTGTTAAAGCACTGGTGGGCTCTGGGGAAACTATATACCAGTAGGCAATGCTCCCTCTAAGCTATGGAGTCTTGTGAGCAAAAATTCTACTTTGTGGGCAACTGGCATTAAAGCTGTGAGTGGGTGATTTGGCTACTACATAAATTAGTTTGCTCTGGAGCCATCCTTCCTGAGCTAAGACAAAAATGTGTGAGCCAGAGGCTAAAAAACTGTGAGCTAGCTCACACTAACTCAGCTTAGAGGGAACACTGCCAGTAGGACTCCTTGTTTACCTTTTAAAACTAGAAGCAACTGGAAAAATGTCTAATGAGGGAGATTAGCTACAGATTTATTTATGACAAACTTGACAGAATTTATGACACAGAAAAAGCCTTTAAAAACCCTCAGTGTTCCAACGAGAGCAGGCCAACTGTGTAGCAGCTATTGTTTCTCACAATTGCGTCAGCCCAAGTTTGAAACAATTCCGAAGCAGTAGTTTACAGCTGCTATTTAGATATGTACTTTGATGGTTTGACAAGACCATGAAAGCCAGTACTTGGGAGAATATGATCATGAGGTTAGATTCCCACAGACTAAAGCAAGGCTTCTCCCTGATGTGTGTGCCTTGGTATCCCACACAGAAAATTAAAAATGTGTGGAGACTGGATAGAGGGTTTTATTCTCTGAAAATGCCAGAATGCTTGTTGATCTGAAACCCTATACAGAGTCGGACCACTAGAGTTTTTCACTGTTTTGTACCTTTCAAAATGCCAACTTTCACAATGAAAACTGAACACAACTATTTGGTGCCCTATATTGTCAACTTTCTTCTCTAGCCTGCAGCCTAAAACACAGTTATATAAACCTGTCAACTAACAACAGGAATGAGATAAATAGGAGTTTTGGGGCATATTAAAAACTAATAGAATGTTATTCCTGCATACACCTTCATGGACTAGAGTTCACTTCAAATGCATTATGTAGGTGTGTGTAAACAAAGAAACAGCCGGATCAAGGGACCCTGAGGTATATAAATTATGTAAAATTAAAATCTAATTAAAAATACAGAGATAATTTATTAGATATGCTAAGCTACTTAACAGATGTAATGGATGGTGAGTTCCAGGGTTTCATAAGGTAATTAACACCTATCATGAGTACGAAATCCCAAGTCTTTGTTCAGCAGAGGTTTCCTTAATAATTTAAGAGGTAAAAGATCATTGAACACAAATTAAGTTGAGTCTGTAGACCAGTTCTCTTTGAATCACCATCTGTAGACAAAAATGCTACCCACAGCAGGGGAATGGTGGTGGGCTTTGCTCTGAGCCAGACTGAAGTGTGCGCTTCCAAAACAGAAGGTTCTACTAGCTTCTTCTTAATATACTTCTCTTAATATAGCCTAAAGAGGTATCAGTATTTTCTATCCTCCATGGCTGAAGCATGGGAGAAAGCAATAAGGGTTTGTATAGCACAGGGGGACATTTCTCCTGAGGTCACATCTCTATAGTGCGTAGCCAATTATTACTTTATGCATAGTTTTTTAAAAATAGTATATTGAATGTCATTTGATGTCATGGACAAGGAAGATGCTAATAAGAAGTTTGTTCTGGTAAAAAATTCTAGGGCAAGTTCAGTGATGTTTGCATTTTCTGTGGACATTTCCTTAAGTGTGTAATGCTTGCTCCAAATATCTTTCAGTACTCTTTTAAGCATTTCTTTTTCTTATCTGACTTGAGCCCACTGCATCTCAGAATTCCCAGCGGAAAGTGGGACCATTCACAGTGTTCTTTGTTGTGAGATGTTGGTGTCACCAGCTGGAGATAGCCAAAATTTACTGTGACTATCTACAGAGCAGAAACATCTTAGTGAAAACCATGGGGAATGATGTTATGTGGTAAAAATTCTTTACAATGAAAAGTAATATTGAGACAAACCCCTTAGAGAGTGTACATTCTTAGTGACAGGTATCTTCAGGCTAGTTTTTGGGTAAATTACACTGGGGGCATCAAGATGTTCAGAGCCAATGACTGTTGCAGAAAGGGACAGCTGTGACTAGTATATGCTTTAATAACAGGAAAGGGACTGTGAACTATGTTGGCAGAGTTTAAACATATAGAGGAATGGAGCACCAACTTTTTAAAGACAATAACTTGGCATATTAAAAAGAAATAAACTCTGATAGAACAGAGGAGATCGGATCTTCTTCAAGCAGGTGCACTATAGACCTTATATATTCCAACAGACTATACTACTGTGTATAGTGTGTACTATCTGTTGATGTATGGACTATTTCTGCATTATTTAACATGTCAATACTTGTGCTTTGTTTTAGATTTCTGCAATCCTAATCCTATTATACTATTTATTGGCTATACCAACCTGTTGATTGTATTGATTTACACCGTATAATCCACCTTGAGTCTCAGTGAGAAAGGCAGAGTATAAATAACATAAAAGAATCATAGAATCACCGAGATGGAAGGATCCATACAGGCCATCTAGTTCAACCCCCTACTCCATACAGGATTAGCCTAGAACATTCCTGATAAGTGTTTGTCCAGCTGCTGCTTAAAGACTGCCAGTGAGGGGAAGATCACTATATTCTTAGGCAGCTGATCCCACTGTTGCACAACTCTTACATGATGCAATTCCCCACTCCACCATATGAAGCCAGCTTGGTGACCTAGGGTAAGTTACAGTTCTCTCAGAGCTGTTCTCTCACGAGCAGTTATCTCAGAGCTCTCTCTGTAAATCAAAGTCATTAATTTATCCTATTCAATTAAACCCCTGTACAAAACATAACATCGAATTTCTTTTTTCTTTTCATTGGGCGAAGCATTATTTACAATACCTGGGCATCAAAATCCCGGTTGGTGACACCGATATAATACAAACCAATTTTTCTGATCTTCACAGAACGATCCAAACCCAGTTGACTTCATGGTCTTCGAAAATGTTTTCTTGGATGGACCGAATCAGTATAATTTGTTCTTTTATTTTGCCAAAATACTTATATCTCTTTAGAACGATTCCATGCTTTGTTGCAGAACACCAAATAAAGATTTGGCAGAAAGACTTTGATGCATTTATTTGGTCTAATAAACACCCGAGAGTAAACAAGTCTACAATGTCTAGACCGCTGAAACAAGGGGGAATGGCATCGCCTAATCTTCTCTTGTATTATAGAGCTGTGAGTTTAGCATCATGTATTAGACAATGCCACCAAGAGGACTGTCTGGATTGGGCATGGATAGAAACATACTCGAGTCAATGCCATAGGTTTCAAGAATTGCTATGGTTGGATAAAGCTTCACAGGCTTTTGTTAAAGTTGACTCATCCTATTTAAAATCCATACTTAAAATATGGTACAAAGTAAAACCTAAAATTATTCAATCTTTTTCTCAACTCGCTTGCTTCATGGGTCAGTCTTGGTTCCCTCCAGCGAAGGCCCAGCAGGCATTTGCCCTATGGAAAAAGACAAATATCAGCAGAATTATTTATTGTGTTCATAAAGGAAAACTTATGACCAAACAAGACCTTGAAAGAAAATATAAAATAATTATTCATTGGTATGAATATTTTCAGTTTAGACATCTTATAGAAAACTCTGCGTATCAGTTTTCAATACAAAAACCTCTCAATGATTTTGAACAGCTATTATATAAACCATACCAAAAATGTGGTTTAATACCCAAATTTATAAAATTCTGTTGATAGGTCAAAAACTAGAAGTGTTAACTTACCAAAAAGCTTGGGCTACAGATTTAAACTGTGTGATTACAGAAGATCAGTGGGAAGACATTTGGCAGGCTCAAAATAAGATGTCCAAATCAGTATATGCACTAGAGGCAAACTTAAAAGTTATATTAAGATGGTATATGACTCCGGTTAAACTAGCTCACATAATTCCAGGTTTAACCCCTTTTTGTTGGAAAAACTGTGAGGAACGTGCTACCTATATACACAACTGGTGGTCCTGTAAGCTAATTCAAGGATTTTGGATACAGATAGTACAATGCATAGGTAAACTCACCAATTACGACTTACCTTTAGATCCTGTGATTATTCTCTTGGGACTTTGGCCTGAAAACGGTCCACCTACAAAAAGGAGAAAATTAATAGGAATGCTACTTACAGCGGCCAAAATTCTTATAGCTAGATTCTGGAAAGATAAAGCAATTCCTACTGTAGTACAATGGGTGCATAAAGTTTGGGATCTGTTTATGTTAGATGTTTTTTCAGCCTATAAGGATTCATCCCACAATGAACAACTGTTCTATAATCCGCTAAGTTTTTGGTATCCTTTGGTAGAAAAGATAGAATTAGAATGTTTTGAATGGGAGGCTATTAAGGCTGCCAAATTCAAGCTTCTATTTTGTTGAGGCTTTATGGATACTTTCTACTGTCTTGTTAGTTCAAAGGTATTTGAATGTAAAGTTGCTTAAGAGACTGTATCTTCTTTGAAGTTACTGTTGATCAATTTATGAATATTGATTATATTAGTATACTGTTCTGTCAGTGACATAATTGCCATGTTATTCTTTCTTTCATTGTGTTGTTTTGGTTTCAAAACTGGTCAAATCAAAGTATATCATGTTTTGTTGCAGCCATTTTAAATTGTAACACTAAACTTAATTAAAAAAAAAATCTCAGAGCTCTCTCAGCCTCACCTACCTCACAGACTGTCTGTTGTGGAGAGAGGAAGGGAAGGAGATTGTAAGCTGCTCTGAGACTCTGAGTGAAGGGCGAGGTACAAATCCATCTCTTCTTCTTCTTCTGGACAAACTGAACTTCTTTAATTCATTCTGACTCATGTTGTTGTTCAGTCACACAGTTGAGTCTGACTCTTCATGACCCCATGGACCACATCACACCAGGTCCTCCTGTCTTCTGCCGTCCTCCCAAATTTGTTTAATATCACGTTTGCAGGGCTGGCCTGCTCACTAGGCGAACTAGACTTTTGCCTAGAGCAGGCCGATCATGAGGTGTCGAACTGCGCCCCCCACCAAAAAACCCCTGCCTTGTGTGCTGCGTCGCCCCCTGACCCCGGCCACCCTGACCCCAGCCACCCTGACCCCTGCATCACCCCCTGACCCCAGCTGCTACCTCCTCTTTCTCCCCCCAGCCATCTTCATCCTGAACTGCCCTGCTGGCCACTGCCCTCCCCCGCCAAAGGCCCCCCGCCAAAAGCCTCTTCAGCTGCTGCTGCCACCTCCTTCTCCCCTGATGTGACAGACCGCCCTCCCTCCTTCCGCCCAGGCTGCCCTCCCTCCTTCCGCCCGGGCTGCGATCCCTCCTTCTAAGTTGCACCCGGGCCATGTCAGAGCAGCCCCTTTCCTTCCTTCTGGGCCGCCCTCCCTCCTTCACAGTTTGTGAATCACAAATACCTCCACCCACATACTCCTAGTGTGACCCCTGTTCCTGTTGGTGAAGTGGCACTTGGACTTGTCCTGGACCAGGAAATGGGCTCCTGCAGGGCCAGAAGGTTTTTTTTTTGGCAAAACAGAGCGAGGGGCCCCATGAGCTGGCCAGTCAGGTGGGAGCGGCACCCCCCATGCCTCCGTCTCCCCCCAGCTGCTTGGCCATCGGGGCCCAGCCCAGAGCAGATTTGTTTCCCCATGTGCACCCCCACACTTAGAAATCGGACCAGTGAGGGAGGAACTGTGGGGCATCTTGTCGGGGGGGAGAAGGGAAGAATCTCTGCCCTGCTCTATTCACTATTGTTACCAACCCCTCAGGAGATCTCCTGGAATGACAAGGGACCTCAAGACTGTTGGAAGTGAAGGACTGGGCACTATCCCCTGCCTCATCCTCCAGACTGCCTGGCAAGAGAGTCAGATAGCCAGAGAGGCAATAACCCTGTTTTCTTCCTGTGTTTACTCTTCTGCCTTTTGATATGTAGATTGTACTCCCAGGGATGTGGGAGGAATTAACCCTTTCCCCTATGGTGCTGTCCTAAGGTAAATCATGAGACGCATGAGTGCACCGTTATCAGGTACTGCACATCATCAGGTCTATCTGATGACTGAGGGGGGACATGATAGAGGTCTGTAAAATTATGCATGGGGTGGAGAGAGTGGACAAAGAGAACTTTTTCTTCCAACTCAAGGGCTTCCAATGATGGACAGTAGGTTCAGGATGGACCAAAGGAAATACTGCTTTACACAGAGAGTGATTCAGATGTGGAATTCACTGCCAGAGGTGTAGTGATGGCCACAGGAATAAACAGCTTTAAATCAGGATCAGAGTGATTCATGGATGATAAGTCTATTAATGGCTACCAACCATGGTGACTGAGGGGAGTGCAGAGTTTGCACAGAGGAAAGTCTTCCTTCTCTACAGGCCCTACCTGGAGGTTGGCAATTGGTGGGCGCACCAGGGGGGGGTCACCAGAAGGTAGCCTCACCTAGTGTACAAAAAACCTGGAGCCGGCCCTGCATGTTTGTTGCATCGATAACACTGTCTAATAATCTCATCCGTTGCTGTCCCCTTTTTCTTTTACCTTCAATCATTCCCAATATCCAGGTCTTCTCCATTGAGTGCTCCCTTCTCATTTGGTGGCCAAAGTATTTGAGCTTCAGCTTCAGTATCTGGCCTTCCAGGGAACAGTCAGGGTTGATTTCCTTTAGGATTGACTGGTTTGATCTCCTTGCAGTCCCAGAGACTCTCAAGAGTCTTCTCCAGCACCATAATTCTTTGGCGCTCAGCCTTCCTTATAGTCCAGCTCTCGCAGCCATACATTACCCCTGGGAATACCATTGCTTTGACTATATGGAAGTTAGTTGACAGTGTGATGTCTCTACTTTTTATTATGCCGTCTAGGTTTGCCATAGCTTTCTTCCCAAGGAGCAGGAGTCTTTCAATTTCATGGCTGCAGTCACCGTCTGCAGTGATCTTGGATCCCAGGAACGTGAAGTCTGTCACTGCTTCCATGATTTTCCCTTCTATTTGCCAAGGAGTGATGGGGCAGGATGCCATGGTCTTAGTTTTTTTTATGTTGAGCTTCAAGCCAACTTTTGCACTCTCCTCTTTCACCCTCTGCCACTAGAGTGGTATCATCTGCATATCTGAGGTTATTGATCTTTTCCCCAGCAATCTTAATTCCGGCTTGTGATTCATCCAGGCCAGCATTTCGCATGATGTACTCTGTATATAAATTAAATAAGTAGGGTGACAATATACATCCTTGTTGTACTCCTTTTCCTATTCTAAACCAATCAGTTGTTCCATATCTGATTCCAACTGTTGCTTCTTGACCCTTATACAAGTTTCTCAGGAGACATACGATGTGCCTATGTTAAAATACTGTTGGGGCTAACACACACATGTTGCTGGGGATCTGATGCCTGGATCCCAAAATCTGTATTTGAGCTGCAAAATTTGGGATGCTAGCGAATTTCTGATCATTGCTAGTTTGGCTTGAAAATCCCCATTTTGATTTTGCTCCTCCCTGTGACTCTGCTTTCATGTCAGCTTCTGATTGCTTGTGCCTTTTTTTTTTGGTAAAACAAACTTTTTAATGTAATCCATACTTCAGTTATATAAATGGCATATACTGTATTAGGGTTGCCAGCTCTATGTTAGGAAATACCTGGAGATTTAGGGTATGCAGCCTGAAAAAGGCAAGGTTTGAATATGAATTATTAGTTATCTGTTTATTAAATTATGTATTATTTGTCTAGGAGTTCGAGAAGATGATAGTAATTGTTTAACAAGCAAACACTGGCAATGAATAAGAAAATAATTTTATTTATATTAAGTATACACCGGCAGTGCCATATAGTATAATCGGAAGGAATAGTTTGTATACCATTCCAAAGTTGTATGATATTTCTGTTGTAAACATGTTATGTGGAAAATATTAAAATATAATTTTTTTAAAAAGCAAGGTTTAGAGAAGGAGATATTTCAGTGGGGTGTATAGTGCCACAGAGTCCACCTTCTCAAGTGGCCATTTTCTCCAGGTGACATGATCTCAGTCACCTGGAGATCAGTTGTAAGAGCAGGAGATCTTCAGCCACCAGCTGGAGGTTGGCAACCTTATCTGCACTAATGGTTCTAGGGCTTAAAGAAGCCATGTATTATTGGGGAAGTGTTTCAGGAGGGTTAACCTACCCTTCCCCTGTGTGCCATGGCCCTGACCTATATACCAGTACTGGGTAAGGAAATTCCTAGAGTTTTGGGGCAGAGCCTGGGGAGGCCAGAATTTGGGGATGGGAAGGGAGCTCAGCAGGAATGTGGTGCCACAGAGTCCACCCTCTGAAGCTGCCAATTTTCTCCAGGGGAACTGATCTCTGAGGATATCAGTCATAATTTCGGGAGAACTTCAGACCTCACCTAGAAGCTAGCAGCCCTGCCCACCTCATGTAGCTGCTCTTTATAGCTAAAACAGACATCTAGGAATTCCATCATGGATTCGCCAGGATCACATGTTGTGACGGACTTAAAGATCTGGGACCAGCAGAGAGTAAACACAGAACACTGCTGAGTCACATGACAGAGTGAGGAGGGGGCCATTTAGCTCGGAACCCTCAGTGATTGGCAGATAACAGAAAAAAAGGTTCCGTTGGGAATGGGCAGTTGAGGGAAGCTGCGAAGGAGTTTGGTGTGACAGAGAGCGGAGAAGAAGTCTGTCAGAGAACTGAAGAAGCTCTCTGTGGAAGAACGTTGTTTACTGAGTTCCTCAGAAGGAAGGGGACAGTGACCAGACGGTTAAAACTTAACACAGCATAGTCACACACCATTGAGACCTCTCTCCTTAAAAAGGAACTGGAGGTGGTTTAGAAAGGGCTAAAGGACGGTCTGGCAGGAGTCTGGAAAGCTGGCTTGGTGACCAGGGAGACCCAGAGGGACCTGTTCGAGAAAGCCCAAGGAAAACCACAAAGCAGTTGCGGGAGAGGAGGAGTGTAAGCGTGTTTAGAGAACTGATGAACATCTATGTATGAACTGAAAGTAGTAAACATACCGCCTAAGTGAACGTAAGGGCAAACGTTTAGCCTGAAAGGAAACAAATTGTCCTCTGTATATATCTTCCATCCCCCTGTTGAGTTTTCTGAAAATAAAGTACTATTCTATTTTGAAGTGGACAAGCCTTGGTGCCTGACTCTTAACAACAAAAAGCAAATATACCTAGCAGTGGTCCTCAACAGATATATAAAATCAAAACAATTACCCCGAAGACACATTTAAAAGTTTGCTTAGAGAACTGGTCAGAAGAAATCAGCAGCAGCTTTGACCAGTTGCCACACGCAGACCTCACAGTATTGTCAATATAGAAGGGGCATGTGTCATACATGTACTTTGGGCTTACTGATGTTTAGCAACCAGGTGGCAAGGATACATGGAGAAGGTTGGTGGGGTACACTTTTGTTCTAAAGATAAATTCCCCTGCTATGATGGCGGCTGAAGCCTTTCCTGCCCATGCAGATGCTAAGATCTTGTTTGGTGAAGAGAAAATGCATTGTACCAAAGACTAAGGGGTTTAATACCTAAGTTGTACACAAAAAACACTTTTAGTTGACTACCGCAGGCTGTAAGAAGCATTTCTAGAAGTTGTATCCTCAGTTGGGTTAGCTTCTTTTACCATTTTTCCTATTTATGACTCATTTTGACATAATATTAATTGCACCAGACATTACTAGCTCTGTAGTATGTTTGTGGCCTTCAGGTCTAAACTAATTTATATGGCCCTTTGTTCATTTTCTGTGCTTGCAATGTCTAGCAAAAGTCCCACTGATAATTGAAGTCTAGAGCTTTATGAGCCTGTAGTTCAAGGCTTAGGTACATTTTCTTTATTAAACTCTCAGAGCTCTGTAGAAGGCAAATAACACCATGAGAATATCTTTTACTGTTCATTTTATGAGGCTGTTTATTCTGGATACACGTGTATTGCAACCTGATTGCTTTCTGAACTTTGAGTTCCCTTTGAGCAACCCAAAATGTTACATAGCAAATTTGTTTGCTGTGCATACCTGTGTTTAACACAGCACACATACAAAATGTGAATGATGTATACATAGGCACATGTATAATTAAAGATCTATATAGCTGTGTTTGTGAGAACTGATCAAATCAGGTTTTCAGCATGCATACACATGGATGTTTAAAGACACACATACGCATATTTTTAAATACTCATTTAAGTACACATTTGCTTCATTGTATGCTTCCTGAATCGTGAAGCACTGCCCTTCAACCCTGCTCTGAAGGTGCATGCATTATTTTTATTTGCTATGACAAATTTGGCAATGTGAATCTCTGTAATCACAAACATTCTGTGTGATCATTTTATCCCTGGAAGGTTTCATGCAAATGTATGGAATGACTTTCTTGAATAATCCTGGAAACAGTTATGTATATGGGCAGCTCAGAGAACATGAAAAGCAGATTGCAAGAAAAGGAATGAAGATAAAACAGAATTCACAAGGGTGATATGTATACACTCGAGAATGCCCGGTCCAAGGGGTTGTTTGATTCAGGGTCATAAATGGGTCTATTGGGGGGGGGGGGAGAGAGAGAGAGAGAGAGAGAGAGAGAGAGAGAGAGAGAGAGAGAGAGAGAGAGAGTTTCAGTTTTATTAAAAGGTATCTGTGCACCCATGACAGGTGATCCATGATTCCTCTGTCTGTTCTGCATTGTTCCAAATAGTCAAATTGGTGTCTACTTCCCATGATAGATGTCCCTGAAATTCTTCCTAGTATTCAATGCAGGGTTCCAAAACAGAAATGTCATAATTAGTTCCTGGAATCATATTTTGCGAAACTTTCCTAGGTTTGTGAACTTGGAAGCATTTATTAAGCTCATGTAAGATTACTAAATATAGGAGACAGAAAAATAAGCCATCCTGGGATCAATGCTTCCTCTAAGTTGTGGAGTCTTGTGGGCAAAAATTCTACTTTTTGAGCTACTGGCATTAAAGTTGTGAGTGAGCAATTTGGCTACTGCATAAATTACTTTGCTCTGGAGCCATCCTTCCCGAACTAAGACAAAAATGTGTGAGCTGGAGGTTAAAAAAACTGTGAGCTAGCTCACACTAACTCAGCTTAGAGGGAACACTGCCTGGGATCCTGGTAAAGCATCCATCTCTTGCTGCAGACCCACTACAACAATGGTCTTGGGGGCTCTTGTATTGTTTTGACTTGGTTTGGATGGAAGGGGAATGTATTAACCCCCAAAATACCTTTATTTTGAAAGGTAAACATAGTTTGTTTTTAGATATTTTAAACCTTATTTTCAGGGTCATATGGTAATCCTAATTCTTACAAAGGGATAATGTATGTGTCTAGATGTTACCATTTCAGGCTGGATGATTCAAATGATTGAATCCTCCCTCTCACTTCCCCCTACACATACACATGCACACCAAAGAATTCATGTACATGGAAAACTAGTATGGTCTGGGAAAAGCTGGACTAGATGTCTCCTGACATTTTGAGAGCTATTCTAAGCTGTTCTACTCAAACTCCTACTCAGCTTTATTCAACAGAGTTTACTGCTAGGAAAAGGTCTAAGTGATCTTGGCTAGTATCATGCTGTGTTTTTCTGTGCATAGAGATTTTTTTAATCATGGAAAAGTGTCAGTATATGTATGGTTGATTGGGACTCCTGATGTTAATTGTATTACTGCCTGGTTAATAGTACTGTAGATGTGTCTTATCCCTTTGCATGACAGTAACTCACTTTCAGAATTTTTATACTGGAAAATTGAGTCAGAAATATTCTAGAACACAAAAATCAAAATCCTATGGACCATCCTCTTACAGTCTTCAGTGGTACAATCAAGAAACATGTTTACCACCTCATCCTCTGATTGCTGGGTTTAGGTCTTCAAAAAGACCAGAACTTGCAATGATGCATGATGGAGGAACAAACATCTGTGGGGTGGAGAAGCAGAGTAAACATAGATAAATGCTGGAGGTATTAGCAAGTACGCGTTGTGCATATACTATTAACAATATTTTTGCATAGCTACGTTGAGTCCAGTGGACTTGATCCACGGAGAGGTTGCAAAGAATGGAAAATGGTAAGATGAACTGCTGCTTGACGTAGTATATGATTTTGACAGCATTAAAAATGAGAATAGAAATCTAGCCCACCTTACATAAGAACATAAGAGAAGTCAATGTTGAATCAGGCCAATTGTCAGGTAGCCCTGCCATGATGGATGGAAGGGAGGGAGGTGGGCTCTGGGCGCCTTAGTGGCGTGACAGGCGGGAGGTTGGAATCCGGGGAGTTGTTGATTTACGCCTAGGGTGTGAGAATGGAATGTGGCTCTATTACCCCTATCTCTTGCAGCCTAGACATTCTGACCTTGACAAGTCAGGCTGCGCGCTTCACTATCGCTGGCATAGATGTAGCTTGCTGTGAATAATGGGGGCGGTGGGAATTTCATTAGCGTAGTAACTTTCGATTTCCCAGTCGCATGTTATTCTTTGTATGGTAGAAGGGGGGGTCCCCATTCACCCCCTTCCCTGTATAACCGCTTGCTTTCTGTAACCAAGTCATTCTGAACAAGATACCTGTTCCAGTGATCTATCTATTGCAGCTTAATAAACGCTATCCTTGCTTGCATCACAAGGCCTGGTGTTTTTGCTGACTAAGTTAGGACTTCTGACACCAATGGCCCATCTGGTCCAACACTCTGTCACACAGTGGCCAAAATATACCAGGTGCCATCAGGAGGTCCAGCAGTGGGACCAGGACACTAGAAGCCCACCCACTGCTGCCCCCTCCAGCACCAAGAATAGAGTGCATTACCTGCCCCAGACTGAGAATTCCCATCTATACCCTGTGGCTAATAGCCACTGATGGACTTCTGCTCCATATGTTTATCTAATTCCCTATTGAAACTGTCCATACTTGTAGCTGCCACCACCTCCTGTAGCAGTGAATTCCATATGTTAATCACTCTTTGGGTGAAGAAGTATTTCTTCTTATCTGTTCTAACCCGACTGTTCAGCAATTTCATGGAGTGCCCACGAGTTCTTGTATTGTGAGAAAGGGAGAAAAGTACTTCTTTCTCAACCTGCTCAATCCCATTCATAATCTTATAAACCTCGATCATGTCACCCCTCAGCCGTCGTTTCTCCAAGCTAAAGAGCCCCAAGCGTTTTAACCTTTCTTCATAGGGAAGGTGTTCCAACCCTTTTATCATTCCAGTTGCCCTTCTCTGCACTTTTTCCAATGCTATAATATCCTTTTTGAGATGTGGCGACCAGAACTGTACACAGTATTCCAAATGAGGTCGCACCAATGATTTATACAGGGGCATGATGATACTGGCTGATTTGTTTTCAATTCCTTTCCTAATAATCCCCAGCATAGCGTTGGCCTTCTTTATTGCAACTACACACTGTCTAGATATTTTCATTGAGTTATCTACTACGACTCCAAGATCTCTCTCTTGGTCCGTCTCTGCCAGTTCAGACCCCATCAACGTGTATTCATATTTAGGATTTTTGGCTCCAATGTGCATCACTTTGCACTTGGCCACATTGAACCCCATTTGCCATGTTGACGCCCACTCACCCATCCTCGACAGATCCCTTTGGAGTGCCTCACAATCCTCCCTGGTTTTCACCACCCTGAACAACTTCTTGTCATCTGCAAATTTAGCCACTTCACTGCTTACTCCCAATTCCAAATCATTAATAAACAAGTTAAAAAGCATCGGACCGAGTACTGATCCCTGTGGTACCCCACTGCTTACCACCCTCCACTGAGAAAGTTTCCCATTTATACTCACTCTCTGTTTCCTATTTATAAGCCAGTTTTTGATCCACAAGAGGACTTGTCCTTTTATCCCATGACTACTGAGCTTACTTAGGAGCCTTTGATGAGGAACTGTATCAAAAGCTTTCCAGAAGTCAAGGTAAATAATATCTATTGGGTCCCCCTTGCCCACATGTTTGTTCACTCCCTCAAAAAACACTAACAGGTTAGTGAGACAAGATCTTTCCTTACAGAATCCATGCTGAGTCTGCCTCAATAGTTTTTGTTCATCAATGTGCCTACTAATTCTTTCCTTATTAACAGTTTCCACCAACTTACCCGGTATTGATGTCAGACTGACTGGCCTGTAATTTCCCGGATCTCCCGTGGAGCCCTTTTTAAAGATGGGAGTGACATTAGCTACCGTCCAGTCCTCAGGAATGGAGGCAGATTTTAAAGAAAGATTACATATTTTTGTCAGGAAATCCACAAGTTCACATTTGAGTTCTTTCAGAACTCTCGGATGAATGCCATCCGGGCCTGGTGATTTGTTAGTTTTTAAATTGTCCATCAGTCAGAGGACTTCCTCTCTTGTCACCGCAATCTGATTCAGGTCTTTCAACCCCCCTCCCGAAATTGGTGCTTCTGGAGTGGGCAAGCACTTCTCCTCTTCCACAGTGAAGACAGAGGCAAAAAATGCATTCAGCTTCTCAGCCATTTCCCTATCATCCTTCACTACTCCTTTTACCCCTTGGTCATCCAAGGGCCCCACTGCCTCCCTGGCTGGCTTCCTACTTCTAATGTATTTGAAGAAAGCTTTATTGTTGGCCTTTATGTTTTTTGCGATATGCTCCTCATATTCCCTTTTTGCTTGCCTGATCACAGACTTGCATTTTATTTGCCATAGTCTGTGTTCCCTTTTATCAACCTCACTAAGACTAGCTTTCCACCGCTTAAAGGAATCCTTCTTACCTTTTACAGCTTCCATTACTTTATTTGTTAACCATGCAGGCTTTTTTCTATACCTATTTGTGCCTTTCCTAACCTGCAGTATATATTTTTTCTGAGCTTCTAGGATTGTATTTTTAAATAGTCTCCAAGCTTCCCCAATGGTTTTGACCTTCTCCACTCTTCCTTTCAATTTCTTCCTCACATGTCCCCTCATACCAGAGAAGTTACCCCTTTTAAAGTTAAAAGTGGTCGCGTCAGTCTTTTTGGGCAACTCCCTATCTGTACAAATGTTAAACTCAGTGACATTATGGTCACTGTTCCCAAGTGGTGCAATCACTTTTACATCTCTCACCAGGTCTTGGGTGTTACTTAAGACCAAGTCCAGGATCGCCTCTCCCCTGGTAGGATCTGTGACCATCTGTTCCATAGCACAGTCATCGGGAGTGTCTAAAAACTCAATCTCTTTTTCCCGACTAGAACTCATATTGACCCAATCAATGTATGGGTAGTTAAAGTCGCCTATTACAACACAGTTATTTGGTCTAGCCACTATCTTTAATTCATTCATCATTTTATAATCCTCCTCTATCTTTTGATCTGGTGGGCGATAACAAACTCCCACTGTTAAGCCTCCTTTTGGACCCACTATTTCAACCCACAGCATTTCCAGAAGCGAATCCAATTTTCTTACCCTCTCAATCTTAGTAGACGGTATACCCTCTCTGACATACAGAGCCACCCCACCTCCAACCCTTCCCCCCCATCCTTCCGATCTAATTTATAACCAGGAATCACCGTATCCCACTGATTTTCCTCATCCCACCAAGTTTCTGAAATACCCACAATGCCTATTTCCCCCCCCAACACCAAGCATTCCAACTTCCCGATTTTATCTCCGAGACTTCTAGCATTTGTGTATAAACACTTATAGTTTCCCATGCTTGTTAAGCCCACAGCCTTCCTCTTGCTGCCTCGAGACCTTTCCAGGCAGTTCCTATCATTAGCCACAGTCTCAGTGGATAATTTTAAGCCATTTCCTTGTACAAAAGTAATAGCTACCCCTTCATCTCTTTGAGATGAGCCATCCTGAACCAGAGACTTTTAATCTCCTGTCGGCTTTCCCCCATTATTCAGTTTAAAAACTGCTCTGCCACCTTTTTGATTTTGAGCGCCAGCAGCCTGGTTCCTTCTCGGGACAAGTGGAGTCCGTTCCTTTTATACAGCTCCCTCTTGTCCCAAAAAGCATCCCAGTGCCTAACAAACTTGAACCCTTCCCCCCTACACCACCGTCTCATCCACACATTGAGACTCCTGATCTGTGCCTGTTTCTCCGGCCCCACGTGTGGAACCGGTAGCACTTCTGAGAAGGCTACCTTGGAGGTCCTGGCCTTGAGTTTCCTGCCCAGCAGCCTAAATTTCTCCTCCAGGACCTCACGACTGCATTTCCCCACATCGTTGGTGCCGACGTGCACCATGACCACTGGCTCCTCCCCAGCACTATCTACCAGCCTATCTAAAACACGCATAATGTCCGCTACCTTCACACCAGGCAGGCAAGTCACCATACGGTCAGTACGCGGGTTCGCCACCCAGCTGTCTACCAAGAGCCCCCCTCCCACCCTTCCCAGGGACGGTTCCTTGGTACGAAAGGATACCCGTTCACCAGCTGAAGAAGAGGTCCCTTCTGAGGGCACATTCCCCTTATCCTCAGCATGGTGCCCCATTTCCCCTTGACCCTCATGCTCCCTGGCAGCAGCTGGGCTGCCAGATCCAGAGTGGGACATATCTAACAAGTCCCCGAGAGTCTTCTCCGTGCACCTAACTGACTGTCTCTGCTTCTCCAGGTCAGCCACTTTGGCCTCAAGGGAGCACACTCGCTCCCTGAGAACCAGGAGCTCCTTGCACCGAGCACACACCCAAGACTTCTGACCAGTGGGCAGATAGTCATACATGTGACACTCCATGCAAAACACTGGATAGCCCCCAACCCCCTGCTGGCATTCTGGCTTCATAATTGTTTTTAAACAAATACTTTTCTATAACCCCCCTTTTAAAACCCTTTGTATTTATATGGTTACTGTTGTAGAAGTCTACTTACCTTACTGGGAACCCAAGGAGCCAAGGTCCCTGGCTTTCTGGCTCTTCTTGGGCTTCTTACAGAGCCCCTAGGCTGAGAGTCCCTAGGCTAAGAGCCGCAGGCCAAGAGCCTCACCCTTTTGCTCTCACTCTTCGGCTCGTGCCGAAGTGCAGCTTGCCTATAAATCTAATTCAATGGTCTTTTGCTAATCTGCAGCTAAGGACTTGTATGAAAACTCTCTTCAGAGATTAGGAGGGATAATAGGGTATAACAGAAATGGCTCTAAAGCCTCTCAAGCACAGTAATCTTGTAATTCATCTGGTAGGCAAAAAGGAAGTGCTGACTGATTACTCTCTGAACTACTCTGGCCTAAATTTTCTTTAAAATACTATTTTAGATCTAACCTGGCATAGTTAGAATGTCTATTTCATAACTTTTCATATGATTTTAGGATTTTATTCACTCCCTTTGTCTGCTGTGTTGGTTTTCTCTTGTCAGGGTGTTCATAACTTGGGGAACATTCTAAAATGTAACCTTCCTTTCCTGCAGTTGTTGAGGTGAAGTCCATCCTGTTACATCATGCTCCTGCAGTTGAGAACCAGGCTTCAGAGCCAATTTTTTTTATTAATAATAATTCTATTGTGTATAGAACTTTTTAAAGTATAAAGGACATTTTAATATGTGTTACATCCATTTTCCAGAGAACCCCGTAAGATATGTTTCTATCCCTTTTTACAGACAGAGATGAAAATTTCCATTAAATCTATGAATATCAATTGCTCAGTCAATTTCCAATTTAATCTCAGTATTTTATTTACTTTATCTCCCTGCTATAAATATCCAAAGCAAGATACAAAAATGCGGAAACCATTAAATCCATTTCAACAACCATAACTTAACAAAACAGTACATAGCAATTTCCAGTATTCTTACAGCTGAAAGGACAAGCCTATAAAACATTTTATTGAGTTCCATTTGACTCAGACAGAAAAAGCTTGCTGAAAAAGAATAGCTTTGAAAAGTTTGGAAACAGTCTAAAGAGAGTTTCCTACATTCCTCCTTGGGGAGATTGTTCCTTTTGTGTAGCAGATTAAACAACAAACACCCAGTTCTGTTTGACTGAAGGCCTCTTTATTAACAGTACCTGTAGGGCAGGTAACTTGCCTATTGGGATAAGGAGTAACAATACTTAACTAAGCTGTTTCTAGAGCTTTTGGCCAGGATTGTCCTGGCTTGGTTCTCCAGATACTTAGTAGGCCTTGCATTCCCGCAGGCTGCTGGCAGGAAGACTGAGAAGCACTAAGTCCCTCCTACTTGCTCTGAGGCCTACTGGAACAGCCCCTTAACGAGGAAGTACACAACAGTTCCATTTGGTAAGGGCAATTATCGAGAACGTTATTGATCTTACAGAGGATAACCACAGTTCCCGCTAGGAGGCCATTTCTGGATAGGCGTTCTGCATAATTCACCATGAATAGGAGAACTACCTCGTTCAGCTCTGTTGATTACACGTGAGGCAAGCTCCTGATCAGATCTCCTCAATGGTTGTTCATCTGCTTTACACCTGTTCGGTAGCCTCTTGTCCTACAAGGCCAGGAAGCTGCAGATTGTGGCTGCTTTTGCCCAGTTGAGAACTAAACTGTCTTCATTTTATATATCCCTGTGAATCATTTATAGGAATTACTTGTATTGTAAAGCAGGAATTCCATCTTTGTGGCTGAGCAGTCAGATGCATCCATTAAATGACAAATGTTGGCTAGATTGTATTGCCTGCACTTGATTTTCTTTGCAATATGAAATACCCAAAGCAACACAGAGCCTTGTGGCTTCTGAAACACTAATATATTTTTGCCTTGATTTAGATGAGCTAGAGCAGCTTTATGTAGGGTTGCCAGCTCAGGGTTGGAAAATACCTGGAGACTTTGGGGGTGGATCTGGAAGAGGGCGGGGTTTTGGGAGTGGAGGGACCTCATCATGGTGCAATGCCACAGAGTCGACCCTTCATAGCAGCCATTTTCTCCAGGGGAGCTGATCCCTGTCAGCTGGAGATCAGTTGTAAAAGTGGGAGATCTCCAGGCCCCACCTGGAGGCTGGCAACCCTAGCTTTATGTGAAACTATGAAGCTGCCATATTCATCCATCTAGTGCTGTTCTATCTATTCTTGCCTGGCAGTGGCTCAACAGAATCTCTGGCAGAGAAGAGTCTTTTTTCTGAACCCTGGCTAGCATGAGTCTTTAACTGTGACCTTCACATAAAGGTCTCCTCTATCACCGGGCCATCACTACTTTGTCAAATGCATGAAGGGGGCAGCAGTGGGAGGGCTTCTGGTGCCCTGGCCCCACTGCTGGACCTCCTGATGGCACCTGGTATATTTTGGCCGCTGTGTGACAGAGTGTTGGACTAGATGGGCCATTGGCCTGATTCAACATTGGCTTCTCTTATGTTCTTATGTTCTTATGAACTGGACTCAGGTTCATGAAAGCTCAGATCATAATGCATTTGTTAGTCATGAAGGTGCCACAAGACTCTTGCAGCTGAAAGCACACACACTGGGTGTGTTCAGACACGCCGTTTAGTCCACTTTCGGCACACTTCAGGAATGGATTTTATGTGCATGTTCACATACCCAACATCTGTGCACCGTCCCCAGCCATCGCTTTCCGGATCAAACCCCCTTTAAAATGGAGCATTCTGATACCACTTACCCAAGTGGTGTTTTCCTGATTCTCCAGTTTCAAGCCGCACTTTTCTGATGTCTGATCACTCATCAAGCCACTTCTGGGTGCTTCAACCCCCTCCCCTCTGGAAAGCTGCCTCAGGCTTCCGCTTTTAGTCTGCCATTTTTTTTAATGCCTTGGCGTTGTGTGCTTGGACAGAGCTCTGCTCCTAAGTTAATAAAATAAACGTTTAAATGGTGCCTAGTTTAAGCATTTAGATGAGTCCGGGATCTCAGGGAAGCCAGTTTTGGGATAAAAGTTTAAAGAGAAGTGTTCATTTAAAGTTTAAAGGGACGTGTGGAAATCACTGTTCTGTGCACACATGAAAATTTTAGCTCTAGAGATGGCTGCCTGTGCACATGCTCAAACTGAGAGGTAAAAAAACAAACCCACCTGCGTGTGGACGGCGGGGAGGTCTGTGTGATCACAATTCTCCTGGTTAACACCCCCCCTGCATTGGGACCGGAGCAATTTAAACCATTCCAGCATGCCGTCTGAATGCACCCACTGGGTGCAGTCAGACGGGCCGTTTAGTCCGCTTTCAGCTCGCTTCAGTAATGGATTTTATGTGCACGTTCACACTCCCAACATCTGCGCACCATCCCCAGCCATCGCTTTCTGGCTCAAACCCCCTTTAAAATGGAGTATTTTGTTACCAGTTGCCCCAGTGGTGTTTTCCTGAATCTCTGGTTTCGAGCCACAGTTTCCAATGTCTGATCGCTCCTGCAGTGTCGAGCCACTTCCAGGTGCCTCAACCCCAATTCTCTCTGGAAAGCTGCTGCGGAAGCCCGAGGCTTCTGCTTTTCGCTCGCCATTTTTTTTAAGCATTGGCGGTATGCGCATAGGCGGAGCTCCATCACCGCGTTTAGAAAACAGACATTTAAACAGTCACTTGTTTTAGCGTTTAGATGAGTTTGGGATCTCATGGAGGCCATTTTTGGGTCAAACATTTAAAGGGAAGTCTTTTGTTGGAGGGGTTGGATTGATTCACCCTGGTAGTTCTGTGCATGTGCCATGATAGTTCCCCCCCCCCTTCTATGGAGGGGCACCTATGTGCATGTGCAAACTGAGGAAAAATTTAAAAAACCTGCCGACACACGCTCCTGTGCATCAGTATTGTAGATGCCGGGGAGTGACGTGACTGCGTGGTGAGGCGGGATAAGGGAGGTGAGTGTGATCACAACTATCCAGATCAAATATAATCCAGTTAGAACTGGAGCAGTTTAACCCACTCTCAGCATGCCGTCTGACCGCACCCACTCACTATTCTTCTGGAATATAAAAAAAGCAGAGTGACAGGGTGACCTCTCTAACTCAGACAGATGGAGAGTTGTTGAAAATTCACAGGGAGCAAAAAGAATTAATTTCTGTGGTTTTGAGGAAGTAATTGTGCTGACTGAATAAGGATGGTACATTTCACACCTCTTGGGAACATCTAGATGAATGTTAGGTCTGTATCCATTATTACAGCCACATAGCAGTTGCAACAGTAAATCATGTAGAAACAGCTATTGTCTCTTATTAGAGGCACCAAATCGAAAGGTTTATTATGTTTACTACCACAATCTTGAAATTTGATTGGCAGTCACAAATATGATCCCCACTAGTATAAAAAGGTTAGAAGTTTTGGTTTCATAACCCTATGATGAAGTTACAAAAAGACATTGCTTTAAGTACGTGAGTAGTTTTACTATAGTTATTGCTATTATTTACAGGAGAAAAGCACACACACAGGTATCCATGGTAGTGTTATCTTGAATGTACTTGACAAGATTTATATGAATGTTCACATCGTTAAAAAATGTTATGTTGGATGATAAATATAATATCCCTTTTTCTCTTTGAAGTGCCCGTGAGTCTTACCTAGAGATACTGTTGAAGTGGATTTTCCCCCAGTAAGAAATTATAGAATTAGAAATAAGTGACCTTCAAGGGGGGCAACGGATTCCACTTCTCCTCTATCCTGTTCCCCATTGCCACACATTTACATCTTTAGCTTAAGAAGTAACCCCTGCTCAAAATTGGACTAGCTCTGATTGAATTTTGGTTGTTCTTGTTAAAATGTTAGTTTGGATAAGGAATGTACTGTTTGTTTATGCTTTGATTTAGTAGTTGCTTATGTTAGGATAGGGCTGCGGTGGCTCAATGTTTAAGACACTTAGTTGCAGACCAGAAGGTCAGTAGTTTGGCAGTTCGAGACCTTAGTGCCATGTGACAGAGTGAGCTCCTGTCTCTGGCCCCAGCTCCTGCCAACCTAGCAGTTCGAAAGCAAGAAATTGCAGGTGGATAAATAGGTACCGCTTTGGTGGGAAGGTAACAGTGTTCCGTGCACCTCGGCATCTAATCATGCCGGCCACATGACCACGGAAACATCTTCAAACAGCGCCGGCTCTTCGGCTTGGAAACAGAGATGAGCACTGCCCCCTAGAGTCGGACTCGACTGGCTTTCAAGCAAGGGAAGCCTTTACCTTTTACCTTAGGTTAGGATAAGACCTTCCCACTCCTGTACCAAATCCCTTAATAAATGCCATTTTCCTTTTTAAACTTTTAAATCAGGTCTCTGCCATCTATTTCTCTCCTGAAACTTACTACTTGCAGCCACCTGTTCAGTTAAAAGATCCCAGTTTCCTGTTCCCCGTGGAAACATGCAAGCTAATTCCCCATGCTAATCTGAATGTATGGTCATGTGTTTGCGGGGGTGTGGTAACAATGGCTACAGTGGCCACTGTATTTCTTAAAAGCTACAGGTACTGCTTTTGTTATTTGGGGGCGGGGATTAACCCCCAATGTATCTCCTCCCCCCCAATCTCAGATTTACAGCAAACCTTGTGGCTTTTTTCAGGTTTATAGAAAGCTTTGATTTGTCTTTCTATGGCTCCAGTCCATGGAACGCTATCAAACACAGCAAAGGAAATTAACCGTGGGTCTTCTGAGTTTGTTCAGTGCCCCAACTACTAAACACACTAGCAAGGAAAAGATAATTTGGTAATGTAAGATCAAGCAACACTGTATGATAAGATTCGTCAGAGTTTAGAAGAAGGAAGAAGAGGTTTTTGGATGCCCTGTGCCAGCTGCTAGGTAGGCCTTCCCTTCTGTGCCACAAGCAACCACACCTCAACCTGGGTGTGCATGGACCTGGGCAAGCCCTCGGTTGCTGTACACAGGCCAGGCAGGGGAAGGGGAGAAGGAGCTGCTGCTAGCCACTGCCCTGTGAACCAGGTGGATGGGGAGTCCAACAGTAAGCTGGTAGCCACCTGCGCCTTCTTTCATAGTGGCAGGGTTGGAGATGGGTTGGGAAGGCAGGTGAGTATGCCCTGGCTGCCATGAGCCTGTATGTCAGCACTGGGGCCAGGGTGACTACTCAGGGTTGCCAACTGGCTGCTTGCTGCCCCAGAATCTCCCTGGTGCCCTAGGCAATCATCTAGGTCTGCCTAATGGGTGGGTTGGGTTGGAGGAAGAATGTGTGTGTCAAAGCTGTCCCTCTGGAAGCACAAAGAGCAATCCTAAGAAACCAGCTTAGAATCATAATCTGGGTCTGTTTGATGGTAGGGTTGCCAGATCTCCCGCTACAGTGGGACACCTCCCACTAGCAGCCACTCAATAATCGGGCAGGGGCGGGGATAAGGCAAAAACTATTGTCACATCAATGGTGTGAAATAATTTCCAAAGTGAACTTGGAAGTAAATCATGCTGCTCTAGAATTCAGCGGGAACTCTTTGGTTTTCCATTGAATCCTAGAACAATGTGGGGAGTGGTGTAGTGGTTAGAGTACTGGACTCTAATTTGGGAGAACTGGATTTGATTCCCCACTCCTCCACATGCAGCTGCTGGTCTGACCTTGGGTCAGTCATAAGTTCTCTCAGAGCTGTTCTGGAAACGCAGCAGATACTGAACTAGAAGCCCCTTTCCTCACAGACAGTTTGAGAGTACGATTAACTTGTCGTGTATAATAAACTATAACAGAAGAAAAGAGAGAGGAAAGAGAAAAATAAGCAAAAAAGTAGAAGACAATAATTGTACTTCATTTTACACTACCAATGCACATGGCTTGTTTTACAGAACAGGAAAAATGGATAGTTCCTGTCTCATGAAGCTTATATTCTAAGGTTTAAGCAGTGAGAGAGAGGAGAGGAAACAGGAAACAAAAACCTGTCTCATTTTTTTACTGCTGAATTTATCGGCAATGAAGACTCCTGGGAAACCTTGAAAGCTAACAGATTTATTGTGAACTCAGCCTTCATGGATGAGCATCTGCTTTATCAGGTGCATGATGTCATGCATTTGATGGAGTTGATTCTAGTCCATTGAAGCCATATGCCACAATAAATCTATCAGAGTTTGGTGCAATAGACAGACACAGATAGCCTTCTAGAACTTTATTAACAAAACTGGAAGGGAAATATGGGAAGCAATTGCTAAAGAGAACATGAAGAGAATAGATCAAGAAGACAAGAGAAACAAGATGGAAGCTACTTCCAGGGACCAGCTTTTCAAGAAGCTTTTATAAGAAGATATGAACTAGCCCGTTAGGGATATGTTATGCTGCTGGAGAAGCCTCTTGAGAGTCCCTTGGACAGCAAGGAGATCAAATCATTCAATCCTAAAAGAAATCAACCCTGACTGTTCCCTGGAAGGCCAGATACTGAAGCTGAAGCGCAAATACTTTGGCCACCAAATGAGAAGGGAGCACTCACTGGAGAAGACCCTGATGCTGGGAAAGATTGAAGGTCAAAGAAGAAGGGGACGGCAAAGGATGAGATGGTTAGACAGTGTCATCGATGCAACGAACAGGAAATTGAGCAAACTTCAGAGGACAGCGGAAGATAAGAGAGCCTGGCGTGATCTGACCCATGGGGTCGTGAAGAGTCGGACTCGACTGTGCGACTGAACAACAACAATAAATTACTCAATGGGAGAGCATCTGCTTTGTATTCAGAAGGTCCTAGGTTCAATCACTGCCATCTCCAATGAGAAGGCTTAGGCACTGATACCCTGGAGAGCTGCTGGTGGTCACAGTAGATAACACTGGCCTTAGCAGACCAAGGGTCTGGTTTGTTGCAAAGCATCTTCACATGTTCGTTGCAGGGGAGGGGCTATGGCTCAGTGGCTCTGCTTGGCTTGTAGAATGTCCCAGATTCAGTCTCTGGCACCTACAGCTGAAAGGCCCAGGTAGTAGAATGAGGTGAAAGACCTCTGCCTAAAACTTTGGAGAGCTGCTATCGGTTCGAGTAGAAAATACTGGCCTCAATGGAACAAATGATCTGATTCAGCATAAGGCAGCTCCATGCGTGTTCGTGTGTGTGTGCAGAAAATGGCTCATAAGAACATAAGAAGAGTTCTGCTAGATCAGACTAGTGGTCCATCTAGACCACCATCCTCTCTTGCACAAAAGCCAAGTAATTACTCTGGAATGCCAGCAGTAGGGCATAAGAACATTAGAAGAGCTCTGATGGATTAGACCAGTGGTCCATTTGGTCCAGTATCCTGTCTCACATGGTGACCAACCAGTTATTCTGGAAGGCCAACAACAGGGCCTTGAGGATGTTGCCTCCTGGCTCTGGGATTCAGAGGTTTAGTGTCTCTGTACATGGAGATTCCCCTCAGTCACCGTGGCTAGTAGCTACTGATAGACCTATCCTCCATTAATCTACCTAATCCCCTGTAAAGCTTATTCCTGTCATCATTACATTTTCTGGCAGTGAATTCCATATTTTCATCACTCTGTGTGTAAAGTAGTATTTCCTTTTGTTCATCCTGAACCTACAGTCCATCGGCTTCATTGGATACCCTCAAATTCTAATATTTTGGGAGAGGGAGAAAAATTTCTCTGTCCTCTCTGTCCAGTCTGTCTACTCCATGCATTATTTTATAAACCACTATCATGTCCTCCCCTAATTGTCTTTTTCTACACTGAAAAGTTCTGGACTAGGGATGGGCACAAACCACGAAAATGCAGTTCAGTTAATGGTGTGCCCGGTTCGTGAACCATGGACTTTCACAAACTTTTAGACTCTAAATGAACCATTATGGTCCATGAGGTTTGTGACAGGGTAGAATGCCCCCCACATGTGCCAGAGACACAAAACTCACAGGGGATCTCCACCTAACTCTCTTCTACCTGCCCTCCAAGTTTAGTGAGCATTTATGGGGTTCAAGTTATGGCTCCTCAAAGAAGGTGCCCCTAGGAAAGTGCTTTTTGGGGAAATGATGGGCACAGGTTCAGGAGTGTATAGAAAGGATCCTGTGGAGGCTAGAAATACCAAACTCACAGGGGATCTCTGGCTGACTCTCCTCTACCTGCACTCCAAGTTTAGTGAGGATTGGATTTGCAGGGTCTGAGTTATGGCCCCCAAAGAAGGTTTCCAATGGAGGGGGGAAACTATATAAAAAAACAAGGGCAATAGAAGCCCTACAAAACAGAATCAAAGTCCCAGAGAATATCTGTGATAGAAACTGAAGGTGGGGGACAGTTTTGCAAGTCCAGCAAAACCAGTGCAATGTGCCCAGCAGAACCAGTGGCACTGTGGCACTGCAAACTGAACAGGACTCAGGTTAAGGAAAGTGCTTTGGGGGGAAATGTCAGGCACAGGTTCAAAAGTGTGTGGAATGAACCCCCTGCAAGCTACACACACCAAGTGCACAGGGAACTTCACCCTGCTGCCCATTCCTCTACAGTTTCTCCAGGTTGGGGGTGGATTACATTTCTGGGGTCCCAGTTACAGACTCCCCAGAAGGCCTCCCAAATTTATACCATCCCAACCCTTCTGAGTGTGAACACCTCTGTGTGCCATGAGTGCTTGTCATGGGGGGAAGAAGTCGTCCATTCCCTGCATACCACAGGCCCCCATCCCCCGGCATTAAACTCATCCTGCCAACCACTGGAGCCTGGCCCTAGCAGGGCATTATCAAGGGTCTCAGAGCCTCCTTCGTGTGATATGTTCTTGGAGCTCTCCACAGAGGCCAAAAAAGCTGTTAGCGCTGCCCAGAGACACTAGCAGTTGCTAATACTCTTTGGAGAGGAGGCCTCTGACAGCTGTGATTTGGGGGGAGGGGAAGCCCACAGTTTGGAAACATTTCTGCACTCTCCCCAGTGACCCTTGTGTGGTAGAGTTCCAGGTGTGCCTCAACCATGTCTGGAGGGGTGCAAACCCCCAACGTCCTCCTCCATCATCTGCAGGTACCTGCAAAGGGTGCACTATGACCCAACTATGTTGCTGCCGAAGGAAAGAGTGGCAGCTAGTGGGAGGAAAAAGAGGTCCACTCACTTTCAGCAGGGAGAAGTGGAGGGGGAGCAGGAGGTCCCTCCAAGAAAGGCTTCCTGCACTCGGGCTGCCATGGGTGGAACATCAAGGCCGGCCACCCTCCGAGAGGTCAAAAAAGCTACATGGAGGGCCCAGGAAGTAGTTGCTCACCTTGTTGTGGGTGAGATGACTGCTGTGGATAGCCAACCCTTCTCTGGCACAGAGGACATAGTCTTTTGCCAGCTGCAGTGACAATGGTCAAGGCTCAGCTCTCCAGAGTGCAAGGCAGAACCATGTACTTCACGACAGACCTCTGGAGCAGCCAGCAGGACTGTCGGAGCATGGCCCAGGTCCCAGGAGGTGACAGTTCTGCCACTGGGCTACAAAGTGATTCTGTTCTATGTGCAGGGGATGGATGCTGACCACACAGTGTAAAACATTGCCTCTGTGTGATACAGAATAGCTTGAAGTGGGTGGTATCAACACTGTCCCTGGCTACATGGTAATGGACGCTGGTGCCAACTTGCTGGCAGAGGTGAAGTGTGTGCATCTCAAGGGCATTGTCTGCCTGGGGCACATGCTTCAGCTGGTGGTAAGGATGATCTGGGGCTGGGGAGCACTGTCAAGGCCACCTGGGATGCTGCTCTTCTGGAGATGCTGTCCTTGCTTGTGACCTACCGGCACCTGGTTACCCACTTATTGCACAGCATCAGACCTGCCTGTCTGCCACATCAGAGGCAGGGAAATGGGGATGAGAAATTTTGCCTATGCCATCATTGTACATTTGGTGGAGCAGAAGAGCACCACACAGGATGTCATCTCCTCCATGATGATTCTGCATGGGGAAGAGGTGCTCAGCACCTCCAACAATTGCCTGACCTGCTCCCAAATGGTGGGTGTCCTCAAGCCCTTCTAGGACACTACCTACAAGCTCTGCACCCATATGACCAGCATGAGGCAAGTCACCCCCCTGGATTTGAGGACTGGACTGGGCTCCGGCTTCCACACTGGAGCTGGGCCTCGAGGGGACAGCTATTCTCCCACAAGTAAGGGCTTTGACAGAGAGGTTGCAGATGGGCATTCTCACCAGGTTGTATCCTCTCTGCAAAGAAGGAGAGTACAAGCTGGCCTGTATAGACTGTGACCCCTGGATAAAAGGCAGCATTGCTCTCCTGAATGCAGAGCTCATGCAGTGGAAGCATGAGCTCTGCAAAGAAGTGGGGAGGCTACAGTTGAACAGATGTGGCCAGAGGGAACAGAGGGTGGAAGACGCTGGGGAGGAGGAGCCGCAGTCCAACATTTCTGCTTCTAAGAATCCAACCAGGGAGAACATAAGAGCATAAAAACATAAGAGAAGCTGATGCTGGATCAGGCCAATAGCCCATCCAGTCCAACACTCCGTGTCACACAGTGGCCAAAAATACCAGGTGCCATCAGGAGGTCCAGCAGTGGGGCCAGGACACTAGAAGCCCTTCCACTGTTGTCCCCCGCCTAAGCACCAAGAATACAGAGCATCACTTGTCCCAGAGTCCCTATCTATAGCTTGTGGCTAATAACCACCGATGCCTCTGCTCCATATGCTTATCTAATTCCCTCTTGAAGCTGTCCATGCTTGTAGCTGCTGCCACTCCTGTGGCAGTGAATTCCATGATTTAATCACTCCTCGGGTGAAGAAGTACTTCCTTTTATCCATTCTAACCTGACTGCTCAGCAACTTTATTGAGTGCCCACTAGTTCTTGTATTGTGAGAAAGGGAGAAAAGTACCTCTTTCTCTACCTGCTCTATCCCATGCGTAATCTTATAAACCTTGATCATGTCACCCCTCAGCCGTCATTTCTCCAAGTTAGAGAGCCCCAAGCGCTTTAACCTTTCTTCATAGGGAAACTGTTCCAACCCTTTTATCATTCTAGTTGTCCTTTTCTGCACTTTTTCCAAAGCTATAATATTCTTTTTAAGGTGGGGTGACCAGTATTCCAAATGAGGTCACACCATTGGTTTATATAGGGGCATTGTGATAATGGCTGATCTGTTATCAATACCCTTCCTAATAATCCCCAGCATAGCATTGGCCTTTTTTATTGCAGTCACACATTGTCTCGACATTTTCAGAGAGGTATCTACTACGACTCCAAGATCTCTCTCTCTCAGTTTCTGCCAGTTCAGACTCCATTAAGGTGTATTTATAGTTAGGATTTTTGGCTCCAATGTGCATCACCTTGCACTTGGCCACATTGAACCTCATTTGCCATGTTGATGCCCAGTCGCCCATCCTCGGCAGATCCCTTTGGAGTGCCTCGCAATCCTCCCTGGTTTTCACCACCCTGAATAACTTTGTGTCATCCGCAAATTTAGCCACTTCACTGCTTACTCCCAATTCCAAATAATTAATGAACAAGTTAAAAAGTATCATACCGAGTACTGATCCCTGCGGTACCCCACTGCTTACCACCCTCCACTGAGAAAATTGCCCATTTATACTCACTCTCTGTTTCCTATTAATTAGCCAGTTTTTGATCCACAAATGGACGTCCTTTTATCCCATGATTTTTGAGCTTACTTAGGAGCCTTTGATGAGAAACTTTATCAAAAGCTCTCTGGAAGTTAAGGCAAACAATATCTATTGGGTCCCCCTTATCCACATGTTTGTTCACCCCCTCAAAGAACACCAATAGGTTAGTGAGACAAGATCTTCCCTTACAGAACCCATGCTGAGTCAGCCTCAATAGTTTTTGTTTATCAATGTGCTTACTAACTCTTTCCTTAATAACAGTTTCCACCAATTTACCCGATATCGACGTCAGACTGACTGGCCTTTAATTTCCTGGATCTTACCTGGAACACTTTTTAAAGATGGGAGATTTTAATGAGAGATTACATATTTTTGTCAGGAGATCCACAAGTTCACATTTGAATTCCTTCAGAACTCTCCGATGTGTGCCCTCCAGGCCTGGTGATTAATCAGTTTTTAAATTGTCAGTAATAGGACCTCCTTTCTCATCACCTCAATCTGACTCAAGTCTTTCAACACCAAAATCAGTGGTTCTGGAGTGGGCAAACACTTCTCATCTTCCATAGTGAAGATAGAGGCAAAAAATACATTCAGCTTCTTAGCCATTTCCGTATCATCCTTCAGTACTCCTTTTACTCCTTGGTCATACAAAGGCCCCACTGCCTCCTTGGCTGGTTTCCTGCTTTTAATGTATTTAAAGAAAGTTTTATTGTTGGTCTTTACGTTTTTTGCTGTATGCTCCTCATATTCCCTTTTTGCCTGCCTGATCACAGACCTGCATTTTATTTGCCACAGCCTGTTCTCTTTTATCAACCTCACTGAGACTAGCTTTCCACTGCGTAAAGGAATCCTTTTTAACCTTTACAACTTCCATTACTTTGTTTGTTAACCATGCAGGCTTTTTTCTGTACCTATTTGTGCCTTTCCTAACCTGCTGTATATATTTTTTCTGAGCTTCTAGGATTGTAGTTTTAAATAGTCTCCAAGCTTCCGCAATGGTTTTGACCCTTTCTACTTTTCCTTTTAGTTTCCTCCTCACGTGTCCCCTCATATCAGTGAAGTTACCCCTTTTAAAGTTAAAAGTGGTTGTGTCAGTCTTTTTGGCCAATTCCCTTTTTATACAAATGTTGAAGTCAACATTATGGTCACTGTTCCCAAGTGGTGCAATCACTTTTACATCTCTCACCAGGTCTTGGGTGTTATTTAGGACCAAATCCAGGATTGCCTCTCCCCTGGTAGGTTCCGTGACCATCTACTCCATAGCACAGTCATTAAGAGTGTCTAGAAACTCAATCTCTTTTTCCCAGCTAGAACACATATTGACCCAATCGATGTGTGGGTAGTTAAAATCACATATTATGACACAGGTTTTTTTGTCTAGCTGCTATCTAATTCATTCATCATTTTATAATCCTCCTTTGTCTTTTGATCTGGTGGGCGATAACAAACTCCCAGTGTTAAGTTTCCTTTTGGGCCCACTATTTCAACCCATAGCATTTCCAGAAGCGAATCCAATTTTCTTATCCTCTCAATCTTACTGGACTGTATACCCTCTCTGACATACAGAGCCACTCCACCTCCAACCCTTCCCCCTCTATCCTTACAATATAATATATAACCGGGAATCATTGTGTCCCACTGATTCTCCTCATCCTACCAAGTTTCTGAAATACCCACAATCAGGGGTCATTTTGTAGAAAAAGAGGTGCAGGAGCTCATTAGCATAACTCATTAGCATAACTGATTTCCATATGCCACACCCCTGACACCACTGGATGTGTGTCAGAAGGCAACACCCACCGCTCAGGCTCCACTGGACTGTTTTGGATTGCTAGCTATTGGGGACATAGATTGCTAGCTGTTGGAGGGGGGAAGGCGCAGATCTGCCCTCACAGAGGAGGGAGAGCTTGTACCTGAATAAACCTTGGTCTGGAGGGATGTAGGAGGGGGGTAGGAGATGCATCCTGGGCCTGGAATGATAGGTTGCAGAGTGGAATCAGGGGTGGAAACTAGTCAAAGGGTCAAAAATATTGATTTTACTGACCAAAAATCCAAATACTGACAAAAAAGCTCACAAGTTACTGAACAATTTAATGTCAGCCTACTGATAAGCTAGCATTTTAAATGTAAAACTAGGACTTCAGTAAAGATTATTATTATCTGGCCTCCACCATCCCCATGCCAGCCCCATAGTTAGATGTGACCCAGATAAAAGGATTGCACACCTTTTTATTGAATTTTTTTATGAATAGAGGACAATATTTTTATCATTGTACAAAATTTAAGGCAAAAGATTCCCTTTTAAAAATAATCACATACTGCAGATAATAAAACAGCAAAACAGCAAAAACATATTAAAAACCAAACATAAAGTAGTAATTATGACAACAAAACATAATTACTGTAAGGTAAGACTTGTCTTTGCTTTTACTTTATCTTTGGTTTTTTGATGAAAAAAGAACCAGCCAGCAGCCCATGTTGGGCTGGGCATTGGAACATCCTAGACTGATTGTCCTGCATGATTTCAATATCCATGCGGACGATGTGGCTTCCACTCAGGTGATGGACCTAGTGTCATCTGTGGTGGTGTTGGGACTCTCCCAATATGTAACGACTCCTACTCACACAGGCTCGATCTGATCTTCGCAGCAGGGGTCACAGTGGACCAGGTCACTGCCTTAGCCATCATGCCCTGAAGGCCCATCTGAATATTTCACCCTGACCCTGTTTGGGCAGCAAGCAGATTTCAGCTCACTCGTGGAGTCAAATGGACCCTATGTGGCTTCAAATGGCCCTGTGGGATCCGATGCCCCCTGGTGGCTTGTTAGATGAGCTTGTGGAGGATTGGCACAGCTGACTCTTGGCAGCCATCAATGAGATCTCTCCCCAATGCCCTCTGTGCCCTCACTCTAGGCTGGCTCCTCGGTTTACCCAGGAATTGCAGCTGATGAAGCGAAGGCTAAGATGGCTTGAGAGACAGTAGCAGTGTGCCTGCAACGAAGCCACAAGAACATCTTATAGGACGTTTATGAGATCATATGAGATGGCAGTCAAAGCCGCTGAGAGTATTATGTGGCCACGATTGCGTCTGTGAGCTCATGCCCAGCCCAATTATTTAGAACAGTTTGGTCTATGACTGTTCTGCCACAAGGCAGACCAAATGTTAGGGAATTGGACACTGGCTGTGAGGCCTCTGCGAGCCACTTTGCAGATAAATCCTGTTGCTCCACTGTGACCTCCCTGCCACAGTTGAGACAGTAAGTGAACCTGAGACTCCATGCATGTTTTCTAGTCAGGTTATGGATTAGTTCAGTCTGCTCACCCTGGAGGAAGTTGACAAACTGCTCTTAACTGTACGCCCTATGACATGCTGCTTTGACCCGTGCCCATCATGGCTAATTAAAGCTGACTGTGATGGGTTTTGAGATGCCCTAAGGGAAATTATCAACAAGTCCCTCTCAGAGGGACAGTTCTCTAGGGCACTCAAGGAAGCTGTGGTTTGTCTCCTCCTGAAAAAGCCGTCTCTGGATCTGGCCGCATTGGCTAATTACCAGCCAGTCTCCAATGTGCCCTATTTGGGCAAAATAATTGAGAGGGCCATGGCAATTCAGCTACAGAGCTTTTTGGATGACCCTTCCATTCTAGATCCTTTCCACTCTAGTTTCCGCCCAGGCCATGGGATGGAGACGGCAATGGTCACCCTCACAGATGACCTCCAGAGGCATCTGGATCAGGGTGGATTGGTGATGTTGCTGTTCGGCCTGTCAGCAGTGTTTGACATGGTCGACCATCAGTTACTAATCCACCGCCTCACCGACACTGGAGCCCAGGGGCCTGCCTTGTAATGGCTGGCTTCCTTCCTTCAGAGTTGGGGACAAAGAGTGGCGCTAGGGGAGCAGCTATCCCAAAGGCACCCACTGATTTGTGGAGTGTCCCAAGAGGCTGTGCTGTCCCCAATATTATTTAACATCTACATGTGCCCCCTTGCCCAGATTGCCCAGAGGCATGGGCTGGGATGTCACCAGTTTGCAGATGACACCCAGCTCTATCTGTTGTTGGGGGGCCAGTCTGACTCTACATCAGAAGATCTGAACTGGGCATTGCAAGCCATGGCTGGTTGGCTCAGACTCAGCCAACCGAAATTGAATCCAACGAAGATGGAGGTTCTGTGCCTGAGCTGGGGTGGCCCAAGGGTAGGGATCCTACTTCCGACCCTTGATGGGGTGCCATTGGTTCCAGTGCTGGAGGTTAGGAGCTTGGGAGTGCTCCCGGATGCCTCACTAACAATGGATGCCCAGGTAGCAGCCCCTGCCAAATCAGCCTTTTACCTTTAGGCAGTTGGTTCCCTTCCACAAATGCAACGGCTTGGCAACAGTGATCCATGTGATAGTCACCTTGAGATTGGACTACTGTAATGCTCTCTACATGGGGCTGCCCTTGACCCAAATCCAGAAGCTACAGCTAGTGCAAAATGCTGCAGCCAGGCTTCTGATGAGCCTCCCTATGAGGGAGCACATCCAGTTTATGCTGAAAGCACTGCAGTAGCTGGTGACAGAATACCGAATTCGCTTCGAGGTGCTGGTACTTCCCTTTAAAGTCCTTTATGGTCAAGGGCCCACATACCTGAGGAAACACCTTTCCCCACACGTTCCCCAGAGTGCACTGTGCTCAGGGTCACAAAATCGATTGGCCTCCCAGGTCCTAAAGATGCCAGGCTGGCCACAACCAGGGCCAGTGCCTTCTCAATGGTGGCTCTGTACTGGTGGAATGAGCTCCCAGAAGAGATCAGGGCTGTCAGGACCTTTTACAGTTCTGCAGGGCCTGCAAGATGGAGCTCTTCCATGAGGCCTTTGACTAAGGAGCCACACCAAATAACATCAAATAACTGAGGTGACAGTGCCCTGGTCCTTGGCTTACCATTAACAGCCTGTGCTGTTGCCTAAATATAGAGACCAAGATGAGCCAACCACCAATACAGATCATCTGATTACAACACTAGTATTGGTTCCGCCTTCTGTAAGCATTGTTATAAGTACCTGATCACTTACTAGCACTCTATGATAATGTAAAGTTTTATTATTTCTTTTAAGATTGTATATAATTTGTTACCTATATGCTTAATCTCTTTGTAAACTGCCCTGAGCCCGCTCTGGAGGGGAGGGTGGGGTATAAACTGAATAAATAAATAAATAAATAAATAAATAAATAAAGTTATTCACAAACTCTGTCATTTCTCCAGTTTTCTGCACTGCATCCACAGGCATTTTCCCCCTTGTCCTCTTCTTCCATTGCTTTCTCAACTCCTTCTAGCATGAGCTGTGCCATGTTGAATCCCACAATATCCATCACCTCTACTTTCATTGTCTCATGTTTTAAGAAGTTAATTATGTTTCTATACTTTGTGGAAGATTTCACCAAATCACTTTTACTCTTCAGAACAAAGTCCTTAAAGTACTTCATAACTAAACTGAAAACAATCTGTCTTCTCACTGGGAAGTCATCATGTTTCCCCAAAAATGCAGTAATGAAAATGGAAAAATGCAAACTGCATTCACAAAAATCAAAGAAATACTGACTTTACTGACCATTTTTTAAAAAACTGACAAATTACTGACCAAGATGAAAAAACTGACTTTTACTGATTTAACTGACCATTTTCCACCCCTGTGGAATGACAGCCCAGGGGGGTAGGAGATGCATCCTGGGACTGTAATGACAGGCTGCAGAGTGGAATGACAGCCCCTGGGAGTAGCAGGAATGTTCTGGGACCAGGGGTGTGCATTCGGCTATAGCCGAGCCAAAAAAAATCCGAAAAACACCTTGTTGGTATAGCTGAATCCAAAAAAGCCATAGTTATCTGGCTTTTTTCAGGTTCATTTTACTATATTGAAAAACATCTTATTTAAACCTAACACAGCCTGGGCTGCCAGTCAGCTGTTGGGTTTAAATGCCTTTCTTTTCTTCCCCGATGTCAGTCATTCCAGTTCGAGAACACTCCTGCTACCCCAGGGGCTGTCATTCCACTCTGGGGCCTGTCATTCCAGTCCCAGGACACAACTCCTACATCCCTGGGCTGTCATTCCACTCTGCAGCCTGTCACTCCCGTCCCAGAACTCTCCTGCTACCCCCAAGGACTGTCATTCCACCCTGGGGCCTGTCTTTTCACTCCCAGAAGACTCCTGCTACCCCCAGGGACTGTCATTCCACTGTGGGGCCTGTGATTCCAGTTCCAGGACACATCTTCTCCCCCAGGGACTGTCATTCCACTCTGGGGCCTGTCATTCCACTCCCAGGACACAACTGCTACCCCCAGGAGCTGTCATTCCACTCTGGGGCCTGTCATTCCAGTCCCAGAGTAGTGTATTTGAGACCAGAGACCTTAATGGGAAATCCATTCTGCATTTTCTTCGCAATTCTTCTTGAGCTCTTGAGTTGTAATGTATTTCACTGGAGCCCATGCAAGTCAATTTGCATTCCTGGCTCCCATTACTGCAAATGGGCCTTCAAGGCTCTCCCATTGTTTCCAATGGGCAATCTTGTCCTTCCTTTTAGAACATCCCACCACTGAACTCTTTTGGATTAGAAAGGAGGGAAAGAGAGAGAGAGAGAGAGAGAGAGAGAGAGAAAGATAGAAGGGAGGGAGGGAGGAAGGGAGAGAGAGAGAGAACAAGGAAGGAAGAAGGAAGGAAGAAGGAAGGAAGGAAGGGTGGAAGGACCCAGCACAGTTGGGGGAGAGGAGGGTGCTTCAGAGCCAGCCAAGTGGCGTTACTCTGGTCTCTTTGGGTTTAGGTGGAAGTCACCGCACAGCAGCCATCCCAGTGGCCACGGGACAGTCCAGATGCTGGGCTTACCTGCTGGCCGCTGCTCATCTCCTGCTGCCTCGGAGCACCCCGATGAGCCCTCCTGCCTGGCCCAGGCTCCGCTCTCTGCAGGAAAGCACCTCCTTGACTGTGCTGAAGCTGCTTGGGTTCCCACAAACCTCCTCCCGACCTGGCTGCACCCCCACCCATTGCCAGTCGCTTGGGAGCTGGGGAGGGCCCCGTGACTGCAGGCCTCCAGACAGGAGCTATGGAGGGCAGCTGTGAGAGACTGGGAAGAGGAAGGGGACAGGAACAGACTGTGGGGCAGGGTGCTCGGGCAGTTGAGATGAATGGCAGTTCCTGGGAGATTTGGAGCAGGGTGGGGTGAGGGGGTGGAGCCGACCTGGCAGCGGCGTCCCTCCCACCTTTGGTCACCTGTTCCTCGATGAGGCTGGTTCTCCTTCCCCACCGGCCTTGACTTGTTTGGCTGAGTACCAAGGTTTTCTAAGGGGTGGGGCTTCCTACATGTGCCCGCCCCCTGGGCTCCTTACTACAGGAGCATTGCTCAAGTGAGCTCCTGCAGGAACCGAGCCCTGCCCACAATGTCTATTTTTCCCTCAACACCAAGCACTCCAACTCCCCGATTTTACCTCAGACACTTCTAGCATTTGTATAGGAACACCTATAATTTCCCATACATGTTAAGCCCTCAATCTTCCTCTTGCTGCCTCGAGAGCTTGTCAGGGAGTCCATATCACTAGCCACAGTCTCAGTGGACAATTCCAATCCACCTCCCTGTAGAAAAGCAACAGCTGCCCCCTCATCTCTCCGAAATGAGCCATCCCGAACCGGAGACTTTTCATCTTCTGTCAGCTTTCTCCCAATATTCAATTTAAAAACTGCTCTGCCACCTTTTTGATTTTAAGTGCCAGCAGCCTGGTTCAGTCTCTTTTGTACAGCTCCCTCTTGTTCCAAAAAGCATCCCAGTGCCTAACAAACTTGAACCCTTCCCCCCTACACCATCGTCTCATCCATGCATTGAGACTCCTGATCTGTGCCTGTCTCTCCGGCCCTGCACATGGAACAGGTAGCACTTCTGAGAAGGCTTCCTTGGAGGTCCTGGCCTTGAGTTTCCTGCCCCACAGCCTAAATTTCTCCTCCAGGACGTCATGACTGCATTTCCCCACATCGTTGGTGGCAACATGCACAACGACCACTGGCTCCTCCCCAGCACTATCTACCAGCCTATTTAAAATATGAATAATGTCCGCTACCTTTGCACCACTACTGGTTGTCATTAGTGAACCGGGAGGTTCGTATTGGTGGGGATGCCAGGTGTGCATTGGCGGAGGATTCAGCAAAGATGATGGTGAGGGAGTACCTCGCCAAGTCCTCTGAGTCTGCCAATGCTGATCCCCTGGAGTACTGGTCACACAAGGCTGTCATCTGGCCTGACCTCTCTTGAGTGGCCATGAGCCCTGAGTCAACCTAGCACCCAACCCCAGAGGGGAGAGAAGTTCACAATGAGAAGAGTATAAAATATGGCTCCTCAGCCAAGGCACCCAGTAGCTAAGCCCCACTGCTTGGCATGAGCGGAGATACAGGGTGGCTCAGAGCCTTGAGTCCACCTAACACTCAAACCCTGGCAGGGAAGAGGTGTTCACAGTCAGGAATAAATGAATGTGCTCTGCTTTTAACAAGTTTCCTGCCTCTCTAACTGCCAACACAGGAGAGACAGCAGAGTTCAGTTGATATATAGCATTTTGATCCCATAGAGCAGAATGGGAACTCTTTTATTGGCAGCCAGCAGTGCCTGTTAAGCTTTGGAGGGCTCCTATTGGTGTTTCCAAGGCTGGAGAATTCCCCCCCTCCGTTGCTTTGAAGTTTTGTAAACAGTTTAGTTGAGCAGAGACAGTTTGTCTGGAAACGTATCCATTCACAAAGCACCACAAATTGCTAGTTACCCTACCATGTGCTGGTTACCCTGCCGTGAACATTGCTTTGTGAACCATGAACTGGCCAAAATTAATGACAAACTTCCATTTGTAATCAGGTTTGTGCCCGTCCCTATCCCAGACTCTACAGCCTTTTCTCAGAAGAAATATACTATAACCACTTAATCATTTTGATTGCCCTCTTCTTTACTTTTCCACAACTGCACACAGTATTTGAAATGAATCTGCATCATAGATCTACATAGGGACATTATAATACTTTTTTTTCTTTGCAGTCTCTTTCCTAATAATGCCCAGCACAGAGTTTGCCTTTTTCACTACTGTAGCACACTGGGTTGACACCTCCATTGAACTATCCACTAACACCCCAAGGAGTCTTTCCCTCTCAGCCTAAGCAAGTACTGACCCAATTAGCATATACTTGAAGTTGAGATCTTTTTTGTTACAGTGTGCATCCTCTTACGCTTACCTGCATTGAACTGTATTGCCACATTGTTGCCCACTCACTCATTGTTGCCCAGAAAGTTCCCTATGGATCCCTTTTTGCAAATTGGTGTAACATTTGCTACTCTCCAGTTACTTGGTACAGTGTCTGATTTTAGTGACAAATTGCATATGTGTGTTAGTAAATCTCACATTTGAGTTTCCTAAGAACTCTTGGGTGCATGCCATCAGAACCTGGACACTTGATGGTTTTTAATTTCCCCATCATGTGTAGAACTCCATCTCTCATCATCTAAATTTGATGCAGTACTTCAGATTCCCTTCCTGAAAACAGTAGCTGTGGCATTGGCACATTTCCCACAGATGAGGTGATTACAGAGTAGCTAAATGAATTTGTTGCATCTAACAAATTCATTTAGCTTCTCTGTAATCGCCCCATCTTCCTTTAGCAATCTTTTTATTCCTTGGTAATCCATAAGCTGAACTGCTTCTCTAGCTGTTTTCCTGCTCTGGATATTTTGAAAGAAATGCTTATTATGTACTTTGATGCTTTTTTTAATCCTCTCCTTTGAATTCTTTTTTCACATACCTGATTATTGACTTATACTTTTGCCAGACCCCATTCTCCCTTCCATTCATTTTGTTGGGGCAGACCTTCCACTTTGTAAAATAAGCCTTTTTGCTTTTTATGGTTTCCTTAACTTGTGTTGTTAAACATGAAGGTGTTCTTTTAGACTTGGCAGTACCTTTCCTAACCTGGGGAATGAATTCTATCTGGACCAATTAGCATGGTTTTAAAATCAAGCATCTTCTAGAAATATGACTGTCTTGTGTTTTCTTTTCAACTTCCTTTTAATTATTCCCCTAATTTTTTTGTAAACTTTCCTCTTTAGTAATCAAATGTTACCATTTAGGACTTTAGGATAACTTTCCATTGAAAAGAATGATGGACTTAATAGCATTGTGGTCACTGCTCCTAATTGGTGCAGTGACATCTACATCTCTCACCAAGTCTTGAGCCCCACTCAGAACCAAGTCCAAGATCACTACCCTTCTCGTTGGCTCTGTGATCACCTGTTCCAGTCATTTGTGATATCTAGGAATCTCATTCCTACAGCATGACTGAAGCACTTGTTTACCCAGTCAATGTGAGGGGGTGAAAGTCACCCAGTATTACAACATTATCTGCTTTAGTCACTCCCCTTATTTCCTTTTCCATCTTGAGATAAATCCAGAAGCATCCCAGCTTCAGATTAGAATATTTTGTAATACTGAATCAGTACTGAGCATTATTATGACTTTTACATAAAGCCAGCTATTTCATTGCCAGATCTCCATAATAACTTATGGTAGGCAACTCCTTTTAAAGGCACAGTATAGGACAACTATATATACAACTTTTCAGTTTTTAAAACTTTACAGAAATGGCAATAATTCTCAAAGAATATAGTTTATATGGCTATATATTTCCCCAGACTATTTAATTTTCAAGTCTCTGTAGTTATTAGTGTACCTGGGCAGCAGTGAAAAGTTTGCAGAATTACTTTTGGTTCTCTTGCTCCCTTCTTTATTGCTATCTTTACCTAGGAAATTGCTGTAGCCTATAATTTAATGGTGAGTGCAGCCTGAGTGATAGAGCCCATCTGTACTGAAGCCCAGAGGTGTAAGCTGAAGCTGTGATCTGCAGTGGTTGTCAACCACAGTTCTGGTTCACACAGGACAATTATATGTGACAACATTTTTTTGCAGATGTGCCCAAGGAATAACATTTTTTTCTTTAGTTTTACAAGTTGTGTGCCCTTTATGTGAATACAAATCTGAAATTTTACCAGCTTAATGGGAAGCACTGGTTTTGAAGATTTCCTCTCTGTGTTTACATCAGATCTCTTGCATCATTTCCTGGATTTTCACACTACAATTTCTCCATAAAATGTATATATTTCAACATTATTTGTGCTTCAGTGAATTAGCATTATACAAAAGATGTACATATTAATTATGTTAATACAGATAAGTGCTGTTAAATAAGAGTGTATAAAACTATATGACATGTATACAATACAAATTACTCTGTAACACCATCAGAGAAAAGCAGAGAAGCTATACAATTAACTAGTGAACATTTGTTCATCTTTATTAGAGTAAGTTCAGCATTATAGGCCAGCAGTGTGGAGCATCTCAATATTTTTTAGCATTGATCTATAGCTATATCTATAGATATGCAGATATTAAACTGTGATTTTATTGACTTTATCATAGTTGGATAGTGAGAATAAGGGGCTTAAATGTTAAGTGTGAATTCACAAATATATGTACATCAATTGATGTTTTCAGCTTCAAGTGGTTATCTGCATGTACAAAACTGCTATCACAGATGAAATTTCATTTCACATTTCGTCATGCTAAACTCATTACTTTGTTATTGTTGGATACCTTTGACACTCAAGGATGTGGAAAAGGTACTTGAACTGGTTTGTGCTACAACATGTTCTTTTAGCCCTTCATCTCATAATGACTTGTATCAGCAGACTGAGAGAAATTGTTCATCTGGATCCAGTATATAATAAACATGTAAATATATACCTTAAAACTTTTCTAAGGCAGAAGGATATTGTTATAAGGCCACTGCTGGAAAAGCCCTTAATCAGTCCTCAAGATCAAAGGGACTACAGACTTGTTTCAAACCATTGTTTTCTAACTGAAATGGTCAAATACTGTGTGGCTGAGCAACATGTATGAAATTCAGTAATGGATCCACTTCAAACTGGTTTTAGGCCTGGGGTTCAGTATCAAAACTGTTGCATTTGCAGATGATCCTTGTCAGTAGATGGACAAGGGTAATCTGACCTCTTTTGGATCTCTCAGTTTTTAATATTCATGGTATTCTTCTGGCTTGGATATCTTCTGAAATTACAACTGACCTGCAGATGACAGAGATCTGTTCCCCCTAGAAAAAGTGGCTACTTTGGAGTGTGCTCTATGGCATTACACCTTGCTGAAGTTCTTCCTATCCCCAAACCCTGTCCTTCCTAGGGTCTATATCCAAATCTCCAAGAATTTCTCAACCCAAAATTGGCAACCCCGTTATGCTGATTCCACTGCTATCTTATCACAAGAGTCTGGAAGGTGGTCCTGGGAAGTCTGGGATACTTGTGGTCTACTCAGGTAGACCTCAAGAATTGCAAACCACAGGGTAGGGCCCAGCATTCTCCCAGCATTACAACTGATGTCCAGAATATAGAATTCAGTTTACCTGGAAAAGATGGCAATTTTGGAGGGTGAAGCCTGTGGCACCACAACCCTGCTGAACTTCCTCTACAAACTCTGATCTCATTATTGCTCCACCCCCCACACCTTCAGGATTTTCCCATGGTGGAGTTTGTTTATTTAAAACATTCTGTCAAACTCAGTGTCCCCAAGGTGGCAGTCATTAAAACATTCCAGACCTTAAAACAGTGTTTAAACTAGAATATATATACACACACACATATAACGAATAACACATATAAATACATAAGCACATGCAAGCACACAAATGGGGGGAGAGTTAAGTGAGTTTAGTGAGGGAATGCCAAACAAAATAAAGAATTCTCCACTGGCTAGTGGAAGACAGACGGGGCGATTTTGCATCTAGCATTCGCTCCACATTTTCTCAACTGGGAGGAAAAAGTGCAGCTCAAACCCACATCCAAATACCTCAGGGCAACGCCGTGCTGACTGCAAAGTTACCCCTGAATGGCCATAAAATGGAGATAAATCTATGCAGAAGGTACAATAAAATCTGATGATCAAACAAAGCAAAAGCGGCATGGAGTGTGGAGGCTACCATAAAATCTGATGATCAAAGGAACTGAAAGCAGCATGTAATGCAGAGGGGAATTTCTGTTCCAACGTGGGTTTCATAAAACAACAGAGGGAAAAGCCATTGCAGAATCAGCCGAGAGAGAGAGAGAGAGAGAGAGAGAGAGAGAGAGAGAGAGAGAGAGAGAGAGAGAGAGAGAGAGAGAGAGAGAGAGAGAGAGAGAGAGAGAGAGTTCCAAAGTTTAGCGCCACAGCAGAGAAGGCCCTTGCTTAGGTTGCCACTTGTCTAGTCTCAGATGGTGGGGGCACACAAAGCAGGGCCTCTGAAGATTACCAGAGTGGTTGGGTAGCTTCGTATGGAAGTAGATAACCTTAACTCCCACTCACAGAAAACTGCAGGAGATAATCTGCTAGTATTTCCAACTAATTTATGCTAGGGAGTGTATATTCTTAGTGGAGATAGATCAAGATGGATAGCCATGTTAGTCTGTCTGTAGCAGTAGAAGAGAGCAAGAATCCAGTAGCACCTTAAAAGTAACAAAATATGTTGCAGGGTATGAGCTTTTGTGAGTCACTGTTTTGCAGAAGTGAGCAGTGACTCGAAAATGCTCCTGCTCTGCCACATATTTTGTTACTCTTTAAGGTGCTACTGGACTCTTGCTCTTTTCTACTGTTATATTCTAAGTGTTATCCTCTAGGTTTTGTAACCTAGGTTTTTGTCACTGCTGTTGAGATGTGAAAGGTCTAGCACCTCCTTGTCTTTAAGAAAGCCCTGAAACCAATTTGTGTGTGTGGGGGGGTGGGTGTTCAAGCATTCAATCTTTAGTTGCTTATAATTATGACGCAGCTGTGGCATTGCTGCTTATGATTGTGGTACATTGGTTTTATTCAACTTGTAATTGTATTCTGAATTTTAGTAATTTATTCTTCTGTTGTAACCAGGGTTGCCAACTCCAGGCTGGGAGATTCCTGGAGATTTTGGGGCAGAGCCTGAGGAGGGGAGGGACCCCAGCATGATATAATGCCATAGAGTCCATCCTCTAAAGGAACCATTTTCTCCAGAGGAACTGATCTCTGTCATCCAGAGTACAGTTATAATCCTCCCTACCTGGAGGCTGGCAGCTCTAGCTGTAACTTGCATTGTGAACATTGCTGAAAAGCAAGTAGTCAATGCTGTAATTAAATAACTTTTCAGTGTTAGTAGTTTATACATTCAGCTGTGTTACTGAGTGCTGAGGGAGATGCACATATGAATTGGCTTTAGATCTCAGTTTTTATAAGGAGCTGTGGTGGCTCAAGTGGTTAAGACGCTGAACTACCGGCTGTGGAAGGTCAGTAGTTCAGCAGTTTGAGACCCGAGAGTGCTGCATGACGGAGTGAGCTCCCGTCTCTAGTTCCAGCTCCTGCCAACCTAGCAGTTCAAAAGCAAGAAATTGCAAGTAGATAAATAGGTACCACTTCGGTGGGAAGGTAACAGCGGTCCATGCACCTTGGTGTTTAGTCATTCTGGCCACATGACCACAGAAACGTCTTCGGACAGTGCTGGCTCTTTGGCTTTGAAACGGAGATGAGCACTGCAACCCTAGAGTCGGATTCGACTGGCTTTTGAGCAAGGGAACCTTTACCTTTACCCATGCTTATGGAGACATTCTAAGATGGACGGAGGTAGGAAACAAGAACAGAGAAGATCACTGGATGTTTGGGTCACAGGCCAGACCGTGTGTTCCCTTACTCACATTGCTGCACTTATTCTCACACTTAACATGAACAGTCAGAAGACAAAGATGAGCTAGTAGGTTCCTCTTCTCTGTAAAACTCTTGGAAACATTTGATTTTGTGAGAGTGGAGGTGTCTGGGTTTGCAATTTACATTCCAAAAATCTAGATACATTCCCTGCTTTTATGATGGGACATTTTCTTTTGCCAGGTTTTCCAAAGAGAAATGATTTGATTTTTTTAAAAAGAAGATATTCCACTGTGAGTTAAGCAAACAAATACCCCCCCCACACGCCTGGAATGGACCTCTTGGACTTATATCAAATTACCTCATTTGGCTGAAAGGCAGGGAAGATAGAAAAATCATTGTATTTGGAGGGTGGAATGGAATCTGCAAACACAGCACAGGAGGCAAGTCAGAGTGTGACCTGGCATTTGTGTGACTGCTCTGAGCACGGCAAAAATAAGCCTGGTAGTTATTTTTAGTGAATGTAAGACTTTTAGCACTGTGAGATCAGCCCATTTGCCATCCCCCATTGCATCTGTCTATCTTGTTTTTAAAAACATTTCTTGTCCGGATGTGTTCCAGAACATGTTTTCAGACTGTTGGATTTTTTTGTCAGAGCTTCACTGAACCCCGCCATGTTCAGACTCACATGTAAGGAAATCTGTAGCACTGCACTATCTTCTTTTTCCTGTGAAAATGGGCCTTTGGCCACTATTCCCATGGCGACAGACCATCTGAGTAAAAAAAGAAATCTAATTCTAGCATTGAGGCTTACTTAATTGTCATGAGGAAAGAGGAAATAAATTTGCAAAACATCTGTTTTTCACCTTGGACAAATTTGTCAGTTTGGATGCAGTGATTCACAGCTGCTTAGCCTTTGCTTATGCAACCTCTGGTGTTCCACCCCCTGTACAATGGTAGGGGAAAGCAAAAGAATGAAGTAACAAGGCATAAATATGCTGAAGATATATAATGGGCTATGTCTAGTTTGAAAACTGATTGATATGGGAGTTGGAGAACATATGGAAAACATATGGATAGGGCATTTACTATGGATTGTTTAATAGGATTGTGGAAATGTTTCCATTTTTAGGATATCTAATATGGATTGAAATAAACTTGTAGTTCCATTAAGGCACAGCAAAACATTATTTTGTCCTTTTATAATAAAGTTTGTTTATTATGTATTGTTAGTATAAGATAATGGCGAAAGATATCAATGCATCTCAGGAAAATCGTTATAAAAGCATTAGGAAACATGACCTTCAGTTCATGGAGGAGTCCTTCAATGAACAGAAGGTTTCTTCATGAGTAGAAAAGCATTTGGATCCAACCTAATATGGTGATGTCCTCACTTAGTGAAGATGAATTTTAAAGGATTCGACAGATTTAGACATGATTTTCAGTGGCTTTTAGCCATGGTAGCTATATGGAATCCCCAGTGAATAAAAGAGTCCAATTTAGAAGTCTGAAAGTCAGTTTTAAATAATGTTACCCCAAACCAGGGGAAGTTAACTCAACCACTGTGAGACTCAAGTTAGCTGTAGGCTTCCCCATTTATTTCAAAAGGCTTCATTATGACTATGTTGTCCTTGCCATAGGGATGGTGTCAGAATGTTATCATTGTGGTGAAGAACGTGAGGCCATCTATTATGTGCTGTATGAAGAAATACTTCCTTTCTACAAAGTCTGCAGCTCATCTATTAATTGGATGATAGGGCCAATGCAGAATTAATGCTGGGCCCCAGTCACCTGCAGTTAAAAAACAGTTATTATTTATCATATGGAAGAGTTACACACAGGAAGTATATAATAGCATAAAATACGTAACTGAGTGGATAGATATGGTATGCAGACCGATTGGGCAATCCCCCTAAATACTAATACCTAAACTTTCAGTCCACCCAATCACAGCTGGGGAGAGTTCAAAGAGCTCCATCACATCTCCCTGAACAGCATAATGCTCACATTCCTGTGACAGATGAAAAATAGTTTGGCAGGCTGTCCCACAATTGGATCCTGGTATTTTGCCGCATTTAAACAACAGGTTTGCACAACTGCTAAAGCCTGTTCATATTCTATTAGCCATCTTTCATACTTTATATGGCAAGTCAAATCCTGTAGGCCTCTTGTTAGTGTTTATCAGGTTATGGACATTGGGTAGAACTGATTGCATCCATGTTTGCAACCATTAATTTCCTAGATCAAAATTTTGTGATTGCAGGATTTGTGCAGACCTTATTGCTAGCTGTCGGGATCTTGGTCTGGATAGGCCTGCATCACCCATACCTTTGTGGATGGACAACTTTCTGTTTTCAGTTATCTTGCTATATTCACAAAGAAGAGCATGTTGTCTTTGGAGATGTGGGGGAGCAATGTGGCACAACGTGGGTAGCCAATAGGTCCGAGTGGGTTTAATACATCCACTGATGATTCTCATTGTTGTATTGAGTTGGACATCAAGTTTGTGGACATGGGGCTGTTGAGTCACACCAAAGCACCATATTCTGCAGCATTATGCCCCAATCTGTTACCCAAATTGGTCAGTCTCTGTTTTAGATGGGGGGAATTAGGAAGATTCTCAAAATTATTGGGACAAAGTTTGAAGGCAGATTGTTTTATTGAAAAATATCGGTTAAATATAAACATACCAAAACAATGAAATAACACATGCAAATGAAACTACAGAGAAACGGAGGAGCTTAGAGATACAGAGGGAGTTATGGGGCGATCTTTACCATCCAGATGTGCAGAAGTCTGTGGAAGGAAGACCATGAACAACCAGTATATCATGAACAAAAGGGGACCCAAATTGTGAGTTTGGGGGTGATATTCTGTTAGGTGCCCTAGAGTGACACACAGAGCTGTGGCTGGGCAGCTGTTTTAAAGACTAGAGAAGGTGTCCTATGGGACAGGATTATGGGTTTGAACAAAGGACTTTGATCAAAAAGGTGTGATGACACCCTAGTGGGTATATCCTGGAGTGTGCATGTAGGGTTGATGACTGATACTATCTGATATTTCAAAGTTAATATATTTTTTGGTAATCCAGAGAATAGCCCAGGAAGAGGACCATAAATCTGTTTTCCTGAGAAATGTTTACACTTTAAAGGAAGTTTTGCCCAGGAAAGGGGCCATAAAGGAAAGAGTAGGCATTTTTCAGAGAAATGTCACTAAAGGAGATTTACACATCAAAGAGACAAAGGAACTTTTCAGAGAAAGAACATCTCCATATTGGGACATGCTGAAATACTGAAACCTCTGATACTTACCGAGGGGGGGCAGATTGTACGTAGAAAAGACAGATGGTCTGTTTCTGCAACCTCCAGGGTCAATATCTTTGACAAACTCCCATGATCATATGTGTGTCCTCACAGACTAGGAACAATACTTTTGGGGGACCCTGGTGTAGTTTAGAGGTGATGGTGCCTGTAAATGCCAGTGTAACAAGCTTCCCTCTGATGCAGGATATACCAGTGTGGTCAAAACCCCCAAAGCTAAGCATCTAAGTGTTGTTGCAGACGCACCCGAAGTTGTACCACATAATTTCTGGTGAATGTTGTTTCACATGCATATTTTCACTGCTACATTGGTAAGATGGTGTTTATAGTTCAAGATCCTGTTCAGGGTAATGCCCGGGTACTCAGGTGTATGGTTGTGTATAAGCTGGGTGCTATTAAGGCAGACATTCAAGATTGTTGGCAAGATTGTTACTGAGATGGAAACAGGAACATTCCATTTTTAGTAAGTAAGCTGGTTCAAGCTCTGGTTCTCATTCTTGTTTAAATGAGGACTCTGGGTAATGTTAAATGTCATTAATATGGGTGCTAATGAAACATTTAACCGAGGCTGAGGCAGGAAGGAGAAATCCACTTTAGACATGAGAGGTGATGGGAAGGGTCCACATGATGCCACAATCCATTCCCATTTTCTTAATGTGGTTAACAGAAACTACCTCAAACCTCTAGCATCACTTGCACTACCAACATTACCCCATATTCTGCCAATTATATTGAGGCACCGTTTTATCCTGCTGGGTTCAGGGCCAGCCCATCCTTGCGAACAAATCAGGCAAAGATAGATGGAATCCCAAAATGAAGGGGCGTATTTCCATATTCCTTTTAAGCAGCTTCAGAGCCCTAGAATATAGTGGGACACCTCAGCAACCTACTTCAAAATGCTTCAAAGAAAAAAAAAATGCAATGATACCAGAGCACCTCTGCTTTGTAGTCTCATTTTATTTTTGTTTAACAGATCAAAAGGAATAAAATGCCAAGATGGATTTGGCTAATTATTTTAACAAATGCATCAAATGAAACTGGGTAATTCCTGTTCTAGACTTTGGAGAGTTTATCAAGAATTGAACTGCTTTTGACTCACTGTATAAGCACAGGAAAGACAAATTTATGCTGTTCCTTAAAAAAACGGCCTGGTTAAAAATGGCTTTCCCTCATATATGCCAAATCATGATTCATATTAGCAGAATAGCTGGATTCCAGTCCAGTGGCATCTTAGAGACCAACAAAATATTCAGGTTATAAACTTTCAAGCATCAAATCTCCCTTCATTAGAGCTTGACTCTCGAAAACTCATACCCTTATAATCTTGTTGGTCTCTAAGGTGCCGCTGGACTCAAATCCAGTTGTTCTACTACAGACTAATGTGGCTACCCTATGAAACTACTAGCAAAATGTAACATTCATTTCCTTTAATTATCTTCAGCAGCACGTGTATTCCCTAAGCATTCCCTTTTGTGGTCAACATCCTGTCACCTGAAATCACATTGCATACTCAAGATTCCAGGCTCCATCCAGGGGAACTCCAGATGAAAGGTTTTAGTTTGCAAGGATGCCAGAGACCTTGGAGACCTGCTAGTCAGTACAGACAGCACTAGTCTAGATGGACCCGTGATCTGACCTTGAATAAGGCAATTTCTGATAGTCCTAAATGTTTAATGATCATTTTAAAAAATGGTGGCTCAGAGGTTATGATGCTAAGCTGCAGACCGGAAGGTCTGTAGCTCAGCAGTTTGAGACCCTAGTGCCATATGACGGAGTGAGCTCCCATCTCTAGCCCTAGGTCCTGCCAGCCTAGCAGTTCGAAAGCAAGTAATTGCAAGTAGATAAATAGGTACTGCTTCAGTGGGAAGGTAACAGCATTCTGTGTGCCTCGGCATTCAGCCATGCCAGTCACATGACCACAGAAATGTCTTCAGACAACGCTGGCTCTTCAGCTTGGAAACGGAGATGAGCACTACCCCCTAGAGTTTAATTCGACTAACTTTCAAGCAAGGAAAACCTTTAATAGATTGTTGAGCTTCTCTCCTATGGGTGTTCAATATCCAGAAAAAGAAAAATACAAATACCAATCTGTTAGTTTTTTTTACAAGTCCCTTTATGGAAGCTGGTGTAGTGCTATTAATACAGAACTCAATTTGTCAGCCCAATGGCCTATTAAATTTCTCAGGGCTGCAGCTGTGTTTGCTTGAATCTCACTGCAACTTTTTAAAAAGACATTTTTATCCCTCTCAGGGAAATTTGGGCTGAATTAGTTGAATGGATTGGCTGATACCATTTTGCTTTCTTAGCGGCCTTTTCTCATTCTGTAAATATTTGAGAAACTCAGAGGGTTCATCTAGATGAGACACTAAAACCCGTAATCAAACTTCTCATCTCTTCAAGCTCCCATTATTAGCAACTATGGGACTCAGTTCAGAGTATAAACCTAGTATGGGGAAGGGGATTAACTTCTTCTTTCTGCCCTCCAGGAGGGCACTCTTTCATGCAAGGAGCAACAAGGAACAAGAGGGTCAGTTAGCTTCTCTCTCTGAACTCCTGGTTCGAATTGCTCCCCCCAGCTGCTGTTTTTTGAAGTCTAAAGAGATGGGAGTGCCTTCATTTGAAAGTATTTCATCTAGAGGAAAAGGGAAAATAGTGGTGGTTCATAGTGACTGTTCCTGGGTCAAGAAGGTCTTGAGACATAATTTAATTAATTAATTAATTTTTTAATTTATACCCCGCCCTACCCCGCAAATGGGCTCAGGGCGGCTTACAAGAGGGCAAAATATGCCCATACATAAAACAGGGTAAAAGCAGTAAAAAGCAGTAAAAAACAACAAATATTACAAGTAAAGTACTCAAATTTAGACAAGATGGTTATTCATTTGAGGTAGGTGGTTTTTTATGGAGGTAGGTAGTGTCCAGGAGATGTAGGTAGTGTCCAGAAGATCATCACAGGCCGTACCTGGCAAACCAGTATTCATGACTATGGCTGCCATTTGGAACCAAAAGCACTCCTGGCCCAAACTATGCAGCTTCAATGAGAGTGTGAGCCCATCCAGAGCAGGCATACCACCTACTCCAAGTTCGGTCTTCTGTAGCTCTGCTGAGAAAAAAAGAAATATTTAGTGTCATCAGCATATATGGCACCTCACTCTCTGGCTCCTAGCAGGGATTGTTAAAGTGCCAGAGGAGGGAAAAGAACTCTGAAAGAATAGTTCCAAGGGGGGTGAGAAACAGTTTCCCAGCACCAAATTCTGGCATCTTGCTGAGAGTGTGACAGTGCAAGCAGCACAGTGCAGTGCCTCAACCTAACCAGGTGACCTAAAGAATTCCACAATGCTAAAGTGCTGATAGCCATGTTCCATCTCTGTTATTTAATTATCCTGGAAACCCGAATCAAGCTGCTTCTTTTATTTAAGCAAAGGCTTTAGAATTTGATAGTATTGTAACCTGTCTGGACAATTGCCATGGACTAGGTTTATTTTGCATGCTGGAACCAGCACTGTTAAAAACTGGGTATCTTGAACAGATCTTGGAATACATTGTTGTAATTCCAAACAAAGCTGCTAGCTCTCATGATTCTGGAGATTTTAGCATTCAGAAACTTTTGGAAGGTAGTAAGCTATCAAACTATCTTGAACCTGAAGGCCATCAAAACTGTGCAAATATTAAACAGACATTATATTATGCATAGTTATAAGGGAACATATAGAGGGGTTTTCCACACAACATTATTTCATTGGTTCTGGCCTCATACTGCTTTGGTTAATCCCCTGTCTTCTGCATGTACTTTTGAGCTGTTAGTTCTCACCCCACATTTTCCCAAGTTTTTTTTTCTGGATATTTTGTGATCACTTTTGCCCCAAATTTTTCTAGCAATTGGATTTGAGTTGTGTTCATACATATAATGGTTCCTCCCACTTCCTGCTCCCTTTCTGCTGACTGGACTGTGACTATGGGACAACCTTGCCCTATGCTCTCTTGCCTTGGAAATTAGGAATTTTTATCCCTTGCATTGGTAGATTAAGTATTTTTAAAAAACAATACTGGCCTGATAATGATATATCTCTATAACAAGTTACAGGAGCAGTCTTTGGTCTTCCTGTGTGCTTGCAGTAGTTCATACTTTTTATTTCTTTGCCCTGGATTTTTTCTTTCTTTCTTTTCTTCTCTTTTTTTGCTGCAGCCATTTGCTCCCTTGCACTTTCAGAAGGCACAGGACTCATTGCTCTTTCCAGCCACTCAGCCTTTGCTCTTTGCCTTTGTGCTTGTCTGTTGTTATGCTCTAATCCTGCACTTCATCCCATAGAAAGAAGGATTTCCCTGCCCCTTGTGTAGGCAAGTCTGTATATAAGTCTTCTACTTGTTTTAAACTCTCCCTGATAGCAATGTATCTCTATAAGATGAACCTGTGCTTTGATACCACATGCCCCCCCACCTGCAGAGACTTATGGACCCAATAAGGTTCCAAAATGCTCTGCAGAACCTGATTCCCCCTGGCAGTTTCTTAGATGACCTGGTAGAAGACTGGCACAGCCGATTTTCTGAAGTCATCAATGAAATCACTCCCTGACGCACTCTGCGCCCCCATGCCCAAATAGCCCTTTGGTATACTGAGGAGCTAAGGAGGATGTAATGGGAGCTTAAACGGCTAGAGCGAGTTGGTGGCAGAGTCGTGATGGAGCTGCAAGAACATCTTATACGATGTTTATGAAAGCCTATGAGATGGCAGTGAGGACAGTGGAGAAGGACTTCTTCATGGCCTCCACTGCATCTGCTAGCTCTTGCCCAGCACAATAGTTTAGGATAATTCAATCTTTAATGTCTCTCCCAGAGAGACCTCAAAATATTAGTGATTTGGCTATTAGCTGTGAGGCATTTGTGAGCTTTTTCATGAATAAAGTCTTGTTGCTCCTCCAGGATCTGCCCACTAACATTGATACAATAAGTGAACTAGACCCCCCTTGACCACCACCGGCTTGCATGGACTGTGGTAAACAAGATGCTGGATGCTGTGAAGCCCACCACTTGCCTCTTTGATCAGTGTCTGTCATGGCTCATTAAGGCTGGCAGTGATGGAACACAGGATCCCCCTGTGGACATTATAAATCTGTCCCTGAGTTCAGGTGTCTTCCCAGGGAGTCTAGGTGGTGGCACCAAACTTCAAATGCCACTTTGATTGCAATTAACTCCCCTTCCCGGATGGTGTAGTTTCATTCTGCTAGGGTCAGCTAGTGGGAATAGTATGTGTGTGGTTGCAGGGTGCTGGTAGAATCTTCCCTTTGGAACAGGATGGCGCCTAATGCTGCACTTGACACATCAGCCTTGACAATGAATGGCATTGTTTCAGTGCATGGATTTGCCTGTTGGCTTTCTCCGCTTTCAACGGGTTAGTGAAAACAGCCTTCAGGTGTGCCACAAACCCTGGGTAGTCATTTAGTAAAGGAGACTGAGCAGTTAACAGAGGAGCTGCTCATTTGGCTGCCTGTCCTTTTAAGAGACTGATCACAGAGCAAACTTTTTCCCTGTCTGAAGTAAAGTCTCTGGCATGGATTGCCATATAAAGCTGGCACTGAGCAAGGAAGGCAGGGAACTCTTCCACATTTCCTCCAAACTTTTCTGGAGGGCTGACTGGGCATTTGGCTGAAGGCACTGTCACCTTGGCATGAAGGGCAGCCATCTATTGCTGCAGGGTAGATGCAACATGCATCAGCTGCATCACCTGATCTTGCAATGCCATGAGACTCGTGGCCCCAGCAGCTGCTTCTTCCATGTTACAGGTGGGAGCAAACTGTCCTGGATCAGAGCAGACTCAGCTGAGACCAAGGGAATGAGACAGAGTCACTAACCAGAAGCGTAAGTCAAGATTCAGTCAGAGTCATACACAAGGGAAGCCAGCTGAGGGTCCAAGAAGCAGAGTCTGAGTAGGTCCAAGAGGCATAATCAAGTAGGTCCAGGGTCAAATCCAAAGGTTCAGGAATAGCAGCCAGAAACAGGTCCAGATGGTGTCATGCATCTCCAGGAAGGTGACAAGTTCCTCCCACGCTCCCCTTCTGAAACCCTGTCCTTTATTGGCAGCTCACAGCTGAGTCTCATTGCTTGCAAGAGAGCTATTAATTAACCCCAGGTGTTCCTCTTGATTTGGCAGTCACCAGGTGGCAAGATGGAGCTCCAAGCACGCTTGCCTCCTCCTGCATTCCCCTGGCTCTGGGGAAAGGGGAGGTGAGGCAGCCTGTGAAGTTTCCCCAATATCTTGGTGGCCAAGATCAAGGTGCTGCCTCTCTGGGTTGCCTCTCCCGTGTTCCCAGTGCTAATGGGGCTGGAGAGCATGCTGTCCTCAGCAACTGGGGTACTAGGACCTGCCTCCACCATCTCAGGGTCATTGACAGCATCAGCTGGTTGAGTCTCAGAGGTGCTGACGGGGATGTTATCAGCATCAGTAGAGTGCTCTTCAGCTAAAGCAGGCTGGCCTATGACAGGTCACCTCTAAATTGGATCACTGTAACTCATCCTATGTAGGGCTACCCCTGCGGTTGAAGAAAATGAAACTGGTTCAAAATGCAGCTGCAAGGGTCCTAACAGGAACACCCTTTAGAGTGTGTATCCAACTGGTGCTCTATCAGCTGCATTGGCTCCAAATTTGTGGATTGGATCAAATTCAAGGTTCTGGTGCTGACCTTTAAAGCCTTAATGGTGAGGAACCAGCATACCTTTGCTGGTATGGGGGACTGCCTGTCCTGGTACATCCCCCATAGAACGTTATGCTTGAGTGATCAAAATCTATTGGTGGTCCCCCACCCAAAGCGCATCTGTCTGTCCTCAACCAGGGCCAGGGCTTTTTCGGCCCTGGCTCCAGCCTGATGGAACACTCTTCTGGGAGAGAACAGGGCCCTGTAGGATTTAGTACAATTCTGCAGGGCCTGCAAAACAGAATTGTTCTGCCAGTCCTGTGGTTGGGGGCTGAATGAGGGCCCTAGCTGGTAATAAATATGGCCTCCCCCTCATCTTCCTTTCCCCCTCCCCTTGTGTGCCCCCTGTTTCCCTTCACAGTTGTTTGAATATTGCCCATCCATATACCATCTGGAATTTTATAGAAGTGTTGTATCTATGTTGTATTTTACTGCATTTATTGTATTTATTGTAATTGTATGCTGTTTTAGAGTTTTTTAGAATTGTATTTTATGGTTTGATGTTACCTGCTCTGAGCCGGTTTCAGGGAGAGCAGTCTATAAACAAAACAAAACAAATAAAATATTTTTTACAAGAATTTGGTTTTTTATGCATTTTTGGGGGTGTTCGTTATCACTGTCGACTCTTGTAGTAATTGTTGCAGAGCAGCCCTGTTGGCCTGCTACATTGTTCTTGGCCTGCTAGAGAAATTTACATAGTTAAATATTAAGTACTGGCTACTTGAAATCAATTGACTAGATGGGTGAGCAACTGACTGCTCTGTTTGCCTGACACTTGTCAACAGAAAAACTTTAAAAAATCAGTTTGGAGGCCCAAACATCCAAATGTTGGGACATCTTTGAGTGAAGGGTATTTTTCCACAGGGGTAAAATGGTTATTCTTGTGCACATGCATGCCTAGGCCCTTTTCTAGTGGTAAAAATCAATATAGCTCATACTGTACTAATAAAACAAAAAGGTGCTATGATGATGACAGCACCCTTGGTAAAAAAAATCCTGACCTTTTTGCATAGTTCGCATAGGTAATCTGGCAGAGGCTTTGGAGGCTGGATGGTTACGGCAGAGCCGACTGAAGCTCAATCCATCAAAGACAGAGGTCCTGTAACTGAGTTGGGGAGGGATGGGTGTGGGTAACAGGCTCCCCACTCTGGAAGGGACGCCTTTGGTGCTGTGCTGGCTCAGAAAATGAGGAGCCTGGGAATAATGCTAGATGCCTCTCTTTCCATGGAGGCCCAAGTTACTGCAGTTACTAGGTCTGCCTTTTTCCATTTTAGGCAGATTAGGCTGCAGAGATCCTATCTCTGTCACCAGGACTTAGCTACAGTGATCCATGCAATGATCACTTCCAGGCTGGGTTACTGCAATTTGCTCTATGCAGGTTTACCCAGAAATTACAGCTGGTACAAAATGCAGCAGAGCACCTGCTGACAGGGATGCCTGTGTGGGCTCACTGTGCTCCACCAACTGCACTGGTTACCGGTTGAGTTCCAGATTCATTTCAAGGTGTTGGTAATAACCTTTAAAGCCTTACACGACCTGGGACCAAAATGTCTGAGGGACTGCCTCTTCCCATATACGCACCAAAGAGTATGGATCAGCATTTCCTGGTGGTCCCTGACCTGAAGGACGTCTGTCTTGCCTCTGCCCTGGCCCCTGCCTGGTGGAATATGCTCCCTATTAAGATCAGGGCCCTGTGATATCTTCTTCAGTTCCACAAGGCCTGTAAGATGGAGCTATTCCACCAGGCTTTTGGCTGAGGTGGTGGGCATCCACGTATAGCCTCCCTGAGGTGTTTGTCTTCTGTCTCCCATCTAATAATACCTGGCTATACTTATCTTTACCAATGGGCCTGGGAACCTCTCCCAGCTACTCAATTTGATGGTCTGAAGCCAGTTCTACCAATATAGTGGAATGGGGTGGGTAGACCTGTTCTCCGGGGGTCTACAAATATAGTGGAAAGGCATGGGTGAAATTTGACTGGATTCTGTTTTCTCTTATAATGTTTAGATTATTATTAAAATATAGTTTAAATATAATTTAAAATAATTTATTCTGAGATTTTTACATGGAAGTAAATGTCTAAAAAACTAATTTACACAATAGTGAAATGTAGATTCGTTCACAACTTTAATGCTACTAGCTTTTTTCGCTCACTAGGTAGAATTTCTGCTCACAACACTGTGGAGCTTAAAGGGAACATTGCTTTTAAGGCACATCTGTAAGAAAATAAACTAACATGGCAATTGGGAAAACGTGAATAGAGGGAAGATGTGTGGAACCCCTGTGCTGGAGGATCAAGTGCTATGAAAAGCAGAAATAAATTGTATGTACAGAAAACCCCAGAAATAACATGGTACTGCCACCAGAAACAATGTATTGAATTTGTTGTCTCATTGTTATGGATTGTTGTTCTAGATGTTACGGGTGTAACTTGTAATGTTAAAATTGTTTCCAGTCTTGATCTTGCTTCTCAGTTCAAGATGAAGAAATGGCACCTTGAGATGGATAGTCATAGCACATGCTGTTGTAATTTGAAAGCACTGCAATTGTTTCAGGGATCAACTTGGCCTGCAAATTTACAGGTGTAATACAAAGGAACCACAGCATGCTTTATTAGATATATTAGAAATGTCATTCTAAATTTGCTTTGCCTATAAAATGTATGGATACAATAAAATGGTGCTGAAAAGATTATTGTACATCAAGATGTAATCTGTTTTATATTGGATTCATGTATAGAATAAAAAGTTACTTTCAGCCTAAGAAATGGTTCATTATGGCTAAAATTCCATCTTGAATGCTACAGGCCATTTAATTACAAGGTAAATTTCACTATATCCTGATGTTTTGTAAATGAGTTCCTTCATAGCCACTGGTTGGTGAGACCAGACAAAACATTATAGTAAAATGTTTGCTTAGCTGTAATTTGTAGCCTTAGAGTCTGAAATGAAAAATTGAACACTGGGAAATATATATATTGAATGAAAAGATCTTGTCTTTAAGCAGACATACTGAAATTAACTCATTGCTAGATTTCATCTGCTTAATTCACAAAGACAACATTTCTAAATGAAAATTATTAGTTTCAACAGTGCTTGCAATCTATTTTAGTCAATTCCATAATTCTGATGAAATGATGAAAATAAGGAATTTGAAAACCAGACCTAACTGGCTTTTAAGGTGCTGAAGTCACGCTTCAGCTGTGTAGTGGATCTGTGCTCTCTACTTGTGTACACCTTCCATTTCCCCATCTCTTTCTGTGTTGTAAAAATTCTCACAATTTCTTAGCAATTGACCTGGAATTTTAAAAAATATGTGTATAAGAATAGCTATATTATTTATTGATTTGATTTTTACCCCACCCTCCCCACCAAGGCAGGCTCAGGGCGGCTTATACAAGAAACAATAGATAAAATACACAACAGTTATTAAAATCAATTAACAGAACAATGGCGGTATAGTTACAATAAAGTGCATTTATCGGTCCATCTATTATCGGTGGGCTCAGAGAAGAGAAGAGAAGAGTTTGGATTTATACCCCGCCCTTCACTGCGCAAAGGCGTCTCAGAGCGGCTTACAAACTCCTTTCCCTTCCCCTCCCCACAACAGACACCCTGTGAGGTAGGTGGGGCTGAGAGAGCACTTTCAAAGACTGCCCTTGAGAGAACAGCTGTGCCAGAGCTTGTGACTGACCCAAGGTCACATCAGCAGGTGCAAGTGGAGGAGTGGGGAATCAAACCCGGTTCTCCCAGATAAGAGTCCGCGCACTTAACCACTACACCAAACTGGCTCAGGATGGAAATAGATTGGCACAGGGCGTAGATGATAACTCAGCTCCTTATCTAAATGCCTGGTGAAAGAGCTCCATTTTCGTGGCCCTGCAGAACTGTGAAAGGTCCCACAGGGCCCTGATCTCATCCAAAAGCTCATTCCTGTAGATTGGAGCTGTGACAGAAAATGCCCTGGTCCTGTGGAATTATAATAATCGCAAAAGCTAATGAATAGGAACTTGTCCATGATTTTTCTGATTTCCATATCTCACCAAAAAAGGATCAAATCCAAGGTATGTATACTGTTATGGGACTATTGTGGCAGCCAATGCCATGGGCTTGTGATACTGGGCCTGAGTCTGGATCTTGCTAACTCCCTACAAAGAACAGCATGATGGGGAAGATGGGGGAGTTGAGCCCTTCTCACTGCGCTGGAATCTGCTTTGTTGAGGTAGGTTTTCCATTTTTGAGGGTGAAAGTTTGGGTGTGGGGAGGGTTCAGTTCTCCCCTTCTGTTTGCCTGTGCTGCACTTCAATTTGTCCCTCTCAACTACTGATTTTAAGAGATTTTGCAGCAGAACAGTTTTGCACACATGCCTGTGCAGGTTGATCAATATATTGAACTCTCAAATGAGCCCCCATCTGTGGATACTTATAGAATCATAGAATATTAGAGTTGGAAGGGATCTTGCTGGTCATCTAGACCAACCGCCCGCACTCTGCAGGAGCATAGCCAAAAGATAGCCCTACATACCTACAACAGACCCAAAAGATGGCCATCCAGCCTCCGTTTGAAAACGTCCAGGGAAGGAGCATCCATCACCTCCCGAGGCAGACTGTTGCACTGCTCAACCACTCTTACAATTAGGAAGTTTCTCCTGATATTTAGCCGGTAACGACTCCCTTGTAATTTCCACCCATTAGATCTAGGGTGATTTCCCACTACAGCTGCCTCGGGGTTGCGCCGCTGTTTGCCCCGATACTATTTGTCAATTTCACACCCGAAGCCGCGGGGCTGCATTTTGACCCGCAGCTTCACCCGATTTTCCCCGCAATTTCGTAATCCTCAAAAAACAGGATCAGGAAACTGCAGGGGAAATCGGACGTAGCCGCGGGTCAAAATGCAGCCCCGCGGCTTCGGGTGTGAAATTGACGAATTCTATCGGGGCAAACGGCGGCGCAACCCCGAGGCAGCTGTAGTGGGAAATCACCCCTAGTCTTGCAATCTGGAGCACGAGAGAATAGATCTGCTCCATCTTCTACATGACAGCCCTTCAAATACTTGAAGACTGCAATCATGTCCCCTCTAAGTCTTCTCTTTCCCAGGCTAAACATACCCAACTCTTTCAGCCTTTCCTCATAAGGCTTGGATTCAAATCTTCTCACCATCCTGGTTGCCCTCTTCTGGACACGCTCGAGCTTGTCAACATCCTTCCTAAAGTGTGGTGCCCAAAACTGGACACAGCACTCCAGGTGAGGCCTGACCATAGCAGAATAGAGTGGAACTACCACCTCCCGTGATCTAGACACAATGCTTCTGTTAATGCATCCTAAGATTGCATTAGCTTTCTTCACAGCCACAGTGCACTGCAGGCTCATGTTGAGCTTGTGAGCAACCAGAACACCTAGATCCCTTTCACAAGTGCTGCTTTCAAACCAAGTCCCTCCCATTCTATATCTGTGCCTTTGATTTTTTGTGCCTAGGTGTAGGACTTTGCACTTATCTCTATTGAATTTCATTTTATTTGCCTCAGCCCGCTGCTCCAGCCTATCTAGATGATTTTGAATCCTGACTCTGTCTTCTTCAGAATTAGCAGTCCCACCCAGCTTTGTGTCATCCACAGATTTGATAAGCATCCCCTCTATGTCTTCCTCCAGGTCATTTATAAAAACATTAAACAACACCAGGCCCAGGACCGAGCCCTGCAGCACTTCACTCGAGACTTCCCTCCATGTAGATGCAGAGCCATTTACGAGCACTCGTTGGGTACGATTTTTCAACCAACCATGAATCCATCCAACGGTTGCACCATCCAGCCCACACTTAACCAGCTTATCCTCAAGGATATCATGAGAAACTTTGTCAAATGCTTTACTGAAATCTAGATACACTATATCCACAGCATTGCCAGAGTCAACCATTTTAGTAACTCTGTCAAAAAAGGAGATAAGGTTGGTCTGGCATGACTTGATAAATCCATGCTGGCTAGTCCAGAGACTGGAGCCATGAACATATGAGACAGTTATTTCTAAAAGCCTGAGAAAAGTCCCATGTTTGCAGAAAAATCTGAAATCCTAAAAAAAGCAATAAATAAATAGGGATGGGCATGACCTGGAAAGATGCAGTTTGTGGCCAGACCACAAACCGAATCGAACTGGGAGGTTCCTTAATGAACCAAACTGCTTCATGGTTTGTGGCCCTACAAACCCTGTTGAAAGGGTCTGCAGTCCCTTTAAATGGGGTTTGCAGAAAGGCCAAAAACAGTTTAAAGGGACTGCACAAGTCAGCCCAAAACAATTGAATGGCACGGAACAGGCTGCTCCCTGCCACTCAGCTGTTTTTGTAGCTTTTGTGGGGAAAGGAATGTCCCTTTAACCCCCTGTTTTCTGCTCTATCCATAAACTGCTTTAAAAATTCATGGAAGTTCATGATGGTAGGCACAGCACAAAGAGGGCAAAATCCATGATGATTTTTGTTGTTGTTGGTTTGGCTCATGCCCACCCTATAAATAAAAAAATTAAAATGGGGGTTAACCTCCCAATAATACAAGCAGTACCTTTACATTTAAGAAACAAATATCTTCTCCAGCGGCTAGTGTGGGGGTTGCTAGACAACCACGACAATATTTCTTGTTATTCCTAATGTCAGACATCAGGAATCACAAGACTCAGAAACCTGTTGGGGAACACTTCAGCCTTCCAGGACATTCAATGGATGACCTCAAAGTAGCTGTTTTATTGCAAAGGAACTTCAGGAACAGAATGGAAAGGGATATTGCTAAATTAAAAGTTATTACAACACTCGGAACAACCCCCCCAGGACTCAACAGGGATATTGGTTTCTTATCTCATTACATATGCTAAACTCATTGAGTCCTTACATATGTGTTCTCACCAAGAAGCACCATACCTCCTATGTATTTTAGTGAATTTCTTTTTAAATAGTATACTAGAATAGTGATTGTAATATAATGCTTTGGAATTTCTCTGATCTGGTGACAGAGGTGACATACACTGCTCAACCATTCACCTCACCTCAAAGAAAAGGTCGCTGTTAATTACCTCTATGCTTGAGAGGAGACAAGTGGAGTGTACCAAAAGTAAAAGGATGCTTTTAAACAATCAGTCTCTAATTTTTACATATTTACTGTATTTCCCCATAATTAAACCCAAACAAACTTAACTTGTTATAACTATTTAATTTTTGCATCTGTTAAAACATTGCTATTATGCAGTATGCTTATTTACTCTCTCTATATATCAATGTACTGTTAACTTCCATTTCAGTGTATCTGAGGAAGTGTGTATGCACACAAAAGCTCATGCCTTGAATAAAACTTTGTTGTTCTTAAGATGCCACTGAACTCAAACTTTGTCAGCTAATTTTTTTTAGAATAAATAAAAAGCCATATCAAAAGAATGCTGCTATTCAAATGGTAGACAGAACAACACACATCTTTATAGTCTTTCATGCTTAACAAACCTCTTCTCACCTTCTGGATGGCCACTACAAATTTTGAAACTCTGTTTTCCAGTTAGACAAAAGTAATCTACATTTGGCCTAGAGATTATCAAATCCTTAATAAACTTCTTCCTATGCTCAAACTATATGTAGCATTATGAATAATGTAATTATAAACATTCAATTGTCTGGGCTTCACTAATACATGAACATTGTTGTAGCAGTATTTTATGGTTGGCCTTCAAAATATAGGTAGAGATAATTGTTGAAAAATACAGTGCTGAGGCTTCCGGTCTGGGATTCATGGCGTCCTGACGTGTTCTGGCTTTGCTCTTTGAGCTCCCAGAGCATACGGAGGGTCTTGACGACAGGGAGGGCTTCTCACAACCCTCCACAGATCCCCCCAGGCAGGGGGGTGACTGGCAGCGAGCTTTTGGCCCAAGAGGGAGTTGAGATCGGCTGATAGCGGGGCTTTAAAGAGCGTCGCGACCAGCCTTGATCCCCTCCCCCAGAGAAGGCACTTCGGAAATTCTCTACAAGACCCCACCGAGTTGGATTCTCAACATAAGAACGCATGACCCAGACCTCCAAGACATTCTATGCAAGCTGATATTAAGGAAACACTGCTATAACAAGACACGGACTTTGAAGGTAACTTTTTAAAAATTGCTCACCGGAGATGCGTTTTGGCCGAAAGTAAACAACATCCGATGAAGCGCATGATCGTGCTGTATCTGTCATACTAACATCAAACTTGAAAAAGTGCAGTTAAACAGCTTAAAAAGGCCAAAAAGCCGGTTTGTTGATCATTCCTGCGGTTGGATTATTGACTTTGAAATAGAAACTAACAACAATCTCCGCGAGAATTAGAGTGGAAAAGTACTCGAGCTGCAGCAGAAATTGTCAGAACAGGAAGTGACCTCAGACCAGACAAGAAATCGTCCTAGAGAAGTCCAGGGAGGCCGGAAGAAGGGAGGAAATCAGGGACAAGGGGACCTTTAAAACTGCCGGACAGGAAGTGAGTACCCGGAAGATCCATTTACCATAGAGAAATTGCGCCCGCCATTTTGAGAAGGTCAAAAAAATTTATTTTGATTTTAAAAGAAAGACTTAATAGAAAATAGTGAAAATAGAGCGATTTAGGTGGGCACAAGAAGGACTTTGATTTGATGTAGGTTGGAGGGAAATTTTGAACAACGGCTTACGATCTGCGGCAACGACAGAGGGCGAACTCCTGGTCCTCCCCAAAAATGGCTGCGAAAGAAGAAAAAAAGCTACAGGGCATGATGGAAGCTATGGAGAAACGTGTGATGGACGCGATTCAGAAGTTGGAAAAAACCCTTATAACAGAAGTAACAGAGCTGAAAAAAGAAATGTCTGGGATTACAAAAGAGATACAGACGTTGACTAAAAGAGCAGATGAGACGGATGAAAGAGTGAAGAAAGTGGCATCTAATGTTGCTGAGGTTACTTTAGAAACAGAAAAAGTCAATGTGATGGTCCAATATAATGCAATGCTTAACCACATGAGATTCAGGGGGATCCCTGAAGACAAGAGTGAGAACATCCATTCTGTTATGGTGGATGCTGTTGCAGATTTTTTAAAAATGGAAGAGGAGAAGGTGGCGGCTCAGATTGATGTGGTGTACAGAGTCAATTCTGCGATTGCACAAAGGAAAAAATTACCCAGAGATGTAATTGTCCAGTTTATATCTAAAAAACTGAAGGAGGATCTATTTAAGCAACAATTTCAGGAAGATTTCATAATTGACAACAAGAAAATTATGGTCTTAAAGGAACTACCCAGAACAATGCTCCAGGATAGACGACTCTTCAAAGATCTGATTGACAAACTGAAAACAGAGGGTATAAGATACAGATGGGAAATTCCTAAAGGTGTCAGTTTTACATTTAAACAGAAGAGAGTCACCATCAAGTCTGTAGAGCAAATGACCAGATTCATCGACGATAACTTTAAAGACTCTGATAAATAAGCAGAAAATCAACATGGAGAGTCAAATCATATCATGGAATGTTAATGGACTTAATTCACCCCAAAAAAGAAAAAATGTTAGACTTTGGTTGGAAAAACAAAAATGTGATATTGTTTGTTTGCAAGAAACACATATTAAAAAATCTGATGCCAAATTTTTGATTCAAAAAAGATTAGGAGAGGAATTTTACTCCCTCTCCTCCCAAAAGGAAAAAGGAGTTGTTATATATATCAAAAAAGAATTGGAACCAAAAGAAGTGTTTAAAGATAATGAAGGGAGGCTTCTGGCGATAGAAGCCGTACTGCAAAATAAAAAGACTTTAATTGTCAATCTTTATGCCCCAAATGGTGCGAAGGAAATTTTTTTTCAAGATTTGTGGGAACAGCTACAACAGTTAACCTATGAGCAAATGATTTTGATGGGTGACTTTAATGGTACTGTTGATAATATTGTTGACAGAAAATCCAAAAAGGGAATTGAAGCCATGGGCAAACTTCCGAAAGTCTTTTTTCAACTGACTAAACATGAACATTTGGTAGATGTTTGGAGAGTTAAAAACTCCAGGGACAGAGAGTATTCCTTTTATTCATCAAGACACGAATCCTTTTCAAGAATAGACATGATGTGGATGACGGAGAATTTGATCTTGCAGACATGCAAAATTGAGATGTTACCTAGAATTCTCTCTGACCATAGTCCGGTGAAATGGTCAGCGTATGTTAAGAGAAAGAAATTCCGATGGAGACTTAATGAAGATTTGCTGGACAAACAAAATATTGTGGATAGAATAAGGACAGAAACCCAAATATATTTTCAACTGAATTTAAATAAGGGTGTACAGACGCAAACGGTATGGGAAGCTTACAAGGCTGTGATGCGAGGACATCTGATTGCAATTAATAATAATGAAAAGAAACAACAACTGAAATTAGATAAAGAGATTATGGAAAACATTCGGAAAAAAGAAATGGAACTTAAGAAAAGGCCTGGCAAAAAGAAGATTTTGAAAGAATTGAGGATCTTAAGGGAGCAATATGAGGCAAGGTTGAACAAAGAAGTATATTGGAATTTGAAAAAATTGCAACAGAAATCCTTTGAAGGTGCAAATAAACCTGGCAAATACTTGGCATGGCAATTGAAGAAAAGAAGAGAGAATAAAACAATTACTAATTTGAAAGATGGAAATAAAGAGATTTCAGACCCAGGAGGGATCAGGAGGGAATTTTACAAGTACTATGCGACTCTTTTTCAAGCAAAACAAGTGGATCTGCAAAAGATGCAAGATTATCTATCCAAGGTTAATTTGATACAACCAAGCCCTGAAATGAAAGCATTCTTAAATGCTGTAATAACTAAAGAAGAAATTAGTAAAGCAATAGGAGAAGCAAAGATTTCTAAAGTTCCAGACCCGGATGGCTTCTCAGCCAAATTTTATAAAAAACTTCATGAAGACCTGGTTCCGGTGTTGGAGATACTTCTAAACGAAATTAGAAGGACAGGAAAGATACCAGATTCCTGGAACGAAGCTGCAATCACCTTAATTCCTAAAGAGACTCAAGATTTAACAAATGTAAAGAATTATCGGCCTATCTCATTATTGAATAACGATTATAAGATATTTGCAAAAATATTAGCAGAGCGCCTTAAAAGGTTTTTGAAGGACACTATTGTTGAAGACCAAGCTGGATTTTTACCAAATAGACAAATTAAAGACAATATGAGGGTTGTTTTAGACGCAATTGAGTATTATGATAAGCACCCCGAAAAAGAAGTTGGTTTTTTATTTTTGGACGCTGAAAAAGCATTTGACAATCTGAACTGGGAATTTATGTTTAAGGTGTTTGAGAAATCCTTGATGGGCGCAGAATTTATAAGAATGATTCAATCAATTTATAAAGAACAAAAAGCTACGGTGATTGTGAATGCAGAACCAACAGAAGTGTTCCGGGTAAGAAAAGGTACTAGACAGGGTTGTCCCCTGTCACCATTGTTATTTATCTGGATTTTGGAGATTTTGCTACAAATGATTAGAGATGACGAAAACATAAAAGGTTTAAATATTGGAGGTTTTTCATTTAAACTAAGAGCATTTGCGGATGATATTATGTTTATTGTTGAAGATCCTGTTAATAATATGCCCAAGGTATTTGAAAAAGTGAAAGAGTTTGGTGATCTTGCAGGGTTTTATGTTAACAAGAATAAATCTAAGATATTGTGTAAAAATATGATTGGTATAAAGCAACAAATGTTACAAAATGTGACAGAATGTGAAGTGGTTAAAAAGATTAAGTATTTGGGAGTTGAAATTACAATGAAAAATATAGATTTGTTTAAGAATAATTATGAAAAACTGTGGGGTTTGATAAAGAGTGATTTAGAAAAATGGGAAAAATTAAGACTATCTCTTCTTGGAAAAATTGCCGTTGTCAAAATGAATGTACTGCCCAGGTTAATGTTTTTGTTTCAGACAATACCAATTGTGAAAGATGGGAAAGTGTTGGTAAAATGGCAAAGAGAAATCTTCAAGTTTATCTGGGCAGGGAAGAAGCCAAGAATTAAAATGAAGATAATGTATGACATTAAAGATAGAGGTGGCTTCCAAGTCCCGAATTTGCGTTTGTATCATGAAGCAGTATGTATGTCTTGGTTATCTGAGTGGGTTAATTTGGAAAATAGAAAACTTTTAGCCCTTGAGGGGCATGATTGCAGATTTGGCTGGCATGCCTATCTTTGGTATGGGAAAAATAAAGTCGATTCTATGTTTAAGCATCATTATGTAAGGAGGACATTGTTTGATGCATGGACCAGGTACAAGGATAAAATCTCGGATGAGAGGCCTCTGTGGATTGTTCCAGCAGCAGTTATACATCGGTTTTCAGATTATAAAGGTAATGACTGGTTGAAATATCATGAATTGTTGCAAAAAGAAGGGAAAAATATGTTTTAAAGCCAAATAATGAACTAGAATTTGAGTATGGTTGGCTACAATATTGTCAAATAAGGGACATTTATAAAAAAGATTGTAAAGAGTTTGGTTTTAGAGCTGTAAATGATGACTTTGAAAATATATGGTTGAAAGGGGAACGGAAAATGATATCAAAGATGTATAAAACCTTGTTGACTGTATATACTTTGGATGAAACTGTTAAAGAACAAATGATAAAGTGGTCCATAAATATGAACAAAGAAATTTCTATGGAATCATGGGAATTTTTATGGAAAAGATTTTTTAAAATGTCTACCTGTATTAATGTAAAAGAAAACTGTTATAAGATGATGTATAGATGGTACATGACACCAAAAAAGATTGCTAATATTAGTATGGATAAGAACTTGAGTAACAAATGTTGGAAATGTAAAAAAATGGAGGGTTCTTTTTACCATATGTGGTGGTCGTGTGATAAAGTGAAAGCATACTAGTCTAATATACACTGTGTGATGCAGAAGATATTAAAAATCCCAATTGAGAGAAAGCCAGAACTTCTTCTCCTTGGTTTGACAATGGAAAAAATTCCACAGGAAAAAAGGACATTGTTATGGTACATGATTACGTCGGCGAGAATGGCCTTTGCTCAGCAATGGAAAATGGAGAAGGTGCCAGATATACATGATTGGTTGAGAAAATTGTTATTTTTAGCGGAAATTGACAAAATGACAAAGAAATTAAATGGACAAATGGCAGAACAGTACTTAAAAGACTGGGAAGGATTGAAACTGTATCTAGAAACTGAATATAGAATGAAGGGGAAAATATATAACTTGGATACGTATGGATATTGAACGAGAAGTGAAATGAATTTTGAACTGTATGTACTGTTATTTGAAAATATGTTGAAATTGTAGAGGTTATATATAATTGAAATGTGTTACCTGGTTTGTCGATGCATTTAAGTCTAAGCTTGATTACCTTATAATTTTTTTGTTTGTTATTAGCAGTGTTGGAAGCCTATTAGGGGGGTTGGGGGGGTTGGGATGGGGATTTTCTTTTTCAAAATTGTATTGGTAACGTAATTGGAAATGTTGAGTGTATTCCAATAAAAATTTTGTTTTTTTTTAAAAAAAGAAAAATACAGTGCTGAGAAGGCCTTGTGCAAACAAAAGGATGTCTGATAATGAAATAATTATCAAGAGACTGGTTTACTTTAGTACAATAAAGATATAGAGATGATGATGAAACCTGGTGGAACCTCAATCTGTTTTAATATTTTTTCCATATATGACATCCAGGTTTCATAGTTTTGCATTGATGACTAAGAAATAGAGGTATAGTCCACAAGGCTCCCTGGTTGAAAGGGCTTATGTGACAAACATTTTTGGTAGTCTGTTTTATGGCATTTGTGCATGCACATGCTTAACTTTACAGGCATGAATCCAACATTTTCTATAATATAAATTGTGGCAGTTAGTGGTAGAGCATCAGATGGAGATCTTAAAAGAATTTTGTAGCATTTCCAGTTGTTCCAACTCATTTAATCCCCATATCTCTGTCCTATACATTAGATGGTGAAGCACTTTCCCAGAGGCTGGGAGCTGGAAAAATAATACCCTCTCCTGAGTTTATCATTATTTATTTATTTGATTTTTTGGGGTGGGGGGTGGGATTGTCCCAGAAAACAGATTCTTCCATCCTGGTGCAATTTTTATAGCCATATCTTTTTTAAAGCTACCAAATCAAGAAAACACACATCTATCAGTACTTATACCTCTAACTTCAGCTGCAGTTTATTCTGATTTATTCTGTCTAAAGCAGTAGTGTGATTTTCAAAGACTACATATAATTGCTGTCTTGACATTGTAGTTTATTTTTTAATCAGATGGTTAAGTACAAAATGTTATTATACTTTTACCAATCCTTCAATTTGTTTCTTCCTTTGAAAATTGTTATTTAAATTGGCCCATTGTTCTAGTTTCTTTAAGAATAACTGTGCACTGAGTTTAGAACAATATCTAAAAATTTATTGAATGCTAATCATTTTGATCAGTCTTGTTATCAACTTGAGTACTGTAGTACCCATCTCTCATTGATTCGATTTAGGATTGTCAATTTAGAATGCACAAATCTGGTAAGTGGTGGATCTTACCCCCAGATTCACATCTGAGGCAGAACTAGTCAGGTAAAGAGATGAACTCATATCCCCAGGGACAGTATGGTGGGGTCAAAGAGCAAAATCAACATTAAAATCCTGATTAATATGAGGTTAACAGTTCTCTCTCTCTCTCTCCCTCCCTCTCTAGCTAAGGAAGGAAATGGAAGCAGAAAAGGCAGCCAAAGACAGCTGCAGTGTTTACAGAAGTCTATTTTGAGGCACAGAGAAGCCTGGGCTGAAGAAAAGTTAATAAAAATAGGTGCAAGCCTGGGGTTGTGAAGGTCTTAAAGACGCAAGACCATAAATCCCTTTGGCCAATTTCCTGTTCTCTCCATTATATGTAAAATTTTCACCTGCCAACCACCCAGAAGTGGGAAAAGTTGGTCATGCAGGTGGAAAATTGGTAAGCTGGAAACCTTATGGGGAGAGATTGACCACAGGTATTTACTCAAATTGGCAGCTATTTAAAGCTTTCTAGTCAGATTCTTTTGATATACAGTTTTATTGTATTTTATGCATTATTAGAAAAGTGCAGCTTTATAGTCTTAACCAATTCCAAACAATTCATCCCAATATTTCTCCATATCTTAGTGCCTGCTCATTCTTCACCTTGGGGAAGTAACTGTTATTAAGATCAAAACCTGCATTGTGTATAGTAACAGGCAACAGGCCCCAACCTTATTTTTAGCAAAATTCTTTTGTTGGTCTGGTAACTGCCATAATTTCCTTTTCAAATGTGAGGGATAGTTTCAGTAACCAGTTTAACACTAGCAGCAGATGTCTAATTCTTACTCCTATTGTTAGTCGTAATTCCTCTGCAGGCTGCTCTACTTAATTTGTATTTAGGAACTTCTAATCTTCTCATTAGTTCTTGATTTTGTGTGTACATCACTAGGCTTTGACTCAATATTAATGTCCTGCTTCTTCAGAGATAAGACTATAATTTTGCCATTTGTCCTGGCATTTCCCTCTTCCACGAGTATAAGGTTCATTGCTTTAGAGAGAAGGTCTAGTTTTGGGGACATTTTTTTTTAACATGGAACAACTTGATTTTCTTGACTTGACTTAAATGGTTCTGCAAAGGTTCCTTTTCCAGGATTTTTTCACTGGAAATTAGAATTCCTAGTTAATTTACAAAAGTAAGCTTTGTGGAACTGAGCACTGATACTATCTTACATTTTCTTGCTATATTTCCATGAGCAGCTTCCTTACCAACCTTCCTCTTATCATGCAGCGTCTTGTTAACATCTTATATAGGTTATTTTTGTCTTTCAGAGCACAGTTCACTATAAGGGAAGTGTTAATACTACCCAAAACAAAAACTTTTTTTCTGCTATATGCTCACATTTTCTGTGTTCTTTATTCAAATCAATTTTTCTTTACAAAAAATGTTGCTTCTATGATGTGCCATATTCACAGAAGCACACCACTTCTGTGAAATGAAGGGGGGGGGGGATGATGATGAAGAGATTCCCCAAAAAGTTTCACTTAGCAAATCAAAATCAAAACCAACAATAACTTCAAACACTCCACTCAACCCAAATAAAATCAAAATCAAAACCAATCATAACTTCATAGGGTATTGTTTCTCGGTAAACTAAAAAAAAAATCAACGACTTATGAAGAAAGGAAAATTCAATAACTAACAAAAACTGCAAAGCACAGAAGAACACTTGGGGTTGTCTTCCTTGGGGGCCCTGCTCTGTGTTCCCTTCGTTTCTGCAGGGCCTTCTCTGTAGTGATGCTCCAAATGTGGAATGATCTCCTCACAACCATTCATTTGGAAACATTCCATAGAATTATGGTTTCTAGGCCATTGGTTTATTTCTTTTTCACCTCTGCATCCCCTCTCTGTAGGTTAGATGGTGTTGGATTTCTGGATATTATGTTCCATTTTTAATTTTTTTTTTATCACTACTCACTACAGGGAGAGGGGTATGGGAAACTCTAAACTAAAATACAGAGTAGCAAGGATCATAAATCAGTTAAAACATCAAATTCTTGGAGTCTCCTTATTACTTAAAAACTTGTAAAAGTTAGCTATTCATTAAAAAAAACAAGGAAAATCATAATTAGCTCTAGTAAGTGTATCATAGTAGTTCAATTATTAAAAAAAAGGAGTGCATCAGATTTTCAGAGTTTAGCTATTTTATAACTTTCTTTCCTTTAGGCTTATTTTTATCAACAATCAGTTTAACCTTAAGAGGTTTAGGAGCGGCTGCTCCTAATTCTGATGCTTCTTCTGAAGAGCTGCCCGAGGAGCTGTCAGAACTTCCCGAACATTTCCATCTGCAACGTTTTTTCCCTCTACTTTCTCAGTTTCTTTTGCTGATCTCTGTTGCTGCTCCAGAAATGTTTTGGCTTTTATAACAGAGTCAATCTTTTCTCCTTAAAGTTGAAGATAAGTCCCTCTGGTACCATCCATCTGCAGGGAGTTTTTCTCTAGAAATAGTGTCAAGTCTCTATATTGCTTCCTCTGCTTTCTGATCTCAAATGGAACATCCTTTAAAACTTTAGCTTCTTCTCCTTTGATTTTTAGGGTAATCCCATTAGTTGCTTTTTTTTTTTAAGAAACAGTACACATACAGAAAAAAAAGAAACAAGAATTACAGTAAGACAGAAAAAGAATTAAGTGCTGGAGTCTATACTCTACATTTACTATAAACCATATGCTTATTTCGAATCATTTTCGTTTTTATTATTTGTTAATTATTGTTAAGATCTATCCCTTCAATTACCCAGGTATTTTTGCAACCATTTATAAAATCTCTCCCATTTTTTTTCAAAATCACTTTCAGGTTTTTCATGCAACTGTAACGTTAATTTATCCATTTCTGCTGCATCCAACAATTTGAATATCAATTCTTTTTTCCTCGGGACTTCTTTTTTCTTCCAATATTTTGCATACAAAATTCTAGCTGTGGTTATGGCTTGTATAATCATATGTATATCTTGTACATTGAACTCTTGTGGTACAATATTTAATAAAAACATTTCTGGTATAAATGGAATATTTCTTTCTAGTATTTTTTGTATTATTTCATGCACCCATATCCAATATTTTTAAACTACATCACAAGCCCACCACATATGGTAAAATGAGCCAGTTTTAAGTTTACTTTTCCAGCATAAGTTTGACATATTTGGATACCATTTAGCTAGTTTCTCTGGTATCATATACCATGTATAAAACATTTTATACAAATTCTCTTTATAAAATGAAGCTTTGGTAAATTTTATATTAACTTTCCAGACTTTCCCCCATTGGTCTAGTTGTATATTATGACCTATGTTCTGTGCCAATGTAATCATTACTTCCCATTGGTTGCTTTCAGTATTGCATCTCTTGTTGTCCTTTTAGAGAATTTCACAAAAACTTAATCAGGCAGATTATTTTTCTTAATAAACTCTGGATAGGTACAATATACCATGTTCATGTCACTTTGTAGAGCTTCCTCTTTAAAATTTCACTTAAGATCTCTTTCAGGTTCTCTCCTTCTTGCTCTGGGATACCTTGAAATGTCAGGACATATGTTGACTTTTCCATCTGTAGTTGTAAAAGCTGTTGTTTCTCGGAGGTCTTCTCTTTTTCCACTGCCTCCAGTCTTTGATTTAGCCTATTTGTCTTAGCATCAACCTTTTTCAGCTTTTGGGCTGTCTTCTCTGTTCTTGCAGTCGTTTCTTTCAGTTCCTTTTGAAGCACATCAGAGTTACTGTTGAGGTTAGTCATCTGGTCCAGCAGAGGGTGCAGTGCTGCAGCAATCATCTTAGGGAGCTCTGTATTTGCTTCTGGTTTAGAAGCTGGAGTCGATGAGCTGGCAGTTCCTGAAGAAGTTTTCACCCTGGTCACCATTTTTTCAGCTTGATGTGACATTGTCTACATTAAAGGAAAAGTTCTAAAAGTCTCTGAAAGTCTGTTGAATTGTGCTCTTGTTACTAATCTGCACGCCACTTGGCTAAATAATTAGTCTCCCTTTCAAGCTGTCTTTCTGTCCCTCGCTTTTTTCTTTTTCTTTTTCTAATCTTTCAATTTCTACCCCACTCGAACCCCTCCCATGGGTCTCTGAGCGGCTTACACAGCTTGTATCATCCCTATCTATGGGCACAATGTATTAGGAGCGGGACTACCTAACGGCACCCGGTGGGATTTAGTTGACATGTCTCCAGCTCGTCTTGGCTCGGCTTCTCGGCTTCAGATCGGCATCTTCCTTCTACTCTCTTCAGGCTCCTCGGGAGTTGGTGGGCTCGTTCATCATGCTGATCGCAGCGACGCGGCACTGGCTCCATCCCTCAGGCTCCGCTGTGCCTGCGCCGAGCGTCCTCACACCTTCCAGGCTCCGCCTTCGCCACCGGTTCACCGCTAGATGTCGCATCTCCTTTTTCTTCCAGTCGCCACCTCGACTATCACCGCCATCATGCCGCTCCACTGTTGCCGCCACTGCCGTTCATTGAGCCATTGCTGCTGAGGTTCCCACCTCACCTCCCAATGGAGGAGGAGGGTGCTCCCTGCCTACTAAGGCAGGTACCCATTTATCTACTTGTAAGTTGTTAAGACTTTCGAACTGCTGGGTGGGCGGGAGCTGGGACTAAGGCCGGGTGCTCACCCCAGCCGTGGTGGGTATCAAACAACCTACAAGCTGTTCGTTAGATGTTAAAGCAGGTGCTTTTGCACCCTGCGCCACCGCTCCCTTTTAAGAAGCTAGTCTTCCCAGGGTAGGGCAGATTCCCCCCCTCTGCTACATTTAGGGCTTCGGGATAGCTTTCTGGATTTTCACTTGGGTGCTTGTTTAGATGGACAAATATCGACTCACATTTTGCTCTTGCTTCACTTCAGAAGGTAGGGAACGTCTTCCATCGCCAGATCACTTGCACCTTTGGTGCCATAGCTGGTCTTGTGCCGATGGGACCTATCAGGGCAAAGAGGAGCCTTGATCCTTTGGCCAGCACCTCAGGAGAGGCACCTCTCATGCCCCAGGCTGTGAGCCCCCTCCAAGGGCTCTGAGGGGTTCAAGATCAACTTGGACCCCTACCAAACGGCACAATTGCAGGTTGCTCTCATCGGATCTTTGATGGAGCGCACTTGCTAGCAAGCCGCTGAAGCTGGAAGTCCATTATGTTGCATTTTATTGTCAGGTTTAGAGGTTTGATTCTGCTGTGTTTTTCTAACTTATTGTTAGCTGCCTTGGGAATCTTCAGGTTGAGGTATGAGACAGAATATACAACTAACCTCCACATGCAGCTGCTGGCGTGATTTTGGGTCAGTCATAAGTTCTTTTAGAGCTGTTCTCTCAAGGACAGTTCTTGGGAGAGCTCTCTCAGCCCCACCTATCTCACACAGTGTCTGTTGTGGGGAGGGGAAGAACATAACATAAGAACATAACAGAAGCCAATGTTGAATCAGGCCAAATGACCCATCTAGTCCAACACTCTGTCACACAGTGGCCAAAAATACCAGGTGCCATCAGGAGGTCCAGCAGTGGGGCCAGGACACTAGAAGCCCTCCCACTGTTGCCCCCCCAAGCACCAAGAATACAGTGCATCACTTGCCCCAGACTGAGAGTTCCTATCTATACCTTGTGGCTAATAGCCACTGATGGACTTCTGCTCCATATGCTTATCTAATTCCCTCTTGAAGCTGTCCACGCTTTTAGCCACCACCACCTCCTGTGGCAGTGAATTCCATGTGTTAATCATTCTTTGGGTGAAGAAGTTTTATCTGTTCTAACCCGACTGCCCAGCAATTTCATTGAGTGCTCACGAGTTCTTGTATTGTGAGAAAGGGAGAAAAGTACTTCTTTCTGAACCTGCTCTATCCCATGCATAATCTTATGAACCTCTATCATGTCACCCCTCAGTTGTTGTTTCTCCAAGCTAAAGAGCCCCAGCATTTTAACCTTTCTTCATAGGGAAAGTGTTCCAACCCTTTTATCATTCTAGTTGCCCTTTTCTGCACTTTTTCCAATGCTATAATATCCTTTTTGAGGTGTGGTGACCAGAACTGTACACAGTACTCCAAATGAGGTTGCACCATTGATTTATACAGGGGCATTATGATACTGGCTGATTTGTTTTCAATTCCCTTCCTAATAATCCCCAGGATAGCATTGGCCTTTTTTTTTATTGCAGTCACACACTGTCTAGACATTTTCATTGAGTTATCTACTATGACTCCAAGATCTCTCTCTCTGCCATTTTGGACCCCATTAAGGTGTATTTATAGTTAGGAATTTTGGTTCCAATGTACATCACCTTGCCACATTGAACCCCATTTGCCATGTTGATGCCTACTCACCCATCCTCAACAGATCCCTTTGGAGTGCCTCACAATCCTCCCTGGTTCTCACCACCCTGAACAACTTCATGTCATCCACAAATTTAGCCACTTCACTGCTTACTCCCAACTCCAAATCATTAATAAACAAGTATCGAACCGAGTACTGATCCCTGTGGTACCTGCTTACCGCTCTCCATTGAGAAAATTTCCCATTCATACTCACTCCGTTTCCTATTAATTAGCTAGTTTTTGATCCACAAGAGGACTTGTCCTTTTATCCCGTAACTATTGAGCTTGCTTAGGAGCCTTTGATGAGGGACCTTATTAAAAGCTTCTTGGAAGTCAAGGTAAATAATATCTATTGGGTCCCCCTTGTCCACATGTTTGTTCACTCCCTCAAAAAACACTAACAGGTTAGTGAGACAAGATCTTCCCTTACAGAACCCACACTGAGTCTGCCTCAATAGTTTTTGTTCATCTATGTGCCTACTAATTCTTTCCTTAATAACAGTTTCTACCAACTTACCTGGTATTGATGTCAGACTGACTGGTCTGTAATTTCTCCTGGATCTCCTCTGGAACCCTTTTAAAAGATGGGAGTGAGATTAGCAGATTTTAATGAAAGATTACATATTTTTGTAAGGAGATCCACAAGTTCACATCTGAGTTCTTTCCATCTGGGCCTGGTGATTTATCAGCTTTTAAGCTGTCTATCAGTCGGAGGACCTCCTCTCTCATCACCTCAATCTGACTCAGGTCTTTCAACACCCCTCTGGAAATCAGTGGTTCTGGAGTGGGCAAGCACTTCTCATCTTTCACAGTGAAGACAGAGGCAAAAAATGCATTCAGCTTCTCAGCCATTTCCCTATCATCCTTCAGTACTCCTTTTACCCCTTGGTCATGCAAAGGCCCCACTGCCTCATTGGCTGGTTTCCTGTTTCTAACGTATTTGAAGAAAGCTTTATTGCTGGCCTTTATGTTTTTTTTAAATCTTTTTATTGGTTTTGCTATAATAAACAAAGGTGAATCATGTCATTTTATACAACAAAACGTTCCACCAAAGAAAAATTCAACATAGATTTCAGCATATATTTCTAACAATAACTATAAAGAAATTGAGCTTCTAGGATTGTAGTTTTAAATAGTCTCTAAGCTTCCCCAATGTTTTTGATCCTTTCTACTTTTCCTTTCAGTTTCCTCCTCACATGTCCCCTAATATCAGAGCAGTCACCCCTTTTAAAGTTAAAAGTGGTTGTGTCAGTCTTTTTGGGTGGCTCCCTATTTATACAAATGTTAAACTCAATAACATTATGATCACTGTTCCCAAGCGGTGCAATCTCCTTTACATTGTAAGCCGCTCTGAGACTCCTTTGGGTAGTGAAGGGCAGGGTATAAATCCAATCTTCTCCTGGGTAAAGACTTTCACTGGGCTGCCAACTCCAGCTTGGGAAACTCCTGGAGATTTGGGGGTGGTGCCTAGGGAGGGGTGGGAGCTCAGCAAGAATGTGATGCCACAGAATGCCTTCTGAAGCTGCCATTTCATTCAGGGGAACTGATTTCTGTTCCAGTTCTGGGTGAACTCCAAGCCCTGCCTGGTGGTTAGTATGCATATCAGGAAAAAGTCACAACATGTTAATTGTAATACAGACAAGCAGTCAAGCACATGGTAGAAAACCCTATCCATTCAGAGAAGTGGTTATATGTATTAGCTCAGTGTTTGCTGATGAACTGCTCCATTTTCAACTTATTCAATATTCTCATCTTGACCCATTATCTTATTAGGATTTATATTTAATGATTAATATTACTTCTGGTCTAAAGAAAGGTGGCTGCACCAAGGCAAACAAAGAAGAAATAGATGAAATGGTGCAAAGGAAAAGGAATCTTTAATAATTATACAGCCCATATGTGTTTCGTGTGCAGCTTTGTCAGGGGGAATCTTTCAGGTTCTTTTTAGTATTGTTCCCATGTTCTGTTCAAGTGTATGCTTGGGAAAGATACTAAAAATATTCTGAAAGGTTCCTTTTCCTTTGCACCACTTCACCTTTTTCTTCTTCATTTCTAATATTACTTCCAACAATATCTGCCAATAAGGCTTCTGCTAATTCAGCATATCCAGGGGGACTTTTTGTGTTGCAGAAGGCAATACGATGTCTAGAAGCAGAATTATAACAAGGGCTCCATACCCCATGTTCTGTAGCTCAATAACACTTGTTTTAGTGCCATAATGTTCTATCCACTGTGAACAACAAGATCCTAAACATTTCTACTCAGAAGTAAATCCATCCAGTGCAGTGAGGGTTTTCAACCTCCAGGTAGGGCCTGTGATTACAGCTGATCTCCAGACTACAGAGATCAGTTCCCCTGGAGAAAAGGGCTTCTTTGGAGGATGGGCTGTACCCCACAGAGGTCCCTCTAATTCCCAGATTCCACCATCCTCAGGTTCCATCCCCAAATCCAGGAATTTCTCAACCTGGAGATCGCAACCTTAAATGCAACAGAACAGAACTGCTTCCTTCCAGCTATATTCTTTGTTTAATACTAGTCTGATCTTCTCTCTCCCTGTTCCCCAAGAGAGACTCATAAACTCATGATCTGTTACTACCTCCCTCCCTTGCCATAGAAGTCAATCTCAAAATTAATAATTCTTCTTATCTTTTTCTCTTTAAAAAGTGGCTTTAACAAAAAACCACAAGCTCTTGCTCTCCCCTTCTTAAGACAATCAGTCTTCTTAACTGAACACTTCCTGGTCTCTGCTCTGCACACAGAAACACTCTGATTCTCCACTGGCTTTTGATGGTTTCCTGCAGCTGTGCAAGCACCATGCCTAGCATTGAAACCACAGCATGCTTTGGAGTGTCTGTCTCATTCTTTATATTCAGCTGACCAACCACTGATTTATCATAGGCTTGCCAACCTCCAGATGGGACCTGAACTGCTCCAGGAATTATAAATCATCTCCATATAAACCATCTCCTGGAGAAAATGGTGCTTTGGAGGGAGGACCAGGGCTGTAGCAAGGCGGGGCAGTGGGGTCACCACCCCTTCCAAATCAGTGACACCCCCACCCTGGGAGGATGCCACATCCACCCATCCCAGTGCACCACATGGACAAGCTCAGGTCGTGCACCAGTTTTCAAAAAGACTGAGGCAGCACTTCAGGGAGCCAAGGTGATTGCCCCTGAAACACCATTCCATGCTGAAGGAGAGCCCAGTGGCCCTCCCTGTAGAGAGGAACAGGCTGTCTCATACCTCAGTGGCTGCCCGCAGCAAGGATGCTGCTCCAGGCCTCTGCATCTGAGGGGCAATTGTGTGAGTGTTGACAGGAACTGCCCTCAGGCTCCCTCCTCCAGCCAGCAGCAAGGTCTCTCTCCTCTGTGCAGGGGCAAGAAGTGCACTGTGCTCTCCCTGTGGAGCAGCAGCCACTCCCTCCAGTTTCCATGGCAATGGGGGACTGCCCATCACCTTCAAAAAAGCCACAGAGGGTGCAGCCTTCCTTTCAGCACAGGTGCAATCGAGGCTGTCAGTAGAGAGGAGTAAATAGTGAAGTGCTGATGGCAAACAGCAAAGTTTGTTGCCTGAATTCAGGCTTGTGCTTCTCTCTCTACTTTTACTTTACTTTATTATTTTTGTGATGTCATTAGTGACATCATGTCCCCCAGTGCCCCCCAACAAAAATTGTCTAGCTATGGGCCTGCTGAGTGTTCTCCTCTCCTCAGACTCTGCTCTCTGCAGGCAACACTCCCCTATCTCCAGCAATTTCCCAAGTTGGAGTTGGCTTGGAGAGGCCCTCTCATTTTTGGATGCTTTCATAAACTAATAATTTCCATATGTGATCTTTTGTTCACAATCTTAAAATTGCTCTTATTTGTTGGAGGTATTATTTCACTTTTGTGAACTTTAGTTTTGAAAACAAGACTAACACCAAAAACCTCCTGCTCCTTTCATCTTTGTTTTAATTGGGAATTTGGCAATACTTTAATGATCTAAAATATAAACCTTTATCTGTATCATTAAATACAACATGTGATTAAAAATAGAGTCGTCATGTACCTTGAAGAAGAAAAAGAACAGGAGGAAGAGGAGGAGATTGGATTTATACCCCACTCTTCACTCAGAGTCTCAGAGTGGCTTACAAGTTCCTATCCCTTCCTATCCCCACAATAGACACCTTGTGAGGTAGATGGGCATGAGAGAGCTCTTTCCAGAACTGTCCTTGAGAGAACAGCACATTGATGAACAAAAACTATTGAGGCAGACTCAGCATGGGTTCTGTAAGGGAAGATCTTGTCTCACTAACCTGTTAGTGTTTTTTGAGGGAGTGAACAAACATGTGGACAAGGGGGACCCAATAGATATTATTTACCTTGACTTCCGGAAAGCTTTTGATACAGTTCCTCATCAAAGGCTCCTAAGTAAGCTCAATAGTCATGGGATAAAAGGACAAGTCCTCTTGTGGATCAAAAACTGGCTTATAAATAGGAAACAGAGAGTGAGTATAAATGGGAAACTCTCTCAGTGGAGGGTGGTAAGCAGTGGGGTACCACAGGGATCAGTACTCGGTCCCATGCTTTTTAACTTGTTTATTAACGATTTGGAATTGGGAGTAAGCAGTGATGTGGCTAAATTTGCAGATGACACGAAGTTGTTCAGGGTGGTGAAAACCAGGGAGGATTGTGAGGCACTCCAAAGGGATCTGTTGAGGATGGGTGAGTGGGCGTCAACGTGGCAAATGGGGTTCAATGTGGCCAAGTGCAAAGTGATGCACATTGGAGCCAAAAATCCTAAATATAAATACACGTTGATGGGGTCTGATCTGGCAGAGACTGACCAAGAGAGAGATCTTGGAGTCGTAGTGGATAACTCGCTGAAAATGTCTACACAATGTGTAGCTGCAATAAAGAAGGCCAACGCTATGCTGGGGATTATTAGGAAGGGAATTGATAACAAATCAGCCAGTATCATCATGCCCCTGTATAAATCATTGGTGCGACCTCATTTGGAATACTGTGTACAGTTCTGGTCACCACATCTCAAAAAGGATATTATAGCATTGGAAAAAGTGCAGAGAAGGGCAACTAGAATGATAAAAGGGTTGGAACACCTTCCCTATGAAGAAAGGTTAAAATGCTTGGGGCTCTTTAGCTTGGAGAAACGACGGCTGAGGGGTGACATGATCGAGGTTTATAAGATTATGAATGGGATTGAGCAGGTTGAGAAAGAAGTACTTTTCTCCCTTTCTCACAATACAAGAACTCGTGGGCACTCTATGAAATTGCTGAGCAGTCGGGTTAGAACAGATAAAAGGAAATACTTCTTCACCCAAAGAGTGATTAACATATGGAATTCACTGCCACAGGAGGTCGTGGCAGCTGCAAGCATGGACAGTTTCAAGAGGAAATTAGATAAACATATGGAGCAGAAGTCCACCAGTGGCTATTAGCCACAGGGTATAGAATGAGAACTCTCAGTCTGGGGCAGGTGATGCACTCTATTCTTGGTGCTGGAGGGGGCAGCAGTGGGAGGGCTTCTGGTGCCCTGGCCCCACTGCTGGACCTCCTGATGGCACCTGGTATATTTTGGCCGCTGTGTGACAGAGTGTTGGACTAGATGGGCCATTGGCCTGATTCAACATTGGCTTCTCTTATGTTCTTATGTTCTTATGTTAACAGGTCTGACAGAACTATGGCTTGCCCACAGTCAAGTGGAGGAGTGGGGAATCAAACCTGGTTCTCCCAGATTAGAGTCCGCACACTTAACTACTACACCAAACTGGTTCTCAATATCAACAATATCAACAATTAAACAATATCAATGGGACTTAATCTGTTCAGTTCAGTTTATTATATTACAGTCCATGACTGGATCCAATTGACAGACTGAATCTGTTAGTAAGCTGGTGACAAACTGGCAACCAATAAGGCAGTTCGATCCCGCAGGCATCCTCAAGTGCAATCCAAGCCATCTCAGCTAGGTCTCAGTCTCAGAAGGGTAGAGCATCATGCCACTGGGTCAATAATGCAGGCAGTCCAACAGAAGAGAGTTCTTGAACCCTTGATGCAAAGAAGAGCTAGGAAGGGGCTGATTTGCATCAGCAGGCAGATGCGAGAGCTGGATATCATGACACAGTCTCCTTTGTGACACCTTTGTGGGTGGGGGAGGGACCAAGGCCACATAAGTGGTGGTATGAGCCCCACCCCCTTCTCTTTTTGACCACCAACAAGGGAGACAGAGTACAGCAGGAGTAACAGAGCAAGTTGCATGTAGTCAAACAAGTATGTGGGGAAGAACATTTATGGGGGGGGGGCGGCGAAGGTATTTTCACATCTCTGTCCCTCCCTCTCCAGTCTGCAGCTGGTATTTCTTATAACAATGAGAAGGACAAAAGGCCCACAAGAAATATGCTGAATGGAAAAGTTCACTTGAATGCAAGAGGGTCTTAAAGTTTTCCTTGATCACACATCTGTGTGCTTCATTAAGAAATAGCATTAACATTGAGAAGACCAGAGATGGCAGCTGGAACAATGAATGCCCTTTCAAGGAGGAATTAAATAACATGCAGTGTAACAAATAGGAATGCTATAGAAAGTGGTTTCAATAAGAGCTAACCGAAATCCTTATGGTAAGAATTGGCAAGAAAACTACAGAAAAGAGAACAATAGATTTTGGTCTTGAGGTGAGATTTCACTGTGTTCAATTAATGACATCCAATTATCTAGTAATTACAGTGTCACTCACACCTGCCTCTACTCTCAATTGCCATTCATGGATGTAAGTGAGAGATGCCATGAGGACACACAATCCATTCCTTAAAAAGACAAGTGCAAGGGGAATGGATAGATAGGAAGAAGGTTATTTCCACAGTCCTTCTCCCCATTGCATGTTATATCCCAGGTGCTCATTATCAGAGTCCAATTGCTATTGCATATGCATTGATTTAATGACAGAGTGCAAAGGGAGAGACACAAATTGCACTGAGAGAGTTGAATGCTAATTTTGGAACCACAGAGTGGCTATGGGTATTTTTAATATAAAATAAAGTAAAACCTTGATACATGAAGTCAATCTAAGTTATGCCTAGGATGTGGGACAAGATGGGTTCTTATACCCTGTGAAACATGTCCAAGACCCTCATAATGATTGCAAAGATTCAATCATGGGATTTGAATCAACCAAGCAAGGTGATATATTATTTAATCTATTACAAGAAAAGACAATTCCTTTTTCGCCAGGAGTGGATTGGCTGTTTACTTTATCTATTTATTTATAGTCCACCTTTCTCACTGAGTCTCAAGGTGGATTACACAGTGCAAATCGATACAATCAACAGGATGTAACATCTAGCAAGCAATGCAATTGGTGTAGGATTACAGAAAATTCTAAACAAAGCAAAAATATTAGACATTATATGTTAATGCAGAAAATGGTGCTAGGTAAGTATAAAAACAATGCAGTGAAAGAAGGATAATGCATACAACAGACAGATAACACATTCTATACATAATGGTATCCAATCCTATTCCATTTATAAAAGCACCTTCCTGATCCATTGTGTTATAATACAACCCTGTTTCCTTTGTAACAATGTTCTCCTGAACAATTCTGTTTTATATAGGGCGAAGCTAGCTGATACTGCGTCCCTGAGTCCACTGAAGGGATGCAGCACCATTTTGGAGCCTGGTTTTTTACTTTTAAAATTGTCACGGAGGTCTGATCCTGCAGGAACTGCAGCACAAGGGAATGAGCAGCTTCTGTCTCCCCTTTGAATCTGCAGAAGACCCTGCTCAGATGAAAAAAGCTGTCAAGGTGGAGCATAGGAAGACAGGCAGTCTTGCAGGTATAAGGGTCCAAGGACAGGAACCGCTTTGTATGCTATGACCAGCACTTTGACTTGAACCTGATAATTGATGGGCATCCAGTGGAATGACTGCAGAATGGGCGCATTATGCACATTCCATTTAGCTCCTGATAATAACAGAGGTGCAGCATTTTGTCCTTTTGTCTCCATTCAGACAGAGATCATCAACTAATGGTACCAGCACAAGCTATGTCAAAGGAGTGGCATGAGCATGATAGTTCCTGGCTTTGCCCTGTGCTGGCCCAGGTACAGTATGACCAGCAAGGAGGAGCACAGCTCTCATTTGTGCATCTAGGGTCAATGAGGCTTCCAAACACAAACTGTGAGCTTACTATTTCAGTATACAACACCAGTGACGGTTGAACACCTATTCCCACATCAGCTTTATACCCAAGCTACAGCAATTTTACTTGGATCTAGTTTATTTTTGTATCCTCATCCAGTCCTTCTCAGCTGCCAGATGACAAGCTTGTTAAGCTTGTTAAGCCTCTCCAAAGTGCCTCTGGATCTAAATGGAAAAGGACAGAAAAAGTTTAGTATCATCTCTCTGTTGATGACGACTCACCCTAAATCCTTCAGTAATCTGTCATACTGGTTTCATGTACATGTTAGAAAACATGGGAGGATGGAACCTTGTAAGACCATATAGGACAGAGGATTGAGTAGAAATCTCCTAGCACCATTTACGCTATTTTGTTTTGTTTTTCAACTGTATGAATTAAAATGGAACAGTATATCTCTGATTTTTTAAAAAAAGAACACTGGGGTATGGCTATTATTTCTAATATGATACATTTCTAGATAAGGATCTTTTACTTCTGCGTTTATTATTGGTTCATTTTGTGTCATTCTTAATATCTTTTTTTCCTTCTCAGGAATAAACTCATCAACATTCAAATCTTATTCTTACAAGTCCTGAAATAGGTGAAGCAGAGCACAGTTACATGCCCATTCAATTATTCATCACAAATATAATTAGAGATAAAGACTATACAAATCCATGAATATTTAAATTGTAAATAATTAAACACAGTGCTTCAAAGCACTTTTACCAAAAGGTGCCAAGATTACAACATTGTGCCTGATTGAAGAATCAAAATAATCTTCCAGATGTTAGGTGGGGGAGCTCACAAACTGAATGCTAACCAAATGTCAATCATTTCCCATATGATTAACTTGCTTGGTACCAGCTTGACTTGAGGACTCACTTTTCTTCATCCTTCAAAAGTTCTTTTTAGTAACATATACCTGATCTTGCTTATATTGTACATATTAAGGTCAATTGAATGTATAACTCAAATGTTAAATTCCACTTTGGTCAAACACTGTAAGGCAGCTTTCCTAAGAACATAAGAGAACATAAGAACATAAAAACATAACAGAAGCCAATGTTGGATCAGGCTAACGGCTCATCCAGTCCAACACTCTGTCACACAGTGGCCAAAAATACCAGGTGCCATCCGGAGGTCCACCAGTGGGGCCAGGACACTAGAAGCCCTCCCACTGTTGTTCCCCCCAAGCACCAAGAATACAGATCATCACTTGCCCCAGAGTCCCTATCTATACCTTGTGGCTAATAGCCACCGATGGACCTCTGTTCCATATCCTTTTTAAGGTGTGATGACCAGAAGAAGACGAAGAAGAGACTGGATAAATACCCTGCCCTTCACTTGGAGTCTCAGAGCGGCTTACAAACTCCTTTCCCTTCCCCTCCCCACAACAGACACCCTGTGAGGTAGGTGGGGCTGAGAGAGCTTTTGACAGAAACTGCTTTTTTTCAAGAACAGCTCTTATCAGAACTATGGCTTTCCCAGGGTCATCCAGCCAGGTGCAAATGGAGGATTGGGGAATCAAACCTGGTTCTCCCAGATTAGAGTCTGCACACTTAACCACTACACCAAACTTTCCACCACTTAAAGGAATCCTTTTTATCTTTTACAGCCTCTATTACTTTGTTTGTTAACCATGCAGGCTTTTTTCTATACCTATTTGTGCCTTTCCTAACCTGCTGTATATATTTTTTCTGAGCTTCTAGGATTGTAGTTTTAAATAGTCTCCAAGTAATATTAGAAATGAAGAAGTTTTAAATAGTCTCCAAGCTTCCCCAATGTTTTTGACCCTTTCTACTTTTCCTTTCAGTTTCTACCTCACATATCCCCCCCATATCAGAGAAGTTATCCCCTTTAAAGTTAAAAGTGGTTGTGTCAGTCTTTTTGGCCAATTCCCTGTTTATGCAAATGTGGTTTTTTTGCAATTAACAATTTTATTAATTTTTAAAAAATATGAATACAACAAAAAAAGGATTATGCAAAACTTCAAACATCAGTAAAATACAAACATTAAACAAAATTATCTTACATAGAATCAAACTTGTACTAGTAGAAAGCAAAGTCTTTATATTTCATTGGCAGGGTAAAGGCTTGAGGTTGACGAGCTGTAATGTATTCAAAGAAAACATACCACTTTTCCATGAAATTATTTTCAAAAGTGAGGTTATCATGTGTTAAAAGCTGCATTGCGATTTTATCTGAGACAATCATATCCCATACCTTTGACCTCTATTGAGCTATCGTAGGGATTCTGTTTAATTTCCAGTATAAATTCTTAGCAGCCATTAATAAAATTGAAATAACTTTTGTCATTTGATTTGACAGTCACAGCCCAGGCCAGTAATGCAACAGAAGCAAAGCAGGAGAGTTTGGCACTTCGTGTGTAGTGATTAACTAAATCTCTTTCACTGTTTTGTTCCAACCCCCCTAATTCTGGGACAAGCCCACCAACAGTGCACCAGGTTTCCTACTTCACCACAACCCTTCCAAGAAGTTGGGGTTGATTTAAATTTACTTTTAAACAGGTGATCAGGTGTAAGGTACCACCTCATGTATATTTTAAAATGTTGCAGCTTTAAATTTATAGATCTACTATTGAACATGCAGGAGGACCAAATTTATCTCCATTGTGCTTCAGAATACATCATACCACAATCTTTATGCCAAGCCAACTGAATCGAGGAAAGATTTGTCCATATTTTCCCATTCAAAAGATGATATATTTTTGCCAGTAATCCTTTAACTTCCTGACCTTGTTTTTTCAAGAAGTGTTCAAAGGACATCAAATCTCTGTTGATATTTGACGTATCACTAAAGCCCATCAACATGTGATGGAGCTGGAAAAATGACATCCATGAAAGTGAGGTACCATATTTCCTTTCTATTTGTTGCTGTGAACCAATTCTGCCATTAAAAAAGAAATCACAAATCCTGAAAGTGCCTTTGGTCCTAATGCCAGACAAAAAATTGTCTAGACCAGGAGGAAACCAGGGTTGCCTGAATATGGAAGCTACTTGGGGATACTCCAGGGGCCAAAGTATTCCTGTGTTTATGCCATAGTTGTAAAGTATGTTTTAAGAAAGGATTAGATAGTTTTGAAAGTAGTTGAGTGCTTGAATTGTTCTAAATAATGTCATGAAGATGATTTGGTAAAATTTCCAGTTGTTCAATATATAGCCAGAATTTGGTACAGGAGTGAAGAGAATAATAATGAATATTTCGTAATTGTGAGGCAAGATAATATTTCTCCAGATCAGGTAGACCTATACCTCCCAATTTAGTAGGTTTAGTCAGTGACATAGTTTTTCTAGCCTTCTTACCATTCCATATGAATTCAGATATCAATTTTTTCCAGAGATAAATATCTTTTGCAGGTATGGGGACAGGTAAGTTCTGAAATAGGTACAGGAATTTAGGAAGAAGAATCAATTTGAAAAGGGTAACTTTTTCTAGGAGATTTAAATGTAATTTGTTCCATTCAATCAATGTATCTTTAAATTGTCTCGTAAGGGGGCCATAATTAGTTGTATATAAATCAGATGAGTTCAATAGGACATAAATTCCTAAGTGTTTCCAACTATCGTTCACCCATTTAAATGTAAACTTTGATTTCAGATGTTCTGTTTGCTGAGAAGAGAGGAGTATCGGAAAGATTTTGGATTTCTTATAATTAACAGCAAAGCCTGTCACTGAGCCAAAGTTGTTTAGGTGAGTGAGTAATGTTTGTAATGAGTTTTCTGGTTGTGAGCGATAAAATATCGCATCGTCAGCATAAAGACCGACTTTAAAATGTTCTGAATTTATTTGGATACCTTGTATTTATGCATCAGTTCTAACAGCGTGGGCCAAGGGTTCTATGGAAAGGGCAAACAGAAGAGGGGAAAGGGGACATCCCTGTCTAGTTACATGCTTCAGTTGTATATCATTAGACCGAAAATGATTGATGTATATCTGGGCCATTGGGCATTGATAGAAGGCTTGTATTGTTTGTCTAAAAATAGGACCAAAATTCATTGCAACAAGGAGCTCTTGGTGGTACAATGGCTCCACCCTGTCAAAAGCTTTTTCAGCATCCATTGACAGGAGGAAAGAGTTTATTTTATTGCTCTTACAATAATTAATAATATTTAAGGTTCTACGAACACTATCAGCAATAGACCATCCTGGCATAAAGCCTGATTGGTCTACATGCACGTAATCTGCAATTACTTTGTTAAGTCTCGAGGCCAAAATAGTTGATAAAATTTTAAAGTCGTGGTTCAGGATAGATATAGGCCTGGAAGAAGAAGGCAATGTCTTATCCTTCCCTGGTTTAGGTATTACAATAATGTGTGCCTCTGACCAAGATGTAGGCATGATTCCCGATTGTAAAACAAAATTCAAGGTTGCATTAAGGTGTTCTAACAAGACCAATTGAAATTTTTATAAAACTCTGTCAGGATCCCATCCCTGCCAGGGGTTCTATTGTTCTTTATTTTAGACAGGGCTTGAGTTACTTCTATAGGAGTTATAGGTTGTTCTAAGAAAATCTGATGTTCTTTCGTTAATTTAGTATTAAAAGCAATTGAAGTCATGTAATCCTGAATAGATTTTTTATCAGGATTATCTGAGGTGTAAAGACGCTGAAAGTATTCCCCCAAAACCTTGGTAATCTTGTCAGAGGTTACCTGTAACATTGAGCCTCTTATTGCGTGAACCAAAGTTGAGGCTTGTTTTTGATCTACCCTATGTTTGAGTAATTTTATACTTTTAGAGGTCCTAGTGACATACTTTTGTTTTTAAAATAACAGGTTTTTTTGAATTTTAGATGTTTCCAAAAGTTCCAGTTCCTTCCTTTCCTGAGATAATTTCTTTAGATATTTTCCCCACCAAATCGCATATGTTTTAATTCTAATGTTTTAATGGATAGTTGAAGGTATTTTTTGTCTTTCTTTTTTACAGGAGGAGGCTAAAGAAATTAAATGCCCATGTATCACAGCCTTAAACGCATCCCAAACAACATTTGGAGTGACTTCATCAGAGGCATTAAAGTGGAAATATTCCTTAACTCTATCCTCAATTTCTTCTGAAAATCTATCATTTTGTAATAAAATTTTGTTGAGCATCTAATCGGGTCCTTTGCCATCATTTTGTTGTTTCCAAAAAGCACCTGTAACCCATGCATGATCAGACATAATCACACTTCCAATATCTGAATCAATAAAATGTGGAAGAAATGACGTAGATGTCAAAATAAAATCAATACGTGTATATATATCGTGTGTGTGAATAAAATGTGTATTGTCTTACATCCGGATTTAAAGCCCTCCTCAGGTCTGTCAAGTTATAATAATCCAAAATTTTAGCCAGATCAGTTAAGGGTGATGTATTTAGTTGATTAAGAGTCTTTGGGCACTTAAAAGTACAGTCAAGGGTAGGGTTAATAATATAATTCAAATCACATCCTATCATAATTTCACCTTGTCTGAATTCCATTAATTTATCCAAAACATCCTTCAAAAAATTAAGTTCCAAAAATTAAGGTGCGTAGATGGAGGCTATAGCCAAAGGTTCTCCATTCAAAGAACCCTTAATGAAGACATATCAGCCCCTAGAATCAATTTTTGAGTGAGTAATTGAAATGGGAAATTTTTAGACAGGAGTATTGCCGTATCTCTAGCTTTGGAAGTTCCAGCTGCATGGTAATGCTGATTGAACCATGGTGATTTCAGAACCTGCTTTAAGGGATTTTTCAAATGCGTTTCCTGTAGACATAAGATATCCAGTCCCAAAATGATGAAACTCTATACAATTTCTTTCTGCTATTTAAACCCCTGGCATCCCAAGTAATTAATTTAAATAAGTTATGTTGATATTTGTTCCAACCAAGTACAAAGTCTATAGAGAACTAAAAAAGCCTTATGTGAGACTCACAATCCACTAGTAATTCTATAATATCAATTTTCCTTTTTTTAATCTAACAATACTAACCTACTATACTAAACTAACTCTAAACTAACCATAGTCTAAATTCTTAACACAAATTACCCTATTGCATATAGGGTGCACTTCCTGTACACACAAAAGAGGGTGACCCCTATTGCCTCCCCACCAGGAAGGACTCTCTAATATAACTGGAGGGGAATATAAGCACTAACTTAAAGTATAACTATAGGCTATCCAGCCTTACTCCTGTCAGTTAAGAGTTTACAAAAGAAATACTAATGTCAGATAAGAAGTCCAAGTTGTATATCTTATTTAAAGATCAAACTGATAAGCAGTATTTTAGCTACCCCTTTCTTCTTATTTGCAGATTCAACAATGAGTTACATATGTACTTATTACTTCATAGTACAATCCTAAAAATGAGTTGTTAACCTAACTACACAAGTTATTACTTCAGCATGAAGAAAGTCACCATTAATATAAAATAATTTCCAGATAGGCTCATTTAAATTTAATAACTATTAAGGTAAAGTCTAAAAAATATGACAATATTTTAAAAACATATATGTAACCAGTAACATGATAATTCTTTAGTAAACCAGCACAAACTAGGTTTGTTGACTTTAGAGCAGAAATCAAACAATACCAGAATAATGTCTTATCTAAATTACTTACATGCATCAAACCTTTTCTAATCCATAAGCTTACAAAGAAGCTACTAAACTTAATTTCCCCCCCCCATGTAACTTAAAATTTCAAAATGAACGTTTAAACATTATGACATTGTATCAAAGTTTTGCAAGTAACAAACTTATTAGAAACCCCTGTTACAATTTTGACTTCTGGTACGGAGTGGCGATAGGTGGATTCTCAGTTGCTCTGAGCCGTCCAAGTCCTTTATGCTCTTTTCAGAGCCCCCCCGCATGTCGAGTGGGCTTTGCTAGTCCTCCCGGAGAGAGGGCTAGTGCAGGGGGCTCTGTTGTGGCCCCTCCCGCAATTGGCAAGGCGGTGGGGTGTCCATGACTGCCCTGAAGTGGGAGCGTTTATGGATAGAACATGGATGCCATGTTCTAACAAGCTGCGACCATCCGATGGTTTTTTTAAATTTCTATGGGACTTACAATATAAAAATGCATTAGTAGCACATCGCAGGAAGAAATTTATGCACATAGAAACAAGGAAACTTGAGTGGTTTTGGACTTTAAAACCCCCAGCAGATGTCCCCAGTCATGAGAAGGTGGCCGTGAATCAACTGGGAACGGAATTCATGGCTAAATGGTGGAGGTAAGAAAAGTTTTTTGTCTTGTTTGAACTGCAACTATTTGTAATGAATAGAATTTGATGAAAAGCAACAAAGAAACAAGTTAAGATGACTATATAAAAGGATTATAGAAGATCGAAGTTTTGTTTAAGATGCAATGGAATTGGGAGCAGCTGAGGAAGAGCTGGATCCAGATGCACTACTTGGAACCCTCACCTGGGAGCAATTTCAAAATTTTTTGGTGCGAGAAATTATTAAAGCAGTAGGAAATGCAAGTAATAATCTTTTGGAAAGTTATCAGAATCCAAGCCAAGATAGAACTGAAAATGGAGACAAAACCCAAGACCCTCAAGGGTGTGGGAAGGAACGAGAGTGTTTACGGAAAAGGATGAAAGAACTGCTTAAAGATTATCTGAGTTCAATGGAAAAAGAAGCTCAAGAAACAGATGGGGATATGAAATATGCCTTAAAAGATTTAACAAAAAGACTATGTGTAAAAAAAGAAAAAAGAACGGAAAAAAGAAAAGGAGGAAATAGGTGTACAGGTTTTGAACCTCTCAGAGCCCCAGTCCAGGGGATACGAGGCACAATTACTGATACTCTGCCAGCATGTACAGGATCTTATTTTTCTCTCACACCCCTCCAGGAGTGAGAGATCCCAAAACCCCATATGCTTAAACAAACCCAAGAGTATGTCTGCACACATTCCCAGCTCATCAGTATTCTGCCACCAAGATCTCTTATATCAGGACCCTCACCAAAGCTCAGGAGAAGAGATCTAAGCTCCTGCTTGGTCTCTGGGAATTAACAACTTATCAGCTCTGTGCCAGAGCTGCAAATAATTAATTAACACACAGTGGTAGCCTTCTAGGTGAACAATTTAGGCATAGGATCTAGGCTTAGAACCCAGTTGCAACACAGGATACAAACTCAGGAAATATTATCTTTAATCAGAGCATGCATATATCATAAGATTTGCAGAGGTAGCAAAAACAAATAAGATCTATAGATATTTAGCTCTAACTATACATAGACGGATTCATAATTACCAGTCATTCAGAGAAACCAGATAATTCAATGTCCATTGTGGAACCAGGGGATCTTCAGGATGAACCACATGGCTGATGAAGGCAACAAAGACCAGCTTGGTTGCCTAGCAGTAAAATTCCGTGTTGCAGGTTTGTAATCCAAAAGGGAACTCCCTCACAGAAAGAAACTAACTTTCCAAGAGAACTCTGACCCTCTTTTCATAGGACAATCACTAATCCCTCCCTTTCCCATCATAATTGAATATGGCCATTTATCCAATCACAAGGGGATTAAGAGGTGTGCTCACTATCTAGTTGCAGGCATTGCTGATGGGACTGAAGGCACGTCTACTTGAGCTTTGATGTGTAAATGCCTTGGGACATCTGTGTCCCCCCAACTTGAGAAGAACCTCAATGTCTGGTCTTCTCAGCAAAGGTGTCAACGTGGCTTTGTATCTGGATATCAGGCTTGGCATCTGGCATGCCATCTGTTCAAGTGACAAAAGTCACAGGGATATGTTATCAGCTAGACCATTGGGCCTAGCAGGAATGAATCAGGAAAGTCTGTTCCTATACAATAGGAACGGATTTGGAAAAGGAACCTCATGAATATAAAAATGCAAGATATTTAAATGAAATTGAAAAGAAAAAGGAGGCTTTAGAAAGGGGGGAGAATAGGAGACAAAAGCTATGTTTTGTGGTTTGAGTTGTAGTTTTCTTAGTTTTGGATAGAAATGGTTTAAGTTGAAAAAAGGACCCTGTTAATGTGGTGGAAAAATTGGATATTTTGTAATTTCATATTTTGTAGGTAAATTGCTCTCTTTTTGTTGCTTTGTTTTGTTTGTCATTAACCGCTTTCAGTCTCCCTCCTTTGATGTGAAGCCCTGCTGAAGAGACACGGAGGGATGGGAGAATGTAAATGGGTATTTGTTTTTGTTTTTTTTAGTAAAATTGCATAAAAGGGGTGTTTATTTTTGTTTAATAAAATTGAGGAGGGCAGGTATGGTACTGTTTAGGTTGGTTAAGATAGGAATATTTGTCTTAGGTAGTTAGATAATTTATTTAGAATATAATTCTTTTTCTATTGTCTAACTATTAAAATATAAATAATAATAATTTGCTTATAAACTTTTTGTTGTTAGAATGAATTGAACACAGATTAATAACAAGAAATGAAATGATTAAACAGAATTGAAAGAGGGATTTTTTTTAATTCAACTCTCCTAAAGTGGAGAGAATTTGATTGCTTTTAATATAAGAAAAGGGAAGGTATATAGATGGATAAGAATAGTGGTGAGTGAAGATAAATTTAGTATATTAATCTTTTGTTAGTATAAGTAAGTTCTTAGGCTTCTTCTGCGTTTGACTGATCGTCTTTCATTATGCTGTAAAGAATGAACAAGTTAGCTGTTTTAGTAATGTCCTTTTGGGTTATTATTAGTAAAGTCCGTTATTGCACATTACGAACATATCTTCATGTTTTGGGTTGTCTCCTTTTTAAGTCTCTCAAGTTGTAAGATGGTCCTTTAACTGCTCCTCCATCTTCTGGTTCTTTATCTCCCCCTTCCGGGCCACTGTCGTCATCGCTGCTTAAAATCAACCATTTGGCAAGTTCTGCTTCTTCCTCTGAGCTGGCGTGTCTCTTCAAAAAGTCTTGCGCTTTAAAGATGGAGTCAATCTTCTCTGCTTATCTTTAAATTTAAAGACAAGTCCTTCTGGGTTCAACCATCTGTAATTAGTTTGGTGGTTTTGCAAGAATATGGTCAAGCCTTTGTAAGCCTTCCGTTTCATGCAAAATTCAAATGGCACATCTTTTAAAATCCTTATATTCTGTTCTCCGATCTTCAAGGGCTTTGATGATGTCGCTCTTAAGATTTGATCTCTAGTACTTTGCTTAGTAAACCTGACCACCACTTCCGCTGGCAAATTATTTTTCTTTGTAAAGTTGGAATAGGCTCTGTAGGCCAAATCCATCTCTTCGCTTAATCTTTCCACTTCTTTGCCCGTCAGTGGTGCCAAAGCAATCGCCAAAATACTTCTGAGATCCTCTTTTTCTTCTTCCTTTAAACCCTGAAATCGGAGAGTTAAGTTTGATTTTTCCATCTGTAGCATCAATAATTTTTTATCTTGTGTTTCCTGATGTTTTTCCATTTTATTGACCTTCTTCTTGATTCTTTGTGTGTCTTCTGTTGAAACCAGACATTTCTGTGCTATCTCCTCCATCTTCTTAGCTGTGTCTGACAGTTGTTTCTGCTGATTACTGAGAACACTTTCCATGCTAGACAGCGTTTGATTGATTTTCTGCATTTGATCCAGCAGAGGACGAAGCAGCTCATTTTCTTGTTGAGTGACAGCTGGCTCCAAAGGGCAGGAGGTAGAGCCGGAAGTTCCTCCCGGCGTCTTCATCGGCTTGTCTGGGAGCTTCTTTTGCCCCGACATCTTTCTTTTATTGTTTACTTTTTAAAAGTTCATGCCGTGCAGCTAGGAAAAGGATCTTTCCGAAAGAGGGATTGTTAAGATGGAGGTAAAGTGATGAAGTGAAGGCAGTGGGGCCCTCGGATGACCAAGGGGTAAAAGGAGTAGTAAAGGATGATAGGGAAATGGCTGAGAAGCTGAATACATTTTTTGCCTCTGTCTTCACTGTGGGAGAGGAGAAGTGCTTGCCCACTCCAGAAGCACCGATTTCGGGAGGGGGGTTGAAAGACCTGAATCAGATTGCAGTGACAAGAGAGGAAGTCCTCCGACTGATGGACAATTTAAAAACTAATAAATCACCAGGCCCGGATGGCATTCATCCGAGAGTTCTGAAAGAACTCAAATGTGAACTTGTGGATCTCCTGACAAAAATATGTAATCTTTCTTTAAAATCTGCCTCCATTCCTGAGGACTGGAAGGTAGCTAATGTCACTCCCATCTTTAAAAAGGGCTCCAGGGGAGATCCAGGAAATTACAGGCCAGTCAGTCTGACATCAATACCGGGTAAGTTGGTGGAAACTGTTATTAAGGAAAGAATTAGTAGGCACATTGATGAACATGGGTTCTGTAAGGAAAGATCTTGTCTCACTAACCTGTTAGTGTTTTTTGAGGGAGTGAACAAACATGTGGACAAGGGGGACCCAATAGATATTATTTACCTTGACTTCCAGAAAGCTTTTGATACAGTTCCTCATCAAAGGCTCCTAAGTAAGCTCAATAGTCATGGGATAAAAGGACAAGTCCTCTTGTGGATCAAAAACTGGCTTATAAATAGGAAATGGAGAGTGAGTATAAATGGGAAACTTTCTCAGTGGAGGGTGGTAAGCAGTGGGGTACCACAGGGATCAGTACTCGGTCCAATGCTTTTTAACTTGTTTATTAATGATTTGGAATTGGGAGTAAGCAGTGAAGTGGCTAAATTTGCAGATGACATGAAGTTGTTCAGGGTGGTGAAAACCAGGGAGGATTGTGAGGCACTCCAAAGGGATCTGTTGAGGATGGGTGAGTGGGCGTCAATGTGGCAAATGGGATTCAATGTGGCCAAGTGCAAAGTGATGCACATTGGAGCCAAAAATCCTAAATATAAATACACTTTGATGGGGTCTGAACTGGCAGAGACGGACCAAGAGAAAGATCTTGGCATCATAGTGGATAACTCAATGAAAATGTCTAGACAGTGTGTAGCTGCAATAAAGAAGGCCAACGCTATGCTGGGGATTATTAGGAAGGGAATTGAAAACAAATCAGCCAGTATCATCATGCCCCTGTATAAATCATTGGTGTGACCTCATTTGGAATACTGTGTACAGTTCTGGTCACCACATCTCAAAAAGGATATTATAGCATTGGAAAAAGTGCAGAGAAGGGCAACTAGAATGATAAAAGGGTTGGAACACCTTCCCTATGAAGAAAGGTTAAAACGCTTGGGGCTCTTTAGCTTGGAGAAACGACGGCTGAGGGGTGACATGATCGAGGTTTATAAGATTATGAATGGGATTGAGCAGGTTGAGAAAGAAGTATTTTTCTCCCTTTCTCACAATACAAGAACTCATGGGCACTCCATGAAATTGCTGAGCAGTCGGGTTAGAATAGATAAAAGGAAATACTTCTTCACCCAAAGAGTGATTAACATATGAAATTCACTGCCACAGGAGGTGGTGGCAGCTGCAAGCATGGACAGTTTCAAGAGGGAATTAGATAAACATATGGAGCAGAAGTCCATCAGTGGCTATTGGCCACAGGGTATAGATGGGAATTCTCAGTCTGGGGCAGGTGATGCACTCTATTCTTGGTGCTGGAGGGGGCAGCAATGGGAGGGCTTCTGATGTCCTGGCCCCACTGCTGGACCTCCTGATAGCACATGGTATTTTTGGCCGCTGTGTGACAGAGTGTTGGACTAGATGGGCCATTGGCCTGATTCAACATTGGCTTCTCTTATGTTCTTATGTTCTTAATTTAAGATAGCATCAAAGATAAGGCTTTTATAATTTGTATTGCAGAGCAAGGCTTGGTGAGCAGTCTTAGATAGGTTTCCAGTTAAAATAAAATATTAACTAAAAAAGATGGTAGGGTCAAAGGTGAAAGTAGAGAGCTATAATTTATAGAAAGTAGAGGTATAAAGGTATGATGGTTGCTCTTGTGTTCTAAAACTAGAATAAATTCATAAATTGATGTTTTTGGCTGCAGTTCAAATAGGAATAGAATACTAGGGACTCAAACAAGTAGAATAATAATAATAGTGTAGAGATTGCTACATAGGAACAGTCTTGATGCTATAAGATTTGTAAGTTAGATCTACAATAAATTTTGTTTTTACAGTTATCTATAGGATCTTGTAATTCATGTTATTGGATATTAGAAGGGAAAAGATGAATATGATATGGTGTTAAATTAATTTAATCTCTGACTGGATAAGTTATAGATAATTTAATAATCCAGACTTAAATGTGGTGATGTGCTGTAATATGTATCTGTCCCTTTGTATGTTTGTCTGTCTAAAAATTAATAAATAGATTATTAAAAAAAAAAACCCTGTTGCAAGATTTAACTTATTATAGCATTGTACTTTTAACAACAAGACAATAGCTATATGCTTAAATTTTCAGTTAGTTAATTAAGACAAAAAAGAAACTTCATGAGGCCAAAAGAGATTGCTCTTCCTCTGGAATAAGTTGTAATCCCAGGGCAGATAAAAGGGCATTTGCAGAAATTGCATCTGTGGCTTGGTGGAGTAGGCCATTCTGGTAGACGAATATCGGATGCAGGGCTCCAACAGAATCTTATGTTTGCCTTAAGTAACTTAGAAGCAAAGAGTTTAAGACTTTGTCTTTTATCAAGTGTTTCCATAGACAGGTTGAGCAGCTCTTGTATTTTATCCTCTTTATAAGGTAAGGAGCCATGAATTCTGGCCTCCTTGAGAATTCTATCTCTCGTTTTCGGGTATAAGAACTGTGCCATAATATCTCTAGGACAGCTTTTGTGTGCAGAAGCCAAAGAACCTAATTGATATGCTTTTAGCATGATTGGCGCCTTACCTTCTTCCATATCCAGAACTGTTGCCAGCCACGACGGAATAAAACGTGCTGGGTCTTTCCCTTCCTCCACACCTTCTGTGACTCCTTTAAATTTTAAGTTCAGCTTCTGCCATCAGTGTTCAAGAGATGAAAGTCGAGCGTTCATTTGTTTCTCCGAGGTTTGGATGGTTTTCATTTCCTCTTGCAGCGTCAAGTCAGTTCTGCATTATTCTCAGCAATTTTAACTGTGCCATTCAAGTCCTTTATCAGGTCATTCATTTGAGATTGAAGCGGTTGAAGAATCTCTGAAACCATTGTTGTGATTTCAGCAAGTCCTCTTTCATTTCGTAAAAGTCTTTCCTTGTAATTGGTGTGTTATCATTCACCATGGTGGTTGTAGTCATAGCAGAGTTTTCAGATGCCATACTGTTAGCTTTGTCTTGGTGTGGGCCTACAGGTGAGTTCGCCGTGTCCCATGTAAAATATTTTTTAACCAACGCAGTCTGCTGTGAGTTTTTTTGCAGCTTTTCCTCTAGAGGGTTTTCCCATAACTTTTACCCGGTTTTAGGAGAGGGTAGCACGATTTACTGTCGATTTTGGTTGATTCAGGCTGGGAGCTCTCTCAGATAACATCTGCCATCTTGCGTGGTGTTACGCCCCCCTCATGCAAATGTTGAACTCAATAACATTATGGTCACTGTTCCCAAGTGGTGTAATCACATTTACATCTCTCACCAGGTCTTGGGCATTACTTAGGACCAAATCCAGGTTCGCCTCTCCCCTGGTAGGTTCTGTGACCATCTGCTCTATAGCACAGTCATTGAGAGTGTCTAGAAACTCAATCTCTTTTTCCTGACTAGAACACATATTGACCCAATCAATGTGTGAGTAGTTAAAATCACCTATTACGACACAGTTGAGGGCCTCTTTTTCAGATCATTGTTATTGTTATGTTATCTGTGATAATTGAGCCAATGTATGTGCATACAGTCTGCATCTGTAAGCCATAACTAACAAAGCCACAATCCATTTTTGCTTTTGAAAATGTATCAAGTGTCAACAGCCTGATCAGCAATAGAACTGAAGTTCAATAAAGTTAAGCCTGGCATGGAAGACAAAAGTAAACATTAGAAGCAAGAAAAACTGTGGGACTGAGACAACAGCTAACTAAAGAGTAACTACAGGTAATGCCATTTCTTGACACCATAATGTTGCAGAACCTTAGAGACTAATCACCTGGTTGAAAATGATCTACCAAAGCTGTCTGGGACTAATTTAATGATCAGAGTCCTAAAAGACTGAGTTAATACGGGGGCAATAATCCCAGTGCTCATTATTTTGAGGACACAGATGTTGCCCAGGCGAGTATAGCATGGAGCTTTGAATCCTGCTAATATGGACAAAACTTGTCTGAAAGTTAACAGATGCATTAACAAACAGACAGTCCCCTTCAGGATTTTTTTTGACATGCTGGCATTGGGGATGGTTGTTCAAACCTATATTGGCCAGATGGAGTGCGCTTCTCTGTGGATGTTTGTAAGCTCAGTTGGGAGGCTCGCAATAGCCTCTTTTAAAATGTTGTGAATGAGGGGTTGGGTGGCTCAGTTAAGTTACCTACAGCTGCTGTTCCAGTTCTTGTGAAAAGGCACCATGGTTGCAGCAGCCTCTGAATAGTGTGGTCAGGGTCAGCTCTGTGAAATACAGCTCTGATAGGGACCTAGCAGGGACAAAGGTTCTTTGCTGAATATCTTGTACGGAGCCACTGCTTTAAAATTATTTTATTGCATCTTAGGTGCTTCGTGGCTCAGAGGTGCTTTTGATAAAAAATACAGTGGTACCTGAGGGACAGATAGGTTTATTGAAGCAGTTTAAGGCTAGCTCCATACCATGGAGATATGGGGAACGTTTCCTCATCTGTTACAAGGGGATGGGGATGTTTACTACTTATACATCATGGTCCACATCACAGCAACCTTACTGATACTTAGCAGGCCTGAGACTGGCCAGTCTGGGAATTCCATATACACCACTTCACATTCTGTGGCATAGAAAAGAGGAGAAAAGAGAGCTTATAGAATCATAGAATCACAGAGTTGGAAAGGGCCATACAGGCCATCTAGTCCAACCCCTTGCTCAATGCAGGATTAGCCTAGAGTATCCCTGACAACTGTTTGTCCAGCCACTGTTTAAAGACTGCCAGTGAGGGGGAGCTCACCACCTCTCTAGGCAGCTGATTCCCGTTCCCGCCTTTAATTTAAACCCATTATTGTGAGTCCTATCCTCTGCTGCCAACAGGATCAGCTCCCTGCCCTCCTTTAAGTGACAGTCCTTCAAATACTTAAAGAGAGCCATCATGTCGCCCCTCAACCTCATCTTCTCCAGACTAAACATTCCCAAGTCCCTCAGCCTTTCCTCATAGGGTTTGGTCTCCAAGCCCCTGGTCATCCTTGTCACTCTCCTCTGCACCCACTCCATTCTTCCACATCCATTTTGAAGTGAGGCCTCCAGAACTGCACACAATACTCCAGGTGTGGCCTGACCAATGCAGTGTACAGCAGGACTATGACATCTTGCAACAGATGAAGTTATTATTACCCTTACTTTAATTCTGGAAAGAGCCTGCATAGCCATTATAAGTTCTCAGAATGTCTAGGAAGATTTAATGCTCCCCGGCTGTGTTCTGTATGGTCTTGTTTTTGAAGTGTTACTGTTGTTTCCAGCTGTAATGTCATCATGAAAAGTGAGAGGGAAAAATTTGCCAATTTTTTCTAAAATCAACAGATAAGTCTGGAAGAATCTTTGCTTTCCAAAACTGAAACAACAACTTCAGTGGTTTTTAGGCTTGTTTGGTAATGGATGCCAGCGTTTGCATATGATCTCAGCTGCTTTGTTGGAAGCTTAATACATGGTGCACAGACAGACAATTTATCAGACCTCAGTGATTCAACTGTTGGGTTAATTTGTGCACAAATGGTCCAAATTCTGCTTCCAATTATAATAGCCCCTCCAGTGTACTCAGTTGGAATTGTCCAGATGTAACTAAGGACGGGACACAATTTGGCCCACTGCATCTCCTCTAAATACACTTACCGAATTGCTTGGCCTCCCTGTTGGCTCTGCTCTTGCTGCATTGAGTCATTATATTAATTTGTTTATCATGTTGTGTGCTCTGATAACAGTTTCCCTTCATCCTGAGCAGCTGCCCAAATGGACAGCAGATGCCAAGAGTGGGAACTAGCTGCTATTACCAGATGGCAAATATGAAAAGTAGCTTGTCTCTGTAGGGTTTTTATAAATCTTTCTTACAGGGAATGCTTTAGAAAGAACCTCTTAGTCTATCTCATATTAGCTCGACAAGATCCTCTATGATAACATTCAGCAACTAAACCACAGAGGATAGCATAACAATTAATCCAGGGGAACTAGAATGTTTCACAAAGTAGAGGAAATGGCCACAAAACAATATAGTCAATAATTAATAGAAATCCGGTTTCTTTTCTCAAAGTACTTTGTATATTCCTTGAGTAAGTCATTTCACTCATTTAGTATTACAGTAAGTGTTCAAATTCTGGTAAATGTAAGCAATCACATATGAATGTTCTGAATATCTGGAAATAGATGTCTCTATTTTCTTACTCAGACATATTCCAATTGAATCCTGACAAACACATCTAGGTTACTGTCAACATTCACCAGCAAGTTCTGGACATTCATAAAAGTTTATCCAGTATTATGTCAGTATTAATTCACATGTGAATGTTAACATTCACCAAATTCTGCACATCTACTGTGACCATTACACAGTCATGTCTGTTTTACAAAGGAGTTTGTTTACAAGAGCATGGCATTACATGCTAGGTGGGAATATATTTCACAGATGCATGGTCCACTTAATTAGGCTTCTATGAAATGGCTGAAATATATAGCCTTTATTTAAAGAGTCATAGTTCTGCCTTTCCTTCCTTCCTTCCTTCCTTCCTTCCTTCCTTCCTTCCTTCCTTCCTTCCTTCCTTCCTTCCTTCCTTCCTTCCTTCCTTCCTTCCTTCCTTCCTTCCTTATCCCTCAAGTCATTCTGGAATTTACTAGTTCAAAAGCAACTAGTGATCTGTCCTCCTATGCGTATAAGGCTGTTGTGCCTGCTTTTCAATGAAACATGACTTGAAAACCAAACAAAAATGCACATCCAGAGCTGTTTCATGATTATATAAGCCCAAGCAAGGGCAGGAATGGGCCTAATACAAAGCATCATAGAGTGATTAACAACCAGTTCTCTAAAATATAATTAGCTGGGTAGAAGGTTTCCTCTGGCAGTGGGCAGAGGCAGATGTTTGCATTATTACAGACTTAATACAGACACTGAGGACTGAACTGCATTATTTAAAAATTCTACTCTACCTTTCCCACTTAAAAAGCATTCAAGGCACTTAACAAAGTAATATAACAAAAAGCAGCAGTTAAAATAAATGTTTGATTCATATTTACTAAGAAGTAAGTCCCCCTTTTATTCATTTGAGCTGCATTCCAAGTAGTGCGGCTGAACTTCCTTCTTGAGATAAAATACATTGTATCTGATCTTAAGTGCATTTTAAGGAAATAATGCCAATATGACATGCTTGTTCTGGGTAAATTATGTAACAGTGCAATTGTAAGGAGAGTTACGCCTTTCTAAGCTCATTGACTATAAATGGATTTAGAAGCATATAACTCAGTTTAAAGAGTTGGTTTTTATACCCTGCTTTTAACTACCCGAAGGAGTCTCGGAGTGGCTTACAATTGCCTTCCCTTCCTTCCCCCACAACAGATATCCTGTGAGGTAGGTGGGGCTGAGAGAGCTCTGACAGAACTGCTCTTGAGAGAACAGCTCTAAGAGAACTGTGACTGACTCAAGGTCACCCAGCTGGCTTCATGTGGAAGAGTGGGGAATCAAACCTGGTTCTCCATATTAGAGTCGACTGCTCTTAACTACTACACCAAGCTGGATTTTAAGAGCCAGGTATTATTCTAAAAAGTGATAAAAATTGCCAGAACCAGGAAGATGACAAACAGTACATCTTAAGGAATGTTATTTGATCAGAGATACTAAAAATGTTCTTATGATTTTGCAAAGATGGATCCAAAGTGATATAAAAAGCTATCACGGGAGATAGCTGATGTGTTAACTCCCGCATTCTAAATAGATTGAAAATGACAGTATTTTATCCCATGCACTGTGAAACATATTGCTTAACTAACTCCGATCATCTTCTTTGACAAGAGGAGAAACTGACAGAAACTGTTATCAAACAAAACCACATCCATGGCTGTGGGTTAGAAAGGGATGGCTCCAATTTTAAAGATCCTTTCTTGGTAGGATAAGCTATTGTCTTGATGTTTCTGTAGGAGGTACATCTGTTGACACAGTTAAATCAAACAGATCTGAAGGAGTCAGGAAATTGCATATATTTAATATAGTTGGTAAACGCATATCCTCTTATCCTCCAGATTGTTTTGTATAAATGGAAATAATCTGATTCCAGACTTCAGACATTGTTCTCACTAGTGGCCTAAAATTAAAATCAAGGCCAGTTGAGTTGTCTTTACTTGGTGCATATTTGTATCAGGTGGGATGCAAGCATTTCTTTCCTGAGTACTTTCCCCTTTAATCAACTTTTTTCCTACATCAGTTTTTGATGGATTATTGAGTTGCTGGCAGCAGTTTATAAATAGAAGATCTGGTTTACCACATGGCCACATTTATCTGGGATGCGTGTGTGTTGCCATTTTCTTCTAAAGCAATTTCCCCAAATACATTTCCAGGCCTACTTTTTCCCACTCAGTTGTAAGGTAATGTGATTGGCTTGTCTGTTCATTCTCTAGGGTCTATATTCTTGTCTTCTTCCTTCAAGAGAATTTCTTTCTTTCTTTCTTTCTTTCTTTCTTTCTTTCTTTCTTTCTTTCTTTCTTTCTTTCTTTCTTTCTTTCTTTCTTTCTTTCTTTCTTTCTTTCTTTCTTTCTTTCTTTCTTTCTTTCTTTCTTTCTTTCTTTCTATGGAATAATGTGATTAAAATAATTTCTTATTTGACCCTTGACTCACTTTCTACCTCATTAATCCAGTTATGGTCCCTCAATGAAAGTTCTTACAGCAATGATAGGGAATAAAAATGCATCTGCTCCCGGTCTTCACTTCCAAGAAGTTTATAGTGCTTTAGTGAACAGCAGGCAACACTCTGCCTTAGAAACTTCTAAGGAACATTTGCCAGATCAAAAAAGAAAAGAAAAGAAAAGGGGTAATCTGACTCTGGAACTCAGTTGTCTGATCTAGAGATCTATAAAACTAAATTAATCTAAAACATGGGTGGCCTAACTTAAAAAAAAATGTTCCACAAATCAGGCCCAAAGCGCAATATATTATTTTTCTAGTGTGACCCCCTCCTCCATATGCCTGTCCGTGGTTTTGCATTTAGTCAGCTGAAGAGAGCACAGCATGAGAGAGACAGGTCAGATAGCCATGCCAAGGTTTTGCATTATGATTGGTACCTGAGATAAATGTCTGTGAGATGTTATCTTTTAACTGGGCCAACTAGACATAGGCGTATACAACCTGTTTGCTTTAACAGAGCTCTTCATCAGTCAGAACAGAACGGTGGCAGAAGAAGAAGAAGCCTATAGGCAGGGCTCTTTTTGTAGCAGGAACTCCTTTGCATATTAGGCAACACACCCCTAATGTAGCCAATCCTCCAAGTGCTTACAGAGGTCTTCTTACAGGGACTACTGTAAACTCTTGGAGAATTGGCTGCATTAGGGGTGTGCCGCCTAATATGCAAAGGAGTTCCTGCTATAAAAAGAGCCCTGCCTCTAGGAAAACAAAGCTAGCTTACATGTCACTGAAAATATTGAATTATTATTTAGAATGGGTCATCCACCAGTTTGGAAGAAATATGTATAGCTGATAATAGGCTATTTCAAATATAAATGTTCATGTTGAACTACTTGTGCTATCACTTTGTAAACAGCTCAGTATTCATCATGTTTTTCAGTTATTGTAGCAGTGTATATTTTTCAATACTTAGTACAGTTGCTTAAATGTTGAAAGTTTCCTGTTCCTTTAAATCTAAACTGGGAAGCCAGTGTGGTATAGTGGTTAGTTTGAGACCTCATTCCAGGTTAAAATCCTAACTCTGCCATGAAGTTTATCTGTTGGTGTAACATGTTGCTCAAGGTTATTGCAAGGAAAAAATGGTGGCAGTTGAGTGCCACTGCATTGGAAGCCTTTCCACATGGCTTTTATAACACTTAGTTTTAAGACAGACAAAGTGCACACTGGGCTGGATTCTTTGAGTGCAAGGTGCTTGTGGAAACTCCTACAAGCAGCTCCCCGACTTCTGAATTGCTAATGTTGGAAGGCCTCCACAGACAGAATGGCCGATGGCACAAGGACCTGCAGTGCAGAGAGGAAAACTGGGCAGGATAGTACATGACACAGGGAGCTGTGATGAGGAAGGGGAAAACTGGGCAACATTTCCTCATCCTTTTACTGTTATCAGAAGAAACTTGACAGAGCACGCTTTTCACTAACAGAATAGGGAAGACAGCAATGTCATTCAGTTCTACCTCCTCAATGTAGCCCCCACCAAGCCATGTAGAATATTTCTCAAGAGGGGTCCCCTGAGCCCCGGAATCGCTTCTTCAAGGAAAGCAGGGTATGCTGGGGGAAAGGTGGGGTTTGATGTATTCAGTCCATTTATCTCCCAAAAGCTAATCAGTGGTTCTAACTTTTACCATCTTTGGCTCAGTTTTTAGAAACCTCCACTTGTATTTACTAGGGTTGTACATGGGATTTTATTTTGTTTCTTTCATTTTGTTATTAATTCCAAAAGAGACTGCTTCATTATTGGGTTGTTTTGTATGGTTTCATTGTTATTATTTCTTTACTTATTGTAGTTTTGTTTTCATAATTCTATTTCATAGTTACTTGCCAGTGGTTTTATTGGAAGACTCTCCATCGTCTTGAGTCTGTACCTTCATCCAAATTGGACGAAGCTCAGGGTGATTGTAGCCCTCCCACAGGACATTCACAGTTCCAAATTCCAGAGAGAATACAGGGCTTCTTTGAGGTAATGAAAGGTGCTCATGTTTAACATTAAAGTCTGTGGGAAAACTGATAGGAAAGATTCCAAACACACTGTAATCACAGACAGCAGCATGCTGTGAGGGAATTTGGCACTGCAACCACTTAGCTTGAAGAGCAGTAGCATGAGGAAGAGGCAGTCTGACAAGACAACGGCATTTGGTGGCACAAGCAAATCCCTCCAACAACCTTCTGTCTGATTTCAGTGACCCAAAAGCCCTTGAACAAAATCAATTCTGTCTCTTTGTCTTCACAGAATGGGTAGCTTGCAGGTGTTTTATTATTATTCAGGAGCTATGCTTTTTGGTGGGGTATTTGAACATACATCAACGAAAAACAACATTTTATGTTTCTCTGAAGTGTAATGAAGCTGTCAAGCAAAACAAAGGGGGGGGGGAGAAATTGATATATTAGATACATTTTAAAGCCCTATTTTTTATTCTACTATTGTACAGTGTTTAGCAAAATATCACTTCCGATTCTGCTTGGGCTATGTGCATCTTATTGTTAACTTTTAGTAAGTGAAAGGCATTGGAACATCCCAAACAGAGATTAAGATAATAAAACCAGAATTTGCTATACATAATGACTTGTAAATGTTTACATGTATACCTGTTTGCCTTGAAAGAAAGTTATTTTTTTAATTGTGGATCTGCTTTAAAAAGGGAGCCAGCGTGGTGTAGTAGACTCTCCACTCCTCCACATGAAGCCTGCTGGGTGACCTTGGGCCATTCACAATTCTCTCAGAACTCTATCAATCCCACACAAGGTGACACTGTGTGACAGAGTGTTGGACTGGATGGGCAATTGGCCTGATTCAACTTTGGCTTCTCTTATGTTCTTATGACTGTTGTGGGGAGAGGAAAGAAAGACGATTAGAAATGGGCACGAACCGAGCCACAAAGCAAAATTCATTGTGAATTTTACTCTGTTCTTGGTTCACAAACTGAAGTTCATGATGGGTCTACCATCACATATTTCTACTTTAAAGCAGTTCGTGGTGATTTGTGGATAGAACAGAAAGCAGGGGTTTAACGGGACTCTGAGTCCCATTAAACCCCTGCTTTCTGTTCTCTGCAAAAGCTGCAAAAACAGATGAGCAGTGGGAAGAAGCGTGTTTTGAGCTGTTTAAAGGGACTGCACAAGACAGCTTGAAACAGCTGGGTGGTGGGGAGCAGGCTCCTCCTCCTCCTCACTCAGCTGTTTTTCAGGCTTTCTGCAACCCCCTGCGGACCTTTTCTATGGGGTTTGGAGGGCCAATAATGCATTACTCTGAAACATGCAGAATAGAAAACAACTAAACTGGCTTCAACTACCTAACACTTAGAAGAATTGCCTTGGGGGCACAAACCTTAATTTAGATAGGAAGGCCTCAAATAGCATTGTCTACGTTTCTAGCAACTGCAGATCATAGTCTTGGTCCACAGTCCACAAAAATTTCAGCTAGCTACCCTCTCTTCTGGGCCAGAGTTCAATTATCATTTTCTGGCCCAGCACAGCAGGCAATGATGGCATCCAAGAGAAACCTCTGGAAGATTACCTCATTTCTCTCAACCTCCCCGCTCCCATCACAGATCACAGGTTCCCATGAGAAGTTAATTACCTGGCTTCCATCTTTGGCCTTGAAGATGATAAGACACTTGAAGGCCAGAAGACCAATTAACAATACCTGCAGGTCAGCTCAGGCCCATCACTGTTCACGTTAAACCTTTGGGGAGATGCTGGGAAGGCACTTTGCTTCACAAGGGGGTTAAACTTTAAATGGCTCACAAACCAATATGAACCAGTTCAGTTCTCTAACTGGCATATTGGTTTATGGTTTGGTTCATGGTTCAGCCACAAACAGAACTTAAAAATGTGGGTCGTGCCCATCCCTATTCTTAAAGCATCATGTACTGCTTCTATTATTTTTTGGTGTATGTGTGTTAACACTGCAGTTTTTTTTAATTTCAGATTTTTCTATAAACCTGGGGCTTTGCTGGAGATTTGACCACATTATCATTTAGATATATTGGTGCCCCAACATTCCTTCTGGTTTGAGTCTATTTGTTTAAAACATGTCTGTGCCACCTTTTTGACCCAACACAGGGTCTCCAAGGTGGCAAACATTAAACCAAGTCAAACATTGAAAACAACACTAAAAACACAAACACACTTAAAACAAAACACATGAATGCATATAAACAGACAAAAAGGGCGAGGGATAAGAACAGTTGGTGAGGGAATGCCAAGCAAAACAAAAATCTTTATGCACTTGCAGAAGACAATGATAGAAGGAGACAGACAAATCTTACAGAGGACAGGGTTTGACAACTCCTTCCAATCGAAGGAGCCTTCCTCCAAATGCAGTGGCAATTCTATTGGAGGAAAAACCACTTACATTGGAGGAAGGCTTCTTAGGCTTGTTTGGAGGATGATTGGATCCACCCTGCTGTCATTTATAGAAAATAAAGTCAACTTAAATAAGTCATCACACCAATATAATATCATCATTGTATTAATAACTTGGCAATACTAAGGTTGTAAGCAACAATGAGTATGTACAAAGCTCCATCTCCCAAACTTCTGATATTTATTTATTTATTACATCTTTTAGAAAGCAAGCCTAAACTCTGTCTCTGAATAGTTTAGGATACTGACACCTGCACTGGCATAATGCTGAGATATGCCAGTTTATCTGGAAGTATGGTAGTGCCAAGGTGTGCTGGCACCATTCTGGCACTGTGCTTCTATAACCTGAGCGCTGGTGTAGAACTGAGCAGCATCAGGGGTATGTTGGAGGCAGAGTTCAACTTAGTCAATATCTTAAGCATCTACAGCTTGCTCCCTGCTCTGACACTGGTGTAACATTATACCAGTTACCTGTTGTAACTGGGAAACATTTCCATAAATTCAGTGTTATGTAATACAAGTCCCCTTCTCAAGCCTCCCACTAGATTCCCAAACCTATAGCTCAGGCTAGGAGACCAACAAAACACACAACCAATTACAGCTCACCCAAACACTACATAAACCCTCAGTCAGGATACCCATAGTTCAGATGGTAAGGTGCACAAAATGAGGATATGTTGCACACACTTTGGGATGTGAACTTTGGAGGCGGGAAGACCAAAGTATAAAATGTATACTGGATCACCCTTTCCCACATCTTTGTTAACCTGACCTCAAAGAACTTCAAAAGACTAGTGAGGCAGAACTCCACTTTTCAGAAGGTATGCTGATTTTCCCTTTGCAGGCTTTGTTCCTCAATATGCTTAATAATTATATCTTTAGATCCAGGTGAGCAGCCATTTTGGTCTGAAGCATTAGAACTAAGTTTGAGTCTACTTTGAGTCAACTACTTTGAGGTTACCCATTGAATGTCCTGAAAGGCTGAAGTGTTCTCCTATAAGTTTTTCAGTCTTGTGATTCTTGATGTCAGTTTTGTGTCCATTTATCCTTTGGCGTAGGGTTTGACCTGTTTGCCCTATGTATGCCATCTGGGCCTGGTGATTTGCCAGTTTTTAATTTGTCTATCAGTCATAGGACTTCCTCTCTCATCACCTTAATCTGACTCAAGTCTTTCGACAGTCCTCCTGAAATTGGTGGTTCCAGAGTGGGCAAGCACCTTCCATCTTCCACAGTGAAGACAGAGGCAAAAAATGCATCCAGCTTCTCTGCCATTTCCCTGTCATCCATTAGTAATCCTTTCACCCCTTAGTCATCCAAGGGCCCCACTGCCTCCTTGGCTGGTTTTCTGCTTCTATTGTACTTGAAGAAATTTTTGTTGTTGGTCTTCATGCTTTTTGCAATATATTCTTCATAGTTCCTTTTTGCCGGTCTGATCACCTTGCCAAAGCCTGTGCTCTCTTTTATTTACCTCACTTGGACTAGTCTTCCACTGTTTATAGGAATGTTTCTTACCGTTTACTACTTCCATTACTTTGTTTGTTAAGCATGCAGGCCCTTTTCATACCTATTTGTACCTTTGGCCACCAAATGAGAAGGGAGCATTCACTGGAGAAGACACTGATGCTGGGAAAGATTGAAGGTAAAAGAAGAAGGGGATGGCAAAGGATGAGATGGTTAGACAGTATTATCAATACAATGAACATGAAACTAAGCAAACTCCAGAGGACAGCAGAAGACAGGAGGGCCTGGTGTGATGTGGTCCATGGGGTCGTGAAGAGTCGGACTCGACTGTGTGACTGAACAACAATAACAACACCTTTCCTAAGCTGCAGTATACATTGTATCTGAGCTTCCAGTATTGTAGTTACTGAAAGTTTGGAAATTACCAATTTGGGTAAGCACAGTAATGCAAACTCAGGCAATCTATCATCTCCAGCTGACAAACTGCTGCTGCCATGGAAGCCAGACCTGTGAAAGACCAATGAAAGAAGACCTGTGAGGGAACTGGAGAGCCCATCCAAGCCAGAGCTGGTCTCAGCAGAGCTGGTCTCAGCAGACATCACCAGCCAATGCTGAAGAACTACCAGACTTTACAAGTAAAGCTAAAGAATTCCAACAGACATGGCCAAGCTCCACAAAGACTGCAAACCCAACCAATTGGCCAAGACTGAAGAGAGGCAGGCTCCCCGAGGCTGGATCAGGGCAAGACTGAGAGGAGCGCAGGTGGGAATGAGGTTGCTAACATCAAGCATTTTGGAAGTTCAGCAGAGATGCTCGTAAAAATGTGAACAGTTACAGGTTGACCATGGGTTGAATTTTGTTTTGATTCAGCTTTTCTTTGTTGTGGATGTCCTTTGGGCCGTTAAGCTAGGGGTTCCTAGTATTTGCTCTTCATTATAACTCAGGAGTATTCAAAACTTTGGAATGGTTAAAGGGGTCTGTTTTCTTCCACCACAGCTTTGACATTTGTAATACATGCCCTGGGCATGTGATTAAGTCAAGCTTGTGAAGATGCATAGCTTTCAGGGATTTTATCTGGTACATTTCTGCAACCTCTGGCATATGTGGCCATGTTTTCCCACATTTCAGCTATGCCCCTTGTAGTCTGGGTGAACCTTTGTCAAATTACAGAAGGGCTCTCTTAGTTTGGCCCTTTCTGTCTATCTAGAGACTAGCTGCCACACAGCATTTGAACTGAAAATGGCAACTGGAAACTGAGCAGGCAATGAACTGTTGCTACATCTGCTTGTTTGTTGACTAACCAAATTGAATTAGTCTACTTCTGCTCATGTCTGAACCAAATTGCATTTGTAATTCCCCTAAAAGATTACAAACATTTGAACTTGCATCCCATATAAATTACAATAATGCAGCATGCTGTCCTCTGTTCTAAAAAAGGCTAAGTATCCCCAGTTGTCTATGCTGATTCCTCAGTTTTATTCTCTTTCTGAACTATTCACACATTAATAAACAAAAATAGATTATTTGTTTATTTTTTAGGTATCTCATTGCATGGTAAACTTAATTGGCTGGCTCAGATAATGGCTTGTTTTAAAAAATGGAAATGAAGTTAATTGCTGAATAATCAGTTGATGAAAACATTGAAGATCAGTTCAGGTCTTATGTAATCAACATTCTTTCCCAGTCATTTGCTATGTAAATATGTGGCACAAGACACATGTTTAAATAGACCTAAGGTGGAGATGAACTTCTGAGTTTTGACCCATGAAAATACAAGCATTCAGGTGACACAGTACTTGAGAATATGGCAAAAACATGGCAAGAACATGATTAGCCAGTTACTTTCTTGCAACTGCAGGGTCACTTGGCACAAAAAGTGACAGAACCTCACAGTGCTATCCTAAGCAGGGTTACAATCTCCTTAACTCATTGATTTCTGCACTGTTTGGGGGTTAAGAGTGGTGCAGATGTGGATGCTGTTTTTGGAACCAGCATGGAAGAAAATCTCTTCCTTACTCTGGTAGTTATCTTCTAGCAATGAATATTTTTATGCAGGGATGCATTAAAAGTGGAACCAACCCAGCTCCATTCTGAAGTCTTTTTGGTCCCCCTTTTCCCACCTCAGGACAGCTTTTGTAATATCTTATTTATTTTAAAATGTGTAGTTCTACCTCCTTGTTCCCCAGCCCTGCCCAGCCCAGCCCAACCCATTCCTTCCCTTTCTCCCAGTCAGGCCTCCCAGCTCCATACCAGTCCCCTGTGCTGCTATTGCACAAGCCTCCATTTTTGGGGCAAAGAAATAGAACAAATATATTCTGTAGTTGCCTAGCAACCATAAACCATATTTTCATCCTCCCTCCTCCATTAAATGTGGTGTTGAGAACAACTGATCAAAAGAACCTTGAAGAGCTACTTGTTTTTTAGCAGCCCAGTCATGGAATGTGAGGATAAGATGATAAAAAATATTGAAGGAGAAAGGTGGCCCAGCATGATGCCAAATTATGACTTAAATCTGAACTCCAATTGAAATTTAGAGAAGACAGGAAAACAATTATAATTCTGTGGTATATGCTTGAATCTTATGAATCATTACCTTGTACTCTGTTAAGGTTACACTGCTTTAATTATGATTTCAGTGATTAAAGCTTTGGATGGCAAAGTTTAGTTAGTAAAGCATATGTGTTTGTTTTCCCCCCAAGATGTTTAGATAACTTTACTAATTATGCTATCCTTCAGGCATGTAGTGAGCCAGCAATGAGAACTTGAAAGGATTTCTAGACTAGAAAAAGTAACTCAATCAATATGCCCATCCAAAATGTATGTTATTTCTCAGAAAAAGGATAATTAGCTGAGGGGTGATATCTCCTGCTCAGACCTTTGCAGTTGCCATCATTTGTGTTTGTAGAACTTGAAATTCTGAGGATAGAGCATGAGCAGCAGCAATTGCTTTTACTTTCCAGATTTAGAAACTAATATCCTTCATTTGATCAAAATTAGTATTTCTTTCATTCTGTTCAAGGGGATTTGCCAGGATGAATAGAAATGCTTGACTGCCAGAAATGGGTGTCTGTAGTGATCTGAATTCATTTGACTACTTATCAGTTTTGCCCCTCCTTTTGCACTCATGTATGATGTTAGAATTTGTTTAAGGGCTGTTTGAAAATGGCACAGTGATTTTCATGACAGAAATTTAAGCATACTGGCTTTTTAAAAAAAATGAGTTGAAATGAATTTTGCATGTGGAAATGAACACTGACATTTCAAATGCCAAAAGGCTGCTAGTGATATTTATTTAAACTCCCATTTTATCCTCATGGATAGAAGCACACCTGTGTATAGGTAACAGTTGAGGGATTTGAAAGGACTGGTGGAAAATGATTGTGTCAGAGGTCAGCAGGGGTAACATCAGACCCACTCCTTTTTGCACCTCAAAGTGTCAAACCTGGCTTCCACTAGTCCCAGTGGGGATGTGGGCACACCCTCTAAAGAACTTCAAGCTGGTTGGCTGATCAATGACAGCTGGCTCCTTAGCAGCCAGCAGTGTGACAATCAGTTGTCCAGTGGCTCCACTAAGGTGGGATGAAAAAGGGGAGCAGCAGCGCAGAGATTGCTCTGATGCAGCTCTTGGTTCCTCACAGCCATGCCCCCAATAGGGCTTCTGGACATGCTGCATTCCTGATTAGCGCCTTTAAAGGTTTGAGTGAATTGGCCAAAGATGTACCAGGTCTGGCTCCCAGCTCAAAGTGAGTTGAGTTAAAGGAGAGTAGGTGAAATAGGGTGGTCTCAGTTCCCAGCCCTTTCTACTTGATGTCAAAAGAAGGCACTTCAGCCAAACTAGACCCTGACACATGACAGTTGTGGCCTAGGAACTCACAGATTTGAACATGCCTGAAGATCAATAGCATTAGGATTCAGATGGTGTTTTTACTTTACTTGAGTTCTGTGAGTTTTTGATTTTTATAATGTCTTTATGATGAAGGGAATTGTAGGGTTTTTGTTTTGTCTTGCTTTCAGGGAAGCTGAGGAAGCAAATGCTTGTTGGGAAAGTCTGTGAAGAGTAACTTGCTGGAAAGGTCAGGTCCTATCACCTGTGTGAAGAACCATCTTCAGAACTGGTTAAACTTCTGCTTCGGAAAAGAAATGTTTAATACTTAGAATGGAGAGAATGGGCAGGGAGGGTTGGGCACCTGACTGCATGTGCATGAACACACTAACTAACGGGTGGGGCCTAGAGTTCTCCTTGAATTACAATTGCTCTCTAGTCTCCAGAGGCCAGTTTCCCTAGAGAAAATTGCAGATTTGGATGGTGGACCTAATGGCACCAAATCCCTGCAGAGCTCCCTCCCCTCCCAAAACTCCATACTCCCCAGGACCGGTCCCCACATCTCCAGGTATTTCCCAACTCAGAGTTAGCAACCATAATGCACAAATTTTGCAAACAACCTGACAGAACATATTTACAAAAGTGTGTGTGGTCTCAAGTTAAACATTGGGATGTCCATTCATTACTAGTAAGGACCTTCCCTTTTGTTAATATCATGGACAAGTATCTAAATCTCTTAGAGTTCAACCCTGGTCAAGGAGTTTCTTCGAGATTTGGAGGTGGTGCCTGTGAAGGGGGAAATTTGTGAAGGGATTTCACCTAGAATCTGTGGTATACCAACAGAGTCTGCCCTCTGAAGCTGCCGTTTGCCCCAGGGGAACTGATCTCTGTGATCTGGAGATCAGTTGTAATTTCAGGAGAATTCCAGGCCCCACTGGGAGGCTGACAACTGTAGGCAGCCACATCAAAATGAAGAAAGGGGACTCTTCTACCTATGGCTAATTAGTTAGTGAAGTCCTGCAATAAACCCTTAAGTTGGATTCACCCTGGTTCTTGAATACATGTGAGTCAAGGGAATTATAAATTTTTCATATGATAATTTCTCTCATAACATTCTTTTCAGAGATTAGGCAGTTTAATGGATATCAGTTGAGCTAGTGTGCTATATAAATTGCTGTTGAACTTTATTATAATGGAGCATCAAATAAAAAAAGTATTGCAGTTATTAATCTTATGAAAGACAAGCAGGTTTTCTGGCACAAAATGCACCATTTGCTTGTCTGGGAAGCAGTAAATAATTCTTAGGGCTCTAAAGTTGCTTTTAATGGTTTAATTTTACTCTGATTAGAATAATTGATGTCAAGGTGCACCTGGCCTGACTAATGATAGAATTCTCACCAGCTGAAATATGGGTTGGCCTCTTGCCTCATGATGGAGGTATTCTTAAGTAAGGAAGGAAGTCTTGCACACCCTTTAATCACAATTCATGATATGGCTCAGCAAAGTATATTTACTTTTGCCTTAACTTTCTGTACGCCTTCAAATTCGTAAGCTGGCAGATGTTTTGTAAGAGTTAATTAGTATTGATTTAACCTGTGGTATTTATCACTTTCAATTTAAATTAAATGTGCAGTGGAATGTACTTAGCAGATTTTGTTCAAAATGCTATGCTGTTAATTAGTAGTGTAAGCCCTCTTTATTATAAAATAACATCCTGCTTTCCAGGTTGAATTGAAATAGATCACACTAACGTTATGTATAATAACATCTAACTTTTTTGCATTAGATAAATTAGCATATCAATTTTCTTCCTGTGTAATTTATTACGAGAACATGAAATAAGGCTACCATATCTGTGTACAGCATGGAATGGAGAACATGTGCTGTAATTGAAAGAGACCTCATTTACATTTTCAATCCAAAACCATGTAGAATAGCAGACTGCCTTCCATTAAAAAGAAAATGGCCACAGTGCTGGTTTCTGTATCACTTTTTAGGAAAGGTTATCTATTTGAATATAGATTTTCTATTTCATATGAAAACATAAATGGGATGAAAGGGTAGGTTAGTGAAATGACTATGAATGCAACTTTATTGTTAGGGATTCTATCAACTTTACGGAAAGGGTCACTGCTTCTGTAGTCCAAATCGATAGGGATGGCTGAATCTTGGGGAAACTAATAGTAAATAAAAGCAGGCTTTATTCTAAATGTCTTGAATTGGCTAGTCCCATATATACATTACAGATATCCTGCCTCTCCCACAAGGATCTGTTATGATTGATAGCATGCTGTTAATAAGGAGTGCAAATATCTAGGCACCTGGCTACCATTTGACCTATAAAATTTCCTCTAGTATGTGAATAGGATGCATGTTTCTCCTTGAGTGCCATTGCTTTGTGCTGAGACCTAGTTGCCACCTCATCTTACTTCTTCAGTTCATAAATGAACTCAGCAGCTACTCAGTGAAAAAGGGCTTCCAGGTCATATGTAGACTTGACCACTGACACCTAGTCAGGGATCTGATGCTGTTCATCAGGCATTCCCTCAATGCTCCCTCTAAGCTGTGGAGTCTTGTGAGCAAAAATTCTGCTATGTCAGCCACTGGCATTAAAGTTGTGAGCAAGTGATTGGACTACTGCATAAATTAGTTTGCTCTGGAGCCATGCTTCCTGAGCTAAGACAAAAAACTGTGAGCTAGCTCACACTAACTCAGCTTAGAAGGAACACTGTTCCTGATGTGTAGATGGGGAATCTTACTCTGCATTGTACCATGCCATACTTGAGGAATAGCCCAGTGAGAAGTATTGGAATACTCATGGGCAGCCGAACAACCCATCAAGCAGTTGGGAGCTGGCAGGGAGTGCGCTGAACTATTGAATGTTCAATCATCCCTGTTATTAAATGCTACCTAGAGGAATTGGTGTGTGTGTGCAGATAGGCCAAAACACACCAGCTTTCTAGGTAGATGGAGCTCCATCTCTCCTTCATTTGAACCTGGTTCCTAGAAAATTGGCTAGTTTCTATATTTTTTCTTTTTGGTTGTTTCTGAACTCTTAACCATATCAAACATATTATGACTGAATTATAAAGGCACACCACAAGGTGCTCTTGATAACTCCTTCATGTCTCTTAGGGGGTTGTTGAACTCTAAACCTGAGCATCTTCCAGGAGGAGTTGCCTAGCTCCTTCTCATATGTCAATGTGGCATATGCGAAGTAGACACACACATCATTTTTTGTGTGACTTTTTGTCTGCATGGAAATTATCTCCAAGGATGGAGAGAGAATCACTCCCTGTGGCACACAACATTCCAGTGGGAGTCACCAAGATAATTTCCCCCAAGCACCACTCTCTGTCCCTGACCATGGCAAGGCAAGCTCCCTTATCACCACATTGGTGAGGCGGTAGGTTAACAGATCATAGTCAACTGTATCAGATTGACCACTGACAGGTCAAAATGTATCAGCAGTGCTGATCTGCCTCGATCCAGGTGTCCCCAGAGATCATCCACCATCTCTGTCCCATAGGGATCGCAAAAACTGAACTGGCAGGGATCCAAGATATTAGCATCCTCCAGGAAAACCTGGAGCTGTGTTGCCACTGCCGTCTCCACTACCTTACCCAGGAATGGTAGATTAGACACTAGACTGTAGTAAGGACCATAGGGTCCAAATATGTTTTTTAAAGGAGAAGATGGGCCACTGCCTTCTTCATCCCCCCTGGGAAGGTCCCCATTGATAGGGACAGGTTGATAATCTTCCTCAGGGGGGTCTGTACCTCATCGCTGCAGGCTTTAACCAGCCATGATGGGCAGGGATCTATGGGGCGTGTGGTGGCCTTTACAGCTGCCAGGATCCTGTCAACTTCATCCTGGGTGAGCAGACTGAAATGGTCCAATACTGGACCTGAAGACGGCCAAGGGGTTTCCAGTTCCCTTGTATCAAGTGTTGCTGGAAGGTCACAGCAGAGTGACAAGACTTTATCTGCAAAATGGCTCGCAAATGCCTCACAGCCTATAGCCAATTCTCTAGCATGGAATACAGGCAGAGTAAAGCAACAGAGCTAGATTACAGTCAGGAGTCCAGTCCAGAGATCAAATACCAATTTAGCAGCAACAGTGAGAGTTCATGGGTTGTTCAGGAAAACAGAGTCAAGGCAGTCCAAGGTCAATGAAAAATCAGCTACCTCAAACGAATGACCATCTTGTGTAAATTTGAGCACTTTATTTGTAATATTTGTTGGTTTTTATTGTTTTTATTCTGTTTTATGTATGGGTATATTTCTTGCCCTCTTGTAAGCCACCCTGAGCCCATTCATGGGGAAGGTGGGGTATAAATAAATAAATAAATAAATAAATAAGATCCAAAAAACAGAGTCAAGGGTAGGGTGTGCATTTGGCTATAGCTGAACCCGGCTATAGCTGTATGGCTATAGCTGCATTCATCTACAGGTATAGCTGAACCCGAAAAAGCTGACTCAATTAAAACAGCCTGAGTCATCAGTCAGCTGTTGGGTTTAAATGCCTTTCTTTCCCTCCCCAATCTCGGGGAGGAAAAGAAAGGTGTTTTAAACATGCCTGGGTTCCCCTTCTGATTCCCTCCTTCTCCTGAGGAGTCTTCAGTCCCACTGAACTCAGGCTGGTCAAGCTGGTTGTTTTGATGGTCATTCTGTTGGGCTTGCAAAATGTCCCTTGCTTCAGTTGTTTTGGCTTGAATTCTCTGGTTTGACATTGGTTGTGCTTGCAGCATCAGTCTGTAGTTTCTGCTGGGATTCTGTGGCCTGACACTGATTCTGTTGGGTTTGTTGGTTCGGTTTGCATTTGCAGGCTTTTGGCCAGTGTTTGCTTTTTTGTGTTTGGCTACTGGCTTCTTGGCCCTGGAGAAAGTGTGGAATCCCCCCAAAGAAAAACAATGGAGAAAAGTAGAATGTCTGGGGGTACATAGAATTGTACCCCTTGATCCAGTTTGTCTAAAACTTGGAGGGGGCGATCTATAGTGGATTGGAGGACTAGGTTATCTGCAGTTATGGTGTCATTTTCTAGAAAAACAACCACTCCAGCCCTTTGGAAATAGTCCTCTATAACGGACTCCCCCATTTCAAAATTCAACAAAACAAAGCAAAACAAAGAACAACCCACCCCTGAATTCAAATACTGAAATTCTATGGGAAACCCTGAATAGTCCAGAATACCAGTATGGAGCCCATTCCTGAAATATGAATCTGAAAAAATACCTTTTTTTTCAGGTGCATATCCCTATTTATGTATCTTGGTTGTTTGAAACATTTTTGGTGCGTCAGATATGATATGATATGGTTCTGTTCTTTTCATGGTCAAGTACCACCCCATGCTTTCTACCACCTCATTTGGAAAGGTTTCATTTTACATCTGGCTGAACTTCCATAATGCAACAAGCAAAGCTTAAAAAATGGGGCTGTATCCAAATTACTTGGCTCCATTATTCCCTATGGGGAATCTTTCTGGAGGGCTGCAGGGGCTGTTTTTCTTAAATAGCAAATTGCACCAAAATTGCAGCAGAGCTGCTGCACCTATCCTTTAAATAAACCCCCACATTTCAATGGAATTGGGCCAGTGGGAGGGCTTCTAGTGTCATGGCCCCACTGCTGGACCTCCTGATGGCACCTGGTATTTTTGGCCACTGTGTGACAGAGTGTTGGACTAGATGGGCCATTGGCCTGATTCAACATTGGCTTCTCTCTCTTATGTTATGTTCAAAAGGTACAAGTCTATGGGCTTCTGGCCTTCTTCCACTGTTTGCTGTGGGGGGTGGACAGGGTGGGTGGAATTCCATGCTTTCTCCAGGGTAAAAAATAGTCAAAGGCACAAAAGCAAGCAAAACAACTCCTGGCTAAAAGCCTCTCAAAGCAGACAGAACCAGCGAACCCAAAGAACCAATGTAGAACCAGGGAATCCTGGCAGAACAGTGGAAGAATGTGACAAGTCTAACACAACAAATGTAAAACCTGAGAATCTGAGCCAAAGGCAAACCAAAGAATCATTCAAGCCAAACCTCATAGGACCACTGTTCAAGCCTAACAAATGTAAAATCAGAGAACCCGAGCCATGATAAAATCCAAGAATCAAAGACAATGTTAAACACATGAATTTAACATAAAAAGCAAACCTGACATAAAGCAACTCACACAAAGAATACAATGCAGAAGTACCAACAAAATCCAATTTAAAAGGACAGAATCAAAGTGAAACCATCCAGACAAGCCAATACCAGGCTCCAGAAAGACACAGACACACCAGAAAAATAAAAAAGGTCCTAGGAGCCTTAAAGTGCTTGCTCCCAATATTTCCAGTTAATCCTAAATATTTCTGGGATTTTTCAAGATCCATTTCTCAGTATCCAAATAATCCTGGATACCATCCAGAGACCTGAATACATTGAGAAAATATCGATAAGGTATTTTTTGTGTATATATTCATACCAGATTTGTTCAAATCCATATCCCCAGTATGTATTTGTGAGGAGGTGATTTGCACTGACTACCCCTTTCCACTGCAGTCCCATGCATTGCATTCTGCACTGTTCATGGACAATTTTGCTCCATGACAAGGCTAAATAGTTGCAGACCTGCTAGGATTTGTTTCCCTTCAGTGACTGATCTGCGCATTATACATAGACTTCAATCAAATAACAATAATAGCTATCTTATTTTAGCTAGATTATAAGTACTTGAATAAAAGTTAATAACACAACAGCTTTCATACAGAAAATGCAAAAAGAATTGCAGTGTATTATGTATCTCAGAATTAGACAAGGGGAATGGGAGAGAAGCTCTTGTGTTGGATTAGATTAGACATTGACTGCCTCACAATATTGGGGATTGTGGAACATTACACATTCTTCTGCTTTGGCTCTATCTTCTGTCTGTCTAGTCTTGCCAATAAAATAAAGTAGACAGTAAGATACAGTTGTATCTGGGGATAAAGACATTCCAAGAAAACAAGTCAGTCTTAATTGAAACAAGAGGTATAAGAAGAAATGCAAGCATTTATTTATTCCAAATGAGATAGAACAAAGGGATATGTGTATCTTAGGAAACAACATGCTGGCTGTCAGGTTCAAAAGCAAGTAGGTCCAGGCATTCTTGATCAAAAGAAAGGCTTTATTGGATTACAGTGCTAAAACCCACAGTAGAAGGTCATTGTCAGGAATGGGGGGCAAGAGCAAAGCAAGCAGGGTTATAGTATGATGCATAAGTGCGACTAGCGAATGAACTGTAAGCGCGTGCGCGGGAAACTCCCGGCGGGAGAGTTACTTCATGAGCGGGAGACGACTCTCCCCCTCCCTTCGCCTTCACAGGACTGGAAAATTCTTATCAACACAAGAATAGCCCAAAGCCTACATTCAAGGCCACCGTGATAAGGAAAAGCGGCAGGGAAGAAGCTCCCACGTTACTGCCTGCATACCTACGCAAGCACAAAGCAGAATAGGGAACACATAACAATGGACTCAGTGAGAATCATCAAACAGACTTTTTTCTGACACTGGCTTTTAGCTACAAGGCACTTATTTATGTGAAGAGCTAGCCACTGCTCTTTTCTCTATTTTGTCAGCTAGAAGTAAGGTTCATCTTCTAAAATCTGACATTCATATGCTAGCTTCAGTTTCTCTTTAGTAATGAGCAGGGCTCATTTCCTGCAGGAGTGCACAGGAACGAAGCTCCAGCAGTAAGAAGCCCAGGGGGCAGACACATGCAGCAAGCCCTGCCCCCTGCTCCCAGCAGCCCCCTCACCTTTCCCAGCCTGCTGGCCAACCCAGTGGATCACTGCCACAAGCTGGCCCTCGAGCTGCTCCACCACTGCATGGGCTGTGGAACCCAGCCTGCCCAGGCTCTGCCCATCTTCATGCCAGCCCTGGTGTGGCACCTCCGCAAGGTGGGCCCCGCCGACTCCTGCAAGGCCTGTGAGGAGCTCCACCCCTCCTGTGCCTACTCGACCTCCTCCTGTGCCTCTGCCCTTCCACCGCCTTGGCCCCCTACCTGCTTGAGGCCATGTGTGTCCTCCGCACCACCTTCCTTGACCCACAAGCAGCCACACACTTTCCTGCTCTTGCTGACCATTCAAATGAGTCCAGTGGCACCTTTAAGACCAAGGTTTATTCAGGTACAAGCTCTCCCCCTCCTCTGTGAGGGCAGATCTGCACATCCCCCCCATATAGCTAGCAATCCAAAACAGTCCAGTGGCACCTTTAAGACCAAGTTTTATTCAGGTACAAGCTCTCCCCCTCCTCTGTGAGGGCAGATCTGCACTCCCCCCTCATAGCTAGCAATCCAAAACAGTCCAGTGGAGCCTGAGCAGTGGGTGTTGCCTTCTGACACACTTCTGGTGATGTCAGGGGGTGTGGCATATGCAAATAAGTTATGTTAATGAGTTATGCTAATGAGCTCCTGCACCCCTTTTTCTATTAAATGACCCCTGGTAATGAGGTCATGTGACTGAAATACTGTATAGGACTACAGTTTAGGAAAACAGCAAAATGGAACACTCCTTTTACAGTATGATTTATAATTTTTTAATTTGGATGAAAGAAATAGATAGAACATCTTGACCAGCTGTGACATAATGCTAAATGTTTGCTTCCTGTTTCAAGTACTATATCACTTAGCTATGGCCAGAGGCACAAGTATTGAATTCCAGACCAGCACAAGACATAATTTGTTGGGTTTCTTTTGTTCATTGTACTTATATTATATTTTTGTTTTGCCATTGAGAGCTATTTTGGGCAGAAAAGTGAGATTATAAATAAGTAAATAATAAAATCTCAGGCATTTTTAATGGGAAAGAAATGTATTTAATATATTTCTATGGCCCCGTCCACACGGAGCATTTGCCCCGCTGAAGTCACGGGAGCCCTGTGGACTTTCCGTGCGCGTTCATACGAGCACATCTGGGAGGCGTAGGGCTCCCGTGGCCAACCCATGGCTTCCCTCCAAAAATGCAGGGTAAAAAACTAGTAGGTCCGAGGTACTAGTTTCTGGAAACCCCGGGGCAAAGGCTGGCGTCTGATCGCGGGAGCGCCGGTATCCCGCGGCTTCCAATGCCCGCCCATGTCCCCAGGGTTTCCGGATGTTGTAAGTTTCCCTGGGATATGCACCAACGCTGGACAGAGCATGCGCACACACAAGTCACCAACAGCGGCCCGCCCCCCCCCAATGGTGCATGCGCACTTCACACTTGTGTGGTCTGCTGTGCTGCTGTTTTGCCACGCTGCAGCAGCGCGGTGTGATCATGGCGCGGAGCTGGCGTGTGGCAACCTGGTGGCCTGTGAGATCGGGCTACCGCGCCTTATTTAGCTCTGGGGCAAACTGCCACGCCTCCCCGCGCGTTTTCTGGCCCGTGTGACCGGGGCCTATATTACTTTTCCTAAAAGCTTAAGGTGGTTTCCAACTATAAGGATTCCATATATAATAAATAATATATTGAACATCAGCCTATTCTACAAGAGCTAGAATAAAACCACCATTAAGTGAAAAACTCTTCTAAAAAGTTCTGTCATGCATTTTTTCCTAATCTGAAAAAAGGAAAGAAAAGCCTTGAAATCATTTAGTGGTCAGGGGTACCACTGAAAAAAACCAAAAAACCTTGCCTGGGTTGATTCTGTCTTTACCTCTCATAGGGAGGAAAATAAAAATAAGTCCTAGTAAGAAGACTATTGGATCTGCCTGGGTTCCTCAAGAACAACAAAAGTCCTTATAGCAACTGAGGGCTGTACATAGAATGACAGAATCAATAACCAATATGGTCCATCCTCAGTGATTTACAATCTAAAGATCTCATAAATCTGAAAAACCTCATGAGGAAAAGAACAATGCTTTGGTGGGTGCAAATGGGAAATAAGCAGACTTTATAGGATGGAAAACAGACAAAAGATTCAGTTAGAAAAGGAAGGGCCCGAAATAAGTTTTAAAGAATATTTAAAAAGCAAACAAGCAAGCAAACAACGACAACCCTGGAACTAGGTGAAGCAACACAGATGTTTGGGGAAAAGTAAAAGTATAAAATGGATGGGGATGGGAAAGAAGATGGGTTTTAACAACAGTATTAGAACTAGAACAAAAATGTGAACAAAAAGAAATACTGAAAGACAGGATATATAGGAAAAATAACGTATGGATGGGAGATCTGCTGGTAAGAACAACAACTTTACAATGAAATACTGCTAGATCAGACAACACTGAGCCAGATGGACTAACAGTTTGACTTGCTATAGGCAGCTTCATCTATTCAGTCTGAAAAGGTTAATGAAGCTAATGAAAATGGAGGAACAGTGAAGAGGGGTCATTGGTTGGAAAGAACAAGCCATGCAATGGAAGGAAAAAGAGAGAGAGAAAAGACTGGCTGGATATGAGAAATAGCTGATCCAGTGAAGAGAATACTGCAATAGTCTGACAGACAACCAGAATTAGTACAACATCAACACAGAGATTGGATTGGTTTTGGTGATGCTGTGCAAATGAAAGGAGGTTTTAGAAATGGAGTGTATGTGCAGAGTGATAAGAAACTAAAATTGCACCCATATTACATGTTTGATCAGAAGGATGAATGATAAGATAGTGAAAGTTCAAACATGACTGAAAGCAAAGGAAAAATAATCTATTTCTATTATGGTTATGCTTAAGAAAATTATCAGGTATTCACAGAGAAGTAGCAGAAAGGCAATGAGCAACTTTCTTCAGTCAAAATTGTTGAGGGGAGGACATAGATAAGTGTGGATAGGCAGTGTAAAAAGATAATAAGGTGGCAGTCACACACGTGAGATAACACGGGGGGAGGGGGAGCGAGGCTATTTGCTCCAGAGTAATTTGACCCACAGTTGCACGATCACACAGTCCCTGGGAGCTGTGGGGACAGACCCCCCACTGAGTGATCAGATGCAAACCACGTGCAAATTGGGTTTTTTTTGCTGCATGTTTCCAGTGCACTTCAATGAGGGAGCGATGATCCACATCTCCGCACTGAGTGCTCCCTATGCAGTGTGCGATGATGCACATACTGAATTGGGGGGAAAAAGAATTACATGGAATTGGGATGGCCCAATCAGACCATCCCGATGCCATGAGAGCACACTGACGTGATCACACAGGGGAAGTCCGTTCCTGGCCTGTAGCAAACCTGTTTGCTACCGGACTTTTCCTAGTGTTTTTTTTACTCTGCTTCTGCGGTGGAGCAAAACAGGTTGCCGACAGGTGAGGCATGCTTGGCAGATGTTCTTGTGTGATCATGCCCTTAAAATCCGTCCAGCATTTGTGTCTGTGATGCGGCTAATTCTGCATGTGATTGCACCCTCTGTATAGTATTTCACACTATGCTATTATTTTTACACTGCCAATCCACTCTGAAAACCAGGAGGGAAGAGATGATAAGGGAAAGAGAGGTACCAATATAAACATCTTGGGGGAATGACACACCCTCACTTTCATAGCACTGGTGAAAAACAGTAATGTATAATAATTTGGTATACATTTGCTTTCCCCCATTTTGTTATGTATTATTGTTCTTGGCTTTTATCTAGTATGACAAGCTTGGTGTAGGGTAGGATGGGGTGTGTGAGAGAATGGAAGAGAAAGAATCCAGATTGGTTGCATGTGCTGTTGAAACGGTACTGGGAAAAAAACCTTTCCTCTCTTCCAGCCAATAATAACTCTTAATCTTATGCTCTTGCATCAACAGAGTTGGAATAATGAAGATGATGATGATAAAAACTTGCATAGAAATTATGGTGGCCATTCCCACAAAGTCACTATTCACCAGTCATGGCACTCCCAGTGACAGCTCCCCATCACACAAAGCCAATGTATGGAAGGCATCTGTCAGGAAGTGGCAAGAATGAGAAAACCTGGTTGACATCCCCAGTCTTTACTCTTGCTGCTTGCCTGCAGGAAGGCAGTTGATCCTACATACACACACACACCAGCAGGCTCATTTTTATGTAGCAGCTCTAATAGCCCAGACTAGCTTGATCTTGTCTGAGCTCAGAAGCTAAGAAGGGTTGGCTGTTAGATGGGAGACCACCAAGGGAGACTGGGGCAAGCAGTGGCAGTGGCAAATCACACTGGCTCATCTCTTGCCTTGAAAACCCTATGAGCAGAACTTCATAGGGTAACTGTGAGTTGGTTGGCACACTTTACCTTTTATTTTTCCCTGGGGTGAAAAATAGGTGAGGTGAAAAGAATATTATTCCAGACACAGCATACAACCTGTTTCATAGCCTTATGAGGAGGCATTGGGCATGAAGACCTTCCTTTGCCCCTGGAAGAGTTCACATTCCACTGTGAGAATAACAACCATGTGAGTGGAGCAGGTTTTATGCCACTTGGAAAGGATCTACTTAGGGAAGAATGGATGCTACAACACAAAACACAGCTATGAGTAAGGCAGCAGACTGTGAGAAGAAATGGGGTCCAAGTCCCAACCTATGGAAATACTCATCCAACTTCTGTGAGGCAAAACTTACCACTTAGTGATCTTGCTGGTATTTTGAGATGCAAAAGAATAACACAGGCAAATCAGAACCCACATCACTAAGTCCACAGATCAGCTACTTCGTAACCACATAGTCACAGGGATAGACAGGTGAGACTCTTATGATGGGGAATTTGTAGTCTGTTTTGGGAAAGCTTATGCGATGATTAATGTCCCTGGGTCCCTCCTTTCAATGTAAGTCTCTCTCCATGGAGTGAGCTAAGACCAGGGGTATGGAATCTTTTTATAACTTGTATCACACATTTATATACCACAACAGTAGACAGGAAACACATTATTCAATAGCAACAGCTGAATAATGAGTTCTGAAAGGAATAAAGAGGAGAGGATGTCAGGAGGGCTTTAAACTGAAGACATCGGGGGTGGGAAGAAAAAGGCTGATGTTGTGCAGCATCCCCAACACTAAGTTTAAGAAGGGGAGTGACTAGAAAATAAATGAATGGGGGAGAGGTGAGTTCAATAATTTTCAGGTAAAATCGAAGGGACCTACGGTAGGAAAGGATGTCTGTAATCTGAGATGTCTTCATACTAATGTACAGAGTATGGGAAATAAACAGGAGGACCTTGAACTTCAAATATTGGAAAGTAAGTATGATATGATAGGTATCACTGAGACTTGGTGGGATGAGTCTCATATATGGAGCACAGCAACTGAAGGATATACCTTGTTCAAACGGAACAGAATAAACAAAAAAGGAAGTGGGGTGGCACTATATGTCAGGAATGAACACACTTGCACTGAAATTCAGGATTTTGAGAGTTGCCCTGTTGAAAGTGTGTGGGTAAGGATAGAGCAAGGGGGGGGGAAGGGGATATTGTTGTGGGGCTATACTACAGACCTCTGAACCAACTGGAGGAACGGGATGATGCATTTGTACAACAGCTTGCTAAACTTTCACAGAGACAGGATGTAGTGATTATGGGAGATTTCAACTATCCAGATATTTGCTGGAAATCTAACTCTGCTAGACATGGGGCATCCCGCAGATTCTTGAATAGTCTTACGGACAACTTCATCTCTCAGAAGGTGGAGGTGGAAACCAGAGGATTGGTTATCCTAGATTTAATTCTGACTAACAGGGAAGAACTAGTTGATGAGGTGAATGTTGTGGGATCCTTGGGGAATAGTGACCATGGCAGCTTGGAATTTGACATAGAGAAGGATGTGAAACCAGGACATAGTAGGACTCATATCCTGGACTTCAGGAAAGCTGATTTAAAAAAACTCAGAGAAATATTAAGTAGGATGCCGTGGCTGGAAATGCTGAGGGAGAATGGGAGATGCTGAAAAATGAAGTGCTTAAGGCACAATCGCAAACTGTTCTGGTAAGAACGAAAGGTGGGAGTCGGGTAATGAAGCCGAGGTGGCTGAACAAGGAACTCTCTGAAGAGCTGAGACTAACAAGGGAAGTGTACAGGAAATGGAAGGAGAGCCAAATTACTGAGGGTGAGTACAAGAAGCAGGCTCGAATGTGTCAGAAAGGCTAAAGTGCAGATGGAGCTAAGGCTTGCAAGGGATGCTAAAAATAACAAGAAACATTTCTATGCCTATGTTTGGAGCAGAAGGAAGAACAGGGATGGGGTAAGCTCATTGCTAGGGGAAGGCAGTCAAGTCTTAACAAGGGATGAAGACAAAGTGGAATTACTTAACTCTAACTTTGCATCAGTCTTTAACCATAAGGCGAGCTGTATACAAACTAAAGTATGCAGGGCATATGAAGGAAGGAGGAACTGTCCATCCAGAGTAAGTAAGGAAATGTTTAGAGAGCATCTAGCTGCCTTAAGTACTTTAAATCTCCAGGGCCAGATGGCTTGTATCCCAGGGTGCTAAAAGAAATTGCAGATGTTATTTCAGAGCCTCTGGCTCTAATCTTTGAGATGTCCTGGAGTACTGGTGTTGCGCCGGAAGACTGGAGAAGGGTGAATGCTGTCCCGATCTTCAAGAAGGGAAAAAAGATGGACCCGGGAAATTACAGGCCTGTCAGTTTGACATCAATATCTGGGAAAATTCTAGAGCAGATTATCAAACACTTTGTCATTGAGAACCTTGAATAGTATGAGTTAATTGGTAGTAGCCAGCATGGGTTTATCAAGAATATGTCATGCCAGACCAACCTTATCTCCTTTTTTGACAGAATTACTAAAATTGTTGACTCTGGCAATGCTCTGGATATAGTGTATCTAGATTTCAGTAAAGCATTTGACAAAGTTTCTCATGATATCCTTGAGGATAAGCTGGTTAAGTGTGGGCTGGATGGTGCAACCGTTGGATGGATTCATGGTTATTGAAAAATCGTACCCAATGAGTGCTCATAAATGGCTCTGTGTCTACGTGGAGGGAAGTCTTGAGTGGAGTGCCACAGGGCTTGGTCCTGGGCTTGGTGTTGTTCAATGTTTTTATAAATGACTTGGAGGAAGATATAGACGGGATGCTTATCAAATTTGCAGATGACACAAAGTTGGGTGGGATTGTTACTTCTGAAGAAGACAGAGTCAGGATTCAAAATGATCTAGATAGGCTGGAACAGTGGGCTGAGGCAAATAAATGAAATTCAGTAGAGATAAGTGCAAAGTCCTACACCTAGGCACAAAAAAATCAAAGGCACAGATATAGAATGGGAGGGACTTGGCTTGACAGCAGCACATGTAAAAGGGATCTAGGTGTTCTGGTTGATCACAAGCTCAACATGAGCTTGCAGTGTGATGTGGCTGTGAAGAAAGCTAATGCAGTCTTAGGATGCATTAATGGAAGCATTGTGTCCACATCATGGGAGGTGGTAGTTCCGCTCTTTTCTGCTACGGTCAGGCCTCACTGGAGTACTGTGTCCAGTTTTGGGCACCACACTTTGGGAAGGATGTTGATAAGCTTGAGCGTGTCCAGAAGAGGGCAACCAGGCTGGTGAGAGGGTTTGAATCCAAGTCTTATGAGGAAAGGCTGAAAGAGTTGGGTATGTTTAGCCTGGGAAAGAGAAGACTTAGAGGGGACATGATTGCAGTCTTCAAGTATTTGAAGGACTGTCATGTAAAAGATGGAGCAGATCTATTCTCTCTTTCTCCGGATTGCAAGACTAGATCTAATGGGTGGAAATTACAACGGAGTCATTACTGGCTAGATATCAGGAGAAACTTACTAACTGTAAGAGTGGTTGAGCAGTGGAACAGACTGCCTCAGGAGCAGGGCCATTCGAGATGGTTCTGTGCCCTATGAGGGCGCAGATGCCAACCTCCCAGTGGGGCCTGGAGACCCTTTTGCCCCACCTCCAAGGGGGGAGGGGGAGGGTGGGCAAGCTTCACCATGGCCTCCTGCGCCTCGCTGGGGTGGTCTTCACTGGAAGTGCCGGCCACTGCCCCCGCCTCCTTTCCCCCCAAGGGGGGAGGGGGAGGGTGGGCAAGCTCTGCCGCCACCTCCTGTGCCCCACTGGGGTGTTTTTCACAGACAGCGGCTGCCGCCCCCACCTCCTCTCCCCCCTGAGGGGGGAAGGGGGGTGGGCAAGCTCCACTGCCACCTCCTGTGCCCCACAGAGGTGCTTTTCACTGGCGGTGGTGGGGGTTTTTTCGCAGGGGGGCAGGGTGCAGTTTGGTGCCCCTGTGGGCCGGCGCACCCGAGGCGAGTGCCTAGCTCACCTAGCGGGCGAGCTGGCCCTGCTTGGGAGGTGGTGGATGCTCCTTTGCTGGATGACCATCTTTTGGGAATGTTGTAGGTACGTAGGGCTATCTTTTGGCTATGCTCCTGCAGACTGCAGGGGATTGGACTAGATGAACTGCAAGATCCCTTCCAACTCTAACATTCTATGATTCTATGATTCTATGGTAAAGGCAGAGTTGACACTGGCAACCCCACAGGGGGACTGCTGAAGATGCAGATTGATTGCTGCTGCTAGTGGGCTTGCCTAGGCCTTATGCCTGGTTTGTAGTGGGAGAAGGAGACATTCTTATAAGTACAGTAGGATAGTATGGGAAGAATCAAGAGAGACAATAATGATTAAGTGTCAGCAGCTGAAGCAGCTAAAGGTAGCACATGAGGTGATACAGTTAGGAGACTGTAGTGAGTGGCTGAGAGAATGACACCACTGAGGTTCTCTTCCAGTTCCCACATTTCATCTTCCTTTCCTACCTTGATGTTGCCCCTCATGTATACACTGTGTTGCCCTGCGAGGCTTTTGAGCCTCTTTATGGACTATAATAAATAATAAACTGTGCCAGTGTATGCATAAGGGACTGAACCACATGGTAACCCCATCCAGATGCCAGCAGAGACTGCACCCAGGCAAGAGACACTTCTCCTGACCTTTCCAGCAGCTCCAGTGCCCAGCATAGGTTACCAGCCTGCTCCTCATGAAGGAAAATGGAACAGAACCAGTATACATTAAAGCACAGCTCCATGCCTTAATAAAATACAAGGACTAGGAACTCCAAAAACGCCATTGAGAGTTCCTTCTACATCAGGCAGGTAGCCTCTTTCCCTCCCCCCTCACCTGCAAGACCTCACGTAGCCCTGGCAGAGTCTATTCATCGTTGCCTAGTAACTGATTGATGACCATCAGCAGCCTGGCTAATGCCATCAAGAAGACAATAGAATCAGCCGGGTGACTCATCCTAGCTGCTACCAGGTGTCAGACATGAGCAAGTTTCTAGCTCTCAGTATTGACCATCCCCCAGGCACACCTCCACACACCTCCCCTACATCTTCCAACCAATAGGGTGCTTTCAGGGACGGACTTACCAGGAGGTGGGATCAGAGACTGGAACCAGCCCCCACCCTCCTGCTTATAAGGATCACCGGCTCTCTCTCTGCTCTTCGACCCCTATTGAACCTTTGACCCTCTTATGTCCAGCTTGCTATCCCCAACCCCTGCCTCCATCTTTAAACTCTGGTCTGCAGGCCGAGTTCCCACGTGTTCCCTGCTGGTCAGGCCGCGTGGTTCCCCATTTTTCTAGTTTCTTTCCCCTCCATTTTTCCTGAGGAACACTCTACACGACGGGACTGGTAAATATTACCCACCAACGATTTACCTGCTAATGCAAATGTGCTTTGTCTCTCTGTATTTCCTAGGCCTTGAATAATTGTGTGTGAGCTTGTGTAATTGTTTGTGTGTGCAGAACTTCAGTAAAAGACTTTATTTTTCAACTACAAAAGTCTCCTGGTCTGTTACCAACACCTCCCGGCGGGGCTGACCTCTGTATACACAGGTGTTCGCTCTCGCAGCCGATTGCTTATTAATAATTAATCATATTCCCCTCATTATTATTCATAATAACGTGCAATCCGGCTAACAACTGTGAGACCCACCTTTTCAGAGAAGTAGCTTCATCTCTGAGAAAATACTCACCTACCCCTGTTTAAGGCTGAGATGAAACTCTGCAGGTTTTTTCCTCATGCTGCTTATTCAGAAGTAAATATCACTGTATAAAGGGTTTATTTTTATATGCAGCCTAAGAATGTGTGATCAGCAGTGGATAGTATTCATTTATTTGTTTGTTGCCTTCCACCCAACTTAAGGTCCGCAAGATTGAAGACAGACAGAGAGAGAGATGGAAATGAAGTGACAAATGTTTTCCAACAGATACGTTTTCCCAAATCAGATGGATATTGTTTGAAAGACCCCTCTAGTATTGCTCGCAACACGGTGACCTACAAATTAGAAACCAATCAGACATTTGTGAGGGTATAGGCATTTGTCTTACATTTGCCGCTATGTTTGAAAATGGCCTCCATGTCAAATAGTGCACTATCCAGGCATATAGATACAGCAGCTCATCATCTCAGGCTCAACCTAGATGTGATGGGGAATCCATGTGTATTTATTCTTATGTCTGTCCCATTCGTGTATAAATTAGGTGGTGGGGGATGTCTATTTTTACACAAAATGGAATGTGTGATGAGGAGAACTGAACCCAACACCAGGTTCTCAAATATTGTCACAGAAAATCTCCAACGATGTTTGATAACTCCCTAGTGTTGAGTAATAATAACCATGAACACCAGAGCTAGCGAAGACCAATTCGTTCACTGATAGAATGAATACTGGCTGATATTTTAGTTTGACTAGAAAATTGAAGTCATGTGTTATTGAAGTCTTAGCTGTGCAGTCAAGGGTACCCTTCAGAAAAAGAATATCTTGGTGCAGCATCTCAGCAATCATTGCTGATGTCCAGAGACGGAACAAGAGAGTGGAACATTAAGGCAATATCATTAGCTGTAAATGTAATATAATTCATCTTTTAAAAGAACACCTACACTGAGGAAAATGAAAAACTTGTTGCAAGGAATATAAACTTTCTGCTGAGAAAATATGAACAGGGCCTAGTTTTCTCAAACAGCAAAGTAAACTTGGTGCTTCTGTGGCACCCTGTTGCCAGTGGAGGCTCATGTGACTCCATATCCATGAAAGAAGCATTCACGGCTGTTGAGCCAGGGATTGATTTGCTTCAGTCCTCTGTTGGATCGGCTGTAAGAAGTATAGCCATCCAATCGGAAGGCAAAAGCTAAGGGCTCTATAAGAAACCCTCGGCCCTCCCCTTACTGTAGATTTTTCTGCCTGCTGCTGACCTGCCCCCCCTCCCTAGGATATCATGGGAAGAGCCAGTTGCCATCAGCTAATTTTAATAAGCTAGTTAAACCCACACTATGGTTTCATGTCTTTATTTGGAGTACTGGGGCAAATTCCTGTGCATGGGAAATCAGCATATCAGGCAGAAAGATTCCAGTATGGACTTTTCTTTTGTGTGTTACTTTTTCTATGGTTGGGTAATTTTTTGTGCAGCAGAGTGTTTAATTCTGTGATTCCTCCATCTGCTGCCTGAAAGGGTGCAGTCCAGGTTTAACACCTCAGTGGAAGTTTGTAAGAACTAGGCCTAAGACTTCAGCTGGTTTATTGACACTTTCATTGAAGGGATTAGAATTATATTATTTTAAATAAGCCTCTAGATGTTAATATTTTGGATATGACATACTAGCAGTGCACATTGGCTGCCATATATGGAGCTGAAAAAACACAGAATACAGTGATGTCAAATCACACATTTTCGATTACCAAGGACAGAAACAAAATGAGTTGCAAGCCCACTGTTTTTGACGGCTGCCATACAGTTTTCATATTACCTACTCATGTTACCTACTGAGAGACTATATCATTAGAATAGGATAACATGCAAAACAATTACCCTTAAAGAAGATACAAGTTGAAACACATCTGGCATCTTTACTCATTCCCAAACTTAATATAATTCCATTCATTGTAATAAATCTGTAGAAACTACCAGCTGTAAATTTAGGCCTATTTCTCACAAACATAGTAGATTTGTGTCTGAACTGTTTCATTTCAGATTGCATGACTGAATGCTGCACCCTATGAGAAGCTTCAGAATTCTGGTTCTCAAGGGGAGAATCCTAGGAGTCCTGGATAATAGTGTGTACAAATTTCAAAAGAGCAATGATTAGTGATAACTGTAAACTAGGTATCATACCCATTTTGTTGATTCCACCTTTAGCTGGGCAAATGCAACCTTTATAGGATACAAATGAATTATATTAGTAGTGTTATGAAGGTCTTTCTTGGAGCATGTCCAAGTCTTTCAGCAGATGCTGCCACCATCTGCTCATTGAACCCCCTGCCCTTCATGACTTCTAAGAATATACTCATTTTGTTAGTTCATTCATTTTGCAATCCTTGCCTCATTTCTTCTGATGTTATCTCAACATCTATTAAGACAGAATTATAACTAGACAATTCCCTCCTTGCTACCAGGAAAGAACCTGAGTGGGATTCAGCAATCATTACAGAAAAAGACAGGCTTGTGATAGTACTTTTAATTTTGCAGTGGTAAAAATGCTGCTTTTCAAGGAAACAATGGTTTGCTTTCTTTGGCTGAAATTGATGAGCTCGTTTTGAATCTGTAAGTACCTTTTTATGCACTGGATTGTGAAGCCCTGGTGGAACAATGTAATTAGCTAACTTATTTTAGGCATTATAATGATATCATGTCACATTATGGCTTTTGCATTTTGGTTATGTTCGTCTTGCTAAGAGGCCCCTCAGGGCTCTATAGTAAGTTTTCACAGTTTATGTGCTGGCTCTGTCTTTAATTTTTCATCATTATGTACCCCACAGATGACTTTAATCTCTCCAGTTGCCTGATCTTCATGCATCACTTTTAAATGCTTTGAAGACTTGATGATTCGTGATCCTTTTCCACGGAATCTAAAGGGCTCAAATAACTCCATTAAGATTACAGCCTGCTCATACAAAACTGCTTCTTGGAGCTTTCTTTTGCTTTCTGACGTTGTCTGCAGCTTGAATGCATGAATTTGGAAGGTCTGCTTGTGGCAGTCAGTTTAGCCCCTCCAAAGTTACATGCGCTATGCCCACTAAGCACATTCTAGAGCTGGCTAATTTTGTCTTAGTAACTGAAAGAACAGTAAATTAGACATGAAGTCTTATTTATTTGTTATGAGTTAATAAATAGTGCTCTGCCTTTCTCATAAATGTACATACGCTTTTTAAAAAAACAGGTGCTTGCATGCTGCCTATAGAAAAGGCAGAGTTTAAAAGCAGGATGAATAAATTTTAAGAGTTTACACCATCCTAAGTCTCCATCTTAACACTTAATTGTCTTTGAAGTGGAAAGTGCGTCAGCATCACTGTGGTTACTGATGACTCCTGCCAGATATAAAGAAAAAAAGATAAGCGATGCAGCCTCACATAAGCACAGTACGGTCAGCAAGGGAAAGGCAAAGTACCTTCAATCCGCACAAACGTTCAGCTCCACCCTAGGACCTGAGCACTCGTGCATCCCCAGTGCCAGTGTGGGTGCTGCTAGTTGATGTCACTGAAATTCCTACACAAAGAGGAAATAAGTGACAGAATCATGCCTCAGTAAGGCCCAGAGAGCATAGTGATTGCACTAGAGTCCACAGCAACCCTGGTGACATCTATTTATTTGTTTTTTTATTTACATTGTTTATAGTCTGCCTTTCTCACAGGGACCTACCAATCATGGAGATGTGTGCTGCTGGCACCTCCATGACTGGCAGCCAAACACAGCCAATTGACACACAACAATATGGCCACAGCCTCTGGCATCAAGCAACTGCTGCCCATAGATGGAATACAACAAGGAGGTTGACAAAGGGATTCTTGCCTCTTGTCCTGCAAAGCGGCACTGTGGTGTGACTAGAAACAGCCTTAGAATGAACATATTTCAGGGATCTCTGCAGATGTGGGTTTGTGTCAATAACTGCTACCCTGTTTGCTTTAACCAGGGGCACACAAAGGGAAAGAGACATGACCACTCTAGCCACAGCACTGGCTTGCTTACGCACAGCATACTTGGTAGATAAATAAAACAAGGATTTGGGTCTTAGGCAGGGTGGGGTATAGAAGCATCAGCCTTTTGCCAGGCAAGGGGGATGCAGTCCCTGGGGCAGCAACACTGGGATATGCAAGAGAACCTTCACAAAAAGCAGTCCTGTCAGCTCCCTTATATATGATTGATATAACACTGGATCACTAAGTAAATTTTTATCCCGCCTTTCCTAGAAGGAGTTCAGGGTAGTTTTCTTGTTTCTCCCCTCTTCCATTGTATCTTCACAACAACCCTGTGAGGTAATCACAGTGAGAGAGAGCCATAGGCATGTTATGGCAGAATTAACAGTGACACATTTAATCATTCATATGAGCATCAATTTGTGAAGCTATTAATCTTTACAATATAGTTAGGAAATTCTGACATTTTCAAGGGAAAGTCCAACATAATCATATCCTTGATGAGCACACCGGTTTTGCACTCATTTCACCAATCTTTCTCATGAATAATCGTATAAAGTTGGAAGGTGTCAGCCTCTTGATTCAGCTTAGTTTCTTTTAAAAACAGTATAATTTCTTTTTTGTTTTCTTCTTTTTCAAATTCTAGAGCAAGCATAGTTATAAAGAACGGAAAGAGACATGAAGCTGAATGGAATAGTTTTGTTATAATTTTTAACTAGAATAATTTTACATTTACTTCCAGTTCTATTGCAAGTGCTTGAATTAGGAGCAAGCCAATTACTTAATTTCTAGTCATAGCAACCAGTTCACAATTTTTATCTGGCAAAAAGCCTTTTTAAAATTGGCTGGCAATTGCTCTATGTCTCACATTGTTGGCTAGTAGCTCTCTATTAGGTCACAGAAGTAGCATTTCAGTATTCTTATCTATCTGGCTAAAAGCCTTCTTTTAATGATAGACTGACAATGCTCTCCACTTCTCACACTGGAAATCAAACTCTCAAGGAACTTTCCTGATAGATTCCAAGCAGCTGCTTGTTATATACTTCTCTCTTAAAGGTGTAGAACCTTAACAATGCTAAAAGGTGAACGCCTATATGATACATACATTTTTAAATAATACATACACTTTTAAGTACAGTTTTAAATATGCTTTTAAAAACAAAACATTATAATATTTTTTAACTGGACTTCTATTGGGAATATTGACACATAGGGTTCTACACCTTAACACATAATAAGTATAAAGTACATTTTTTAGATGTGGAAATAAGAAGAATAGGCAATAATATATAAACAGAAGTCTACAGAAAACCCACTGATGCTAACTCTTAACTATGGATAGCTTTCACCCTGGACACATTAAAAGGAATTTACCTTACTCCCAGTTATTAAGACTGAGATGTAATTGCAGTGAGGACAGTGACTTTAAGAGGCAAGCAAACATTTTAATGGATGAACTTGCTAACAGAGGCTATTCATCTAGAAACTTGAAAAGAGCTTTTTACAGAGCATATAACACATCCAGAACATTTCTGCTCACCCCTAGAACTCGTGATCAGAGAGTAGATAGAATGATTATACCTTTAACGTATAACAGCACATTTAAACTGGTACAGATGATTATTAACAAATACTGGCACCTTTTATCTAACATTCCTAGATGTCAGAATCCTCCCTTGTTCACAGCCAGAAGAGCTAAAAATCTCAGAGATGTATTAGTTAGAAGCAAGTTTCCTGAACTGAAGGACACCAGCTGCATGAGGGGGAGTCAGTTACCTAGAGGTTTTTTGCATGTGGGTGTTGTTCTGTATGTAACTTGCTGCCTTTGAAATTATGCATATCTGTCATTCTGGAGCTGTTAATGCTGACCTTGTGATTTTCCCCTCCCCTCCCAGTATATAATTCTTATTAATGTTAATTAAATGTATTACTACATACAATTACTTTATATAATGGCCTTTTTTCCCTTCCCCCCCCTTTTTTCTTAATTATTTCAGACAACAACATCTGGTCATATATGTATATATATATGTAAATTTCTTGTGTGTACATTTCTGGATGTGTGTTATTGTAATATAAAGAATATTGACCACTGAGGAAGGCCCAAAGGGGCTGAAATGCATATAGTCCTTAGGTCAAAAGATTTTTACCCATCAATTGTATTTGTATAATAACTAACTTGGTTGTATAAGCCTTTTAAGCCTGATACTTAGACTATTTCTTTTAACCGCAGTATGTTTTAGCTATGTGTACACCCCAATAAACATTTTTGTATTTTTGTATAATATAGTTTGTAGCTTGACCCTCTTAGTTTGCAAAAGGAAAATTTGAACCTGACTCTCTCAGATCCTTATCTGACTTTCCAACCATTATGACACACTGGCTCTCCAGTGGAGATACTGGATATGCTCAGGGCTCTTTTTGTAGCAGGAACTCCTTTGCATATTAGGCAACACACCCCTAATGTAGCCAATCCTCCAAGAGCTTATAGAACTCTTCTTACAGGGGTTACTGTAAGCTCTTGGAGGATTGGCTACATTAGGGGTGTGTCGCCTAATATGCAAAGGAGTTCCTGCTACAAAAAGAGCCCTGGATATGCCTGAGTTTTGGCACTGAGAGAGGGGCAAAATATTTACCTTTATGTATTATTTATAATTTTACAATCCTTTCTTAGCCAACTGCTTTAATAAAATTGGGGAAGTTGCTGGGGAAATTGCAGAAGAATACCTCTATGAATCAACCAACTGTATTTCAAGAAGCTAGCCACCGACAGGCAAAAAATGAAATGAGATTCATGACACTATTGCTGCATATTTAATAATTGTTGCAGTGCATCCCATTTGTAAGCACTTTCATTATTCACTAGCTAGTGAACTTTCTAGGACCTTTTACTCTTTCATGTTAGACTGTGGGAGGAAATACAGTAGATGAATTATTCACTTGTTACAGCTGAGGAAGCATTTAGTGCATCCCAAGAGTAGTGTTGAACAGAGGGCAAGTTGAGGTAGACTGGTTTCTGACAACATTGTCTTTACATCTGAAGACTATGTCCCCTCTTGTAAAAGCATTTATCATTGCAGTCCCCATTGGCTAAACCAATCCTTCATATCTTTTAGTTGATTTAAAAAACAAAAAGGAGTTATTAGGTTAATTATTATTAATGCAGCACTAAGGACCAGATGGGCAAAGTTGGTAGAGTACAACATAGTTGTGTGCACACAAGCAATTTGTTAGTTGAATGTGTGCATGACCATTTATTAACTGTCTCTGTGCAAGAAAAGAAGAGTCTAGCATGCCACACTGCTGATGCTTCTGGGGAAATTTTTAACCTTTCTCTAGTAATTTCTTAGCAGCTTCTGAGTGACAGTGGCTAATGGGCTCTAGCCTCCCACCAGTTCCTCATTTCCTTTACCTGTCAGTGTATTCCTTGGCAGCCAAGTTCTTTGTCTTGAGCAAATGAGAGAGCCTCTGACCCTATTTCAGCTCTGGACTTCTGGTAGCTTCTTCCTGTTTCCTTTCTGCCCTACCTTAGTGCTACTTTTTTCTGTCATAACCTTCTCTGCCACCCAGATTTCCCTTTTATTTTCCCCCAAATACTTTTATGGCTCTGATTTATTCCAGATTGTGAGTTGGATTGAGAAACCCAATTAAAATGTCAGCACTCACAAGGGACCAATCCCAGTATTTTTCAAAGCCAAGGCTGGAAAAATTACCAAACTAAAATAACTTAGCAGGTGTAGTGTACATTTCTTCTACCACTGAGTTTCTACAGAGAATCTTCACAACTAGGGATTAGGGAGAAGGTCTTACAGACAGATTCTCCCTCCCCTCCCCAATTGAAAATGCTGAAAATTGTTTTCTCTCAGGATTTAAAGCAAAGATCTGCCAGAATAGATTTGCAGTGCTGGGCCATTAGCAAGCCAATCAAATCAAGAGTTCTGGAGCTACTAATATAGGGTGGCTGTTTTGAAGATTGTACCAATGTGGTGGCACAGGTTCTATACAAAATTTGCATGTTCTGAATATTGAAAGTCCTCCAAGACATACACACTACTGATATGATTTCTACCTGCCAGCCACATATACTTTGAAGCTTCAGACAAGTTCTCAGTTCTTTTCTTTGTTTTATGTTGCAAATCCTCTACTCTTCTTGGATAGATGGCTTGCTTTCATTGGCCAAGACAGGGCTTTTCAATCACAGCAAAAGGATTAAAAATGTGTTGCAAAGGGAAAAAAAGGAAATACACCAAAGAACAAGAGTGACATTTCTAGTAATTGAACAGACATATAATCAAAAGTCATTATCAGCAGTAGCTCAGCTGTAAAGGGCTATTATAATGTTAACAAGGTTAACAACCTAGGTATAAAGTGTAGAACCAGTGCCATTGCTCTTAGGAGGTTTCCATCCAACACATATATACTAATGTATTTGGGCCATTTGAATTATTTATCATTAAACATTATACTTCTTACCTAGCTGTACCTATTGTTTTTATCTTTGAAATCACTATTTCACTTTAGTTGTGTGCCTATCACATCCGTCTTGACATCCAGTTAATATAACAATTACTGCATCAAAAGGCAGGCTCAGAGTGGTATTCCTTGCTCTTCCAAATTTGCTATTGAGAGGGCATTGAAGGATGCCACCACTGCACAAGCAGATCTGGCATGTTAATGCCACAAACAAATGGAGCTCTAATATTTACAGATTGTGGTGGGCAGTGGTGTTGGTCTGAAGCAGCAGAACAAAGTTTGAGTCCACTGGCATCTTTAAGGCCAACAAAGTTTTATTCAAGGTATAAGCTTTTGTGTGCATGCACACTTCTTCAGATACAGTCTAATGTTTACGGTATTGCAAACACACTTCTTTCCATTCCAACTGAACATAATGCTGGAAATCAAGACCACAATACACTTTAAATACATTGAAGAAGAAGAAGAGATTAGATTTATACCCCGCTGTAAGGAAGAGACCGACTTGTGTGTAAAACAGCAACACTGCAGAACTGAAGAATAGCAGGAGGGGGAAGATCGACCTTGCAAGTCATTGCAGGAACTGCCTGGCTCTCAGCTTTGCAAGAGCCACACAGCTGAGATAGCTTAATTAACAGCTGGATTGGATGGGGGGGGGCAGCATCTTAACAGGTCCTTCTGAAGATAAAAGCCAAAAGGTGTGTGCGGGGAGGAAGCACACGTCTTTTGGACAGGATTTTTCCTACCTTTTGGAGTCTATATAAGTTGAACTGAATTTAATCATTATTTGTATTTTGGCAATCATTGAAGGATGTTGAATTTTCCTTGGTTCCTCTAATTATTGTTAATCAAGGTTGCCTTTTCTGTTTTTTGATAATAAAAGTACTTTTGCCTGATTTGTCAAGCTGGAGTGTAGAGCCTGAAGCTGGGTGTACTGGCAGAGAACCCAAAGCCTGCATCCTACATGGTGGCACAGTGGGCTCGGCTCTAAGCTTGAAGTACAAACAGGCAATAAGGTGAGAGAAGGCTACCAAGGAGGACTGCTAATCCATGGATTATTCGGAGGGGACATTATGTAATATGGATTCAGTTCTAGCCTTAGCAGGCTTAGAAGGATCCTTTTACCAGGAAGACCCCTTTTGAAGATACTCCTCTGAGAAGGTATTTGATACAAGACTAATCCTAGAGGAGCATGATGACAATGAAGCTGCTTTGAAGAGGGAGGGGGGTCACAACTGAAAATAGATGGGAAAGCTTGGCAAACAGAAGTACAGAATGATAAAGGAGACGATATGGTGGTGAAGGCAGAGGCGGCTCCAGTGGGAGGGCAACTAGTTGACTCAGTGCAGCGGCTATGTACTCTGATGACCCAGCTCCTCGGGCAAAATGGGCAGCAGATGAATATGATGCAGCAGTATCTAATAGGCAATCAAGGAGACAGATGGACAAAATTGAAGTTTCCTGAGTTAAGACCTGGAGAAGATGTGGCAACCTTTTTTGCTTTATTTGAAGCCTCAGCCCAGGATTATCACTTGCCAGACACTGAATATATGGCAGCTCTGCACAGGTGCTTGCATGGGAAGGTTGCAGAGTTACTTGCATAGTTTGCCCCCCAGCAAACAAGGGACTATTCATATTTTAAGCAGCTAGCTCTGCGGCAGTTTGGACTTTCAACAGAGCAACTTCGGCAAAATTTTTGTCCGGCAGCTCCTAAGCCAAAGGAATCGTACAGCTTGTTCGTCAGCAGGGTACAAAGAATGTGTCTTCATTGGACTGAGTTGGCACAAGTGCAGACATTTTATCACCTATTAGAATTGATAGTCTGGGAGCACATCTATCAAGCCATTCCAGCAGAGCATGTGGCACTAGCACATGCTCAGAGACCTGCCACTATCCAGCAGCTGGCAATAGTCTTGGATGAAATAGTGGCAGCAGACTATTCAGCTTTGAAGTGGCAAGGAGAAGGAAAGATGCCAGGAAAACTTATGCCTCCCCCCATGCAGTACAGACAAGAACAACAAACTGATTTTAGGGCAGTTCCCAGGCAGCAAGCTCAGCTTGTGGCCAAGATCCCAGTTAAGGAAGGAAAGGGGCTAGAAAATTTAAGTCCAGCCTAGGTGATCTGTCACTACTGCAGAAAACAAGGACACATTAAAGCTCAATGCCCTAAATTGGTGGCTAGGGGTGACAGACATCAACCGAAAGTGTAAGTGGTCTTGAGTTGGTCTCAAGCCCAGCTAAAAGCTGGGGTGGAACAGCAACCTGAAGATTGGAAAATGGACATTCAAGACCAATTAGCAACTGGTGATGCAAGTGAAAGAGTGCAGGCAGACAGGGGGGATAAGTTAGATCCCTGGGACTCAAGAGGGTGGATTGAAAAAACAGGGGTACGAAATGAACATAAGCAAGGTAGCCGCCAATGCCATAAACTACAACCGGGGGAATATTCAGAGATGAATTACATTGAGTTAGCTACCTTGCCAAAGAAATCAATCTCTTGTTATATTAGCCCAGAACAAGCACACTGGTGTGCTCAAAAAGGGCCATAAAAGTGAGGTTGCAAGACTGCGTTGACCTTCAGGAGGTATGGGATAGCGGGGCAGACATGTCAAGTGTGTCTGAGAGTATTTTTCGTGGGCTAGGGCTCCGGGCAGAGGGGAAAACAGAAATACAATCTTATGGCTCCAAACCCAAAGAACAACCTGTTATATTTATGAAAGTAGGAGTAGGGGATTAGAGTGATATCATTCCCCTTCTGGTGCATAAGGGGCAGGATCCACAGTTTCTTGTAGGTATGAATATTCATTATAGTACTGAGAGCAAAACAGACAATGTCTCAACTTCCGGTAATGACAAGAAGACAAGCAAAGGCAAATGAATCCCACCTTGAGTTGCCTCAGGCAGCAAGTTTGGTGGAACAGCTAGAAGGAAGGGAAAAAGAGAGGAGGGAGAGTGAAGGTGAGCAGTTAGTTCAAAGGGATGAGCCTTTTCTTGTAAGCACAGACCCAGTAGTTTACAAACAGGAGTTAAAGGAATGCCAGTCCCTCAAAGAGTGCAGAGAAGCAGTGGGGGAGAATAAGCCTGAACTGAACAAGCCTGGAGATACCAGGTTTGTTTGGGTAAATGGATTACTATATAGGAAATATACGCCTAAGAAAAGCACCTCTAATTTGGGGCCTGGAAGACAGCTAGTAGTCCCAGAAAAATTTAGAGAGGAAATCTTAAGAAGTGAGCATGCTTTACCATTGACAGGCCACCTTAGGTTTAAGAGGATGCTGACTAAAATCAGTTCAGTTTTTTATTGGCCTGGCATACACAGGGACGTGAAAAGGTATGTTGCTGGGTGTGAAGTCTGTCAGAAGGTCAGCCATGCATCTGATCACATAAAGGTTCCCCTTGGAGAAATTCCAGTAGTTCAAATCCCCTTTTCTGAAATTCAAATTGACATTCAGGGATCATTTATACCCTCTAAGTCCAGAAAGAAATTCATTTTAGTGATTACTGATAGGGCAACTTGCTTCCTGGCAGCCATACCTTTGAGATTAGCTGATGCATTGAGTGTTGCCAAAGTGGTGTTGGAATTTTGTGCTGCCTATGGGTTTCCTAGCGACATCAGATCAGGGCACTGTGTTTGTGAGTAAAATGATGCAGAAGCTGTATGATCTAGCAGGAGTGATGCAAAAATTAAGTGTAGCTTATAATCCCCAGTCACATGGCCAGGTTGAAAAGTGGGGAAGGACTCTTACCCGTATGTTAAAGGCTTTTTGTGCAGAACATCAAAGGAACTGGGATGAGTTCCTACCATTCTTGGTAAGCGCATACAGGGAAGTGGTACATCCTTTGTTGGGAGGGTATTCTCCCAATGAGATGGTATTTGGGAGAAAACTGCCTGGAGTTCTGGAGCTGTTGGGAGTGAACTGGGAAGGGGCTTGGACCCCAGCCTGCTGCAGAGTATTTTGTGAATCTACAAAGGGTCTTGCAGACTGTAAGGCAAACAGCTCATGAGGCAATGGTGGAGGCCAGGCAAAAGCAGAAACAGTACTTTGATAAATCAGCCAGGTTCAGGCAGCTATAGGAGGGAGACCTGGCTTTGTTGCTGAAACCAGAAGGGGTGGGGAAATTAGATCTGAGATGGAGTGGGCCATTCAAGGTAGTGAAGAGGAATTATCAAGTGGAGGATCCAGAAAGAGGGACCTTGTTGGTTCACATTAATCGCCTAAACAAATTTATCAGGCGTGAGGTAAAGCAATTGTCAGTGGAAAGTTGGACTGAGGAAGATTTTGACATCCCCGATTTATTGGCAGAGAGTAGAAAGAGAGAGGGACTGGGAGAAATTCCTATTAACGAGATGCTGACAGCAGAACAGTGAATGCAATTGAAGGAGGTGTTACAAGACCTTGCAACCCTGTTCACAGATTGCCCAGGGAGAACAGACTTGATCAGTCACGATTTAGATACAGGGGAACATCCACCAATCAAGTGCAATCCATATCCCACCAGAGGGCCAATGAGGGAGGTAGTGAGGCAGGAGATACAGGAAATGCTTGAGATGGGAGTTATAGAACCTAGCTCTTCTGAGTGGAGCAGTAATCTTGTAATAGTTCCCAAAAATAAGCTACATGAAGGAGACCCCCCAGGTCCTGGAAAGGATTGCGAGTGCAGAGGATATCACTATTTTGGACCTCACATCCGGGTTTTGGCAGTTACCGCTAACAGAAAGAGCTAAGGATAGAACAGCTTTTTCATGTTTTATGGGGCGATTTCAATTCAACGTGCTTCTTTTTGGAATCAGCTCTGCCAGCAAGGTGTTCCAGAGTTTAATGGACAAGGTGCTGCAGGAATTAGATTTCGCAGGAAGCTACCAAGATGATATTGCAGTGACCAGTTCATCTTGATCACAACACTTAGACCACCTAAGAGTTGTATTGCGGAGAATTCAAGAGGCAGGATTAACCACTAAGCCTTCGAAATGCCAAATAGCCAATAGCTCAGTTGTGTACTTGGGCCACCGAATAGGGAGAGGGAAGATAGTGCCACACATGGCAAAAGTAGACACGATTGTTAATTGGCCAATTCCAACTACCAAGAAGCAGGTGCTGAGTTTCCTAGGGGCATGTGGATTCTATAGGAGATTTATTCCTAATTTTTCACATCATGCAGCACCACTCACTAATTTATGTAAGAAAAAGATATCTGGGAGAGTGCTCTGGACATCTGAGCATCAAAGAGCCTTCAATACATTGAAGAGGAGGCCTGTGGAAGCCCCAACCCTCAAACCACCAGACTATTCCCAAGAGTTCATTGTGCGCATTGATGCCAGCCAGTATGGCTTGGGGGTGGTTCTATTGCAGAAAGGGCAAAATGATTGCCTCTGTCTGGTAGTATGCCTGAGTTGCAAGCTATTGCCCAGGGAGCAGAAATACAGTGTTATTGAGCAGGAAGCCTTGGGAGTGATATGGGGGTTAAATAAGCTCAAGACATATCTCAGGGGGATACATTTTCAGTTGGAGACAGATCACAGTCCATTGGTCTTCATCCACAAGATGAAAGAGACTAATGTCAGGATTCTGAGATGGGCATTATCTCTACAAGATTTCTCATTTGATGTTAAAAATATTAAGGGATGGCTTCTGGTCTGGGATCCATGGCGTCCTGACATGCTCTGGCTTTGATCCCAGAGCATACGGAGGGTCTTTATGACAGGGCGGGCTATCTAGCCTGCCACAGATCTCCCCAGGCAGGGAGGTGACTAGCAATGAGCATCAGCCCAAGTGGGAGTTGAGATCGGCTGATAGCGGGGCTTTAAAGAGCGCCGTGACCAGCCTTGATCCCCTCCCCCCAAGTGGGCACTTCGGAATTTCTCTAAAAGACCCCACCGAGTTGGATTCTCAACATAAGAACGCATGACCCAGACCTCCAAGACATTCTACGGAAACTGATACCAAGGAAACACTGCTATAACAAAATACGGACTTTGAAGGTAACTTTTTAAAATTGCTCACCGGAAACATGTTGATCCCGAAAATAAACAACACCCGATGAAGCGCATGATCGTGCAGCATACTGTGTACTAACACCAACTCCGGGAAACGCGGTTGAAAAGCAAAAAAGCGCCAAAAAGCCGGTTTGTTGATCATTCCTGCGGTCGGGATACTGACTTTAAAATAGAAACTAACACCAAGTCCCGCGAGAAGCAATGTGGAAAACTACTTAAGCTGCAACAGAAAACACCAGAACAGGAAGTGATCTCAGACCAGACAAGCAGCACTTCCTAGAGACGACCGAGGAGGCCGGAAGAAGGGAGGAACCAGAAGACAAGGAGGACGACTAAGACTGCTGGACAGGAAGTAAGCAACAGGAAGAGCCATTTACCATAGAGAAATTGTGCCCGCCATTTTGAGAAGGTCGAAACGATTTATTTGGATTTTGGCTAAAAGACTTAATAGAAAAAAGCGAAAATAGAGCGGTTCAGCTGGGCACAAGAAGAGCTTTAATTCGATATAAGTTTTGTAACAAATGTAAACAACGGCTTACGATCTCCGGCAAAGACAGAGGGCGAACTCTTGGTCCTCCCCGAAAATGGCTGCTAAAGAGGAGAAGAAACTACAGGGCATGATGGAAGCCATGGAAAAACGGATGAAGGATGTTATGCAAAAAATGGAAAAAACTCTAGGTAAAGTGGCTGATGAAGTAGCTGATTTGAAAAAGGACCTGGCTGGAATCACAATGGAAATACAGACACTGAACAAAAGAACAGACGAGGTGGAGGAGAGAGTGAAAGGAGTGGAAACTGGCGTAATTGAGGTTGCTAAAGAAGCATCAAAAGCCAATGTAATGGTGGAATACAATGGAATGCTTAACCATCTGAGATTCAGGGGAATTCCTGAAGACAAAAATGAGAATATCCACTCAGTCATGGTGGATGCTGTTGCAGATTTTTTAAAACTAGAAGAGGAGAAGGTGGTGGCACACATTGATTTGGTATACAGAGTCAACTCTGCGATTGCCCAAAAGAAAAAACTACCCAGAGATGTGATTGTCCAGTTTATATCCAAAAGATTGAAAGAAGACCTGTTTAAGCAACAATTCCAGGAAGATTTCATAATTGACCAAAAGAAAATTATGATACTAAAGGAACTACCCAGAACGGTTCTTCAGGACAGACGACTCTTTAAAGACCTGATTGACAAACTGAAAACAGAGGGCATTAGATACAGATGGGAAATTCCAAAAGGTGTCAGCTTTACATTTAAACAGAAGAGAGTCACCATCAAGTCAGTAGAGCAAATTACCAAGTTCATTAAAGACAATTTTAAAGACTCTGATAAATAAATACAAAACCAACATGGAGAGTCAAATTATTTCATGGAATGTTAATGGACTTAATTCGCCCCAAAAAAGGAAAAATGTTAGGCTATGGTTGGAAAAACAAAAATGTGATATTGTCTGTTTACAAGAAACACATATTAAAAAGACTGATGCTAAATTTCTGATTCAAAGTAGATTAGGAGAGGAATTCTATTCCCTCTCCTCGCAAAAGAAAAAAGGAGTTGTTACATATGTAAAAAAGGAGTTGGAACCAAAAGAAATTTTTAAAGACAAAGAAGGAAGATTCTTGGCAGTGCAAGTTATGCTTCAGAATAAAAAGACCTTAATTTTAAATCTCTATGCCCCGAATGGAGCCAAGGAAAAATTCTTTCAAGATTTGTGGGAACAATTACAACAGTTAACCTATGAACAAATGATATTGATGGGTGACTTTAATGGTACTGTTAATAATGCAATTGACAGAAAATCCAAAAAAGGAAATGAAGGTATAGGTAAGCTTCCAAAAGTATTTTTTCAAATGGCAAAACATGAACACCTGGAAGGTGCATAGAGAGCTAAAAACCCTAAAGACAAAGATTATTCTTTTTACTCATCAAGACATGAGTCTTTCTCAAGAATTGATATGATGTGGATGACTGAGAACTTGATTATGCAAACACGTAAAATTGAAATATTACCTAGAATTCTTTCCGACCACAGCCCAATAAAGTGGTCAACTTATGCTAAAAGAAAGAAACTTCGATGGAGACTCAATGAGGATTTACTGGACAAACAAAACATTGTGGATAAAATAAGGACGGAAACCAAAACGTATTTTCAGCTAAACTTAAATAAAGAAGTACAGACACAAACGGTATGGGAGGCATATAAGGTTGTGATGAGAGGACATCTAATTGCAATTAACAACAATGAAAGAAAACAACAATTCAAAATAGATAAAGAAATTTTGGAAAATATCCAAAAGAAAGAAGCAGAACTTAAGAAGAGACCTGGCAAAAAGAAAATTTTGAGAGAACTGAGGATCCTAAGGGAACAATATGATGCGAGGTTAAATAAAGAAGTTTATTGGAACTTGAAAAAATTGCAACAGAAGTCCTTTGAAGGAGCGAATAAACCTGGGAAATATTTGGTATGGCAATTGAAGAAAAGAAGAGAGAACAAAACAATAATTAAATTGAAAGATGGGAACAGAGAAATTATGGACCCAGGAGGGATCCAGAGAGAATTTTACAAATACTATGCTACTCTTTTTCAAGCAAAACAGGTGGATCAACAAAAAATCCAAGATTACTTATCTAAGTTGAATTTGACACAACCAAGTTCAAAAACAAAAGGATTGTTAAACACTGTGATAACTAAAGCAGAAATCAGCAAAGCAATAGGAGAAGCAAAAATCTCCAAAATTCCAGGACCAGACGGATTTTCAGCCAAATTTTATAAGAAACTTCAAGAAGACCTGGTACTGGTTCTAGAGATTCTTCTAAATGAAATTAGAGAAAGTGGGAAGGTTCCAGATTCCTGGAATGAAGTAGCAATCACCTTGATACCGAAAGAGACCCAAGATTTAACTAATGTCAAAAATTATCAACCAATTTCACTTTTGAACAATGATTACAAAATCTTTGCAAAAATTCTAGCAGAATGCCTCAAAGAGTATTTGAAAGACACTATTGCCGAAGATCAGGCTGGGTTTTTGCCAGGTAGGCAAATAAAAGACAACATGAGGGTTGTTTTGGACGCAATAGAATATTATGATAAGCACCCGGAAAAAGAGGTCGGCTTTTTATTTTTAGATGCGGAGAAGACATTTGATAATTTGAATTGGGAATTTATGTTTAAAGTGATTGAAAAATTACAGATGGGTGTAGAATTTACAAAAATGATTAAATCAATATATAAAGAACAAAAGGCCACGGTGATTGTAAATGCAGAATCAATGGAAGCGTTCCGGATCAGAAAAGGAACTAGACAGGGCTGTCCCTTATCGCCATTGTTATTTATCTGGATTTTGGAAATATTGCTGCAAGTGATTAGAGATGATAATAATATAAAAGGTTTGAGTATCAGAGGTTTCTCATATAAATTAAGAGTGTTTGCTGACGATATTATGTTTATTGTTGAAGATCCTGTCAATAATATGCCATTGGTGTTTGAAAAAGTAAAAGAGTTTGGTGATCTCGCAGGGTTCTATGTAAATAAAAATAATTTGAAAATATTGTGCAAAAACATGAATGGTATAAAGCAACAAGCTTTACAAAATATGACAGAATGTGAAGTGGTTAAAAAATACTTGGGAGTTGATATTACAATGAAAAATATCGATTTGTTTCAGAATAATTATGAAAAATTGTGGGTTTCGATAAGACGTGACTTAGAAAAGTGGGAAAAACTCAGATTACCTCTCCTTGGAAGAATTGCCGTTGTCAAAATGAATGTACTGCCCAGGTTAATGTTTTTGTTTCAGACAATACCAATTGTGAAAGATGTGAAAGTGTTGGTGAAATGGCAAAGAGAAATTTTTAAATTTATCTGGGCAGGAAAGAAGCCGAGAATTAAAATGAAAATAATGTATGACGTTAAAGACAGAGGTGGCTTCCAAGTTCCGAATTTGCGTTTGTATCATGAAGCTGTATGCATGTCTTGGTTAACTGACTGGGTTAATTTGGAAAATAGAAAACTTTTGGCCCTTGACGGTCACGATTGCAGATTTGGCTGGCATGCCTATCTTTGGTATGGGAAAAATAAAGTAGACTCAATGTTTAAGCATCATTATATAAGGAGAACGTTGTTTGATGCATGGACCAGATACAAGAATACAGTTCCCGATGAGAGGCCTTTATGGATCGTTCCTGCTGCAGTTATTCATCCTTTTTCAGAACATAAAGGTAATGATTGGTTGAAATACCAAGAGTTGCTTCAAAAGGAAGGGAAAAAATATGTTTTAAAACCAAATAATGAATTAGCATTTGAGTATGGATGGTTACAATATTGCCAAATACGGGACATTTACAAAAAAGACTGTAAAGAGGTTGGTTTTAGAGCTAAGAACGATGAGTTTGAAGATATCTGGTTGAAAAAAGAGCGAAAAATGATATCTAAAATGTATAAAACCTTGTTGACTGTATATACTCTGGATGAAACTGTTAAAGAGCAAATGATAAAATGGGCCATAAATATGAATAAGGAAATTTCTATGGAATCATGGGAATTTCTGTGGAAAAAAGCTTTTAAAATGTCAACCTGTGTTAATATAAAAGAAAATTGTTACCATTATGGATTACAAATTTTTATCTTGGAACGTAAATGGATTAAATTCACCAAGTAAAAGACGATTAGTGAATCATTGGCTGGAGAAACAAAAATGTAATATAATTTGTTTACAAGAAACACATATTAGAAAACAGGACAATAAATATCTGATTAATAAAAAACTGGGAGAAGAATTTCATTCCTCAGCAATTAATAAGAAAAAAGGAACAGTGATTTATATTTCAAAAGAATTGGATCCCAAACAAATTTTCTCGGATAAAGAAGGAAGATATGTTGGCGTGGAATTATGGATGAACAGGAAAAAGACATTGCTTGTAAATATATATGCACCCAATGGTGCAAAAGAGACTTTCTTTAATTATTTAACCAAAGAGTTGGAGTGTTTAAATTATGATCAAATTGTCCTTGCTGGAGACTTTAATGGTACAGTGAACAACACACTGGATAGAAAATCCAAAGCAAGTGGAGAGACAGTCGGAAAGTTACCAAAAAATTTCTTTCAATTGATGAAGCAAGAGAAACTGGAAGATGTTTGGAGGAAGTGGAATCCCAAGGCTAAGGACTATACGTTTTATTCGAATAGACATGACTCTTTTTCTCGAATTGACATGATTTGGATGTCAGAGGAGATGGCGCAAAAAACTTATAAAATACAAATTTTACCGAAAACTAATTCTGATCATAACCCCCTACTTTGGATATCTAAAGGAAAACTTAAACAATTATATTGGAGAATTAATGAAGATTTATTGGATCAAAGACAAACCAATGAAATCTTAAAAAAGGAAACGAAAAGCTTTTTTGAATTGAATTTAAATAAAGGCACGGATGTACAAGTTGTATGGGATGCGTATAAAGCGGTAATGAGAGGTATGCTTATCTCTCTGAACTCCAAGGATAGAAAGCAAAAGACGCAACAACAGAAGGACCTTTGTGAAAAAATTCGACAAAAAGAAAAGGAATTAAAGAAAAGACCAGGGAAGAAAAAGATTATTAAAGAAATCCACTTTCTGCAAGATCAACTGAATGTTTTATTAAACAGAGAATTATATTGGAATTTGAAGAAATTACAGCAAAAATCATTTGAGGGTGCAAATAAACCAGGAAAGTTTTTAGCGTGGCAATTGAAAAATAGAAAAGAAAGGAACTTTATATCTAAGATTATTGAAGATGGAAAAGATGTTATGAATTTGAATGGAATAAAAAGAGCTTTTTTCAAATATTACGCCAAATTATTCAAAAAGAAAGGAATTGATCAACAGAGAATTAAGAAATATTTGGAGACTATTGAAGTCCCAGAGCTGGGAAAACAAATTAAGGAATCTTTAAATGGTTTAGTTACCAAAGAAGAAGTGACAATGGCGACAGAAGACGCAAAGTTGGGCAAAGCTCCAGGACCAGATGGCTTCACAGCAAAGTTTTACAAGAAATTTAAAGAGGAGCTAACCCCCATTTTAGTACTTCTGTCGAATGAGATAAGAGAGACTAAACGGATCCCAGACTCATGGAAAGAAGCAAATATTTCACTGATACCTAAAGAAGGTTTGGATTTAACCCAAGTAAAAAATTATAGACCAATTTCGCTATTAAACAATGATTACAAATTATTTGCCAAAATAATTTCGGAGAGACTGAAAAAATATCTGAGAGATACTATAGCGGAAGAACAAGCTGGATTTTTACCAAATAGACAAATCAGAGACAATTTAAGAGTGGTGATTGATGTAATTGAATACTATGATAAACATCCTGAAAAAGAAGTTGGCTTCCTCTTCCTAGACGCGGAAAAAGCCTTTGACAATTTAAATTGTTTATGCTGCAAGTTATTGAAAAAATGGATATTGGACAGTCCTTTTTAAACATGATTGTGGCAATATATTCAGAACAAAAAGCGGCTTTGAATATAAATAAAGAAAGGACGGACTTTTTCCAAGTCCAAAAGGGAACACGTCAAGGCTGCCCGTTATCCCCGTTGCTGTTTATTTGGATATTGGAAATATTATTGACAGCGATAAGAAAAGATAATAATATTGAAGGACTTACAGTGAAAGGTTTTGTTTATAAATACAGGGCATTTGCAGATGATGTAATGTTTATGATCCAAGACCCAATCGAGAAAATACCACAATTGATGGAAAAAATTGAAGAATTTGGTGCAGTTGCGGGATTTTATGTTAATAAAAGTACAACTAAAGTGATGTGTAAAAATATGACGAAGCAAAGGCAAACAGAACTTCAAGAGAAAATTCAATGTGAAGTAGTTACAAAGACTAAATACTTAGGAATTGAATTGACCATGAAAAATATTGACTTGTTTAAAAATAATTATGAAAAGGTATGGTACAGGATACAACAAGATATGAAGAAATGGGATACTTTGAATTTATCGCTATTGGGAAGGATCGCAACTGTAAAAATGAATGTTTTGCCGCGTTTGATGTTTTTATTTCAGACTATTCCAATATTAAAACAAAGGAAAATACTGGATACATGGCAGAAAGAATTATCGAAATTCGTATGGGCGGGAAGAAAGCCAAGGATTAAAATGAAAACTTTATGCGATGCAAAGGAAAGAGGAGGTCTGCAGTTACCAAATTTAAGACTGTATTATGATGCCATCTGTCTAACATGGTTGGAACAGTGGATTAATTTGGAGAATAAGAAGTTATTGGCTCTGGAAGGACATGATAATAAATTTGGATGGCATGCATATTTATGGTATGGAAAAGTAAAAATGGATAAATTTTTTAAACACCACTTTGTAAGACAATCACTGTTCGAGACATGGATGAGATATAGAAAATTCTTCTCAGAAGAAAGACCACTTTGGATTGTACCAGCTGAAGTGATTAACCCTTATTCAAGAAATCAAGGGTTAGACTGGCTACCTTATAAAAATCTCTTAAAATTTGAAGGGAAAAATTTTGTGTTAAAAGATAGATTTGATGTTGAATTTGAATATGATTGGTTGAAGTATAGACAGATTTATGATTTGTTTAAGACCGATAAAAGAGAACATGGTTTCATAGAAAAGAACATCGAAATTGAAATTGTATGGCTTGAGAAAGACAAAAAAATGATTTCTAAACTGTACAAGGTGTTATTGAAATGGTATACTGAGGATGAAATTGTAAAAGAGCAAATGATAAAGTGGGCTGTAAATGTTAATAATGAGATATTAATGACATCTTGGGAATACTTGTGGAAAAAGTCAATGAAAATTTCAACTTGTGTAAATGTTAAAGAGAACTGTTATAAAATGATGTACAGATGGTATATGACGCCTAAAAAAATTGCTATTATAAATGAAAGTATGTCTAACAAATGTTGGAAATGTAAGAAACATGAGGGGTCTTTTTACCATATGTGGTGGACATGTGACAAAGCAGTAAAATATTGGACTGGGATCCACAATGAGATACAAAAGATTTTGAAATGTACTTTTAAGAAAGACCCACAGATGTTACTGTTAGGTCTTAAAATGGAAGAAATAAATGTAGCCAAGAGAACATTACTATGGTACTTGACTACAGCAGCTAGATTGACTTTTGCGCAATGTTGGAAACAAGATAGAGTACCTGAAACATGGGAATGGATTAAAAAGACGTTGTTTTTGGCTGAAATGGACAAGTTAACAAGAAAGCTAAACAACGAAGAAGATGAAACTTTTTTTAAAGATTGGAAAGACTTTCAAAAATATTTGTTGAAAAACTGGGACATTAAACGTGGTTTGATTTGTTTTGATAGTTATTAAGAAGAAACGGAAAGAGAATTAGACTTTTGAATTGTTACCGTTAGTAAAAGAAATTAAGTTTAGAAGTAATAGTAACAGAATAAGAGAGATATTAATGGGGTTGGAGCAGTGCTGGAAGCCTGGGCTGGAGGGGGAGAAGGGAAAAAAGAAAAAAGGATATGTATTGTTATGATTAAATTGTATGAGCATGTGATATATCCAATAATAAATTGTATTTACAATAAGAGAAAATTGTTATAAGATGATGTACAGGTGGTATATGACTCCAAAAAAGATTGCTAATATTAGTATGGATAAGAACTTGAGTAATAAGTGTTGGAAATGTAAAAAACCAGAGGGTTCTTTTTATCATATGTGGTGGTCATGTGATAAAGTAAAAGTATACTGGTCAAATGTACATTGTGAGATGCAGAAGATATTAAAAATTCCTATCAGGAAAAGTCCGGAGCTTCTTCTCTTAGGTTTGACAATGGAAAAAATTCCACAAGAAAAAAGGACATTACTATGGTACATGATCACATCGGCGAGAATGGCTTTTGCGCAACAGTGGAAAGCGGAGAAGGTGCCAGATATACAAGACTGGTTAAGGAAACTGCTGTTTTTAGCCGAAATGGACAAAATGACGAAGAAACTAAATGGACAAATGGCAGAACAATACCTAAAAGACTGGGAAGGCCTGAAACTGTATATGGAAACTGAATATAGAATGAAAGGGAAAATGTACAATCTTGATTTGTATTGAAACTGAATGAGAAATGAAATGAACACTTGATTGTACTGTACCTTTATTGGAAACTATGTTTGAAAGAGTCAGGCTTTTACGTATTAGAATTGTGTTACCTGGTTTGTCAATTGTTACAAGTTTAAACTTGATTACCTTTTAACTCTCCCCCCCCCCTGTTATTAGCAGTGTTGGAAGCCTATTAGGGGGGGTGGGGGGATGGGATGTAATCTTTAAATTGTATTGGTAACGATGTTTAACGATGTTGAATATACTCCAATAAAATTTTGTTTAAAAAAAAAAAAATATTAAGGGAATAGAAAATGTATTAGCTGACTCCCTCTCAAGGTGTTTTACCAAAGCAGAACAATGCCCAGTAGATAAGGTGGGGAATAACAAGAATTGGTTTGAACTTATGTCTCTCTTATGTTTTCTCTCGCAGAAAGTGAGATGGATGTGCACTCTCTTTCTCTGTGGGGGGGTGTAAGACAGCTACACTGCAGAACTGAAGGACAGCAGGAGGGGGAGGATCGACCTTGCAAGTCATTGCAGGAACTGCCTGGCTCTCAGCTTTGCAAGAGCCACATAGCTGAGATATTTTAAGTAACAGCTGAACTGGATAGGGGGGGAGCAGCATCTTAACAGGTCCTTCCAAAGATAAAAGCCAAAAGGTGTGTGCGGGGAGGAAGTGCACATCTTTTGGGCAGGATTTTTCCTACCTTTTGGAGTTTGTGTAAGTTGCAACTGATTTTAATCATTATTTGTATTTTGGCAATCGTTGAAGGATGTTGAATTTTCCTTGGTTCTTCTAATTATTGTTAATCAAGGTTGCTTTTTCTGTTTTTTGATAATAAAAGTACTTTTGCCTGATTTGTCGAGCTGGAGTGTAGAGCCTGAAGCTGGGTGTCCTGGCATTTGCCTCAGTTGTCCCCCATTTACAATACTGTCTGCATGGTGGGTCTTCTTAATGTATTTGCAGTGTGATCAATGTTACGGAGCTCTACCAGAGAGAGAGAGAGAGAGAGAGAGAGAGAGAGAGAGAGAGAGAGAGAGAGAGAGAGAGAGAGCGAGCGCTGGTAGGATGCAAGGAGTCAGTGATGAGGATATATCTGAAATATCTCAGTGTCTTTGATTTCATGTAAGAGCAGTGGATTGAAAAAGGCAACCACTTAGCTGCTTGTGAAGAAAGTGGAAGCAGGGTTCTATTTTTCCAAGAAAAATGGAGTGAGGGGGTGGGGAGACAAATTACATACTTCCCTTTTCCTTAGTCCTATGCTTGAAACAGTGTTCTCCAATCAGAGTTTAGTTCCCCTGACCTTTGTGCTCTGCGTTTTATTTAAAAATAAGTCCACTGTCCTTTATAGCCTTCACTAGTGCATGAGTTCCCTATATAGGCCCTCTGCCTTCATCCTTACATCACCTGCTGATTTATTTATTAATTAAAACATTTATATCTCATCTTTCCTCTTGGTTCAAGGCTGCTTTTAATTATAGTTAAAACATCCCCAGCTAAAACCAAAGTTAAAATAGCAAGCCTCCAACCACTTCCCCCTTGTAATTGCCTACAAACAGTAATCCTTCTTCTTATTGGGCTGAAATTTGGTTGGAAGAGTCTCTTTTGTGGGGGGGGTATAATCCTTGAGAACTTTATCTCAGTTGTATGGAGGAATAAGTTAGAGCTAAAAATGTGTTATCTAGTAAACCAATGGGGAAAATAGAATAAAAAAGGAAATTTGTAATACTTACAATAAAGAGAAGGATTTTTCACAGCTGGAAAAAAACCTGAAAACCAAAGTCATTTTTGTATACATCCCTGTGAGACCAGGCTAGATTACAATCCTCTTTCTGACATGTTCATTTTCTGTGTGCAGAAAGATATTCTATGGGAACCCCCTCTGAAGTGGTACAGCTCAATTTGTATAGCCTGATCTGAAGTGAAACAGCATATGAATCATGTGGTGCTGCTGATAGTGTAGTTTGACTCTAAGAGATAGTTATTGAAGGACATGCAATATTTACGTAAAATATCCAGTACATTAGTGTAGATAGAATCTTGGGGGCTTTTGACCTGTCATTGCTCAGAGATAATACACTGTTGTGTGGGAATGAGGTACTTGATAAAGGAATCTGACTCTTCATCTAACATGAGGCCTCTTTCATTCATGAACATCCAGACTCCTACACTGGTTGCTTCATTAAAATGACAAGGGCCAGACACAATGAAGGGAAGGGTATTATCTTTCTACTGTAATATCAGTGTTAGGCTTAATATTTAGAGACAGAGGATTAGCTTCATCTTCCAAAAAGGGATTTCTATAATAATGAACTTAATGTGTGTTGTAATAAGGGTTTTGTTCCCTTTTTTGTTCACTGTAATGTGGAATTAATTTCAGTCTGGATGCACAGAAGTCCCTGCTGGTTTGTGTCATTGCAAGGTGAACATTGGCAGGAATCCAGCAGGCTTTGCACAATAGAGGCAGGCAGCTTTGGCTGAGCATGCTTGGCTAATCAGATTTTCAGAACGCACTGAGCCATTGCTTCCCCATACGAGTGTGAATGCTTAATGCAACTTGATTTTTTGTTATTTTAATAGCTGGATAATCTTTGTTCAGAAAAAATTCTTTGCATCAGGATGAAGGCGGAGGTCATGGGTTCCTGCACTCCCTGTAATATGGGCTGCTCCCTGATGCAAAGAAAAAAGAAAGCAAACCCAACAATGAAAAAAATACTCTTAAAAATGGAAGCCAAAGTTATGCTCTTTTAAAACTTTTGCTTTTACTATATTAGAAAAGAGAGTATTTTGTAAATGTTAAAAAGAGAAGACAGGCAGAGGAATAATAATGACATAAAGGATCTGACAATTCCATCATGTCTAGAAACTTTTGCATGGATATTCATGATTACTTATTTATGTTTTTGTATCCAGAAGAAAATCACATTTCGGCCTTCTCATGACTACACAAACACTGATGGACATGATTCATTGTTTTTACCCAGTCAAGACATTATACTGCCTTAAAACTGAAATAGTATGATAACAAATGAGACTTTCTAGAATCCTAAAAAGTGGTGGGAGTGCACTCCCAACAATGGAGTTGTTTTATATGAAACAATTATGGAATTGTTTTATATGATTTTATGTTGTTTTAACTGTATTTTATGTACCGACTGTGAGCTGCCCTGAGCCTGCATCGCAGGGAGGGCAGGGTATAAATATGATAAATAAATAAATAAACAGAAGAAGAAGGCATTTCTGTTTGTGGCCTAATAACACTGACTGTTGTCTTAGGGCCCAGTCACACTGACATTTTGATTGGGGTTTGCTGCTGTTCCCTCATGCATGTCGGTTTCATGTTCACATGCGCCAATCCGCCTCCCGCCCCGAAGCAGGCTCACTCTCGCAATGCTGCTGGGTTTTCCTGACCCCTGGAAAATCAGGTGTTTTCCTGGCACTTGTGGTTTGAATGCGCGATTTCGCCCATCTGGACAGCCTGTCTTTCTCAATGATTGTGATTAGGGCTGTCTGACCGCTCTTTGTGTGTGTGTGTGTGTGTTTTTTAAAGCTTCCGGTTTGAGCGCTTGAGCAAACATGCACTTAATAAATCCATTTAACGTTTAATAATGGATTTATTAAGCGCATGTTTAGTCAAGCACTCAAACCAGAAGCTTTTTTTTTTTAACTGCTCAAAGATGGCCCTGGAGGCAGGAACGAGAGGCGGGGGCTCTGGCAACCTGGACGGGGCTGGCAAGGAGGATAGTGGAGATAGCAGAGCCTTTTTTCATGAGGCAATGGCGGCAGCAGCAGCAGCGCCCCCCCCCACAGCGGCAGCAGGAGCAGCAGCCACCTGAGCCTCCATGTGGCCGGCAGGATCACCTGGAGGGACGGCGCAGCAGCAGGCGAGTGGGTGCTGGAAGACAGGGGCTGGCTGCATCTAGTCAGCCCAGTGCGAAGAAAAATGTTCCCAATTTAAACAAAGTGGGAACAAAGTGCAATTACCTTGCTGTGTGACCACGGCCTTAGCTACTACAACAGCATTGTCTTGCCAATGCCTTCATTTCTGGGCTATATTTAAGGGTGGCCAATCTTTGGCCATGGGAAAGTGTCAGAACACAGAAACCTTCTTTTGGTTCTGTAAGCTGGAGGCAATGGTTATGGACTGAAGTCTTAGGCTGCGGTCACATGCACCAGTTGAAGTGGAGGAGAAGAGAGGCTCCAGCAAAACAAATGTAAGTTGACAAGAACGTGAGCAGAAGGATGTGAGGAATGGATTGTTAAAAATATTAATGCAAACAATAAGCATTTGTATCAGGAGCAGGAAACTTGATCAGGGAAGAGGTTATGGCTTTGGATGACAAAGGAGTGAAAGGATTCCTTAGGGAAGATGGAGAGACAGCAGAGAAACTGAAGGAATTCTTTGTGTCTCTTTTCAATACAGAAAATGTGGGGCATGTACCCATGCTGGATTTGCTGCTTTGGGAAGGAGTGTTTGAAGAATTGAGTCAAACTGGGGTGATAAAAGATGAAATTGTAGGACTACATAGAAAACTAAAAACTAATAAGTCTCTGAGTCTGGGTGGCATTCACTCAAGAGTTCTTAGGACATTTAAATGTTTACTTGTTCATCTACTAACCCGGGGTGTCAAAGCTGCAGCCCACCCAGGCCTTTAATCTGGCCCAGGAGTGGGGCTCTTTTCTCTCCCCACTCTCCTGCCCAGCCTCACTGTTCTCAGCTTGAGCTGTGTGAGAGTATAAAGAGCAGAGGGCCAGGCTGTCTCTGAGCAGAGAATTTGGGGAGGGCTGCCTCAGAGCAGGAAGCAGAGGTCAGGGCTGCCAAACTTCTCAGCCACTGCTCCAAGCCTCCGTAGTCCTCGTCACAGGTAGAAGTGGTAGTGGGAAGTTCCTTCTGCTGTGATCCTTGTGCTTCTTTTTTATTTTAAAACTGGGTTTGCAAAATCCCATAATTCCCCCACCTTTCCAGTTTAGGTAGGCACATTTTAAGGGTGTGTGTGTGTGTGTGTGTGTGTGGGGGGGAAGTTTGGGACCAGCTAGGGTTAAAATTTGGAGTTCTGCAAACTCAAAGGACTCCAGTTTTGCAGAGAAATATTAGCTCCTAATGTGGGGCTCCAATGGAATAGCTGCTATACTATCTTTACTTGTTTTGTTCTGTGTCCTTTATAAAGTTTGTATCTCTGCTACCTGACATATGACACACATGGCCCAGCCCGACAAAGTCCAATTTATGTCAAACCCGACCTGTACTAACTAGTGTATGTAATATGTCACTAAAATCAGACTCAGTGCCACAGCTCTAGAAAGTAGCAAATATTACACTGTTTTTAAAAAAAGGGACTCCAGAGTTATGTTCTGTGTCAATCAGTAGAAATTGTAATAAAAGGCAGAATGATTAAATAAATTGAGGAACAAAGCCTGCTAAGGAACAATCAGAATGGTTTTGACAAAGGGAAGCATACCTCACCAATCTTTTGGAGTTTTTGAGAAGGATAACAATAACAACATAACGGTGATTTTATAATCATTACATACGTGGGACTCTTGAGTAAATTTAATGGCTATGGGGTGAGAGCATGGGTCCTCTTCTGGATTAAAAATTTGTGAAATGAGAAAAGGCAGAGAGTGAGAATAAAAGGACAGTGCTTGCAATATGGGGAAGTGAACACTGGGGTCTCACAAGTATCACTTTTCAGTTGTTCAGAAATGATCTGGAAATAGGGTGAGCATTGTACTGACCAGATTTGCAGGTAATCAGAATTTATTCAGGATGGTGAAAATCAAAGCCAACTGTGAAGAACCACAGGAGGGTGTCTCTAAATGGGGTGAGTAGAAGACAACATGGCAAATGAAATTCTGTATAGATAAGTGTAGCATGATGCACACTGGGATAAAAAAAATCCTAGTTTTAAATATATGCTGATAGGGTCTGAAATAGTTGAGACCAAGATTCAAATAGATCTTGGGACTGTAGTGGACAGCATCATGCAAAAGCTGGCTCAGTATGCAGCAGTGGTGAAAAGGGCATATTGCACGATGGAGATTATTAGGAAAGAAAATGAAAATAAAACAGCTAACTTTTACTGCCCTCATATAGCTCTATGGTGTGTGTCACTAATTTGGAATATTGTATACAGTCAGGTATTGTATACTTTGGCCACCAAATGAGAAGGGAGCATTCACTGGAGAAGACCCTGATGCTGGGAAAGATTGAAGGTCAAAGAAGAAGGGGACGGCAAAGGATGAGATGGTTAGACAGTGTCATCGATGCAACGAACATGAAATTGAGCAAACTTCAGCGGACAGTGGAAGACAGGAGGGCCTGGAGTAATCTGGTCCATGGGGTTGCGAAGAGTCGGACTCGACTGTGCGACTGAACAACAACAACAATACAGTCAGGGCTCTTTTTGTAGCAGTAACTCCTTTGCATATTGGGCAACAAACCTCTAATGTAGCCAATCCTCCAAGAGCTTATAGAGGCTCTTCTTACAGGGGCTACTGTAAGCTCTTGGAGGATTGGCTACATTAGGGGTGTGTCGCCTAATATGCAAAGGAATTCCTGCTACAAAAAAAGCCCTGTTAATACAGTTCTGTTTGCCATATTAAAAAAAAGCTGTTGCAGAGCTGTAAAAAGTGCAGCAGAGGTCAACCAAGATGATTAAGGAATTGAACTACCATTCCTATGGGAACAGGCTAAACAGTCTAAGGCAGGGGTGTCAAACATGCGGCCCACGGGTCAGATCAGCCCCCTGGAGGGCTTCCATCAGGCCCGCAGTGGAACTGGCCATCTCCTGACTCCAGTTGTGCTGCTGCTGCTGCATCATAGCTTGCTTCGCCGGACTCTCTCAATCGCTCAGCCATTTCATATTTTAACCTAGGTCCTAGACACAGAACTTTGAGCATGAGATTTCCGTGGTGAATGTCAGTAAATCGAAAGTAGGTTTGAAGCTTACAGAGCTAATGTTTTAAGCATGTTTTTATTTTAAGTTAGAAAAAAATCTTTGTGTTCGTGTCTTTTATAAAGTTTATATCTCTACTACCTGGCATTACATTTTATGACACACATGGCCTGGCCCAACAAGGTCTCATTTATTTCAGATCTGGCCCTCATAACAAATGAGTTCGACATCCTTGGTCTAAGGTTTTTCAGTTTAGAAAAGAGAGAAACAAGATGGCACACAGGTTTATAAACTTACAATCAGGAAGGGAACTCACAAGGGCTTTTAGGCTGCATCTCATCACCCCTGTATTCCCCTCCCCAATTATTTCCCCTTCCCCTTTTCAGGACTGTTTTTTTTTATAATAGGTTTTTATTGGTTTTCCAGACATACAAATAAAATGAGAGTAATATCTTTAGGTACATTCCGCTTAAATCTCTCCTACTTGTCTTACAACAAAAAGTTTAACTAATAACATGATAATAATTGCCTTTACAAATATCAAGAATATATAAATGCTTCCATTTCACATTATTTAAACATTCTACTATTGATAATTCCCCCCCCTGTAGTATATGTTCAGAGGCTTTTGTTATAAAATTTCAGATATTCTTAATCAATTCTCGTCTTTTCCCTTATAAGTTCAAGTTTCGCTATAAAACAAATCTATCATTTTTGCTTCTAAATTATTGCCATATTTAAAACTTAAAAATCAGTGCTCCTTCTTTGTAATTCACATATAAATCTGAGTTATCACTGTTTTACTAATAATCCTTACAAATTCACCTCTCTAAATTAATTCCATGTCTAAGCAAGCTGTTCTGCCAAATTACTTTTTAATAAAAACTCCCTAAACATTCTTATGTAGAGATGATGAATTTTCTTAATAACACTTTTGTATATAAAGCTTAACATCTTTTCCTAACAATTTTACTTCTCTCAGTTGATTTCACATCAAAACAAGCCATTCTGTTTAGTTACACTTTAACAAAACCTCGCTAAGGCACTCTTACATATAAAGAAGGTAAGCATCTTCTCAATATTTTTAGACATAAAGCTTAACTTCTCCTTACATTTTCACCTCTCTCAGTTAATTTCTTATCAAAACCAGCCATTCTGTTTAGTTACACTTTATTAAAAGCTCCGTAAGGCATTCTTATATGAACTTCCCTAATGATAGTTTTATACAAAAAGCTTAACATCTTTTTTCTTTGTCTAGTATCTTCTCTTCAAAAGAATTTTATCTCTGTGCCTTTTGCCATTGTGGACTGCATATATTTGTCTTAAGGCTTTCAGTAAGTAGTTTAAAGTGAAACTTAAATGGATATTTTTTTGTCTTCTTTTCTTCCTGAGTTGGCTCTTGCATGAAGAGATTAGTTGCTCCTGCATACACCTGTTTCTTGGATTCTATAAGGCATAGTTCCATGAGTTCCATACGAGGTGTAGGTTTTTTTGGTGTATTTATCTTTTTGTAGGGTATCTTCCAGTCAGCTGAAACGAGATCCTCTTGCTTGCAGTTTTGATCAGGGTCTCTCAGAGCTTGCTCCTGCAGTTTATCTGAATTGCTTGTAGATTTCCGTAGAGCAGTTGAGTGTATAGTTCAGCATGTTTCTTTGATTGCTAGCTTAATCGAGTCCCGAATCATGTATTTAAGAGCATCCCATGAGAAGTGAGTCAACTCAGCATCTGCAATATCATCTGTGTTTAGAGCTTTTAATTCACTTCCCGCTTGGAAATCCATTTTAAAAACAATTTCTGTAGCCCGAGTGCCAAGGAAAGTATAAACAGTTCAGTCCAAGGCTATTATAGCAGACATAATACCAACCAAGAGTCTTTCAGTACAGAGTCAAGTGATTTCTTTTAGCCAATGTCTTCTGAGCCCAGAAAACTTCAGCAGCTGGACTGATCTTACAGGAAGTCTATTACCATATAAGGAAGTTCCTTTTAAAATGCCTGTATTTTTTCTTCTTGTTGATCAAAGCCAGTGATTTAACTGATTTGTAATTCTAATACAGGTGGTAGAATGATCAGATAAGATTTATTTATGTCCCTTTTCTCCCCCCCCTTAAAGTTCTTTGGTAAGCTTTCTATCCAGGGCTTTTGCTAGCCAATTGCATGGAGGTGAAGGGGATGGAAATTTCTCCTCCCCCTTCCTCATCATCATGGATATGAAAGGCAAGGGGTCTTTTGCTTCTTTGCTGTTGCATTATAAACGTACTCACTGTTTCTTCACCGATGTTGGAGGTGAGGTATGGTGCTCTCTTAGCCGGGCATTCACCACTAGCAGTCATGGTGGACCTTGACTGTGCTGGATCATGCTCTTGCTTTGAGATGATCCAGCTCCTACCCACTCGCAGCCACTTGTGAGGGGGCTCAGATCAAGTCTCCTGCTCCAGCCCTCTCTACGGGAGGTCTGGTGAAACTTGGGAAGACCCAGAGTTCCAATAAAAGCAACGAACAGCTGGTGGGGCTAAGGAGCGAAGCTGAGCACCCACCACTTCATGGTGCCATGACCCAGAAAAGTCAGGATAGTTTTTGCATGCAAGTCCACCCCTGGTACACCTTCTCCCATGTCCTTGCTTTAGAGAAACCAAGGCTAGGAAGGCTCAGCAAGATTGTCGTGGTTGCTTAGCAACCTACAAAATGCAACTGACATCTTAGCGGGCATTCTTTTCTTAAAGCATCAGGTGTTGTTTCTATTATTTTGGGGAGTTTTAATCTTCCATTGTATTTGTTTTTTTAATATTTCAGATTTTTCTACAAACCTGGGACTTCCTTCATTTTGTAGAAAAAACCCTGTTTGTCCCTGTGACGGACAGAAGGTTGTCCCACCCCTGAAGGGAAAAACAGCCACTCACTTGAGCCTCGGGAGTGCTACTCCAACATCCAATCCCTTTTGAAAATGGGGGCAAAATATCAGAGGGAAAACACAGCATGAGTTCAGCCTCAGGGAGAGAGCAGTGAGAGCTCAGGTCTGGCTCAGGAGACAGAGTGAAGGATAACTCTGCTTGGTAGTGTGGCAGAGTGGTCTGGCTCTACTTCTGACACAGAATAGAGTACCCGATTGTTAGGTCTGTCTCTGGCAATGAGCAGAACTGGGGCCATTTAGACTGACTTTTGGAAAAGGGCAAGCTGGTGTGGGTGGAATCCTGTATGTGTGTTAGGATCCAACCTAGTAACTAATTGGTAAAAGTCTGTTTATACTTGAAAGTATTAAAGAAAATTGAAACTACTCTCTAAATTAATATGCCTCAGCCAGGTTCTTCTTTTGTCTTTCTGGAGACCTGTGCTGCTGGTTTGTTCCTTGAAACCTTCTTGTAAATAAATAAATCTTCTTTGTTGTTAATATATAATTCCTGCCTCAGTGACCTCCATATTCTACTTGCATACCACAAGACTTACCTCACAGCAATGCACCCAAAGCCTATACACTCACTACCTTTAGCACACCTGGTAACTGAGAGGAAGGATTATATTTAAAATAAATCTGGTTCCTCGCAAATCATAGGAGGCTGTGTGGCTCCCCTCAGTTGATAGAAATGGCTTGTCATAGTCCCTAGCTCCATTTTTTTTTAAAATATATTTATTGGGTTTTTTGACATAAAGCTCCACCACTATACAAACTTTAACAAAAACATCCACAAAAGTATAACTACCAACTCTAACTCTATAGTAACAATTTTCCAATTCAGCAACACAGATTTACAGTAGGACTAGACCCAACATTTTTATACTACCCTAACCCTTATAAAGGACCTTAGGTCAGTTTTCTATTAGGTGACTTCTACTCTCACAATTTACCTTACAAAATTACTTTATCAATTCTTGTTGGCAATTCGAAAAAACAAACAAACAAACAAACATAATCACTATTTATAGTCATCATTCCATTAATCAATCAATTTTATAACCCTTACTATTCCCCCTCTTACAATAAACTGTTCATTCCTTATATATAATATATATATATATATGTAAAACTTGTCATTACTATATTTTCAATCTTTTCCTTTTACTGCCTTTTTCCAATATCCATTTTATCCCTGCAGTTTACAAATTAATTTAATTTTTGCAGAAACCCTTATAACAGATTTAACTTTCATGTTTAGACTACCCCACCTAAGCCTACTAAAGCGAACAGATTACTTTACACATAATGACCCATACTTTAATATCACCTCATTCTGGATCATATTATCCTTATACAGTTTAACTATATTTTACTCCTTTACTCTACTGCACATCTCCAATATTTACCACCACTTTTTACCTTTGCTTTGCCACTAAACACACTTATTTACCCATCGTGTACTTACAACAACAAAAAACAACGTCATTTTCCCCAGTTCAGTATATAGCAGAGAGAAAAAGAAACTATTCCTTCCCTTTCCTTATATAACTTAAATTTCCTCCTTATCATCTGTACTCTACTTTTCTGCAGCAACATTTCTACATGTCTTCTCCCTTTATGCTTATGCCAGTAGTTTGCCTTTCCCTCTTCACCTTTCTCCCATTCTAAATCCCACATTTCATTGTCTCTTTTGAATTTCCAAGCTTGTAGGTTTTCCTTTTTCATTCTTCTCCTTCTTTCTTTTTCATTTGCCAGTCGCTGTTTCTCTTCCCTTAACAGTTCAAGCTTTACGTCAAATAGTTCTTTTGCCACCCTTCTGAACTTCCCAACTCATATCTTCCTCCTTTTCGTCTTTCTCTTTCCTTCTCTATCGGTTTTCAATTGTCCCTCTTCCCTTGAAGATTCCAACTTTACACAGGCTGCCTTATTTCGGTTCCTTCTCATTATTTTAACTGCCGGGCATTGTATTTCTGCATAGTCTTTCTCTTGAAACAGCCCCCAATTTTCTATCACACAACAATCACCTTTCTCTCCTTGCTGCGCCTCTAGGGTTTCTGTCATAACATATTGCTCCTGCTCTTCCTTTATTTCCGTTACAGATTGGGTGCTATATGCTTTCTCCTGTAACTTTATACATGCTTCCTCGCACCCCTTTTGTATTCCCTCTTTTAGAATTTTAATAAATTGTTCAAACGTTAGTTCCTCCACCTTCATATTTTCATCCAACTCTTCCTCCACTTTTAATGCAAACGCCATTTTAGTCAGTTCCTTAGAGCCAGTTCATTCACTATGAGGTTTCAATCATTCTTTCCTCTTTATAAGTCCTTGCCAGTGAACCAAAAGAGAAAAAATCCCAGAAAACGAAACAGCCAACAAACAAGAACCCCAAAAAATAAATACTTGAAATTACAAAGTCCTCTCTCTTACTTCTCACAGCCGCAATCCTTCTCCATTTTGAGCACGCTTGATAGGGGTAACTAATATTTTTTTTTCCTTTCTCCATATAAAACTCCAGAGTATGTACTCACAGCTCTTCTTTTATGTTGCTGAGGTTGGTGAAAATCATTAACTCCCAGTATAGTTAAAACGGATGGCTGCGTCTATGTGGAGCATGGCGTCCATGCTCCACCCCCGCAAGCCGCTCCCACTTCGAGGCAATACTGGTCACCCCCCCTCATTTGCCAGGAGCGGGAGGGGCCAGAAACAAGCCCCCTGCGCCAGCCCTCTCTACGGGAGGACTGGTTCGAGCTCTCCCGGCACCAGGAAGCTCAAAAGGGAATGAAAACGGTTCAGGTGGCCTGGAGAAGTCCAGGGACCACCCGTCGATGCGCCATACCCACTGTTTTTGTCGTCCCTAGCTCCATTTTGTAGATTAATCTAAAATTCAAAATTTTATACAAAATTAAATACATGAAGCATTGGGTGGAGAAAGTAGAGAGAACTTTTTCTCCCTTTGCCATAATTGCAAAACCCAGACAAAACAGATAAGCCACCCACTGCTAGAAGATAATGTTATAAGGGGACAAATGAAAATCCATGGATAGAGAACTCCAAAATCTGGGGCAATACCCGAAAAGGCCCTTCTTGGCTTGCCACCCACCTCAGCTTCAGATGGTGCGGGCAATTGAAGCAGGGCTTCCAAAGATGGATGTAGTGGTCAGGTAGGTTCCAGTAGAAGTAATCAGTCCTTCAGATATGCTGGCCCCATGAGGTACAGGGCTGTGAAGTTCAAAACCAGCACACCGAATTGAGCCCAGGAGTAAATCAGGAGGCAGTGTAACTGAATGATATGGTCAATACAACCCACTCCAGTCAGTATTTTGGCAGCAGCATTCTACACCAAGTGCAGCTTCTGAATACTTCAAGGCATCTCTATGTAGAGTGCATTACAGTATTCTAATCTAGGTGTTAACAAGGCATGTACCACAGTGGAAAGATGGGGTTTTTTGCCCAGGAAAGGCTACAGTTGGTTCATCAGTCAAAGCTAGTGAAAGGTGCTCCTGGCACTTGATCTTCTAGCAGGAGACATGAGTTGAGCATCTACAGGGACCTTCACATTTGAAAGCAGTAAACCTCTTAATACCAGTGCTAGGAGGCTACATCCTAGCTTCTACATCCTGTTTACTGGCCATTCAGGGTAACTGGTTGACCATTCAGTTATATAAGATGCTAGACAAGATAGACCACTTAACTGCTCCAGGAGAGCTCTTATGTTCTGTTCAATCACTACCAGTTCTGACTGTATAGTTAAAGATAGGATTTTTATTTGTTTGCTAATGTTTGCTAAATTTGTTTACTGCTTATATTGAACTAAATTTTCCAAGTTGTTGACACTTGCAGGTGTTTCTTGGAAGTTTGTTTTCACCATCCAAAATAACTTGGTGGCATCCACAAAACTGACCACTTCACTAATCTCTGTTGATTACAGACAGGGCTCTTTTTGTAGCAGGAACTCCTTTTCATATTAGGTGACACACCCCTAATGTGGCCAATCCTCCAAGAGCTTACAGTAGCCCCTGTAAGAAGAGCCCTGATACAGATCATTCATCTCAGACCTAGCTGTGGCTTCTCTCCATTACAGCAACTATATATTTACTACTATTCTCTTATTTATTTATTTATTTATTTATTTATTTATTTATTTATTATGAGATTTATACCCCACCCTCCCCACAAAGCAGGCTCAGGGCGGCTTCCAGTCAGTATAAATACATACATAAAACATATTTAAAATACGACAATTAACAACACATTATATATACAAAATATAAAACAATTACAAATACAAAATACAAAGTACAAAAATGCTGGCGGTGGTTAAAACCATTGAATCAATGTTTCACGATATCTGAAGAGCTGGTGTTCCTTACTTGCCAACTCCAATGGCCCCTGCTTGCTATAGGTGCTAGATGTTCCTGATCAGGCAGCTGCTCAATTGTAGCATTGCGGGCTGGGCACTCCAGTGGCGGTGGCCCCTGATTGAATGCCTGGCAGAAGAGCTCCATCTTACAGGCCCTGCAGAACTGAAAGAGGTCCCGCAGGGCTCTGATCTCCTCCGGGAGCTCATTCCACCAGATAGGGGCCGCCACCGAAAATGCCCCAGCTCTAGTGGCAGCTAGCCTGGCCTCCCGTGGGCCAGGGAGGGTCAAACAATTTTGCGACCCAGACCGTAGTGCTTTCTGGGGTATATACGGGGAAAGGCGGTCCCGTAGATATGTTGGACCCTGGCCATATAGGGCTTTAAAGGTGAGAACAAGCACTTTGAAGTGGACTGGGTATGCTATTGGCAGCTAGTGCAGTGACCTTAGCGCAGGCCGATGTGCTCCCTTCTAGGGAGGCCCATCAGCAGCCTGGCCGTGGCATTCTGCACCAGCTGCAGCTTCCAGATCCGTGACAGAGGCAGCCCCATGTAGAGAGCATTGCAGTAGTCTAGTCTCGAGGTGACCATTGCATGGATCACTGTAGCCAGGTCAGCCCGGTTGAGGAAGGGGACCAGCTGCCCAATCAGCCTAAGGTGATAGAAGGCCAACTTGGCAGTGGCCGCAACCTGGGCCTCCATGGTAAGGGAAGAATCCAGGAGGACTCCCAGGCTTCAAACCTCTGGCGCCAGGACCAGTAAGGCCCCGCCAAAGGACGGAAGTGGAATCCCCACCCCCGAACCACCCCGACCCAGGCACAGGACCTCCGTCTTCGCCGGATTCAACTTTGGCCAACTCAGTCTAAGCCACCCAGCCACGGCCTGCAATGCCCGGTCACAGTCTTCTGGTCTGGACTCCGACTGGCTGTCCAACATCAGATAGAGCTGGGTGTCATCAGCGTACTGGTGACATCCCAGCCCATACCTCCAGGCAATCTGGGCAAGGGGGCGCATATAGATGTTAAATAACATCGGGGACAGAACAGCCCCCTGAGGCATGCCACACTCAAGTGGGTGCATCCTTGACTGCTGATCCCCTAGTGCCACCCTTTGTCCCCAACCTTGGAGAAAGGAGGCAAGCCACTGCAGGGCGAGCGCCCAAATTCCCACGTCAGCGAGGTGGTGGACTAGTAGCTGGTGGTTGACCATATCAAATGTGGCCGGCAGATCTAACAGCAGCAAAACTGCCGATCCACCTCAATCCAGTTGCCTCTGAAGGTCGTCAGTCAGAGCGACCAGCGCCATCTCCATCCCATGACCCGGACAAAAGCCGGACTGGAAGGGATCTAACACAGAAGCATCATCCAAAAAACCCTGCAGCTGTATCACCACCGCCGTCTCAATTAGTTTGCCCAGATAGGGCAGATTGGAGACCAGCCTATAATTAGCCAATTCAGCCAGGTCTAACGATGTTTTTTTCAGGAGAGGATGGACCATCGCTTCCTTGAGTGCCCCAGGGAACTGTCCCACCATGAGGGACTTGTTAATCTCCCTTATAGCACCTCGAAACCCCTCGTGGCCAGATTTAATAAGCCAGGAAGGACATGGATCAAGGCTGCAGGTGGTTGGGCACACAGCTGTGAGTAAACTGTCAACTTCCTCTAGGCTGAGAGGACTGAAGTGATCCAAAGTCAAAGCTGAAGATGTGCAATGGTCTAATCTAGTTTCTAATCTATGACAGGAATCATTATCGTACTCCATAAATGCTAAGGTTATTTAGAAGCAATTGGTGAAGGACTTTCCCAAAATGGTTTTGGCAGTATATTTGCTGACATTATGTTTGTTTACTGATTTCGTACATCTGGTGACAATTTTTGTCCCCCCTTCTGTAATTTAGCAGTATATTGTTAAACTGTTGGATTTTTCAGTTATTGGGTTTTTTTTTTGTTTTTTATTTATTCAGTTATCTATTCTGTTATTTTGATTTTTAAAAAGAGATAATGTATTAACTGAATATTAGTATATTCTGAATGACTGATTGCAAATCAATAGTCAATTACTTTTGGATTTCTATATTTGATGATTTATATTACTGAGAAGAGAAGAAATACATGCAACATGTTTTGTCTCACATTTTATTTATTTTCATGCCGTCTTATACAAATGAGAATTTGTGTATAAACTTGCAGTGTCTGAATTAGCCCTTGGCAAGACCATTGCAGAGTGAATGTTTGGGGATTTCAGCCTCTTCATCACTAGTAATTTTTCTCTTGTTCTCAAGGATGACAGATTGAGAATTAATCAAGTCAGATCTTCAGTTGATGTAAATCAAAGTCAATGGAGCTGGATAGCTTTTACACTGGTTGAGTTCCTGGTTCAGTCAAGTGTGCAATAGGCTGGAAATAGGAACAGAAGCCAGGAAACAAAGCAGACTGCCAACAAATATGTATAAAATAGGATCTTATTTAAGGGGTAAATAAAATATACATTTAATAGTAACATAAGATAACAGAGAATACAAATGGAAAGAGAAATCTCAACAGAGGTTTATTGTACAAAATAATTGTTGACCTGAAATTAGGGTTGCCAAGTCCCTCCTGGAAATCTGTGGGGGATGGGATGGCCTTACCAAGAGCATGGGAGGCCCAAGCAGCATCGCTGGTGACATGGCAATGTCACTTCTTGCTTGTACCAGAAGTGACATCATTACATTGGGGCATCCTGGTAATGCTCTGGTATGTGGGCAAAAACTCTGGTAAAAATGACTTCTGCTATAGAGTTTTTGCCCAAATACCAGAGTGTTGCCTGGATTTTACCAATATGATGTCACTTCTGGTACAGACCAGAAGTAACTTTGCCACATTGCCAGCAACGTAGTCTGGGCCTCTCTCCTCCTGCTCCTGGTAAGTCCCCCCACCAGCCAGCTGATCAGCATTGGGGGAAGGGGCCCAGGGATGGGGGACCCCCCACTTCCAGCAGTGGACTGACAACCCTACTTGGAAATCTTAAGCAGTTCAGCATAGGAGGACCCTAATAACTGGCTGCCGTGCTGGGGCTGAAGGATGGCAATAGTTCAAGCACCCAAAGAACTGAACTTCTAGGAAGGCTTACTTTTGTATCTGATGCCTGATTATATTTCATGCTTAATGAAATACTAATATTAAGATCACTAATATTAAGAGTTCATACAATTTAGAATGTCATGTCTAATATTTCAAAAACATTTTCATAATTCAGATCTAAAATCAATGTAAATTTTATTTTAGATCGTAAGAAAAAAAGAGGGAAAAAACTTGATGGACAGAAGCTCAATGGCAGAAATTATATATGCTCATTTAAAGAAGTACAATTAGCTCCACTAGACAGAAAAGCGAGGCTCCCTGTCTTTGCCCCTCTTCTTTCTCTACAAGGCCCAATTGCAACTCAAGTTCCTGAGTTTTGATAAGGAAAATGGCAGAGCAGAAAAAATTAACACCCCCTCCCCAAGCATGACATCCCTGATCCAGATCCCTTTCAATGTTTTTTAGATCAAAAACATGTCAGGAAATATGATCATGGAACTCCAATTTAATATGGAATTTTGCCCCAGATTACAAACATGAGGCATTAACCTTTAGTATAAAAACTGAATGAAAACTATATTACATTTTTTAATCCTGCCATTCCTTCAAGGAGCTTAGTGGTGTGTACAGTACATAGTCTTCTACGTTATTATATCCTCATGACATTCCTGTGGGTTAGATTGAGAGTCTGCTTTGCAGGGAGGGCGGGGTATAACTCTCATAATAAATAAATAAAATAAATAATAATTTGCCCAGTGTCACTTGGTGAACTTTCTGGCTGAGTGGGGCTTTGAGCTTGGCTCTTTCAGATTCGAATTCAGCAGTTGAACAACCACATCACACTGGCTGTCAAAAGTACATTGCATGCTCTTTTGGGTTTCTTGACTTATTCACTGGGGTTTACAGCCATGTGTACACAAAACAATGGCACATCATGTCTGGAATATTCTATTATGTCTGTATTTGATTCTGTAAAGTAAATGAGTATGAGAAGGTAAGTAGATCAACTCAAACTTGGACACAGTACTGCCAAAATTATTTACTTTTTCTGAACAGTCCAAATCTGATTTCTATGGTGAAGTGTGGATTCAATGTTCCAAAGCATGTTTAAGTATTTCCACAGGAAAGAAAATGGTTATATAATAATTATTCGCAAAGCAGATGCAAGGTAAAATGTAAGCATGCTTTCATTCAGAACAAAAACCTACCTAGAAAACATGAATCTGTCTGACAAAATAGAAGCAAAATTAACCCATTACAGTTTTGTAGGGTACTGTTTACACGAATTTTATGGTGTGTAAGATGCACTGAAATAAACAGGACATACACAAGAATGGACTTGTGTATTTGTAAGTACTGTTGCTGGAAGCCCACTACAAATTATTAGAAATGAAATCTAGAAATTTGTGTAGAAATAGTAATAGTTTTGGTATCACAAAATTTTAGTCAGATTGTTTCAGAATAAAATCAATTGTCTACAAATCAGTAATATAGCCAGAACAAAGAAAAATCATGGGAGAAACCCAACCATACGCAAACATACTCATGATCATCTTAAAAGGAGAAGTATGTCAAATAACCAAGCAACAAGTTTATGAAATAATTGTGACTTTATAAATTCATGCAACCAGGTGATTTGGAACTGTATGAAAGGACTACAATATTGATCTACTTGGAAAAGTGGCTTCTTTTTTTGGGAATATGTTTGTTTTTACTGAAGTTCCCCCCCTTTAGATTTATAATCTGGAATTGTATCAACTGTATGAAGACTCCCTAATGGATTACAATTAAATATACTTTACAGTATTTGGATTATAAAGTAAAGACAGATATCCATTTTCTGTTTTAAAAAAAGAAGAAAGAAGGAAAAAGAATTGGTAAACTATTTGAAATCCACTTTCACTTTCCTGATGTCACTTCTAGTACAGTGCAAATTCTAATACGGTATTTTCATGTCTTTATATGCTGTACTTATAAAAATCCTATTGCATTGTTCATTGGTTGTTTTATGCTCTCTGATTGCACTGTTCTATATCCTATAATCTGCCTTGAATCTCACCAAGAAAAGTAGACTACAAATCAAGTAAAAATAAATAAATAATCATTTTAAAACATAATTTCCCCTTCTATTGGACATTACATAATTCCAATTTTAAACTCTTGTTCCAAAAAGTTCATCTTCCCTTTATGGTGGTGTTTACAGCTATATTAAATATTACGCTAATATAGCACATAGACATTCTAAGGCATAAATTGCCCTGGTAGGTAAAATGTAAGCATAATCCATCATGATTAATATGAAAACTAAAAAAATTTCACATCAGCCTATAATAACCCCTTATGATTTTCTCTTTTTTTCTGGTTTATTTTTTTACTGCAGTCTGTTCCTCTGTTGGTTTCACTTTTACAAGGCAGATGGCATATTCCTAATAAGGGCATAAAGAGAGCATAGTTTCTGGGCTTTCTTCATTGACTTCAAGTAGTAGTGAATAGGATTACATACATGTGTGAGGTATTCCAGTCCTGAAAGATGTTGGGACAGGGCTGTCTCCTAATACCTGCCTGCTGACCTACAGACCCTATTCCCCATCCAAGCAAATCTGCCTCAATGTCCTCCAGATTCTGCATGACTTCTCAGATGCCTCACCCTTTCCTTATGTCACCAAATGCCCTCGCCTTGTCATTTGTCTCTTCTTCGTGCTACTGTTCTTCAAGCTAAGTGACTATACTGCTGTTTGTGTTTCTGTTTGTAATCTTTCCTATCAGTACTTTCGATAGACTTTAATATTAAATCTGTGCCTTTCATTGCTTCAAAGTTGGGGAGCTTTATTCTATCTGTCTGAAATTTTGGCAACATGGGAGTACTAGGAGAATACTACAATCCTGCTGAGCTTTGTCCAATTTCAGTGGGAAACTATGAAGATACAGAACCAAAGTAAAACGGGGCTTTCCCTGAAAACAATGAGAAATAATGATGAAATTAATTATGAAAATATAAGAACATAAGAAGAGTCCTACTGAATCAGACCAGTGGTCCATCAAGTCCAGCATCCTGTCTCACACAGGGGCCAACCAGTTCCTTTGAAGGTCCAACAACAGAGCATAGAGGCCAAGGCCTTCCCCTGATGTTGCCTTCTGATACTGGTATTCAGACGGAATTCCACATTTGAATCACTCACTGTGTAAAGAAGTATTTCGTTGTTCCATCCTGAAACTGCTGCCCATCAGCTTCATTGGATGCCCCTGAGTGCTAGTATTTTGAGAGAGAAAAAAGATCTCTTTGTGAACTTTTCCCACTCTGTACATAATGTTATGAACCTGTGTCATGTCCCTCCTTAGTTGTTTCTTTTCTAAACTGAAAAGTCACAGACTCTTCAGCCTTTCTTCATAAGGAAGGTGCTCCAACCCTCTACTCATCTTGGTTGCACTATTCTATACTTTTCCCAACTCTGCAATGTCCTTTTTGAGATACAGTGACCAGAACATCACACATTATTCCAAATGAGGCTGCACCATTGGCCTATACAGGATCACTATAATATTGTAAAACACAGGGAGGGGAAAACAAACCTGACCCAAAAACTGGAATCAAGAACCAAAAGAATGAGAAGAAAGTCTAATGAAGGGCCAATATTAAAAACCTAGTTAAAATTTATAATATACAAAAATACATGTATTTATTAGAAAGCCAGTTAAATACATACATAAGGGCCCAATGAAAGCCTTGTAAAAAAGTAAAGCCTAAATACAAGGGCCACTACACATGACCTGACGTGTTTCTGCCCTATTGAGGCCTTCTTCAGAGGTCAAACAATTTTGAGGTGCACATAACTTAAATACATATTGCAATAAGATAAGCAATAAGTGAATATTGGACCAGCAAAAGGAAGGCTGTAGAAAAAAGAGAAAAAAAGAATATTGGATATGAATAATCAAATATTTTTTAAACTTGCAATGTAATAAAAATGGCTATATTACTTACTTAAGCAGCAAGATCTAAAGACACATGACAAAGATGTTTGTGAGGCCTCAAAAGGTGAATGTCATGTGTCTGGTGCCAAATGCACAGTTGCTGAATTAGAACATCTAAAAGATAAGATATGTATAAAAAGCTAATGCAGTAAATAAAAGCCAATATAATAGCAAAGATAAAAAATCAATAGTATACAAATTGCCTTCCAATTTAGGTCCAAAAAGCACCTGTGTGGCTATCAAAGTCAGAGCTAGAGTGTCCTCAAGCAAATAGCAGTGCTATTGAGTAGGTGTGGTTAACCTTTATAATTTGGTGCTGGATGATGCAATCCTAGTGAAATGCTCAGTCATGGCTGATACAATCCTAGTAAAATGCTTAGTCATGGCTGATGCAATCCGAAGGGAATGCTTAGGCATGATTACACACAGGTCCTCCAGCAGTGTGGCAGCAGACACAGACATTAAATACATATATATATCAAATCAATTTAACACAGGAACAATAAAGTAAATACCAAACTGACATAAATTCACACTGCACACCAGTCCACCTGTTCATTCAAACCCAAGGAAGTTAAAGATTTAAGAGCATAGATCCAAAACAGTTCTCTGGCCTTCAGATGTTCAATAAGCTGGAAGTTGCCAGTCCTGACTTGTTCCAATGCCAAGAAGCAAAGGTCTCTGTCGCTGTGACTGGCTGGGGTAAAATGATTCACCAAAGGAGCATTCTTCCTTTTCAGAGAATGCAGCTTCTGTGCTCCCCTAAAGGTAAAGGTTCCCTTGCTCAAAAGCCAGTCGAATCCGACTCTAGGGTTGCGGTGCTCATCTCCGTTTCAAAGCCGAAGAGCCAGCGCTGTCCGAAAACGTTTCCGTGGTCATGTGGCCGGCATGACTAAACACCAAGGCGCACAGAACGCTGTTACCTTCCCACCAAAGCGGTACCTATTTATCTACTTGCAATTTCTTGCTTTCAAACTGCTAGGTTGGCAGGAGCTGGAACTAGAGACGGGAGCACACCCCGTCATGTGGCACCCGGGTCTCGAACTGCTGAACCACTGACCTTCCACAGCCTGCAGTTCAGCGTCTTAACCACTTGAGCCACCGCAGCTCCTGTGCCCCCCTATCCTGGTCTTAATCGGTCTAGATGTATACCCCACATAGATAAGATCACATTTACATACAATTGCATATATGAGGTTTCTTGAATTGCAGTTAAAAATGCAGTTAAATAAAAAAATAAATTCTGAGGTAAAACCAGTACATGCACAGACTTTAGTTTTTATGTTTCAGGTTAATGAGTTTCTTAAACTATCCACAGTTGCTTAAATCTTTATGTTGAGAGACTTCTGTTCCAGTGTTTCCCCAAACACTCCAGTATACTTTTTTTTTTTTTAGTATTCTTTGACTCTTTTGGTTTCCAGAAGGCTTAGTACACTCTTTCCAGTACCCAAACCCCTTCTCTTGAAACACCAGTATTTGGCTTGAGTTTTTAACTGACTCTTAAAGTCTCTAAAGGCAGTTTCTAACTACACCATACCAGGGATCTTTGTACTCTTCAGAGTTATTTGGGTAGGAAATTTTCTTCTCTCTCTTGACCTGAATGGGAATCTTCACCTACTTCTCAAACCTCCTTGCCAACTTGCCCCCAGTTCTCCTGTCTGTGTTAAATTGCTGTCAGTCAGGGCTGAATTCCAAAATTGTCAATACTCAACCCTTCTCAGCTGGGGCTGAAATCAGACTGCATCCTCCTCAGCATCCAGTTCAGAAGTCTTTCTCTGTTCAGCTGGTGCTAAATAATCAGATTTCCTGGAGCAGCCTGTCACTCAAGGCTCTCTGTTTCTATGAAGGATTAACCTTCATGGTCCTTTAGATGTTTGTACAGCACTTTTAAGCATCTGAAATGTGCAGTCTGTCACACAGGGGCCCTCCCCTGGATGCTTTGAAGTTTTGTAAACATTTTGATTGAGTGGAGTCTGTCTAGGAATGTATCTGCTCACAAACTGGCATGAACCTCCATGAATAACATCAAAATTTATGGAAAGTTTGTGCCAGGTGCCCTGCCATGGACTTGACTTTGTGAACCATGAAGATAAATTTTGCTTTGTGGTTCAGTTCGTGCTCATCCCTTATTTTTTCCCCTTTCAGTCTCAGCAAGTTGAGACCCCATTAACCTATACTTGAAGATGGGATTTTTTTTTATTCCAATATGAATCACCTTACACTTACCAACACTGAGCTTCATCTGCCATGATGTTGTTGCCCACCCACCCAGTTTTGGAGATCCTCTTGAAGCTCTTCACAGTAATTCTTAGTTTTCATCACCCTGAATAATTTGGTGTCATCTGCAAACTTGGCCACTACACTACTCACCACAAGTTCTAGATCATTTATGAATAAATTAAATCGTGCTGTCTCCCAATACCAATTCTTGTGGGACACCACTGCCATGGCCGGATCACCCATTGGGCGGACTAGGCACTTGCCTAGGGCGCACTGGCCTCAGGGGTGCCAAATGGCGCCCCGCTCCCCCCGAAAAGCGCCCGCCGCCGCTGCTGCCGCTGCTGAAAAGCGCCCGGTTAGGGTGCAAGTCGCCCTTCCCCTCCTCCCTGGGGGGGGAGGCGGTGGTGGCGGCCAGTGGGGACTCCCTGCCTCCACCGCCGCAGCTGCAGAGTGCCCTGCTGGGGCACAGCTTGCCGCCCTCCCCCTCCTCTCTGGAGGGGGAAAGGAGGAGAGGCGGCATGGCTGGGTCTCCAGGCCCAACCTGGAAGGGCAGCGGTGGCGGTAGGGGGGCGGGATGTTCACAGCTTCCCCACAAGGCTGTCCAGTCAAACTCCCCAGAAACAATCCACCGTTTTGGAGCAGCCTGCATGGGACCCCCAGGGCCAGCGAAGGGCTCCCCCTTTCCCTGCTGGAAGGTGCCTCTCTCCCCCCTGCCATCTCACCCGGGCGGCTGGGGCGCACTCCTCTGACAGCCAGGCCAGGGTGAGGGAGAGAAGGCAAGGAGGGCGGGCAGGTGGGCTGGCGGGAGGGGCGGGAGTCTCGCAGGTGGGTGCTCTGCTGACGGACTGAGCACCTCTCCGGATCCCCTTGCCTGCTTGGTCTCCAGCAGGAGGAGGAAGTTGGGAGGGGCTCCGCCAACTAATCCAGCTGCCACTGCACTCCTCCGATGGCTGGGCCAGAGAGAGAAACAAGGAGGGCTGGCGGGCAGGAGGGGGGCGCCACCAAATGATCCACCTGCCCCCGCGCTCCTCTGGCAGCCGGGCCAGGGAGAGAAGGCAAGGAGGGCAGGAGGGCTGGTGGGAGGCTCAGAAGGCTCGCGGCTGGGCACTCCGCCGACGGACTGAGTGCCTCTCCGAATCCTCTCACCTGCTTGGTCTCCAGCAGGAGGAAGAAGTTGGGAGGGGGGGCACCACCAAAGAATCCATCCGCCACCTCCCAGGCCCCACCTGGTCCCCGCACCCCCAGCCCTGGAGAGGACAGGGGGGTGGGGGCCGTGGGGTAGGGGCCTGTTTCTGCTCTGGGTCCGGCCTTCAGCTGGTCTCAAGGCCCCACCGGGAGGCTGGCATCCACAAGGGGACGCTACAAGGCAGCCACGCCTAGGGCGCAGAAGCACCTCAAGCTGGCCCTGACCACTGCTTACTTCCCTCCATTGTGAGAACTGTCCATTTACTCCTACTTTTTCCTATCATTTAACCAATTTTTAGTCCATAAAAGAACCCATCCTCTTATTCCATGATTGCTAAGTCTACTCAGGAATTTTTGGTGAGGTACCTTGTCAAAAGCCTTTTGAAAGTCCATGTATATAATGTCTGCTGGGTCATTGTTGTCCATGGGCTAGTTTGCTTTCTCAAAGAACTCCAAAAGGTTGGTGAGGCAGGATTTTCCTCTGCTGAAGCCATGCTGATTTTCCCTCAGCAGACTTTGTTCCTCTATGGGCCTAATAATTCTGTCTTCGATGAGACAGTTTTTGGCTCTCAAGGAATGCTATAAGAAACTGACTAGTTTACAAAAAACTGAAGAATCGCATAATGTATGGATCCAACTAATAGTTGATGTTAATTCTAATGACAGCTCAGCATTCTGGTCTATTATAAACCAGGGCCCCATAACTCAGAGTTATATTCCCTCTGGCATCTCCCCACAACCATGGGAAGCATATTTCAAGAGCTTGTTTTCCATTAATAGGAAATCTTTTCTCATCAGACCATTTGTTATAAATGATCATTTACCAAACTGGCCAGCTTTTACTCCCTTAAAAATTGAGGATTTAGTAGTCTTTGTTCAGGGAAAGCCTCTAGTATTGATCTTATTCCAAATGAGTTGTTTATGGTTAATCCGTGTTGGTGGGCAGAGATTCTTGTTCCCTTGTTTACCCAGATAAACCAGACAGGGGTTATCCCACAATCATGCAGTTACATAATAATGGTGCTGATTTTTGAAAAGAGTTCCTGATTGAACCCCAGTTGCTATCAGCCAATCAATTTACAGTCATGTTCAAGCAAACTGTATTCTTATTTGTTGAAGATTCTTGTGGACTGGCTAGAGCAACATGATATTTTAGAGTGGGAACAGATCAGTTTTAGGTGAGGTGGTTGAACTCATTTGATATCAACTCATTTGGTATCAACTGATTTGATGGAAAATATACACATTTTTCAGATGTATTCTTTATGTAGGGTTCATGGGCCTAAAGGGGGCATTTCATTGTGTCCCCTGGACTAGACTGTGGGATAAGCTGCAAGGTACCTCAATTGATAAATGTTACTTTGGTTAATATAGAGCTTGCATACTGACATTACCGCCCAAGTTCATTGTGGACAGGGGGTGAGTTGTCAGACTCATTTGACCTTGAACGGTGTTAGACAAGGATGCCTGTTGGTTCCATTTCTATTTAATTTCTATTTGTATTATTTGTCAAGCCATTTTTACCAGTCCTGTCATCCTCCTTGTGTAGTATACCATAGTATTACTATTCTGCTGCATGCATATGACACAGTCTTGTTATCCTGCACTCATATTGGTTTACAGAGATCCTTAGAGCTTTATTCTGACTACTGTTGCAAAGAAGATTTGAAAGTAAACTGTCAGAAGTCCAAGGTAGTGGTTTTTGTTAAAAAGAGGAACTCTAAAATATATCACTGGCTCATGGGGGGCTGAATGACAACAAGTTAAAGAATCTTCTTATCTTGGAATTTTATTTGCTTCTAATCTAAACTGGGCTCCACATCAAAGGCTTTGAGAAACAAAATCAAACCCAGTATTGGGGGTATTTTGAGTTTCTTTCTAACAAGGGTAAGGAGATATGTACCAGAGGCTATTCAAGTTTTTAACCTAAAAGTAATCCCTTTTATCTTATATGGGGTGGCAGTAAGGATTAATGTGGTCACCGAATCTATTCATTCTCCACTTCTTTACTTTCTTAGAAGGTTGTTAAATATATCATGCTGTGTTCCTTGGCGTGATTTTGCACACTATATTTGGTCAGCCATCACTGGAAGCTAGGGCATGGATACTTGCATTTAATCTGTGCTTAAAGTTACTGTCATAAGTCAGTCTGTGCTGAGTGATGGCTCAGATTTCTCAGATGAAGAGCTACCTGCTAGCCCTGAGCTGGATCTGAGCCAGAAGAACAACAACAAGAGATCAGGTTACCAGTTGATCAGGAGTCACAGCCTACACCTTGTAGCTCTGAAGCAGTAAACAAGTCTTCAGCAGCCACTCCCATCCCACCTAGCTAACCCACACCCTTGCAGTGCCAATGCTGTCAGAGATACTTAGAGTTGCAGGAAAGAAGAAGAAGTGTAAGACTCATGGCCTGTCATCAGCTGTCAGTTGAAAAGTAGTTTCAGGATGACTGCCAAGGAATTGGCTGGGAGTTTAGCTCATTAAGACTTGGCTATAAATTCAGCTGGGAGAAGCAGCAGTTTGTGGATGCAACAAGTACACTTTGCTACTGAATCACCAACCTTGCTGCTACTGGACCTCTGCAACCTTGAACTGGACCTGAGAACTGGCTTTTCTGGAACACTTGACCTTGGACTGTACTTGCTGCCTGGAATTCCTTGATCCTAGACTGGCCTTTGGTAAATTTGGTCTCTGGAACCCCTGACTTTTGGACTGGACTTTGGTTAGTTTCTGCAACCTTGCCTATGACCTGCCCTGCTGGACATCAACCTGTGCCTCCCGGGGAAGCTACATCAGTATAGTTATGTTTTCTGTTAATGGCCATCTGGCCTTATTGAAAGATGGTTCTTATGATTCATTATGGCTTAGGATCATGGACAAGAAAATGTCAGCTATTGGTTTTTCCATGGAATCTATCAAGGAATTGGGGCTTGCTGAATTAGATTACAATTAAAATTAGATTAGGCAGATTGATTATAATAGTTCTGTTTTTAATGCTTAATGAGTTTGTTCATCACAGTTTTTCAAAATACTTCCCCTTAATTCTCTTCCCTCCTATGCTTATCATCTGACCTTGCCTGGTCTTCTTAGGGCTTTTATTCTTGCTAAAATGAATACCCATTCAACAGGGGTTATGAGAGGCTGCTTTTTATATCTTTTTTATTCTGACAAAATTTGGTCTTGTTCCCTTGCTAAAATCCATACAATCTCTCATATTTTATTGGAATATCCTCTGTATTCTAATTTAAGATGTTTCATTCTACCATAGTTGGTGAATTTCTATGACTCTAATCTAAGCAGGGTGGTCCATTTCCTACTCTTAGATCAAAATCCTAATATAATTTTGGATGTCACTTTTTGTGTTCTGGAAAAAAAAGATTATAAATGAAAATTCAGATTGTTATACTGCTCAAGGTGTTGAGCTACAGAACTTTTATTAGACAAAGGAAAGGTATTATGTCTTTGACTAGGAATAAGGCCCATTGTGGAAAAAAATACAACGAGCTCTAGAAAGAGGCTCTAAGAGAATGCCAAGGCTTTAGGCACTCAGTGTCAATGTGTGGTGACCTCAGCAGGGTATAATAACACAGATGCCACCATTTTCTCCAGAGGAACTAATCTCTGCTACCTGAAGAGCAGTTGTAATTTTCAGTGATCTCCAGCTTTCACCTGGAGATTGGCAATGGTTGTTACCAAGGAGGAAATGGCTGGTTTGAAGGGTGGAGTCTATGGCATTGTACCTGTTTGAGGTCTCACTCCTCCTCAGACCTCACCCTCTCCAGGCTCCACCCCCCAAATCTCCATGAATTTCCCCACCTGGAGTTGGCAACCCTATCTCCTTCCCAGTCAGTCATCAACCTACCTTCATTTCCCCTCTCTCTTCAGCTTTCCATTCCCCCCCCCATACACACCTGCAGCCTCTCCCATGCTCTGAAGCCCTGACTGCCACAGAGTCCACCATTTTCTCCAGGAGAACTGATCTCTGCAATCTCGAGAGCAGTTGTAATTCAGAGTGATTTCCAGCCCTCACTTGGAGATTGGCAACAATGGTTTCCAAAGAGGAAAAGTCATCTACATCATTCTCCTCTCCCCCTTTTAACTTGCACAACAACACTGTGAGGTAGGTTAGGCTGAAAGTCTGTGACCGGTCCAAAATCACCCACTCAGCTTCTACAGCAAGAACCTGGATCTAGCAGAACTTGCTTTGAAGCATTGACTGCTATGCCTAGGACAGCCAGCCTCCAGGTGGAGCCTGAAGATCACCAGGTATCACAACTAAACACCAGACAACAGATCTCTCCCCCCCACCCCGAGAAAATAACTGCTTTAGAAGGTGGACTGTATGGCATTCTGTTCAGCTGAGGCCTCTCCCCTCCCCAAACCCTGGCTTCCATAGACTCTTCCAGAAAATCTCCAGGAATCTCCTTACCTGGAGCTGGCAACCCTAGACTCAGGACTGGCCCCAATGAGTTCCTCTCAAAGGCCTGCAAAGAGTTTCCATCCTTTGTCTGAACCAAGCTTGGTTGCCTACCGTGGTGAAATGGGCTCCAGTTTACCACTCAGCTGTTTGCCTCCCACCCTTGTCCCATGTGCGTATTTCACTCCTTAAATTCGCTGCCACAACTCACTAAATCATCACTGTTTTTTTAGAGGGAGAGTGAGACCCCTGTGGCTGAATCTCTGCATTTGGAGATGAAATCCCCAATCTTTGGGGGATCCCTGGAAAGTTGGCAACCCAAGTTGGCAACCCAACCTTGCCTCCTTGGGCTACCCCCTCCCTTTGTTATTGTGCAGAGCAGGGGAGACTATGTGGTCAGAGCACAACACAGATTATTAGCTCAAATAAAAGAATTTATCTATTTACACAGTTATGGGGCGCACACACACTGTAGGAGTAAGTACACACTATGAACCAGCAGGGCATAAACCCACAGGAGTTAAACACCATCCTCTTTCCCTACACACCAGCCTCTGGCTCTCTGCTCTAGCCTCCCTCTCTCTGGCCCAAGAGAGCAGGGAAACTTCCATTCATTCCCCAGTCCAGCCGACTGTGGAGTGACTGATTTTCTGCTGCCTCCAAGGGTTCACCCATATCTCAGGCTTGTGGCCTGGACCTCCTGTAGGATGAAGATGGCCTCCTCCCTGGATGGGCTGCAGTCTATATTGATGCTGCCCTGCGTAATGTGACAGTCCCTGTTTTCCCGCCCTTTTCTGCCTTTTCAGCTGGGAAATGTAGTCCAGCAGATGAGGAAGGCCCATTCAACCTAGTGAGTGATACTCCTACAGGCCCCTCTCTAGAACTATAGCTCAATTAAATCTTATGGTGGAACATTTTAAACAAACAACCACAGCAGCCCAGCAGCCATCTTACAAACACAGGTAACTGTCATTTTGTTACACCTACAGCCACTGAGGGAAAAATTAAGTCCCACACAGGAGGCAAGCAGGAGAAGCGTCTTCATCAAGAGACAAAGCCATTTGCTAGAAATTCTGGCAGAGAAGGGGAAGTGGGCAGGGAAGAGGAACAGACCCAGCACCTGGCCAATGGCACATGAGTATTTTTGAGTGGCAGCTGGCAAGCCAATGACTGAGGGAAGGCATTTTACAACCAATGGGAGTGCATGGAATCTTGCCACCCCAAGTCAGTTTTATATATAAGGAGAGATTACAGTCACTACTAATTTGCCTGGAACAGGTAATAGGCTTACTGGCCTGTAATTTCCTAGTTCCCCTCTGGAACCCTTACTTCTTCACCCAAAGAATGATTAACACATGGAATTCACTACCACAGAAGGTGGTGGTAGCTACAAGCATGGACGGCTTCAAGACGGAATTATGGAGCTGAGGTCCATCAGTGGCTATTAGCCACAAGGTATAGATAGGAACCCTCAGTCTGGGGCAACTGATGCACTGTATTCTTGGTGCTTGGGGGGGCAACAGTAGGAGGGCTTCTAGTGTCCTGGTTCCACTGCTGGACCTCCTGATGGCACCTAGCATTTGTTTTAGCCCAGTTTTCCAGCCTGTCAAGATCATCCTGTACCCTGGTTTAGTTATTTAAATGTATTTTACAGTGAAATGGGATGCTTACCTGAAATCATGCAGTTGGCCATAGCAGGAAGGATACCGCAACATACACCCTTTGTGCTGATATGGGGGTTGTATGTCTTTTCTTAATAAAACCCAGGCTAAAGGGGGTTCTCTCCTGAATTGCCTTGCCCTCCCTTGCTGAACTCCCAAACTCATCTCCCCTGTTAGAAGTCCTGTTTGTCACAAGCCCAGAAACAAGCCTCGCAGGGATCCTGAGTGTCTTTTACAGAGTCATCCCTCTAATGAGCAGGTTAGGAAATGAAACAACAATAACAAAAGAAACAATAATGAAACAAAACCATACAAGCACCCCCAATAATGAAATATTCCCTTTTGGAATTCATAACAGAAATGGAAGAGACTAAATAAATTCCCATTCGCTAGTCTACTGCACAGGGATTCTACCAGTGGTAAAATAAAGAATTTCTCACACCTGTGTATTTGATGTAATTTAGTATATTGAAAAGGTGTACTTGGGCTTTAATCTGAAAGGTAGCACATCCCATTGTGTTTGCAGAACCAGGCTAACTGTTCATGCTCTGCAAACTTTATATATGCAATGTTCATCTTTCTGTTTTTACTCTTCCTTTCTAGTACTTTTTCATACCCAAGCAACAGTGGTTCTAGCCAACAAAATGCCTTCTCCTAAACACGTTTTAAATAGGAGTGAATAAAGAGCAGGAGGTGAAGTCAATTATGACTGGCGAGGGGGGTGGAATAGAAAAGAAAATCCTTGAGAAGTTTAGGAAATGTGCTTGAAAACTATGAATAATTTGAATGTATTAAAAAGTAAAGTCTACTTTTTCTAGGTATAAGCTGATTTTACAGAGCTTTTTTCATTTCCCCCCCCATTATTCAGTTAATGTCCTTGGAGAAGCTACTGGTGTCAGTATAACAGCCATGCTTCCCCTAAGCCTTCCTAAATGAACACAAATCATATCTATAAAGGTTGGTGCAGAGGAAAAAGACTGTAGCATTCTGTAAAAGATAAGTTGTTCAATTATTATTTTCTGAGTTTTCTCCCCCTAAATCTTATTTTACCTGTTTTGCCAGTGGCAAAATAAGATTTATTTTATCATCTTTCTTTCCTGAAATGCACTGAGTATTTTCATTTCTCTTCGACAGCTTTCAATGCAGCATTATTATCCAACGGCTCATAGAGGAGTCTGTATTTTTCTTTTTAATTAAGACAGGTGACACAGTGGGACTTGTGTGATTAATGCTTGAAGGGAAAAAAGATGCTTCTTTTGTGAGTGTTTGCAATGAAACCACAGAAAGGTCATTGTGTCATAATACAGTTTAAAAAAACCCACAAAACTTCAGAACTGGCAGATCTTTCCCATTTATTTCATCAAACACCATGAATTTAATATTCTTTGTAAAAGCTTCCTGAATTTATTACATTTTGCCTTTGACTGATGTGTTTCCTTCAGGACTTATTCTTTTAGGGTGAATTTGCATTAGCAATGTCAAGAGACCCAGAAATTTCAGTGTGAGGACCAAACAGAACACATTATAACATGGCCTTGTTCCAAGGGGTTATTTGCTGCTGCTGGAGCTGTTGCCTGTGAGCTTTTTCAACAGCCATGCTAATATGTTTGTCCTTTACTCTTTACAAAGGCAAAATGGTTGGTAGAAATATCACCTCCCAAGGCATCAGTAAGCAATGGGAATTAAGCATACAGGTTCCACCCATACCTCTCCTCAAAAGTATGCATGTGAAATTTATACATATAAACCACAATTTTTATTACAGTAAATGTCTGAAATATTTTCACATGCAAATGTTAATAATCCTAGCCTAATTGTTTGGAATGTCTATAAAGCATTTGCCCCGCCGAAGACATGGTAGCCCTGCGGGGTTTCCGGGCAGGATCACACAGGCACATCTGGGAGGCGTAGCACTCCCGTGGCCAACACGCAGCTTCCCTCCAAAGATGCGGAATAAAAAACTACCAGGAAAGGAGCACTAGTTTCTGGAAAACCCAGGGCCAGCATCTGATCGCGGGAGAGCCAGTATCCTGCAACATCCGACACCCGCCCATGTCCCGGAGCAAACCAGATGTTGTACGTTTCCATAGGATGTGCACCAGCGCCAAATGGCGCATGCTCACACACAAGACACCAACAGCGGCCTGCCCCCCTCAATGGCACATGCGCACATTACAACAGAGCGGCTTGTGTGATTGCGCTGCACCACTTTTTCGCCATGCTGCAGCATCGCGGTGTGATCAGCGCTAAGAGCCACACGGCGGACCATGTGATCAGGCTATCGCACTTTAGTTTGCTCCGGGAAGAACAGCCACACCTCCCCCCCACATTTTCTGGCCCGTATGACTGGGACCAGAGACTGATAGAACATTGAGAATTATTTCACCGGTTGTTAGCATTCATTGCTATATGTTCCCAAAGTGGGTACATAAGTATCTGTTTTTAGATGTCTGTAACATTTATCTGGAAATTATGTGTGAATGCCAAATGTGATGACATTTTGGACATTCACGCATTTCACCCTTCTGCCACATTTTCATGGTCCTGGCAGCAATGCTCACAACAGTCTTCTGCTGGGCTCTGTTTTGTCTGTCTGTCTATCAAGGCCCCCCTGCCTTATTAGGGAGGGACTTGCTTACAAAAGGACTGCTTAGTTCACAGCCTGGAATTCTGTGGACTCTGATGGAAGATAGGCTGACAGGGGGCTGGGGAGCTGGGCAGGGCCAACTTATCCATTTGGCACAGTAGGCACAGTGCCTAGGACCCACAATACTTTTAGGGGCCCACTTATATGTTTTAATTTTAAAATCAGAAGGAAAAAATGGACTTCAAAGTCAAAGAAAATGTTTTATTTTTTTCTCACATCAGAAAAAAAACCTGAAATGTTTAGGGCCCATGAAAATCTATTAAATTCTGCCTAAAATGAAAAAAAATTGAAGTATTTACAGTTATATCAAAATTGTTTTAATATTGATATTATTATGGTGGAAGGGGCTCACGAAGACAAAAGTGCCTAGGGCCCACAAAAGTCATACTGAGGCCCTGGGGCTGGGGATACTCTGAGTTGGTGCATCACTGCCCCATTTTAGACTGATAGTAGGTGAGAATGCCTTCTTTCCTTTTTATATCTTTCCAGTGTGATCCTATGAAGAGCTACTCCAGTCTAAGCAGATTAGGGTGAAGTAACTGTACAAGATTCCAGAATTTCCTAGGTAAGAAAAGGGGCTTAGACATTCTCTCACACCAGTTTCCCAACCTGAAATGGGCCCAGGGAGCCTCAATGTGAACTGATAAGATTACATGTCAGTTTTCCTTTCAGATACATCTGATCAGTGAGCTCTGATATATGACAATTTATGCTGGAATAAATTCTGTTAGTTACTAAGGTGCCCCTGGGCTCCCGTTTTATTTTGCTATAGACTAAAGATGAAATCTTAATTAGAGTTTTGCTCTTCTAAGTCCATGGCCTTAGACAAGTGTAATTATGGTTAGGATCAGGGGTCTTTTTGTAGCAGGAACTCCTTTGCATATTAGGTGACACACCCCTAATGTAGCCAATCCTCCAAGAGTTTAGAGTAGGCCCTGTAAGAAGAGCTCTGTAAGCTCTTGGAGGATTGGCTACATTAGGGGTGTGTCGCCTAATATGCAAAGGAGTTCCTGCTACAAAAAGAGCCCTGGTTAGGCTTGCACCTGGACATGGCTTCCCATTTGCAATTATCTAACGTAATTAGATTTCTCTTAAATGTGGCTTAGCTGTTCATGAAAATGGACAAAAAAAGTCATTCCATAAAGAGATCTGAAGGTCTGGTATAATTTAATAGACAATTTGAAGATGCTGTTTTTACCTGTGTTTGCTCTAAGAAGCCTAAAAAGCACACGAAAAGTTAAGGTAGCTGAGAGAAATCTGATTTCAGAAAACAAACAGGGAGAACAAATGTTTTAGTATTGTTTTATGACTTTGCACAGTTTAACAATCAACTCAGCTCTCAGGGAAAGTTTGAAAATAATCTGTATTATTCCATTATTTAACAATTCAATTAATGATGTGAGATGAGGTCTCAGAACCGAAATAATGGTACTGAGGACAGTGCTAATGTATTTTGTTTCTTATCAGATTTTGTAAGAAAAAAAAAATATTAGTTTCTGATAGTGCTAAGAACATAGTAATAAAGAGCATGAAGGTTGAGTCCAGGATGACACCCTGTCTCAGGATAATGCAACCTCTGTTTCCCTGTTTGAACAGATCATCTTCTGGGGAATCCAGAGGAAGATCTTAAAATTTATCTCCTGAAGCTAGAGGGCTGAATTTCTTGATGTGACTATAAATCAAATATTAACATCTAGCCTAGAGATTTTTGTTTCTAGTTTTTTTTATAACAAAAATATATTATGTTCCTAAATAGGCTTACTTGTAAGCTTTCTCAGTGTGGTGGTAGTATAATTAGGGAAAGTGTAGTATAATAGCTGAGATGTTAATCATAGATGGGGGGAATATTGATGCAATAGACCTTTATTCAGTATGAAGCTACAGGGATGACCTTGGACAAGATTCTTTCTCTAGGTCTGATTTAACAAGAGATTTATGCTGACAGATGGGAGAATGATTTTCACCAATCCCTCCTAGGGCAGGCCTCTGTCTTCCCACACCCCCGGCTGCTCTCGGTGTCCTCTGTTCACTTGGTAACAGCCTTTGAGGGAACATTTTTGGCTGCAGTGCAGTGCCACATTAGAAATCCTTAAAATCAGCAGAAATCCAAGCATCACAGTCTAACATACTTCACTGGATTGTTGGGAGAATAATGGGTGGTGCAATCATATATGCTAATCTATGCTCCTTGGGAAAATGGTGGACTGTACGAGGAATGAATAAATTAAAAATACTGTTAGGAATGAGAGTATGCAAACTGGTAATTAACTGGTTATTAAACATGACTGGTAATTAACCATGACTTTCCCTCAGATATTTTACTCAATTAAATAGATCACATAATTGCCACTGATTTTTCCTTACAGTAGCCCCTGTAAGAAGAGCTCTGTAAGCTCTTAGAGGATTGGCTACATTAGGGGTGTGTCACCTAATAAGCAAAGGAGTTCCTGCTACAAAAAGAGCCCTGCAACTAACAACCATTAGGTAAGTCATGATGAAGTATCTGAGGCACACTCTCTGCCCTTCCTCGGTTCCCCCCACCCCAGTTAACCTTGTCTGCCCTAGGTTTATTACAAAGGAAAATGGATATTTTTAAAAAACATTAATAAACAGGTTTATTTTATTGGGAAGGGAAAGTAAATAATGGCTGTGTAAGATCAACTTTATGCTACTAACTGCCACACTACTGTTGACTATAAAAGCACAACACCCTTTTAAGTGAAGACCTCATGCTTCCTCATAGCTTTCAAATATACTAGAAAGACTATATAGAGAACCTTAAATCAGTGAGGGCCATGACTACCCATTTTTTTTTCAGTTTAGTGGCACAAGATTAAAAATGCTCCCCAGAGTTTCTGCCAGAGGACTCCTTCCCCATACAAATTGCAGCCCTGTGCAAATGCTGGTGGAGTTGCAGCTGACTTTGCACAGGTGCGCATGCACACACACACACACACACACACATGTTGCCAACTATCACAACTTGCAATGCCAGTGGGTTCTACTGTGCATTCTGTATACTCAACCCCCATATTATGAGATTGTGTGACTCTTTCCCATTTGTCACAGTGGCTGATGACACAGTGGAGAATCCCCTAGTGCTCAGCAGTATGGAAAATGGGGCTTTGCAGCTGCTTGTCAGTTTCAGAAAAAGTATGACCAGTTTCAACAGTGGGTTTTCCCCTTTGCCTGCATTCCTTTCTATTCCCTTTCATTGCATGAACTAATGCTAAAATGCATGTGCAAAATCTGAACCATGAGGATTTAAATGGAATGTGCTTGTTGGATGCTACTGCACAGTTGTGATAGGGCAACTGCGTAAATTTTAAAGAAAACTTTAGATGCTACCTGCCACATGTCACAAGTGATGTTCTACCCTGATTTAGAAAAGTACATTTTTAAAAAATTGTAGCTGCAGAATAAATACACTAGGGGGAAAAGAATGGTGCATAAGGTTGGCACAGAATCCAAAGTCGAGATTAAAGGCTTACTGCTCTGAAAATCTGCAGTAAGATGTGTTTGCGTAATGGGCCCAAGACTCAGTTAAATGACTCTTTTTTCTTGGCTCATTTCCCCCCTCCATTCTCCCTCCAAGGGTTCTAGGGCCCTCATTAGTTGTTGCTGGCTTTCTCTATCAAGGGGATTGGTAGATATGAAAAAGGGCTCATTCCATACATGTTGATCTGTTTACAAGCAGAAAAATGACAGCAAAGTTAGCACCACTAATTGGCTACACTAACTGGCCAATCAATACAGATAACTGGGATGCCTGTCAAACCAAGCAGTCATGTTATAGATCCAGATGACATCTCACAACATGTTTATTGTGCAAACGCCAATCTCCGTTCTGGAAGTTCTGCAATTTTGTGGTTAACATCTGATGATGTGTGCTCTGAGCACACATACAGTGAATTGATCATTCTTTGCTCATTACAGTCTGAACTATCTTGTGGGTCAAGGCAATCTATATTCTGCCATGCTAAAAGAGTTGTGGTATTTGGCCCAGCTGCATCAGAGAAGTAAAAGGCTGATCTGAAGCAACTTGGATTACTAAGTCAAAAACAGAAAAGTGCAAGAGTCCAGTAGTACCTTAAAAGTAAAGGTAAAGGTTCCCTTGCTCGAAAGCCAGTCGAATCCAACTCTAGGGTTGCAGCGCTCATCTCCGCTTCAAAGCCGAACAGTTGTCTGAAGATGTTTCCGTGGTCATGTGACCGGAATGACTAAACACCAAGGCGCACAGAATGCTGTTACCTTCCCACCAAAATGGTAACTATTTATCTACTTGAAATTTCTTGCTTTCGAACTGCTAGGTTGGCAGGGGCTGGAACTAGAGACAGGAGCTCACTCTGTCATGCAGCACACTCAGGTCTTGAACTGCTGAACTACTGATCTTCCACAGCCTGCAGTTCAGCGTCTTAACCACTTGAGCCACCTCAGCTCCTTAAAGTACCACCACAGTACCGTAAAGACTAACAAAATTTGTGGCAGGGTATAAGCTTTCACTGTTCACTTCTTCAGATCAGAGCTCTTGCTCTTTTCTACTGCTACAGACAGGGTTACACATCTACTCTTCTTGATCTAAGAAAAACAATACTTCTATTGTAGAAAGTTAACATCACACAGGACTCCAGGAATCCCATAGTCCTCAGTACTCAAAACACAACAAAGGTTATTTGAAAGTGGTCATGACTCTGCATATTATTTTTAAGTTCTAACTATGACAATCCCTGCAAGATTTGCGACAATCCATTAGTTCAAATTGGCCACATGCACTGACCCATCTGTTCCTTGCTGAATGAGTGAAGAAAATAATTAGCACTGCAACACAGCTTTCTTAGCAGAGTTGAATTTCATTACTAGTTTTAATGAAAGCAAGAAACAAAACAAAGTTCTGAAGACACAGCTATGATGAAGGAACTTCTAAATATTAAAACTATACTACTTTCTTATTAATGTGCATACATTTTCATCTTATCCATGCTTATTTGAAAATAAACCCCTCTAGACATACTCCCAAGAATCCACTGCATTAATAGAATTTTAACAAAAGGGTAACTTCACATAGTTTTTGAATATGGTATGACTAATTGGACATGCAGCCCAGCATTCATTCCACATTTCATTTCAATATTGCTTCTTGGTCTCACAGTACAAATCTTCACATGTTTCTGCATATAGGTGCTTCTTCTTCTCAAAGCTTAGACTGTACTGATTCATGAATTTATTCAATGATAAATTGGATTCAGCTGCCAAGATCTAATGAGTTCCATCTTCCTCATGACAAAAAGACTTGGGAGGGGGAAGACCTGAGTTGCTAAATGTGGATTCCTCAGAAATGTATATTGTGGGGAAAGTCTGATATCTTTAGGGAGGAGCCAATTACAGGCCATCCCAGCTTTAAGTTAGCCCCCACCCTCCTTTGTGAACCTTTCCTCACTGAGACTTTTGATCATAGTTTTTCTTGTTCTAAAGGGAAACTTGTATTCTTTAAATGAAAAGTTCTGTGGCATAAATTAAATGCCTTTTAAAAAGAGTGATTAACACGTGGAATTCACTGCCACAGGAGGTGGTGGTTGCTACAAGCATGGACAGCTTCAAGAGGGAATTAGATAAGCATATGGAGCAGAGGTCCATCAGTGGCTATTAGCCACAAGGTATAGATAGGAACTCTCAGGTTGGGGCAAATGATACTCTGTATTCTTGGTGCTTGGGCAGGGGCAACAGTGGGAGGGCTTCCGGTGTCCTGGCCCCACTGCTGGACCTCCTGATGGCACCTGGTATTTTTGGCCACTGTGTGACAGAGTGTTGGACTACATGGGCCATTAGCCTGATCCAACATTGGCTTCTCTTATGTTCTCTTAATAAGGTTTTAGGTGGGGTGGTACTAGCCTTGGCTCTACCATGGCTACAGACCTCGTCTTCCACATCATTCCACAGTTTCCTATAGACTTGCTCTTCATTATATCAAATTTAGGTGCCAAGGAAGCTGCTATTATTGAATCAGCAATTTCTTATAAAACAGTCATCCAAAGTTATCCAGCACTCCCTTTTATATAAAAGAGCAAAATGAATATACCTACCCAAGCAACATCATCTCACAACTAAACTGGATTGTCCTGAAGGGTGTATGAATAATAACTAGATCAGATGTAATCTTCCAGCATGAAATCCACTATTCAGTTAGATTTTAATGAAAGTTAAGTGGTTCATGGGCCTTACAGCATGCCTGCGAATTTCACAGTTAGTTTATTTCTATTATGAAAGAAAATTTGTTCCTTGTTCCTTCAGTTTGCTTTCTATAATGAGAGAAATGTTGAGAAGCTTCCCAACTTCATCCACCTGGGTTGTAATAAATGTTCCTATACTTGTCCTATCTGTTGAGGGGATGGGGACTTTAAAATCCCAATAGTACAGAAATGATCAGTCCAGTTCACAGGCAATGCATACCAGTCTTGCGAAGGCATAAATAGAAGATGAGAGGAACATCAGGCTGGAAGGAGGAACATGGAACGCACAAAGGAGGCAGCTGGTGTGGTGTAACCATAATGATAAAATAATGAATGCTTGACTGTGAGGGCCTGAGATCGAAAGGCAGAGATTTATAATGTAGTTTGCAGGGATTATTTGGTAGCCATATCTGCAGGGCTTTTCTGAGCCAGGGCTAACTAGGTTTTAGCCTCAGAACTTGATCATAGTACTTGTATTCAGTCCTGGAATGAACAGTGAAATAAAACATGTATATTTATAAAACGTACATGATAATGTATATGTCTCCTAATAAGCTGTTCCTGGTGATTGGGGACACTCTTAGAATAGCAAGAGGAAATCCACAGAAATTACAGTTCCCACCCCCACCCAAGGTGTGGTGCTTTTTTCTTGGGCTGTGGTTACTTTGGATCCAGTCCTATAAAATGAAATTCAGAAAGGAAGGCACCTCTAGAGGGGAACTGAATGGAAGGTGTTCTGATAAAGAAATAACAGATGTGAAATATAAAAAGGACAAAGAGTTTTAAAAGAAGTCATTCACATGTTATGCCTCTTGCAGCTGTCACAAAAATGCAAGCAATATAAGGAATTTCTCTGGGATATGCTTTCATGTGCACAGTGAAAATGAAGATGTACTGCTAGAAGCAAAGAAAAACAGTTACATGAAATAAATAAGGCCATTTTGAAACAGAATTGTCCCAGCATATATGCCCCCAAGGAACTCATTTCTAGCAAATTACAACTGGACAGGTATTTAACAAATGCTTGTAATACTTGCTGCTTTTTGCTTTGGAGAAAAACAACACAAATACACAGAATTCTTACATTATAGACTGGAAGATATTCCATATACAGGATTCTTATGATTATTAATCCTCTTTATTGCATACAGGAAACCTAGCTTCGTACTTGTCTGAAGAATTTGGTCAATATCAAAAAAGTGAGTTCTTAAGTATTTCTTTGAATAGAACACATGAGATTTCTTGGACAGCTGCTTATACATTCTTCTTCCTCAGGTCTGAACTAGACATTACATCAAACTCAGGGCTGCCACAAGGACTTGCAGTCATACTACAGCTGTAGGAACTCAGTCTTGACATGCTACAGGGGCCTAATTTGAGTGGGGATGGTGGCAGGGGGAGGAGGAGCTTCAGCCTCCCCTTGCACCATTTTCCTGAGCCAAAATGGCCCCAGGGGAACTGCATGTGTACTGAATACTTGCATAAGCAGTTCACCAATGGGGCAAATAAGGCCCTTTAAAACTCCTCCTCCCCGATGCCATGGTTGTAATCCAATTTTTTTTGTTTATTTAAAACATTTATTAGCTGCCTTTCTTCCATGTAGAGCTCAACGTGGCAGACAATATAGCTAAAATAAAATGCATAAAACCCAAAATTTAAAATCACAATTCAGGACTGCTCCTGATAGCTGGCTTTGGCCAGCAATATAGCCACAGCTTTATATTATTTTATTTAACCCCCTCCTTTCTCCTCTGTAGGGACACAAAGCAGCTTACATCATTCACCTCTCCTCCACTTTATCCTCATGACAGCCCTGTGAGATAGCTTGAGCTGAGAATGTGTGACTGGTCCAAGCGTCCATGGCAGAGCAGAAATTTGAACCTAGGTCTCCCAGATCCTAGTCCAACACTTTAACCATGACACCATACTGGCTTTTTGCACTGAGTGTCCTGCACTAGCTGCAGCTTCCAAACACTCTTCAAGGGTAGCTCCAAATAGAGGGTATTGAAATAGTTCAGTCTAGATGTTAATTAAAGCTTGGATCATCATGGCTAGATCTAACTGCACCAGGAATGAATTCAGCTGATACACCTGGGCTCAGCAACAGTGAGGAAGAAGGGCCCTGTGTAGCCAGCCCAGAGTCAACATACGCTGATCAGCAGGAAAATGAGGTACAAGCATGCTTGCACTTGCAGCTGAGAGCTGGTTCAGAATCACCTCCACCTGCCAGCTCTGATTCAGCAGGCAAAAGTCAGTTGCCTGCCCCCAGCCCTCCAAGATCACCTGCACCCTTGCAATGCCGCAGAAGAAGGCTGAGAATGGATTTACAGGCTAGGTAGAGAAGTGCACACCTCCCAACTGAACACCACCTGCCTGCTGATAGTGGAGCTGAATCTTTGCAGACTTGTTCCTGAGAAGCTGGCTGTATGTATGGTATCTTTGCATGTAGCCATAAAGTCTCCTGAGAGACACTGCCTTGATTTATTCCTGGAAACCTGACCTCTGGCTGAATGACAATGAACTTCTGAAACCTCCTCTGCCCTTGTTATCTTTGGAAATTAGAGAGATGCTGTAACCTGTCACCAGAAGCTGGCAAGCCAGCCAGTACACAGCCAAATTGGGCAAAAGCACTCCAAACCCACTGTACCCACCTGGTTTTCTAAGGTGACTGCTGTGTCAAGCAGCACCCCCAACCTGCTAACCTAGCTTTTTCAAGGGGAATATAACCCCATACAAAACAGGAGAGATCTGAAGTCCCTGTTCTGCCTTTCTACTAACCCAGAGACTCTCTGTCTTGTAAGGATTAAGTTTCAGCTTATTCAGCCTCATCCAGACCATTACTGTTTCCAAGCGCTGTTCAGAACATCAACAGCATCCTTGAAATTAGGTGGAATAGGAAGGTTGAGTTGGTGACACCAAAGCCCAAACTTCCTGATGACCTCTCCCAGTGGCTTCACAGGGATATTAAATAGCATGAGGGATAAGATTGAACCCTGCAGAATCCCACAGGCCAGTGGCCATGGGACAGAGCAGGAATCTCCCTACACTACCTTTTGAGACCTGATAGGACTCAAACCACTGTAAGATGGTGCCCCACAGTCCTAGTATCAAGAAAATACTCAGTAGGATACTATGGATGATATTATAGAAGTTGATGAGAAATCCAGCAGAACTAGGAGGGCCACTTTCCCCCTACTTAGTTCTTGGTAAAGGTCATCAACCAAGTCAACCCAGGCAGTCTCTGTTCTAAATCCCAGCCTGAAGCCAGATTGAAATGGATCCAGAAAATCAGTCTCTTCCAAGAGCCTGGGAAGCAATAACCCACTCAAGCATCTTGCCGAAGAATGGAAGTTTAAAAACTGTCTGGAGGTTCTTCAAAATAGTTGGGCTTAAGGAGAGTTTTTTCAAAACAGGTCTAATCACTGCCTCCTTGAGCATGGGTAGCACAACTCCTGCTCTCAAGGAAGCACTTACCACTTCCCTTACCCACTCAGCCAGCCCCCCTCTAGCAGCTTTTATCAGCCAGGAAAGGCAATGGTCAAGAACACAGATGGCAAGTCTCACTACCCCAAGGATCTTGTCCATATCCTCAGGCTCCACAAGCTGAAAGGTATCCACATAAGTTAGACAAGCAGATACCAAAGAAACATCATCTGAACATGCATCCACACTAGCCTCTAAACCTGAGTGGATCTGGGCAGTTTGTCTGTAAAGTAAGTAGCAAATTGGTCACATTGGGCCATCATGAGGTCAGAAAACAATTCCCTGGGGCTATGATGTAAAAGCCCCCAAGCCACATGAAACAGCTTAGCTGAACAATTATATGCAGATGCAATGGTGATAGAGAAATATTGCATTTTGGCTGTCATGACTGCCACAGAATAGCTGTTAGTAAGAGCTGTATGCTGTGTTCTATCAGTCTCACTCTGAGTTTTCCACCAGCAACTCTGTAACTGTCATCCCTTCCATTTCATTGCTATCAGTTCCCCAGTAAACCAGGGAGACGGCTTGGCTCTGCTTGGGGGAAAGGGTGCTTGGGGCAATTGTGTCAACAACCCAGCCTGAATCCCTGTTCCAGAAAATGGTCAGGGCCTCAATGGATCTTTCAGTAGCTGAGGTGGGAAAATCCCCAAGTGTTGATGGAAAACTGTTAAGATACATCAAATGCCTGGGGTGGACCATTTTAGTGGCTCCATCACCTCTGTGGAGGAAGGAGAAAGCAATAAGACTAAACTCTATCAGGTAAAGCTCTGTCCATGAAAACGGAGTGAATTTTAACTCCCCTACCTCCAGATCACTCTGCCCATCAATATAATCCAGCCTGTGTCCTCCTAAATGTAAGGGGCTAGTAATTATTTGGGACAAGCTCATGGTCATCATGGAGGCCATGAATTCCTGAACCACTTCTGACAGCTTGGCCTTGGCATGGATGCTAAAGTCACCGTGGTCCACCAGTCTTGCTTGACACCAGCTTAGCCTAGTTCAGGAAGAGAGATGGCTGGGCAGCTGGGTGGACAGGTGCACCAGTAGAATCCCTACCCCATCCTGGTCACCCACCTTCAGGAACACACACTCAAAATTATCAGACTGTTGGAAGAGGCACTTTGAAAGATGGGTGGACTCATGATAGACCCCTGTGACCCCACCTCCCCATCCCCCTGGCCTAGCCTTCTGCTATACAGAGAAACCTGGAGGGCATAGATTTACAAACCCAGCCTCATCCAACCAGGTCGCCATAATACATGTCAGATCAGCCTGTCCATCCAGGATTAAATCCTGAATGGCTGTAGTTTTTCCATTTACTGACCTGGGGTTCAGCAGCAGAATCTTAAGGCCAAGGGGCCCAGCCTTGGTGCAGAGAGGTCCAATGTCTGGGAGGAAGACTTGAAGGAACAGTGGCCAACCAATGGCCTGACTTCTTTCTTCTGGAACAGCCAGTTTGTGTCCCAGCATCATATCTCCCTCTGCCCTGCCCAGGACCAGGGGAATGGCAGCCTTCTCCTCCCAGTGCACATACCCACCAACTATCCCCTTGATAAGGAGACAACTGAAGACTAGCAGTCCCTCTGTCCCAATCACCTTACAAACCATTTACTCCTCTACCAATGTCTACTGACTAGTTGGAGGGAGAAGCTCAGTGTCCGTGAGTCTCTAGGGGCCCTCGGCCCGCCAGCCCAGATCCGGCCATTGGGGTGAATCCCGCCCCCAAAGTGCCTGAATTGGGCCAATGTGACCAGCGTGATGATGTCAGCCAGAGGTGGCATCATCACATCACCTATGGTACCATAGAAATTTTAGGTCAAATGCTAGAGCGTCCCCTGACAACATGCCTGGTGTGAGGATGTCACCTTCAGGTGACATCATCACGCTGGGCATGTCAGCCCGATTCAGGCACTTTGGGGGTAGGGTTCCCCCTGGTGGCTGGATCTGGGCCAGTGGGTCAGGAGCCACTAGAGCAGGTGAACCCCCGCCCCCAGGGGATATGGCAGCCCTATTACTGAGAGGGTAACAGGCCCTGAGGCACATTGCTGTTACCAGGGGCCCACTTTCTAGATATGTGTTGTTTGCCCCAACTCCATCTTGGCTAAATTCACCTTGGCAGCTATTTTAGGAGCTAGCAATGCCTCCATTTGTAGAAGGTGAGGACATGGCTGTCCTTATTCAGGCTATTCTAAAGGGGGGACAAAAAAATTGGGTGGGCGAGATATCTGGATGTCTACCTGTCACTGCAAGGGCCTGCAAAGCTGGGCACCCAACTCAGTCTATCATTGTAATTTTATCAGCAAATGCAAGTTCTCCTGAGTGCAAAATGTAATTACTATCATGCCATCAGGTGGGCTTGATTACTGCTATTGACCTTGCCTGAATGTCTCATACCAGCCTTCCTCAAGCACTGGTGAAGCCTCTACACTGCCAGCTCTCTTGCCTACCTAGGATAGTCCCCTGCCTGGATGCAATCAACTTTTGTTGCCCTTCTGGCAAGCTCCCACCCCAATTCATTCAGAGCCAGGAAATCCATAAAGGCTCATCCTGGATTCAGTCTGGACTTCACAATTATTTCCTTGATATTTTATGCTGGATCCTGTAACTATCACTGCTTCACCAGCCATAATGTGATGGTGACCTCTTCTCCTCCACTTGTACAGATACTGCCAGATCTGCTTTTCTGTCTTTTGGAAGTTTCCTTGCAACACAGGAGTATCCCTCCGAGTGTCCCTGGAAGCCGGGGAGAGTTTGGCTGTTTGGTTGGTGTACCGTCCACCCAATTCACTGATAAACAGTGTATCATCCCTGTTGGAGGTCATATCAGGCTGGGCATTGGAGCACCCTAGACTGATAGTGCTGGGTGACTTCAGTGACCATGCCGATGGTGTGGCCTCCACACAGGCAATGGACCTGGTGTCCTCCATGGTGGTTCTAGGACTCTCCCAATATGTAATGGCTCCTACTCACAGGGCAGGGCACATGCTCAACTTGATCTTTGCAGTGGGGGTTACGGTGGACTGCTTTACTACTATGAAAATTCCATGGTGGGACCATTTTGCCCTGAAGGCCCGCGTGAATGTTCCACCCCAACCCTGTATGGGTGGTGAGCGTGTTTTAGCTTGCCTGTGGAGCCAAATGGACCCTGTGCAGCTTCAGATGGCCCTATGGGATCCAATGCCCCTGGTGGCTTGTTGGATGAGCTAGTCAAGGATTAGCATGGCCAACTCTCGGCAGCCATCAACGAGATTGCTCCCAGATGCCCTCTGCGCCCTTGCTCTAGGCTGGCTCCTTGGTACACCCAGGAGCTGAGGCTGATGAAGCAAAGGCTTAGATGGCTAGAGAGACAGTGGTGGCGTGTTCATGACGAAGCAACAAGAGCATCCTATAGGATGTTTATGAGATCCTATGAGATGGCAGCCAAAGCCACAAAGAGGGAGTTCTACATGGCTATGATTGCATCTGCAAGCTCACGCCTGGCCAAATTATATAGAACTATTTGGTCTTTAACAGTCCTGCCACAGGACAGATTAAACACTAGGGAATAGGACATTGGCTGCGAAGCTTTTGCGAGCTATTTTGCAGATAAAGTCTTGTAGTTCCACTGCTACCTTCCCGTCACAATTGAGACAGTGAGCTAACTCGAGGCTCTATGCATGTCTTCTAGTCCGATTTTGGATTATTTCAGTCCACTCAGTCTAGAGGAAGTTGACAGATTGCTCTCGACAGTATGCCCAACCACGTGCTGCCTTGATCTGTGCCCTTCATGGCTAATTAAAGCTGGCCGTGAGGGGTTCTGAGGTGCCCTCAGGGATATTATCAACAAGACCTTTTCTGAGAGGCTGTTCTTGGGGGCTCTCAAGGAAGTGATGGTCCATCCTCTCTTTAAAAAACCCGGCCAAATTGGCCAGCTATTAGCTGGTTTCCAATTTGCCCTATTTGGGCAAATTAATTGAGAGGGCAGTGGCAATACAGTTGCAGAGCTTTATGGATGACACTTCCATGCTAGATCCTTTCCAGTCTGGCTTCTGCCTAGGCCATGGGATGGAGACAGCACTGGTTGCCCTCACAGATGACCTCTGGAGGCATCTGGATCAGGGCAGGACAGCAGTGCTGTTGTTGTTGGACCTCTTGGTCCATAGTCAACCATCAGCCACTGACCCACTGCCTCGTCATCATGGGGATTCAGGGGCTTGCCTTGCAATGGCGCATCTCTTTTCTCCAAGGTTGGGGACAAAGGGTGGCACTCGGGGAGCAGCTGTCCCAAAGGCACTTGCTGATTTGCAGAGTGCCTCAGGGGGCAGTGCTTTCCCCAATGTTATTCAACATCTACATGCGCCCCCTTGCCCAGATTGCCTGGAGGCACGGGCTAGGGTGTCACAAATAAGTGGATGACACTCAGCTGTATCTGTTGTTGTGTGGCCAGTCTGACTCTACCCCAGAAGATCTGGAATGAGTGCTACAGGAGGTGGCTGGATGGCTTAGACTGAGCCAATTGAAATTGAATCCGACGAAGACGGAGGTCCTGTGCCTGAGTCAGACTGGATTGGGGGTATGGATCCCATTACCGACCTTCAATAGGGTGCCGTTGGTGCCAGCACTAAGGGTCAGGAGTTTGGAAGTGCTTCTGGCCACCGTAACAATGGAGGCCAAGGTAGCAGTCACTGCTAAGGCAGCCTTTTACCACTTTCGGCTGATTAGGCAGTTGGTTCCCTTCTTCGAATGCAATGATCTGGCAACAGTGATCCATGCAATGGTCACCTCAAGGTTTGACTACTGTAATGCTCTCTACATGGGGCTGCCCTTGGTGCAACTCTGGAAGCTGCAGCTTGATGGCACTGCACTGGCTGCCAATAGCATACCAGATTCGCTTCAAGGAGCTGGTCTTGACCTTTAAACCTCTTTATGGTCAGGGACCCGTCTACTTAAGGGACCGCCTTTCTCCACATGTTCCCCAGAGAGCACTGTGGTCAGGGTCACGAACTCATTTGCTCCCCCCGGACTTAAGGATGCCAGGTTGGTATCGACCAGGTCCAGGGCTTTTTTTATTTCCCTAAATAAATTCTGAATCTTGTTCTAAATGGAACAGTTCTGGTTGTTTTGTGGTTACTGGTAGTCTATTGGAGATATTTTGAGCTTCCTTGCCCACCATCCAGGTAAAGATTCCTAAACCACATGTTCTGCTACCCTTAACTGGTGAATGTGTCACTTGTCCAAGTTAGCCAGGCTGTGGAAGTGAGAAGAGATTTCTTCCTGACACTGAGTGTAAATTCCCCCAGATTAGTTACAGTTCTGGGTAAGTATCTGGAATCCAAGTTAGAGAATCCTTGTGTCTATGAGTACTTGTGAAAGAGAGAATATGTAGTAACATTGGCATTGAGTTTCCATGGAGAACATGCAGATGACACAGCTAGATATTGCACCTAATTTGACTGTTTTTTCATTTTCAGAATTGTTCTGAGAAAGCTTTTCTTCTGAATAATCAGGGGTCATTTCCTCCTGGAGCATGCCAGAGCACTGTTCTGGCAGTAACAAGCCCAGGGGTGCCCCCGCCACCTGGGGGGGGGGGTTTAAATGCCTTTCTTTCCCTTCCCCATCTTGGGAAGACATGCCCCCTTTTCCCCCTGAGCCTCTCTGCTTTTGCAAAGAAACTCAGGGAAGTGGGGGGTGGGATTTAAATGCCCGATTTTAAACATGCCTGGGTTCCCTGCCTGATCTTGAGAAGATCAGGCAGGAAAGCCAGTCATACTTACATGTCTGCCGTTTGTCAGGGGGTGTGGCATATGCAAATGAGCTATGCAAATGAGCTCCTGCACCTCTTTTTCTACAAAACAGCCCCTGTGAATAATCATGCACACAGCCACACATATCTGCCTATCATGTTCAAATGTATGTGCACATGACTGTGTGCCACACAGCTGACTTAAGTTTTAATACAGGGTGTTGAACTCATTTGTTATAAGGGCTGGATCTGCCATAAATGAGACCTTGTGGGCCAGGCCTTGTGTGCATAAAATGTAATGCCAAGTAGTGGAGAACTTTATAAAGGACGCAAACACAAAGGGGTTTTTTTAACTTAAAATAAAAACATGCTTAAAACATCAACACTCTTGCAATATTTTGTATATTTAACAGTATCTGATAACTGACACTTCTTGCTCTGAATTATTGCATCAAAATGCCTGTGCTGTTGCAATCTTGAGTAAGCTGTTCAGGTGTGTATCTGTAAGCTGCAAACCTATGATGATGATGCAGCAGTAGCAGCAGAACTGGAAGAAACAGCAGAAGACAGCCAGTTCCACTGAGGGTCTGATAGAAGCCCTCTGGGGGCCTAATTCAGCCCCTGGGCTGCATGTTTGACACCCCTGGTTTGATTGATCTTATTAGACAAGAGACACAATACCCTATGATATATATAATAAATTATACATTGCAAATATTAGCAAAAAGAGTGGCTACTCAAATAATAATTTTAACCAGTGCACCTAAAATTATCAAGATACCTTGTTCTGTAGACAGTATCTTGTTTTTATTTATACCTAAGTGGCTTGACTATTGAATCCAAATATGGAAAACAGCTATGGCTTCTTGTGGATAATTAAGAATATGAGACTTAAAATCTGAATCAGTTTATGGAGATATTGACCCAGATATTCCTTTGCCACATTTTTCTATCAGATCCTCGAAACCTACCCAGCATCCTTTTTATCACTTAATCTCTGGCCTCAGCACTTGGGGTTAGACATGATCTCTCTCCTCCATTTTAATATGTGGGCAGAGCTGCACCGAGTAACATGGAAAATGACCAAGTGATGAACTGTTTTCTTTTAATCTTTGAAAATCTTCAAGCACAGGTTAGCACTTCTGTAATAATAATTTAAAAAATCTATATGTTTGAACTTGGCAAAAAAGGCTTCTTATATGTCTCTCCTTTCCCCCCTAAATGGCTGCATTTCAAGGATGCAAATGTCACATTTCTGAATAGATCAGATGGAATAGATTGTAGTTCATCAGCCATGTATATGGTACCTTTCTCCTCTTGATTTCAGGTACTATGTAAATATATCTGTTCTTTGAAACAGCACTTTTCATTCTGAGTAGTTATGTTTGCTTAGTCCTAAATTGTCTAGGGAGGCATTGTGGCAATTATATCATTTTATGATGTGTGATCAGTAAAGCACTCTAATTATACAGAAGATCTGTCAAACTGAATCTGGTCTGTATTGGCAGAATGCTTGTGTCATATATAGACCAACCATTTGAATCTAGAAGTAAATTACATTAGATGATTTCTAAGAGAAAGCTTGCCTTTGTAGATTGCATTGGTATTCTTCAAACATTTTGAACATCAACTCCCTTCTAAATTTACTCTACCCCCCACCCCAGCATCCAAAGCATTAGTTCCACAGGTGAATGTACAGAATCCTTGCATATAGTCTTGTGTATATAGTTTCACAGTTATATAAATAAAAGGTATTACACTACTGTGCTATAATATCTGGCTTGTGAATGCCAGATCAGTTACAGAAAAACAGCGGCCATCCAGGATTTAATTCTGGATGACAGGGCTGACCTGGCACATATCACTGAAACCTGGCTAGGGCAGAGGGGAGGAGGTAACCTCTTTGAATTATGCCCCCAATGTACTTGGTGATGCATTGGCATAGGCCTGGGGGTGGGAGGAGTGTAGCTGTAGTTTATCAGGCCTGTAGAGCCCTGGCTCAATTCCCTTGTAAAGCATTGGGTTCGTAGCATGGAGACTCTGACTACAACATGCTAAACAACACACGTTTATTGTACTTCACACAAAAGACACACACGGCCTGGCAAGGGCCAACTATATACACCCCACCCAGACACACCCACAGTTCCATTGGAGGGTTTGAATCTCCCACCAAAGGTCCTATTGGAGTACTAAGGGTGGCCTAGGATCCTTGTGCCCTATTGTGTTTGGAACCAAGCTAAGGACTGAGGCCGCGGACCCCTGGTGGTGGTCCATGGGCACAACACCCCTCCCCCATAGTTCAGAACCAACCTAAGTCACATAGTCCTGTAGGTAGGCTGGTGGCTGGCACTCTCGTAGGGAATGCTGGGGCATCAGGACGGGGTCACTTGCGACTGGCTCCGGGCTGTTGGCCTGGATACTCTGCGGCAGTGGGGGCGGCACCTCTTCTGGGGCTGGCAGCTCAGGTGGTGCCACAGCTGTTGGGGCATCGATCGGGGCAGGTGGACTTTGGCTTACTCTTGCTTCTGGGGTGTAGCTCCCAGGTCTCATGAGCCATGGTGGGGCCTCTTCCTCTGCCAGGAGCTGTTGCTGCTGTCACTGGTCCACATGCTTCTTGAGGAGCTGGCTGTTGTCCGTGGACACTTCATAGGAGACCGGGCCTGCTGGTCAAACTACCTGGCCCGCCAGCTATGGGTGTCCCTTCCCAAAGTTCCGGATGAACATGGGGTCTTCTGGGAAGAACCCCCAGGGAGCCTCCCTTTGTTCAACCAGCCTTCGTGACTCCAGTGCCTGGTCTGGATGCAGCTGGTCCAGCAGAATGGTGGGGCAGCGACCCATCAGGAGCTCAGCAGGGCAACGGCCATTGATGGGGTTTGGCGTGGTCCGCTGGGTTACAAGGAAACAGGCTAGTTGGAACTCCCAGTCCCTACCCATGATCCTGCTGAGGGCTTCCTTTGCAGTTTGCACCATCCGCTCCGCTTGTACGTTGGTAGCAGGGTGGAAGGGTGCGTACCTCATGTGCCGGATTAAGTTCCTCCAGAGGAACTCCTCCAAAGTAAATGCCACTCTGTTGTCAGAGACTATCATGAGATTTTGGCCCCTGCTAAAGTGTCTAACACATGACTTACTACTGGGACCAGGTACGCATGGTCCTTCAAAGCCTTGTTCATGGTGCATTTATAGTCCATGCAGATGCAGATGTCGCCATTGGGCTTCACAGGGGTGACTATGGGGGTCTCCCACGCCACATGGGAGACCAGTTCTAAGACCCCTTGCACCACCAAGCAGTCCAGCTCCATGTCAGTTTTTGACCGTAGGGCAAACGGGGCATTTTAGAACTGCATGCAGATGGGGGCCACCTGCAGATCAAGTTGTAAGGAAACTATGGGCCCCGTGTAAAATCCTAGAGCCCCATCAAACACTGTGGGGAATTCCCCATAAACATCGCTAAAGTCTCTGGGGGCACAGTGCTTCACCCCCCGCCCCCAATTGTGATGCCCAACGGAGCGAACCAAGCCTGTTCCAGGAGGCTGACCAGGTTCACATCAACTGCTATTAAATCCAGGAAGCCCTCGAACACCCAGTACTGTACCCGGAAAGTCCTGTATAGGGACTGTGTTCCTTTGAAAGTCCATTAGGTTCAAGGGCACCCATTCAGACAAAGTCTTTTAAGCATTTCCACCAAGATGATGGATGCCGCAGACCCAGTCTAACTCCATGGAGCAGGGGGACCCCTCAACTAGAACCTGGATCTGTATTTTTGGGCCTGCCATCTGGCTAGGGATGCGTAGTACCTGTAGTGAAGGTTGGCTCATGAGAAGGTACAGTTCCTCCATGCCTGTGGTGGCCTCATAGCACGCTGTGGCCTGGCGGCGTTGTGGCAGCTGTATGTTTGGAGCCTGGGCACCTTTGGACCTGCAAGCACACACTAGGTGTCCTTGCTTCCCACACGTGTGGCATATTGCATTGCGGAAACAGCATGTCCTGCGTTCATGTGCATCTCTGCAGCACACAGTGCTTGGGCAGCGGGCTTGTCTGGGTGTCTCGTCGCTCCAGTGGGTAAGGGTGGCTTCCTGCGGCTGGAGGGGTGGATGAGCTGGACTTCTTCATCTGAGTTGTCAGGTGCCGCTTCGGGTAACATGAGGTGTGCCGCCGATGGTGGACAGTCGCAATGGGATGCCTCATATACGATGGCAGTCTGTAGGGCCTCCTCAATTTTGAGGGTGGCGGTGCCAACCAATTAGCGCCAGAGTTTGGCATCTTGCAGGCCCCAGATGAACTGTGTCAAGATGTTCTCCATCTTCGTGAATGCACAATCCATCGCCTTTTGGCAGAGGTCGGCCATGAAAGTGGCGGCTGTTTTGCTGGGCTTCTGGAGGCATGCTTGGAAGTTCATTCATTTGGCCATTGTTGTGGGCTTGGGCACATAGTACTTCATCAATACCTCAACAATCTCGTCATATGTATTGTCCATGAGTGCCTTGGGTGCCAGGAGGCTTTTTGATAGCTGAATGGTGGCTACTCCACATGTGCTGATGGGGAGAGCCCATTTCTTGCCTGTATCAGTGACCGCGTTGTATGTGAAAAAACACATTAGCTGGTCTACCCATGATTCCCAGAACTTGGGGTGTGTGGGATTGAAGACCTCAAGATGTCCAGGAGCGACAGCCATGTCTCTTGCAGGGAGCGGTGTCCAGGGGAGTGTGGCATGGTGCAGTGCTGCTCGGGAGTGGTGTGGGGTGCAGTGGCTTCCATTGGATCGATGCCCAGTGCTGTGCAGGGGGAAGAGTCAGGATCACTCAACGGGATCCCATCTTCATCGCCATTGTAAAGTACTGGGTTCTCAGCATGAAGACTCAGACTGTGACATGCTAAACAACATTTATTGTACTTCACACAAAAGACACACATGGTCTGGCAAGGGCCAACTATATACACCCCACCCAGACACACCTACAGTTCTATTGGAGGGTTTGAATCTCCCGCCAAAGGTCCTATTGGAGGACTAAGGGTGGCCTAGGATCCTTGTGCCCTATTGTGATTGGAACCAAGCTAAGGACTGGGGCCGCAGACCCCTGGTGGCGGTCCATGGACACAACAGCCCTGTCCAGGTTTCCATCAGTTTTCAGAACGAGCATCTAGTCTTGGGAATGCATGACAGGATTAGGATTCTGTTGGGGTATTAACCACTCTGCTGCTGAACCATCTCCCTGCCTGAGCTGGTGGAGATGGTCTTGGAGGTGGTGTTGAAGACTCCTAGGTGCAGGCACAGGGAATGCTCTTTTACTTTTGGGGGGATTTAAGTATCCCCCTTTTTTAACTTTTCAGATTTTTCTGCACACCTGGAGATTGCCCCAAGTGTGCAGGAAAATCTCTTTGCCCCCCAAGTGCCCCCGATGTACAGATTTAGATATTGGCTATTAGTATATAGATTATTGCAATAAACTCTAAATCAGTCTGCCCTTGAAGACTTTCAGAAAACTACAGTTGGTATAGAATGCTGCAGGCAGAATGTTGACTGGAGTTTGTTGTAGGTATCACACCACTCCAGTCTTGTTCCATCTACACTGGTTCAATTTGGGGCCAAATTCAAGGTACTGGTATTGACATTTAAAGATCTCAATTGCTTCGAGCCATCATACTTTAATGACCATCTTCTACCATATGAACCTACACATTTACTATTTATTCTCATTCCTCTTTAAATAATAGAGGATGATGGTTTTCACAGTGGGTAAAAGTGTTAATGAAAAGAGCCTCCTCCCCTTAACTCTCTCTGGCTATGATGAAATTCCATAGAAATCAAGGAACCAAATTGGCTAACTCAGGACCAGTTTCTTGAGTTGGGGCCAAACTAGATGTTGTCTTGGAAGCTCCATGAATTAATGTGTTGTGGCGGTAGGTACAAACAAAAGGGCACTCTTGTTTGAAGCTTGGTGAAGAGGAGGTCATCCCTTTCTCCACATGCCATTTTCCTAACCTTAGCTGACCCTCCTGAGCTACTATTTGACCTATGGAGAGATGCATAGAGATGCAAAGATACTGGATACTGGATATTTCACTCTTGATACTGGAGCTGTGGAGATGTTACTCTGCCCTACAACACTGCTCTAAATTGCTCTTTCCTATGGCTGCTTTTGAAAAAAACTTTTGAAAAAACATAGGAAACTGATTCACAGCACTGAAGATACAAACTTCAATGAGCTGTGCATTTAATTCAACAGTGGGCTATAGCAAACATATATGCTGATTTCTCTGTTAAGCCAATCCAAATCCATATATAATTGAACACAAAGAATGAGATCTGCTATATCTTCTACCCCTTCCAATCAATGATTCCACCACAGGATTGATCTAACCTGCTTCATTCTCTTGCAAGGTTCCATGCCTTTTTTCCTGACATCATTCTTCTATGGCAGGCTGTAATGAGTAATTTATTTTCATGTGGCCTTACTAAGTTATGTTTGTAGTGACAAATTGTGCTCAGCAGGTATAACTGCAGGCATATGACAACAAAGAGCAAGGCAGCACAGATACAAATGAATCAATATCTATCTTTACACGACCTAGCCTTTCCAATTAGGATTTTTATTTACTTTTTTAAAAAGCTTACATCAGCTGGCTAATCCTAGAGCTGATTTCATTGCCAAACTCAAGTTGATATCAAAGAAGGAAGGATGCGATTCATAGATCTCATCTTTTTGTCTAGAAGCACTCTACAAACTGATGATGATTAGCCACATGAGTACTCTTATCTCTCCAGCAGCTTTTCTTGAAAAATGGGTTTTATTCCTACTGGCTGCCATAGAAAGTCCATGGGCCTTAAGTCAGGTGATGATTTATGGAAGTGCTTCAGGGGATCTAGTAGTGTTTCTGTTGACAGCAGAAGCTCTGTAATGGGTGAAGAAAACACTCAACATTCTGCCTTTCCAATGTGCATAGAAAATATGCTGGAAACCCTTTGCATATGCCATCCATTTGAAAGAAAACTTGTGCATGTAATCATCGTCACATGCTTTCAATTTCTGCCATATATGCTTCTCAGCAGGTTTACAGAAGGGTTCTTATTCCAGGTTTAGTTCCACCGCTCCACATATGCATATTTGTCAGCAAAGAAGAAAGAACATGAGAATGTGACTCAGAATACAGCGGTGGAAAATAATTTAACTTCTTCCAAAGGCTCTGATACATTCTCTACCAACAACATATGTGATGGCCATATGGGATAACTGCGATTCCCAACTTGTATGCTAAAACACATTAATGTGTCATAAAAGTGAACTGCTAGTTGTCATGACAAATGAATTACATCCACCCATCTGCTTAAGTCACCATGACCTGGATAGCCAAGGCTAGCCTGATCTCATCAGATCTCAGAGGCTAAGCACAGTTGGCCTTGGTTAGTACTTAGATGGGAGACCATCAAGGAAGTCCAGGGTTACTATGCAGAGACAGGCAATGGCAAACCACCTCTGAATGACTCTTGCCTTTAAAACCCTACAGGGTCACCATGTTGGCTGTAACTTGAAAGCAACCCCCCCCCGCAAACTCTGCTTAAGTGTACCTATGTATGTGGCACATAGAAGAGAGAGCTTGGCAAACTGGGTGGAAGTAAATGAAGCCTGAGAATACTATATATATTCAGTATAAGATCACCATTTGGCTTATTCTAGCACTATGTGTGACATTAACCTACAGACTAAGAATCCAATAGATGCTTTTAGAGGTAGAAGCCTTCTCTGAGGCAAAACAGCCGATTGACTGTGGGTGTGATCACAATCCATTAAAATCAACCAGAATGTTGTAATTGGCTTCAATAGGATGGGGATTATATCCCAAGATACTGAGCTGTTCCACAACTAATGGGCACTGAGATTTTAGCAACTGTTCCACCATATGTGACACGGGAATCTATGTGTGTAGAAGAAGACCATTTGGTAGTATTTTAGCAGCTGGCATCATAACCCTTGCCAACCCCCATAATGAATTCCCATCTCTCATTATCTCAGAGTTCAGTGTCACCCCCTCATCACAATTCTAAAGTTAAAACACACTGCCCTTTTCTCAAAAAAGAGCTAGGGATGAAAATTCAAAAGAGTGATCACAGGCACTAATGTGAGATGATAGGCATGCTAATCCTCTAGATAGGCATTGCAGGTTTTGCACCAGCATAGCTATAGTGGGATCTAGTATTTGGCAGTAAGGAAAATTTTGGTACACCTTTTGGATGTCCCCTCTTCATGAAAAATAGCTCCCTGCTGCTCAGCTGATTGGTTTAAATGGCTTGGAGCCATTTAAACCACTGCTTTCTACTCCCCGTGGCTTTACGTGGGGAGCAGAAAGCAGGGTTTAAATGGCTCAGAGCCACCTCTGGTCCTCACTGCTCAGATGTTTGGAAACTCCTGCTTTCTGCTCCACTGTGAAAAGCTGCAGGGAGCAGAAAGCATGGGTTTACATTTTAAATGGCTCAGGAACCAAAATGAACCAGTTTGGTTCATGAACTGGTGAATCCGTTTGTGTTTGGATTCATAGTTTAGCCACGAACCATGAACCAAACCGCAAAAATGCAATTTGTGCCCATCCCTATTCCTTACTAGCAGAGTTTAGGGATCACATTCTGTTACTTGGAAATGTACACTATATGATAGATATCACACTGTATGCGTGCCTGGAAAATGTACCCTTTGATGCTCACTTCTAGCTGGGGAAGAAACCCAAAGTATTATTTCCACACAAGAATTTCTGGTTTATGGTCCTGTTTTCACCTCTATCACATGATCTAATTTGTGTGATTACTTCTACCCAGGCTGCCAGCTTGGGCATCCATGCCATGCAATTCCTTACCCTATTGCAGTAAGTTTGCTAGTCACAAGCATTTGTGAGCCAGTTTGGTGAAGTGGTGAAGTGTGTGGACTCTAATCTGGGAGAACTGGGTTTGTTTCCCCACTCCTCCACTTGCAGCTGCTGGATGACCTTGGGCAAGCCATAGTTCTGTCAGAGCTGTTCTTGAAAGAGCAGTTCTCGAAAGCAGTTCTCGAAAAAGCTCTCTCACTCCCCCCAACTCACAGGATGTCTGTTGTGGGGAGGGGAAAGGAAAGAAGTTTGTAAGCTGCTCTGAGACTCTGAGTGAAGGGTGGGATATAAATCCAATCTCTTCTTCTCTTCTTTTGTTCATAAAGCAAGTGTAGATTGCCAGTTTTTAGTATCCTTTCCAATGCCCAAGAGATTTCCCTGCTTTCATTTATGTACAGCATCTTCAGTTCAGTTCAATATAGGAGTCACGTGATAACATCTAGCAACTGAATTTCAATCTACACAATAAAACACTGATTGTATCAAATATGGAACTAATGCAGAGCTGGGAAATTAAGGATGATTACTCTCCCTCCTCCTTGCATATTCATGCCCATCTGACAAGAATGCAATGCTGTTGCTTATGGTAAATGTGTTGACTGTGCAGAGGAAGAGAAAGAAGTCTTTTCCTCCAAGGATTCACTGATCAGATGAATTACAAGCATGGATGGCAGCTGTCATATACACAGCCAAATGCTCTTTGATAAAAGGAATGGCAGTGGAGACCTTCAAATGCATTATGCATGTACAAACTAGCATCACCTCTATGAAGGATGAACATGGATACACAGACAATTGTCTTCAAAACAGGCATTGAAGCATGACCTGTTGTGTTAACCTGCAAAACCACCTCTCTCTCTCTTTTTTAAAAATGCAATATCTGATTCTTCCTTTACAAATCTTACATTTCAAAGATAAACAAAGACAGCAAGGATCAAGAAATGGTTAACTTTTATCTCAATAGTTACTGACGATAATTCTGGAAGATTATTTCAGGGATATCTGTTACTAAAACCATCTGAATCATTTTTGGCAGTGAGAAAAATTTCAAGCAAGTTCCTGATGGTGAATAGTGAATAATAGATCATATAATAACCAGAGCACCCAATTTTTGAATGTGTGGGAAATGGGTTCCTGGTATACTTTCAGTTATACATGTGCAAAATGGAAATTGTTTAATTCATGCTACGTCCTTTCAAATGATTCTGGGAAACATACCCAAAAACTAGGAAGGTGGTAAGAAAGAGCAAAATATTATTTGTACTAAAAGAATTTCTAACTCTGCATTCAGTAGATTAGAAAGCTTATCTTTGTTCCGTAAATCATTTATTGCAAAATATGCCTTTTCACCTTCATGTATATATCTAAAATGTTGTCAGACCTATAGCCTTATGAAAATTTTCATGAGATACTGACCAAAGTGTTTCTTGTTCAAACATGCAAGTCATTTCAAGATGGTATCGATAACTAGTAGTGCAAATACGTTATTTAGTTGTTAATCAGTAACACCACTGAACCTCACATCTAATAATTAAAAATATAGAATCAGATTTTTAAAAATTGTAAATTATTTTGATGGTATAACTGTTTAAAAGCACCTTGGTTTAAAATTAAATCTGAATTTATTTCTTTAAAATATTTTTATGCTGCCTTTACATCCCACTTAGAGCCCAATTAAAAACCACTAAAATAAGCTTTCAATAAGACATATTATAAAATCCATTAAAACACATAAATAATTAAAATGTGTAAACACTGAATAACTCTATGTTGGTCTAAAGACTGTAATAAACAATAAACAAACAAATACATAAACAGAAAGGTGGGTCAGTGAGGGGATGCCAACCAAAACAGGTAGGTCTTCCACTGCTGGTGAAGGAAAATGATTGAGGAAGACAGACAAATCTCCCTGGAGGGGAAATTCCATAACTGAGAAAGCCCCTTTTCAGGTTCTAGCACATCTAGCCTCAGATGGTGAAGGAACCCAAACCACCACTGAAGATGACTGCAGAGACTGGGTAGTTTCATGTGGGAGTAGGCAGTCCTTAAGGCATGTTGGTCTCAAGCTACATAGGGATTTAAATGTTAACACCAGCAGCTTGAATTTGGTCCAGAAGTAGGGATGTGCATTTGGATATATTGGACCATTTTTATTCAAGGTATGAGCTTTTGTGTGCATGCATGCTTCCTCGGATACAATGAAGCTTTGTTGGTCAAAGGTGCCACTGGACGCAAACTTTGTTCCTCTGCTTGAGATCAATGTGACTACCCAGTTGATAAATCCAGTCACAGATCTACCACGGTGTGTGTACTTTGGGCTTCATTCTGAAATACCTCATTTGGGTGTTGTAAAGATACTACCTTGAACTTTTCAGAGCAAGGATAGGATGCTGGTAGGTAGTTAATTTACAAGCTGTCAGTGTTCAAGCATTCATGAAAGTCATAATTTGGACACCCTTGATTAAGGATTGGTTATGGTTATTTAGCAAAAGCACTATAAAACTGGATACATATATTAATGAATATCTCACAATATCCAGTGACCTGTGTTTTTGAAAAAGTTCTCCAGTATATACTAATTCATATCTTCTGGGGATGACTTCTGACACTAAAACAGGTTTGAGTAAATCAGCAACACGAATAAATATTTTGTGTCTAGAGAGAAAGCAGGGATACAGAAGTATCAGTAAATATCAGCAAGGAGATTGAGGGCAGTGCGTCATCATGCTCAAGCAGGGGCAGATTAAGGCTCACTGGTGCCCTAAACACTGATCAATCTTGGTGCCCTCCTCCTTTCCACACTGACCCAGTCCATTTTAGTTGTTCACCTGTCTGACCATATATACAATGCAGGTTGCAGCAATACAAAAATGTATTCATATGATAATACAATATACTGTACAAACTAAGCCAAGATTTGGGTACATAATGTTCTACAAATGCAATACAACATCTATTTTAATATTTCACAAGTTAAATGTATCAAAGTTCCAATATTCATGACCTGAAAGGCATTTTTCTAAATCTTTTCACCCTTTTCCCAACTTTGTGGTGCCCCCTTTGGCCCTGGTGCCCTAAGCATGTGCTTAGTCTGCTTAATGGTTAATCTGCCACTGTGCTCAAGGTTAGAGAGCATTCAGAAGGCAAACTGCAGCATGTCCTCTCAAACTCATTTGAGAATGTAATTGCAGTTTAATTGTTTCTGTACAAGCAATTTAATTTTTAGATAGGTTATTATTTTATGGCTTACAAAGCAGCTAAACAATGAGAAAAGCCCACTGATTTACAGTTCTGTTCTGACCTCAGAAGTTAAACACAATGCTTCCCCCCCCTCTACAGGTAGCTAATTTTTCATTTGTTCTTCCTTCCCACACTATTGTTGCTATTTGATTATCAAGTAGAAGCAAAGATTCTCTTTGCCAGAGAGAATAAACATTGTCTTCTCTGTACAGGGAACCACTGAATTGGCAGCTGCCCATGGAAATGTATGTTTCTCCCAGATAAGTACTTACATTTTGCTAGTCCTTAATTTCTGTGAAGAAAATTTGCCTCATAGGCCTTCAAATGTAAATTTGCTAGTCAGCTTGGGAGATTTGAGGAAAAAAGTTCTCTCCTTTTGTTTGAATAAAGGTGTTCTGTTTCGATAAAGGGTTGAGAGGATAAGGTGGAGCAATGAATGAAACAGATTTGTTTCTCCACCAGTTAAGGGAGTGAACCTTATGTCCACTTCATGCCAACAAAAAAAATTGATCTGGATACAGCTTCCAAGAGAGATCACACGGATTGATAGCTGTCACCAAAAATTGTAAAATCTGTTTTCACAAATGACCACAGAAACAGCTTTTTGCATTTTTAATGTCTGAAATTCAAATGTACACTAGTTAGAATGTATATTCAATTTAAAACAGAGTTTGTTTTCATTTCTGTCATGCATTAACAGAATTAAGATCAGATGCCAGGCTAAAAAGAATTCTAAACAAGGACTGAAAAATCTTTTCCTCCACCAGCAAGCAAGGCTGTGTCACAACTCTGGTCCCCATGGTGCTCTTGGGGGCATTTGGATGTGCCACTTAAGGAAAATGTTGGATCTGTGCTCACCACACTCCCTACCATTCCAAAGGCAAGAGAACACAGGCAGCTCAGGCTGCCAAAATAGTGCTCATAATGCTGTGCCTTAGGTTAGCTCCTGACATTGGTACTACGTCAGGAGACCAGCAACAACCGTGAAAACTTGGATGGTAGGGAAGGATAAATTCCTACAATGCCACTCATGAGGCTGCCTTATATTGATTGTCCCATATAAGTCAGTAGACTCTTCAGGATCCCAGACTTTCACATCAACCACTATCTGGTTGTATTAATTGGAGATACCAGGGACTGAACCAGGAACCTTCTGCATGCAAATACAAAACAGGTGCTCTGCCATTGTGCCACAGTCCCTAACTCATCTGTTCAGCAATGAAGACAAAGCTTTCTGTACATCCCAGAAGAATTCTCACCTGTGTTACTACTTCAGATCTTCAAGATCGTAATGAAGAAAGCTTATAACGAAGAAAGTCATGGTAAATCTCAAACAAGTCCACATTTAAGTTTGGTCCTTTGCTTCTGATACATTTGTCAGGATGTGTTAAAGCTGTGTGTGTGTAAGTACCATCAAGTTGCTTCCAACTTATAGAGATCTTATGAATGAGTGACCTCCAAAAGGTCCTATTCTTAACAGTCTCACTCAGGACTTGCAAACTGAAGGCCATGGCTTCCTTGACTGAATCTATCCATCTCATGTTAGGTCTTCTTTTCCTGCTCTTTTCAACTTTTCCTAGCATTATTGTCTTTTCCAGTGACTCTTGTCTTCTCATAATGTGACCGAAGTATGATAGCCTATGCTTGTTCATTTTAGCTTCTAGTGAGAGTTCAGGCTTCCTTTGATCCAGAATACATTTATTTGTCTTTTTGGCAGTCCACAGTATTCCTGTCGGCTTTTTTTTATTGTCCAGCTTTTACATCCATACATAGTAATGGGAATAATATAGTATGAATTATCTTGATCTTGGTCACTAGTGATACATCCTTACATTTAAGCATCTTTTCTACTTCTTTCATGGCTATTCTTCCCAGTCTCAGTCTCTTTCTGACTTCTTGGTTGCAGCCTCCATTTTGGTTGATGATGAAACCAAGGACTAGAAAATCTTCAACAATATCAATATCTTCATTGTCAACCTTAAAGTTGTGTAATTCCTCAGTAGTCATTGCTTTGGTATTCTTGAGTTTCAGCTGTAATCCTGTTTTCACACTTTCTTCTTTAACCTTCATCAGTAGTCATTTCAAGTCTTCACTGTTTTCTGCCAGTAATGTAGTGTCATCTGCCTATCTCAAATTGTTAATGTTCTTTCCACTAATTTTCACTCCACCTTCATCTAAATCGAATCCAGTTTTCCTTAGGATATGTTCTGCGTATAGGTTGAACAGATAAAAGGATAAAATACATTTTTGTTTGACACCTTTGCCAATTGGAAATCATTGTGTTTCTCCATATTCTGTACTACAGAGTAGCCTCTCGCTCATAGTGTAGGTTGTGCATCAAAACAATCAGATGTGGCACACCCTTTTCTTTTAAAACAAACCATAGCTTTTCATGATCCACAGTCAAAAGCATTGCTGTGATCCAGGGCCGGCCCCAGGTGTCTGGGCGCCCTAGGCAGGACAGCCTGGGGCGCCCACCCCACTGGGGATGCCAACCTCCCGGTGGGGCCTGGAGATGGCCCAGCGCCATTTTCCTGGGTGCCTCGCAGCTGCGAGGTGCCCAGGAAAGCCAGGGAAGGGGCAGAGTTAGAACCCTCACCCCTTCCCTCCCAGCGCTGGTTTTTCTGGGCGTCTCGCAACTGCAAGGTGCCCAGGAGAGCCGGGGAAGGGGCAGGGTTAGAACGCCTGCCCCTTCCCTCCCAGCAGCGGTGCCAGCTTTTCTGGATGCCTCGCAGCTGTGAGGCGTCCAGGAAAGCCAGGGCTGCCGGTGCTGGGCAGGAAGGGGGCTTTTCACGGGGGGGGCGGGTGGCATTTTGGCGCCCCTGCAGGGCTGGTGCCCTAGGCGAATGCCTAGCTCGCCTAGTGGGCGAGCTGGTCCTGCTGTGATCGATGAGACACAAGCTGATTTCCTTCTGAAATTTTCTTGTGTGTTCAAGTAACCAATGTAAATTTGCAATATGATCTTCAGTGCCTTTTCCTTTTCTCAACCCAGCTGAAAAATCTGGCATTTCTTGTTCCATATATGGCAGCAGCCTTTGTTGTAAAATTTTGAGCGTCATTTTACTCGCATGAGAAATTAATGGGATGGATCACTAGTTGCTTGGGTTAGTGATTAGAGAGTTGGACTGGCACTTGAGAGAGCTAGGTTCAGATCCTCAGTCAACCATGAAATATACTACATGACTTTGGGCCAGTCATCTTCTCTAGGCCTAACCCACATCACAAAACTGTTCTGAGGACAAGACAGGGAAGGGGAGGAACTGTGCATGCTGCACTGACATCCTTCAAAAGTGGAACAAAAATGTAATAAATATTACAAAAATGTAATGAATAAATTAAAGAGGGGGGGTGTGCCTCCACATCACTTTCTATGAGTGACCTTCATGTGGAATGCAAAATGTTCTGGTGCTTCAGCAGCCAGGACCTGGTACCTCTCCTAAGAATGCCAACCTCCAGTTGGCACCTGAAGTTCCTTGAGAATTCAAACTGATTTACAAAAAGGCAGCTTCATAGTACTTGCAGAAGTGGCGGAATTTAAAAAAGAAGTGGAAAATACAAGTAGTCAAGTTAAAGCTTTGGCGACTAAATCAACGGAAATAGAGCAAAAGACACAAGATTTGGAAAAAAAAATTGAAGTGAATGGTCAGAGTAATCGAAACCTTGAGGCAGTTGTGGAATATAAAGCAATGTCAAACCAGTTGAGATTGAGAGGCATTGAGGAAAAAATGGGTGAAGATATACGTGAAGTGATGGAAATGTTGACCGAATACATGGGAGAAGACAAAGGGGAGCTGGATTACAATTTTGATCTTATATATAGAGTGAATTCTGCTTATGCTCAAAGGAAAAATTTATCGAGAGATGTCATTGTTCAATTTGTGACAAAGAAAATGAAAGAGGACGTATTTAAGAAGCAGTTTTCTCAACCATTGGAAATTGATGGTAAAAAGATAATGATAATGAAAGAACTCCCAAGATCTATCTTGTTGGACAGAAAGAAATATAAGAAATATAAGAAGCTGGTGGATAAGTTGAAACAATTGAACATCAGATTCAGATGGGAAATACCACAAGGGCTGTCCTTCACGTACAACTCAAAAAGACATGCGATAAAATCACCGGGGGATTTGTACAGGTTGTACAGCCGAAAATATTGAAGAATTTGGAGATATATAAAAAGCCTCAATGATGGATTACAAATTAGTATCATGGAATGTAAATGGATTTAATTCACCTAATAAGAGAAAAAGGCAGCTTCAGAAGGCAAACTCTATGGTATACTATAGATTCTAAGATAAGTCCTTCCTCAGTTTCCCTTTTTACACGCATCCCCCCAAATCTCCGGAATTTTTCAGACAACCCTAGTCTTAACATAGCTTTTCTGTAGCTGGAGTACCAAATGGTAATTATTTTAAGTTTAATAGTTTTGTTTGTTTGTTTTGGGGTTTTTTTTGTATTTTAAATGTGTGTGTGTACGTGCAGTAAGTATGTGTGCACCTGGAAGCCACGGTGACCTCTGGTGACTGACCTGGAGGATATTCAGAGAGGTGGCTGAATAAAGCCTGCCCCCACCTCCCGCCTCTGGTATTTCAAGGAGGTCTCCCATCCAAGTACTTGCCAGAGTTGACCCTGCTTAACTTCTGAGATCTGAAACAATCAGGCTTGCCTGGGCTATACAGGTCAGGGCAAGTTTAATAATTTTTAATAGGATTCAATGATAGATAGATGTTGTTTCACTTGATATAATTCTACTGTTGTGAATATCAACCAAACAAATGTCCAACTCATTGGCATATTAATAAAATCTGCCTATTCTTGGTACTAGCTGAAGAGAACATATGACTCTAGACATGTTTATTTTTCCACTCAACCATGAAGCACACTGGAACCATTCATTGTCTCAGCCTAACCTACCTCATGAGATTGTTCTGAGAAGAACTGAACTTCTTGGTGGAAGAGGAGATTATAAATCAAATTATATTTTTGTGCTGCTCTGTTGTTTTTGTAGCATATTTAAGATGTAAGTTATAAATACAGTAAAATGTTGCTTACTGGTGATAAAAACCATGTGTGTGTTTGTGTGTTAAGTGCTATCAAGTTTCTTCTGACATGGCGATCCTATGAATTAATGGCCTCTGAAATGACCTATCTTTAACAGCCTTGCTCAGGTCATGGAAATGATGGCAGTGACTTCCTTTGTTGAGTCAATATATCTCAGTTGGGCCTTCCTCTCTTCCTGCTGCCTTCAGCTTTTCCTGTTCAGGTGTAATCCTGCTTCTAGCACTTTCTGCTTTAACCTACATTGGTAGTCTTTTCAAGTATTCACTATTTTCTGCCAGTAATGTGGTGTCATCTGCTTATCTCAAGCTGTTAATGACAAAAAACCTACAGTCATTTAAATCATTTTTTTCTTTAAAGGATTTTTGAGAGATTTATATCCTACTCTTTTTTGCTCTTACAAAGCATCCAAGGTGGTTTGCAGACATATAATTTATAAACACAGTACAGTATTCCTAATTTAAAAGTATACAGTTGATTGAACAATTGATCTAGGTTCTGGCAGAAAGTTAGAGCATGTATTTATTCAGAAGAGAAAGTAAAATTTTGCAGCATATTTGTCTCAAACATGGAGAGAAAGCTACTGGTCTTCTCTGTATAATTTGTGGTTGCTGTGTGGAGGCAATATAGAAGTTATGAAGAAGAAGAAGAAGAAGAGAAGAGATTGGATTTATACCCCGCCCTTCACTGCCCAAAGGCGTCTCAGAGCGGCTTACAAACTCCTTTTCCTTCCTCTCCCCACAACAGTCACCCTGTGAGGTGGGTGAAGCTGAGAGAACTTCTGACAGCAACTGCTCTTTTTCAAGAACAGCTGTGCCAGAGCTTGTGACTGACCCAAGGTCACATCAGCAGGTGCAAGTGGAAGAGTGGGGAATCAAACCTGGTTCTTCCAGATTAGAGTCCGTGCACTTAACCACTACACCAAACTGTAGGTTAAATGCATAGGAGATGGAAGGCCTACACTACACCAAACTAGGGTTGCCAAGTTGAAATTAACTTATGGCGGTGGAGTCCCGTGCTGTCCCCGGAGCATGTGTGCGTGCACGCAGTATGTATGCTGGCGCTATGACGCCACCCGGAAGGGACATCATTGTGTCGGGACATTGGGGCGGGGCCACTAGGATTCGAGGGATAACCATAGAGTTTTCCCTCAAATCATAGAGCGTTCCACCCCCAATGTGGCCAGCATGATGATGTCACCTCCAGGTGACATCATCACACTGGGGATGTTTGCTGGAAGGTGGTGGAATTCCCCCTGGGGCCTGATTTGCTGGCGGCAGGTAACGGGCCTCTCAGGCGGGACTTGGCAGCCCCCAGGGGGACTTGGCAAGCCTACACCAAACTGAAGGTAAATGCATAGGAGATGGAAGGCAAGTCATGCAAAATTTTGTGGTGAGAGCTGTACATATACAGACATGGATGTTGTCAGTCTTGGGAAGGAGTTCAAATTAATGTACTCCCTCCATCAAGATAAGGGAGGGATTGGCCTTTGGTTGTAGTACATACTGAAAATTAAAGCAAGATCATGCAGAAAAAATGGGTAGTTGGGCAGAGAAATTAAGTTAGAAGAGCAACTGAAAGTCCCAAAGTCAAGTGCTATGGATGCAGACCAGCATAGAATTAAAGGAGGCAGAACTGAAACAGAGAAAAAGTGATTTAGAAAAAGACAACCTGCTGGTCTGGACAGAGTAGGCAGGTGAGTAGGAAAGGCTGATGCAAGAAGAGTCCAAGGAGAAAAAGGGTGCAGCTGGTAGAACCAGATTAACCTGTTGCTCATAAAAGAACTTGCTCAAGCAATTCAAATGTGAAAAAACCTTTGTAACACCCTATTTTTTCTTGCTTTATTTATATAAAATACACCTACACAACATATGACAGAATGTAAAAGCAGGAAGGGTAAGGTTACATTGTATTCTTATAAATTGTTTGTAATATTTTATTCTCTTCCCTCCTTCCCTGTCCCTCCTCCTCCCTGCTCTCTCACATACTACACATTGCTGAATGCTGTGCTCCCTCAGCTGTATGCTTCATTCATCTACTTTGCAATAGCCTCTCCTTCATCACTTTCAGCAGCAAGAGTGTGTGTGGTGGACATATAATAGGAAAACCTAGTTGGAGTTCAATAGTTTATCAACAGTTCAAAATATATTTCAGTAGCTGTGTGAAATGGCTGGATGTGCACTGCATGGTATCTTAATGCAGTTATATACATGCACAGCAGAGATAAGATGAACCTCTAAGGGCTACTGATGGAGGGAAAGGGATGACCCCTGAGCAAATGACAACTGCAGCAACTAACGCTAATAAAGACTAAATAAGACAAAAATCAGGGCACAATAGTGATTCTCCAGGGCCAAAGACCTGGAAATAGGCGAAGTGAGAATTTAGAGTGCATGATTGTGGCAATACAAATGGTTTTGCTTCCTTAGTCGATCAATTGGTCTAATTTATTACAGCAAGAGCCAGTAAAACAGTATGGGTGATTTCCCACTAAAGCTGCCGCGGGGTTGCGCCGCTGTTTGCCCCGAGATTTTTAGTCAATTTCACACCCGAAGCCGCGGGGCTGCATTTTGACCCGCGGCTTCGCCCGATTCCCCCGCAGTTTCGTAATCCTCAAAAAACAGGATTACGAAACTGCGGGGAAATCGGGCGAGCCGCGGGTCAAAATGCAGCCCCGCGGCTTCGGGTGTGAAATTGACTAAAAATCTCGGGGCAAACGGCGGTGGAACCCCGCGGCAGCTTTAGTGGGAAATCACCCTATAATTCTGATACAAGAAGGATTAAAACAGTAATAACATGGGAATAGTATAAAAACATTAACAAGAGAAAATTAATAAAATTAGTAAAATAAAATAATATTAATAAGAGAATTATACAGTTTTTTCAGCTAAAATAAGTTTACGTTTCCTAATAGCTAAGCAACAAAATTTTGCCACAGCATAAGTCACTGAGCGCTGAACATCTTCTAAGAGGAATTTACGAAGGACTTCTGGCCTAAAGTCATGATAAGACTGCAGAGGGCTAAATCTAGACAGAAGGGGTAGTATAAGGCTGTGGTCACACAGCAAGGTAATTGCGCTTTGTTCCCGCTTTGTTTAAATCAGGAACATTTTTCTTCGCATTGGGCTGACTAGATGCAGCTGGCCCCTCTCTTCCAGCACCCACTCACCTGCTGCGGCGCCGTCCCTCCAGGTGATCCTGCCGGCCACGGGGAGGCTTGGGCGGCTGCTGCTCCTGCCGCCACTGTGTGGGGCCCCCCGCTGCTGCTGCTGCCATTGCCCCACGAAAAAAGGCTCCACCGTCTCCACCATCCTCCTTGCCGGCCCCGTCCAGGCTGCCGGAGCCCCCGCCTCTCATTCCTGTCTCCAGGGCCATCTTTGTGCAGTGTTTTTTTTTTAAACTTCTGGTTTGAGCGCTTGACTAAACATGCACTTAATAAATCCATTATTAAATGTTAAATGGATTTATTAAGCGCATGTTTGCTCAAGTGCTCAAACCGGAAGCTTTTTTTTAAAAAAAAAAATGCACAAAGAGCGGTCAGATGGCCCTATTTGCAATCATTGTGAAAGATGGGCTGTCCAGATGGGCGAAGCTGTGCATTCAAACCGCAAGTGCCAGGAAAACACCTGATTTTCCAGGGGTCAGGAAAACCCGGCAGCATTGCGGGAGTGAGCCTGCTTTGGGGCAGGAGGCAGATTGGCGCATGTGAACATGAAACTGACATGCGCGAGGGAACAGTAGTGAACCCCGATCAAAAAGTCAGTGTGACCGCACCCTGAGATGGTCTCGTTCCTCCTGATAGAATCTGCAGAACAGGAGGACATGAGTAACTGATTTCACCATAATACGTTCATGCATTGGAACTCGAGTGAATTTACTTTGCAGTACAGCGGAGGGGAGTGCCTCAAAATGGGGTCTGGAAAAGGCCCATCTATAGGGTTCATAGGTAATGTTAACTAAATAAGGGGCAGCAGTAAAATTAGGCCAAGATTTTATATTTCTGAAGTTCTTGGGTAGCAAAGCTTCTTCATTTTGTAATTCAATATCATGAAGCCTCTGTGCGACAGCTGTTCTTGCCTTGCATAGGCTTCCATAGAAGAGATCTTCTGGGAATAGGCCAATCTGATTTAACTTATTAAGAATTCGAGTGGGACAGGCAGGGTAAGGGTCCGAGGCTAAAAGGTAAGGTATTAAACCCTTCGGGTTGTAATTAATTTTTAGCCAGAGTGTTATAACCTGCTCCCAGACCTTTGCTTCAACTCTGAGTAGCCCAGCCTCTTGCCTAAGTGTTACATTAGAAGTGCTTCTAGGAATGCCAAACAGAGATCTAAGAAATTTGGACTGAACCCTTTCAAGGGTCTTTAGGTTGGCAGAAAGTCCAATTTGTGAGCCATACAGGAGTTGAGCCAATGGTTTTGCCTGAAATGTTTTTAAGGCCATGGGGAGAAAACCTGCACCTTTCCTTCTAAATAATCTAAGAATGGCATTTGCACTTCTCTCTGCCAAATTATCTGATGAGGATAGATGTGCTGCAAATTTGGAATTATACGAAAAGTAATGCCTAAGTATTGAAAGTTCTTAACAATCTATGGCATTTCCTTTAATATTCCAGTTAAACTTCCTGAATGAGTTACCAAAATGGACAATTTTAGTTCTAGCAAAATTAATAGTTAATAATTTGGTGTCACATTGCTCTTTAAATTTTATCAGGGCTCGCTTCAGGCCAATCCTTGTCTGGGATAAAAGAACAACATCGTCTGCATACATTAAGATTGGAACCTTTCTGCTACCTGAGAATGAGGGAGCATGAGTATCAATTGAATGAAGGCATGTGATTAAAGAGTTAACATGGATGTTAAATAAGAAGGGAGCCAAAAGACAACCTTGTCTGACTCCTTTTTGCATTGGAATTCTTTTCAATAGTTTCCCATCTTGTGTGAGTCTTATTTGGATGTTATTATTTTCATGCAGTTTAATTAATAGAAGCAGTAGCCTTCTATTGATACCCATGTCAGCCAATTTGGCCCAAAGCCTTCCCATAGAAACAGAATCAAAGGCCGCCTTGAGGTCCACAAAAGCCGTGTACAAGGTATTCTTCTGATTTTTCACATATTTAAAAATAAAATAATCTAGGACCAAGCAATAGTAGCACACCCAGGTGTGAAACCAGCTTGTTCAATTTCAAGTAAGTTGCTGTGGTCTAGTCATTCACACAGCTTCTGACATAGGTGTTTAGTATATAACTTACAAATCACATTCAGAAGACTAATTGATCTGTAGTTTGATGGGTCATAGGGGCTACCCTTTTTAAATAAAAGGACTATTATAGTCATGCCCCGGCCAGTTTGGTGTAGCAGTTAGGTGCATGGACTCTAATCTGGGAGAACCAGGTTTGATTCCCCACTCCTCCACTTGCACCTGGCTGGATGGCCTTGGGCAAGCTGTAGTTCTTGAAAAAGAGCAGTTTCTGTCAAGAGCTCTCTCATCCCCACCTACCTCACAGGGTGTCTTGTTGTGGGGAGGGGAAGGGAAGGGAGTTTGTAAGTCGCTCTAAGACACCTTTGGGTAGTGAAGGGCAGGGTATAAATTCAATCTCCTCTTCTTCTCTTCTTCTTCTTTAGGAATTTGAGTTGAGGCATCTATATAGGAGAAAAGATTTGCTAAGATCTATGTGCAATTTTAGAAGCTCAACAACTATAAAGTCACCTCCTGGGGCTTTTCCAGATTTCAATTTTGATATTAACAGGGTAGTTTCAGATACAGAGACTGGAGGCCATCTAAAAGAGTGATCTTTTAGTGCAGTGATCTAAAAGAATATCAGGAGGAGCAAGATACTGCTGATCCCTAAATAAGCTGTTATAATGCTCTTTCCATGCTTCTGTAGAGATAGGATTGGGAGCATTAGAAGTCTTGATTTGTGAATTGGAGATGATTTTCCAGAAGCTGACATTATGGCTGATTTCCCACTACAGCTGCCTCGGGGTTGCGCCACTGTTTGCCCCGATACTATTTGTCAATTTCACACCCGAAGCCGCGGGGCTGCATTTTGACCCGCGGCTTCGCCCGATTTCCCCCACAGTTTTGTAATCCTCAAAAAACAGGATCAGTGGCCTCACTAAGGGATTGCCATAAAAAGGAATCAGCAGCTCTTTTTTTGGCTTTTAACAGCTCCTTATATTCCTTTTTTAATGTTGTAATTCTAGTTTAGCAGTTGGATTTGGATTTTGTTGAAAGGCCCTAAAGTACTCTCTGAGCGTCAATTTTGCTTGGGTGCATTCATGATCAAACCATTTTTTATTGCTGGAGATCCTATCATTGTGTCTAGAGAGAGAAATTTTCATTGATATGAGAGGATCATTTAAGTCTAATCCTCCCTGTCTGTTCTGAAAGCTTAGGCTCAGTCACTTCAGGACAGAGTCGACCCATCAGAAGTCCTAGAGAACCAAAACTTTTGAGGGCTAAGGGTCAATGGTCACTTTCTGTTCTTGTGTCAATCAGAAAATCGATATAATCATTATAGAGATCTTGTGAGATAAGGATGTAATCAATGGTCGAGTGCTTTAAGCCTGACCAATAGGTAAATTAACCAGGATAGTCACCCAATAATAAACCATTCAGAATGACAAAATTTAGCCTAAAAGCCAATTGAAAAAGGCATGTGCCAGCAAAATTGACAACTGGGTATAAAGAGAGGTGCCTGAAGAGTGGCCAGGATTCATCTTCAGAGATAGGGGTCACCTGTACCGCTCTCATCAATCAGGTGTTCATCAGTATGACCTAACCTTGCATTAAAATCACCGGCAATAATTATGGCAGATGAAGGAAACATGCCTGATATGTGACAAACATATCCTTCTAACTCTTCTCAAGCGGTTTAAACCACCTCCTCTCCCCTCCCAGAGCTGGCTTGCTCAGCCTCCCTGAGCAATGGGCAGGGGGCGGGGGACAAGGCCAGGTGACTTGGCCCACTGGGGACTTGAGCAGGGGGAAGAGAAGGAGACCAGGGCCTGCAGTTGCCTGGCTAAGCAAAAGAAGACCCCCCCCAGCCCCTGCTGGCTCAACCGCTGAGGCAGCCAAGCCAGGAAGGGGGGAGGCACTTACAGCCCTCCCCATGGCTTCTGCTGCCCGGCCACCAAAGCGGGCGAGTGGGAGAAGCCACCCACGGGCCCCCTGTCCCTCCTGGCCCGACCACTGAGCCAGGAAGTGACCAGGGAGGCACTTCAAGCCCTCCCTGTGGCTTCTGCTGCTGGGCCGCCAAAGCAGGTGAGCAGGAGAAGCCACCCATGCCCCCCCGCCACCTCCTGGCCCAACTGCCAAGCCAGGAAGTGACCAGGGAGGTGCTTACAGCCCTCCCCGTGGCTACTGCTGCCTGGTCACCAAAGTGGGTGAGCGGGAGAAGCCACCCACGGGCCACTTGCCCTCTCCTGGCCCAACCGCAGTCAGGAAGTGACCAGGGCTTCTGCTGCCCGGCCGTCAAAGCGGGTGAGCGGGAGAAGCCCCCCACAGGTCCCCCATGCCCCCTCCTAGCCTGACCGCTATTGTATAGTGGGTTAGACGCATAATGAAACCACAGACAACGATGTAGTGATCAGCATGGTTCGCTATTATACAACAAGACAAAGTGGCCAACTATATACAAGCTAAGAGTTTGGTGGGTTTGAATTCCCACCGCCATTCCCATTGGTTCCCCCAAAACAGGAGCCAGGAGCCCCAGTCCCATTGTTCACCGGGACTCAAGCTCAGGCTCTTTCGCTGCCGGCCTGAAGTGGTCCATGGACACAACACCCCTCCCCCCATAGTCTGGACCTGCCTAGGGGACATAGTCCTTCAGGTACGTGGGGGCTCTGTGTTCCCTAGTGGACCGATGAGGCGCTAGTGTTGGGGCTTCTCTACCGCCAAATTATGGTTGCGCAGTGGGGTCTGCTGCTTCGCTTTCTCCCTCTGGGGGTGGTTGCTCTGTCGGTTGCTCGCCTGTGGCCTCTGGGGTTAGGATCTGCCTGTCACTGGGGCCCAACTCCCTGAGGTCCCGTTTCCCTTTGGGTTCCCCCTGGGCTTCCCGTGGCCTCCGCTCCGCCTCCCCCTGATCCCCTGTATCTCCTACTGTTGGAAGCAGGGACCGCCTCAGCTGGTCTATGTGGTGACGCAGGACCTGCCCGTCGTCCATCGATATTTCGTAGGAGACGGGCCCAGTGGAGCAGATTACCCTCCCCTCTAGCCATTCTGGGCCTTGTCTGTAGTTCCTTGCGAACACCGGGTCTTCCGGGAAGAAGCCTCATGGTGCCTCCCGGTCCTCTACCAAGTTGCGTGCCGTTGGAGCCCTGTCGGAGTGCAGGCAGTCCAGAAGGAGGGCTGGTCTTCGGCCCATGAGGAGCTCTGCGGGGCAATGGCCACTCACTGGGTTGGGTGTAGTCTGGTTCGCTAACATAAACCAGGCTATGCACGACTCCCAGTCCCCCTCCATCAGGCAACCTAGGGCTTCCTTAGCCATGCGGACCATGTGCTCCGCCTGGCTATTTGTTGTGGGTTGAAAAGGTGCCGACTTGATGTGCCTAATCAAGTTGTCCTGCAGGAACCGCTGGAACTCCTCGGACGTGAACGCTGAGCCGTTGTCCGAGACGATAGTGTCCGGCAAGCCGTGCATGGCAAAGATCTTCCGGAGGGCTCGGATGGTTGCGCTTGTGGAGGTGGTGGAGACAGGACTCACCTCTAGCCACTTGGAGTACACGTCCACCGTTACCAGGAACATCAACCTGTGGAAGGGCCCGGCGAAGTCAATGTGCTGCCAGGACCATGGGGTCCTTGTTGACTCCCAGGTTTGTGTGGGCACACTCGGTGGGCTTGGCCAGACCTCCTGGCAGATCTGGCAATGCTTCACCCAGGCCTCTATTTCACCGTCCATGACCGGCCACCAGACATAGCTCCGTGTGAGAGCTTTCATCCTCACGATGCTGGGGTGAGCCTTGTGCAACACCTTCAGGACCTGGTGCCGGAGTGCGCCAGGGACCACCACCCAATCCCCCCATAGCAGGCAGCCCCTGTGTGCCAATAGCTCCTATCTCCTTGCTGCGAACGCGCTAAACTCTGGGCCCACAGGAGCTGTAGGTCACCCTCTCACCACGCAACCGAGAACCTGGGAGATGATGGGATCCCGGGCTGAGTGGCAGGTGATGTCCAGGGCCTGGAGGGGAGCGTCTGGAAGACATTCCAACTTGAGGATGTGGTGGGCCGGGGCTGTATCCTCCCCCATGTCCAGCAGAGGCAGCCGGCTCAGAATGTCCACGTGGCCCATCACCTTGTCTGGCTGGTGCTGCAGCATGTAATTATAGCCCGCCAGGAAGATGGACCACCGTAAGACCCGAGGGGAGAATACCTGAGGCATCTGCCGAACTGCTGGGAAGAGGCCCAAGAGAGGACGGTGGTCTGTGGCGATGATGAAGGGCCGGTCGTAGACAAAGTTGTGGAACTTCTTCACCCCGGCCACGATCGCCAATCCCTCACGGTCTATGTGGGCGTAGTTCCATTCGGCTGCAGAAAGGGTCCACGAGTAATACGCGACGGGGACCTCCTGCCTGTCCGGGAGATGGTGCGCCAGCACAGCACCAACCCCATAGGGGGATGTGTCACAGGCCAAGACCACCGGCAGGGATTCATCAAAGTGGGACAGGACCGAGTTCGATATCAAAAGAGCCTTGACGTCCCGGAACGCAGCGGCCTGGCGGGGGCCCCAGACCCAGGGCGCCCACTTGTCCAGCAACCGGTGGAGGGGTTTGGCTATCACCACCTTTTGGGGAAGGAAGATGTGGTAAAAGTTCAAGAGTCCGAGAAAAGCCTGGAGTTCAGCCTTGGAGGTCGGGGGTGGAGCCTCCACGATGGCCTTCACCTTATCTCGTGCCGGGTGTAGGCCATCCGCATCCACGATGAAGCCCCAAAGGTCGACCAATGACACCCCGAGCTGGCACTTCTCACGCTTGACTTTGAGGCCTGCGTCCCGGAAGTGGCTGAGGACCATGCGGAGATGGGTGGCGAATTTGTCCGGTGTGGGGGCAGTGATCAGCACATCGTTGAAGAATGGTGTGGTGCCGGGTATCCCTTTGAGGAGAGAGTCCATCAGCTGCTGGAATATCCCGGGTGCCACGCTCACCCCGAATTGCAACTGATTCACTCGGAAACCCCCCTGGTGGGTCACAATCGTCTGGGCCTCTGCGGTCGGCTCGTCGACTGGCAGTTGCTGGTAAGCTTGGGCCAGATCCAACTTGCCAAAGACCTTAGCTCCTGCCAAGGTGGCCAGAATGTGGCTCACCACTGGTACCAGGTAGGAATGGTCCTGCAATGCCTGGTTGATCGTGCATTTATAATCCATGCAGATGCGAGTTGCACAGTGCTGGACCCCCTCAATCGCGATTTTGAGGGGTTCGAACCAGGCTCTTCCCAGGAGACTGATGAGGTCGCCTTCGACCACAAGCAAGTCTAAGTAGCCCTTGGAGCCCCGGTACTGCACCCAGAAACTCCCGACCCCCTTCACTGGCACTCGATTCCTTTGAAAGTCCATGAGCGTCACGGGCGATGGGTGCAAGTGGGGGCCCCCCTTTGGGCATATCAGTCTTAGTGTGTCCTCCGAGATGATGGAGCACGTGGAGCCCGAATCTAGCTCCATTTGTAAGGGGACCCCCTCTACTTTAACCCGGACGTATATCTTAGGGGTAGAGGCCCGACTGGGGAGTTTCAGTACCTGTTCCGAGGCTGACAGGGCGTTGGTCAGAAGGTACAGTTCTTCTGGGGCCTCAAGAGCAGAGTAGCAAGCCTCTTTTCCGGTCTTTGTCCGTGATCTGGTAGAACACGAGGGCTTGCCACAGACCCGAAAACCAGGCTCCCCATCGCTGGGGCTGAGAGGCATCAAACAGCGGCAGCAGCCCGGATCCTGGAGCGACGGCCATTGTGCTAGTCGGCAGCTGAGACACGGCTCTTGGTTCACCCTCGGAAGTGCTCATGTGCAAAGCGCGTGGAGCGGTGGAGTGAGTCTTTGGTAGCGTTGTCCAACAGCCCGGCTTGAGCACTCAACAGGATCCCATCCTCATTGCCATTATTGTATAGTGGGTTAGAGGCATAATGAAACCACAGACAACAATGTAGTGATCAGCATGGTTCGCTATTATACAACAAGACAAAATTACCTGGCCAGGTGGCCAACTATATACAAGCTAAGGGGAACACCCCCTGGTGCCATTGGTGGGTTTGAATTCCCGCAGCCGTTCCCATTGGTTCCTCCAAAGCAGGAGCCAGGAGCCCCAGTCCCATTGTTCACCGGGACTCAAGCTCAGGCTCCTTTGCTGCCTGAAGTGGTCCGCGGACACAACACCCGCTGAGCCAGGAAGCGACCAGGGAGGCACTTCAAGCCCCCTCCCGTGGCTTCTGCTGCCTGGCTGCCAAAGTGGGCAAGCAGGAGAAGCCACCCATGCCCCCCCCCGCCCCCTCCTGGCCTGACTACCGAGGTAGCTGAGCCAGGAAGCGACTGGGGAGGCACATCATGCCCCCTCCATGGCTTCTGCTCCCCGGGCACCAAAGCGGGCATGCCCCCCCATGCCCCCTCCTGGCCTGACCACTGAGCCAGGAAGCAACTGGGGAGGCACTTACAGCCCTCCGCGTGGCTTCTGCTGCCCAGCCGCCAAAGTGGGTGAGTGGGAGAAGCCACCCATGGCCCTCGCCCCCTGCTGGTTCACCCACCAAGGCAGGTGAGCCAGGAAGGGACCAGCGAGGGCGGATGGGCAGGAGGAGCCCCCCAAGCCCCCCCCCACCTGCCTGCCAAGCCAGGCAGCACAGGAAAGGGCCAGGGAGGGCAGACAAGCATGAAAAGCCACCCACAGCCCCCTGCCCCCTCCTGGCCCACCCGCTGGGGAAGCCTCCAAGAGTTCCCCTGTGCAACCCATCCAGCCCTGCCTGCCCAGGCCATGGAGCCAGGAATGGTGGGGAGGGGACCCACCAGCCAATGCTACAGGACCCTGCACTCGCCCAGGCCCCCTTCCTAGAGCTCGTTGCATTTCTTTCCGCAATGGGCCTTTCTCCTAGTTCAGTACATATTTTTGTACTTGACTACCTTACTATTCATGCAGTTTCATTTCAAGCTATAGAACGGTGTAGTCCTTCAGAGTACTGTGACCTGCCAAGGCTTTATTTCAGAAAGGTAATCCCTCTTTTCCATCAGAATAGTTGCACAAAGGTAAGTCATCACATACAATAATATGGATTTGAGAAGGCTGGGGGAAAATCCCACCCAGCGTTACAGCAGTGCCATCAATAGTGGTCTCTCACTATCAATACTAATTTTTTCCAGAAAGCACATATTGTTAGCTGGCCCCCATGTGTGTCTGCGTGTGCCTCTCATCCTCATTCTTTGATCATCCTAAATTATCAGTTCCCTGTCATGCCTGCTCAAAAAAGAGAGATGAATAACTTACATTCTGAAGCTATTACTTCCCATGGAGTTAATTTCTCTTACAGCAAAATTCCATCAGAACTGGATAATGACACAACTCTCATACCTGCCCTTGTAAAATTACTTGAAATAATTGCAGTTGGGATGAAATCAATCAAAAGTATATGTTCCTCCATTCGTATAAACCATGAAGAATCACCCCTCATGGCTACTGTTATTTAGCAGTAGCTTGGTTTTCAAGATTCTGTATTTTATTATGCTCTATCATTTATCCTGGCAAAATCTGAACTTCTAATAATCTTGGTATTTTGATGAAAATAAGTCCTCTGGAGGCTTCATTTCTTTTGCAAAAGCATGATTTTGGTACTAGATTATAATATAATAATATCTCCATCAAGGATGGTAGCAACTAAGTCCTGTCTCAGCTTCAGATGTGTTTGTGTAGAACCAAGTCTATATGTTTGCTAGAATTTTCAGTAAAGTTGAGATTTAAAAAAAAATTAAAGTAAACAGTATGTGTCCCATACTTGTACACTGGATGCCAAACACTTTATGATATGGGAAATTCATGATCAGGACAATTTCTTTACTTTAAAGTAGCTATGGAAGGGGTTGGATTGAACAGCTGGGGCACTGGAGGATGACGGGTTTAATCCATTTTGTCATGTGACTTTCTCAATCTCTTCAGCTGCAGGTTGCCATTCTGAGGAAATACAGCTGCCTGTATTTTTTCTATACAGTATATGAAAGGAACAACTTAGATCAGGAAAATGGTATGAGGAATGGGGGTCAATCCTTCCTTCTCCTGCACTAATGCCATGATCCAGTCCTCCTGTACCACAGTCTTTGAGCTAAACCTTGGAGCATCATCCACATGTGACATGCTTATGTATCTTTTGTTCATAAACACTTTCTATGAGTTCTGTTGGGCTGAAAGAGGTAGGGAATCAGAGGATCAGAAAGAAAAGGAGGAGGTGATGGCAGAACAGCTTGGTGGTGTAGCACCTCATCCTGCAGCAATTGCTTTCAGAAATATCTATGTGTGCCATTATTCTTCCTTGTCTGAGAACCCAAACATATACTTAGTCTACCATGCTTGCCAGTACTGGTCTCAGCCCCACCTACCTCACAGGGTGTCTGTTGTGGGGAGGGGAAGGGAAAGGAGTTTGGAAGCCACTCTGAGACTCCAGGTGAAGGGCAGGGTATAAATCCAAACTCCTCCTCCTCCTCCTCCTCCTCCTCCTCCTCCTCCTCCTCCTCCTCTTCTTCTTCTTCTTCTTCTTCTTCTTCTTCTTCTTCTTCTTCTTCTTCTTCTTCTTCTTCTTCTTCTTCTTCTTCTTCTTCTTCTTCTTCTTCTTAGCAAACAGCAATCTGCTCCTATTTGCCTTGTTCCCTGAACCACTGAAGACTCACTGGACACAACCCGAACTTCTCCATCATAATTATCAGGTCATAGAATTTTTAATCCCAAAACTTCCGTCTGGGCTGCAACAGTCCCTGCAATTGTCAGGGACAATGCCTAGTGCAGGAGGGAGGCTGATGCACAATAATATTGCTAAATGCAGAAGAAAGGCTCTGATGGTAGATAAGGCCAGTGGCAGGAGAACTGGTGGCAGGAATGGCCCTAGGTGCCATAGGCGGTACTGCTCCTCCGATGCTCTAGGAAGCGTCTACTTACCCTTCCCTGCACCAAGGTGTGTCAAGATGCCATTGCCCTCCTTGGTCCCTTGCACAGGGATAAGTCAGCAAGGGAAGAGGAGAATAAAGCCACTGCCCATCTGAGGAGGCAAGATGAGACAGCAAGTTGCAGGGAAGGAGGAAGCCCACCCCTATGGAAGGAGAAAAACAGCAGACTCCCTGTGGCTACCAGTGGGGCCAGGGGCACCTCCTATGGCTGCTGCTTACCATAGAAGAGCCTGATTCTGGAAGTGGATTGGCTGGGGTGGAAGGTGTGACAAAGCTTGGTGGTGTCCCTTCACCACTGGCACTTCACCACTTGGTGGTGTCCCTTCATCTACCGGTGGAACAGCCTGGAAATGAGCTCTCAAATGGGAGTTCCTGCTGCATCTCCAGCCCCAGCCAGGAAACTCAAGACATTCTCCATCTCCTTTTTTTTTTTGAACACTGTAATAACGCTTTTTGTAATAAAGCTCACTCCAGCAACCCTGGGCAAGGGAACCCCCCTGTAATCTCCTACTCTTCTCCTTACTGTCTCCTACACACACACATACACACACCCAGTGAACAACACTCTCTGACCCATAATCAAAGCTCTTTCAACTGGTCAAATTCAGACCTAGCCAGATAAGCTTGATCACACATCTACCAACTCCCTCTTTTTTGTCAATCAGCAGCCAGAAGCAAAAGTCTGATTAGGGGAGGGGCACGGGCAACTAGAATATTGCTTGGACAACTGCACCTCTTTATTAGCTACTACTCTTGAATCCCGGTGGGCCAGGGCAAACTGCTCCCTGGTTTCAATGCCAGGAATTCTGCATATGAAATATACTAATCTAAAAAAATGCCACATTAGTCTGTGGTTCCTTTGTTATTTGTCCTTCTGCAAGGTTGTGCTGTTCTGGGTTCCTTAATTCTCCATTTGACAAGTCCCAGCATTTAGCTGTGAGAGCAAGTTGGCTCTGATTCTGGCCTGCAGAAATATCTGCTGTGATCTTTCCAGGGCCCCACAACTTCTCCCCTATATCTGTGACAGGCTATTTAACTGTTGCACAATTATGTAAAACTGGTTAATGGCTTAGTCTTGGTTCTTTGTTTACTTTTTCAGCATGTGCAAAAATGAATTTTTCTTTGGAAGTCAGTAATGAGCATTTGGAGGCAGCAGGGCTGGGCGGGCGGGGGGGGAGTAAAATCAATTGGTCTCCAGCTGCACCCAACCAGGCTTTAGAAGTGCAAATTGCAGGCTTGGCTAGACACAATAAAATAATCAATTCACATAAACACACACACACCCCTCCAGCTACAAAGGTGACATTTAGCAGGGAACAGAGTTTTTGAGGTTGAAAATCCTAGAGAAATCTTTTTCCTGGAGACTTCAGGAAGTGTTTCTTTAACCTGACTTGCCCTCGGCAAACAGAGAGAAGGAAGAGCTCTTTTGCTGATTCCATTGAGGCTGATGGAGCTCTCACTTGGAGTCTGCTGAAGGGGCCCATTGCCATATGGATGACTGCAGGCTTGAGCAGAGGCTCTAAGGTAATGGAAACTCTTTAGAACTACCATAATTTTTACACTTAAGGATCCTGCCTTAGATTAACATCTCCTAGGGCATGCAGATAGGGAGGCACAGAGGAACTGTGTGTACACTTCCTGTTTGGATCTCTTGCTCAATCAGTTGCTGTACCAGTATCTCCTGGTATGTCCCCCTCAGAGGGCATTGCACTCAGGAGAACATCTGCTGGAAGTGCTTGGCCCAAAGAGAGACCAGCTGTCCTCAACCAGCTCTTCTGTTGTCAGCCTGGGATCTGACTTGGTGGAACTCTCTGCCAAATGACATCAGGGCCCTGTGGGGCTTGTTACAGTTCCACAGGGCCTCTAAGGCAGAGATGTTTCACCAAGCATACGACTGAGGACAGCAATGGTTTGGCCAATTAATTGCTTTTCACTCCCCTCTCCTTGCCAAGGAGGACATCAATGGTTTAGCCAATTAATTGCCTCTCACTCCCCTCTCCTTGCCAAGGGTTTTTTTCAAATTTGTACTGCAACGCCATATAGGTTTTATGCTTTTTGTATACCATCTGTTGTTTTTAGATTTCTGTATTTTATTTGTATACTTATATTACTTGACTGTTTTTATGTTTCTTCATGTAAAATGTTGTACACTGCTCTGAGCCCGCTTTGCAGGGAGAGTGGTATAATAATTAATAATAATAATAATAATAAATTACTGAGAGTATGTATGGGAAAATTTTATTTTTAGTAAATGTTTTATAACTTTTAATGGTAGCTGTGGCTTTCTGTACCACAAAGACCTCCATTGTTTTGTTTGCTTAAATGCCCAGGGAAGTACATTCATCCCACAATTCCTCTTGTGTTTTCAGTTCCTTTTTATGTCTCCTCCCCTTTGCCAGTGACCTTATCATTCCAAAGGCTTCAGGCAGTTCTTTTGTTGTTGTTATGATAACAGATACTCACTTAAAAAAATGGGGTCCATGTTGCTATGAGATGAACATCTCCATATGTATCTCTAGCAGTGTAGCCAGAGAATAATTTATACTCAGCTAATAAACCTCTCAGTTGTTCTCAGATTTTGTGTATATTAATAAACCAAAGTACAAAATGATAAATATTGAAGTAATTATTTCAGTTTGAAGAGACTAATTTCAAATGTAAGTTTCTCTCCTCAGTTTGCTTGGAATTGACCTAAGTAGAGGATATTTATTTATCTGATTTCATAAACCACCTCTTAGGGTTCCCAGACTCAATTTTATCATCCTCATTACAGCTATCCTTGTGTTCCTAAAAATGCTTGAAGTAAATATTGACTTTTATATTATTATGTGCAAATGAACTCTGACAGTATTTCATCTACTAGAATATTGAGGTCCTAAAGGGGTCAGTCCAAAAAATTCATCTCTCCATCTGCTGCCAGTGCTGAAACCCATAGGAAATGAGGGCAATAATTAAAATGTCAAATTGAAATCAATGTGAATTGAAAAAACATCAGCTTTATTTTCTTAATATAATTATCCACATTAATTTTTATGAAGTAATAATTTGCTTGATCCTACATATGAAATTTTATAACTCATGCATTTCAGAAAAGAAATTACAGCAATTTATATTGACCATCTTAAGTGATGTATCTGTAATGATATATAATTACTGTTTTATAGTGCAGTAAAATGATCATCATGAATTTAAATTAGTCAGCCTCTGACAGCCCTGGATAGATCATGTCACTTTGTTCTTCCAAACAATATTTCTTAGAGCCCATTCAGCTGTTTTGTTTCTAAGGGCCCCAAAGCCTTTCTATGGGCAAAATGCTACATGGAAACAGGAAAGCTGAAGTTCTCCTTACCCCCCCATGTGTCACCCAAAGACATGTAAAATATGCACAGCAGAACCGACAAATGCTTGGGATGCACACATGAGCATAATTATACAACAGCATTTGCTACACTCTAATGTGGCTTTATTAAGATAAAACTGGATGAACTTATTGCTAATATTGAGCTCATAGAAACTGAATCTGAAAAGAATCCCATACCCAGAACAGCTTTTAGAAGATTTCAAAAACTATTTGTGCTTATTTGGGACACATTAATGTGTTTGGGACACATTCAGCAGTCCCATGGTCAGACCACCTCACCCTAGGGTCCCACCTGAATGTACCACCCCAACCCTGTTTGGGTGGCGAGTGTATTTTAGCTCGTCCATGGAGCCATATGGACCCAGTGCAGCTCCAGATGGCCCTGCAGGATCCGATGCCCCCTGGCGGCTCTCTAGATGAGGACTGGAATAGCTGGCTCTCCGCAGCCATCAACGAGATCGCTCCATGGCGCCCTCTGCACCCCTGAATGAGGCTAGTTCCTTGGTATACCCAGGAGCTGTGACTGATGAAGCAGGAGCTCAGACGGCTAGAGAGACGGTGGCGCTGAACTCGTAACGAAGCAACAAGAACATCTTATAGGACGTTTATGAAAGCCTATATGATGGCAGTAAAAGCCGCAAAGAAGTTTTTCTATGCAGCAGAGATTGCGTCTGCTAGCTCTCCCCCAGCCTAATTGTTTAGGATGATTTGGTCATTAACAGCTCACCACAGGGCAGACAAAATGCTACGGAATTGGACATTGGCTGTGAAGCTTTTGCGAGCTATTTTGTGGATAAAGTCCTGGTGCTCCGCCGCAATCTCCCCATCACAGTTGAAACAGTGAGTGAGCTTGAAGCCCATTGCACATCTTCAATTTCGATCCTGGATTGCTTCAGCCCTCTCAGCCTGGAGGAAGTTGACAGTTTACTTGCAGCTGTGTGCCCAACCTCATGCAGCCTTGACCCGTGCCCTTCCTGGCTTATTAAATCTGGCTATGAGGGGTTCCAAGGTGCCCTAAGGGAGATTATCAACAAGCCCCTCATTGAGGGGCAGTTCCCTGGGGCACTCAAGGAAGCGATGGTCCGCCCTCTCTTGAAAAAAAACATCCTTAGACCCAGCTGAATTGGCCAATTACAGGCTGGTCTCCAATTTGACCTATTTGGGCAAATTGACTGAGAGGGTGGTGGAGATACAGCTGCAGGGTTTTCTGGAGGATGCTTCTGTGTTAGATTCCTTCCAGTCCAGCTTCCGTCTGGGTCATGGGATGGAGATGGTGCTGGTCACTCTGACTGACGACCTCCAGAGACATCTGGACCGAGGTGGAATGGTGGTATTGCTGTTGTTAGATCTGTTGGCTGCATTTGACACGGTCGACCATCAGCTGTTAGTCCACCGCCTCGCCGACGTGGGAATTCGGGGGCTTGCCTTGCAATGGCTTGCCTCCTTTCTCCAAGGTCGGGGACAAAGGGTGGCACTAGGGGATCAGCAGTCCAAGAGGCACCCACTTTAGTGTGGTGTGCCTCAGGGGGCTGGGCTGTGCTTTCCCCGATGTTATTTAACATTTATATGCGCCCCCTTGCCCAGATTTCCCGGAGGTATGGGCTGGGGTGTCACCAGTACGCTAATGACACCCAGCTCTATCTGATGTTAGGTGGCCAGTCGGATTCTGGACCAGAAGACCTAGACTGTGCATTGCAGGCCGTGGCTGATTGGCTCAGACTGAGTTGGCTGAAGCTGAATCCAGTGAAGATGGAGGTCCTGTGCCTGGGTCAGGGCAGTTCAGGGATGGGGATCCCACTCCCAACCTTCAGCGGGGCCTCATTGATCTCAGTGCCAGAGGTTAGAAGTTTAGGAGTCCTCCTGGATTCCTCCCTTACCATGGAGGCCCAGGTTGCAGCCACTGCCAAATCGGCCTTTTACCATCTCAGGCTGATTAGGCAGTTGGTTCCCCTCCTCGTCCATGCCGACCTGGCTACTATGATCCATGTGATGGTTACCTTGAGACTAGACTACTGTAACACTCTCTACATGGGGCTGCCTTTGTCAAGGATTCGGAGGCTTCAGCTGGTGCAGAACACCACAGCCAGGCTGTTGATGGGTTTCCCTAGATGGGAGCACATCCAGCCTGTGCTAAGGTCGCTGCATGGCTGCCAATAGCATACTGAGTCCACTTTAAGGTGCTGGTTCTTACCTTTAAAGCCCTATATGGCCGGGGTCAAACATACTTATGGGACTGCCTTTCCCCGTATGTACCCCAGAGAGCACTATGATCTGGGTCTCAAAACCATCTGACCCTCCCTGGTCCGAGGGAGGCCAGGCTAGCTGCTACTAGGGCTACTACTTTTCAGTGGCGTCCCCAACCTGGTGGAACAAGCTCCCGGAGGAGATCAGGGCCCTGTGGGACCTTTCTCAGTTCTGCAGGGCCTGCAAGACAGAGCTCTTCCACCAGGCATTTAATTAGGGGTCACTGCTGCTGTAGTGCCTGGCCTATGAGTTGAAGGGCCTATGAGTTGAAGAACGTCTAGAACATCTAGTGCTTACCATCGAACAGTTGACATAGGAATTGACAAGCAGGAGAACATCCAGCTTTTGTGGAAACCTACTGAAGCACCCTTCTTAATTGAATTTAATTGCTGCCAGCATTTTGCATTTTGTATCGTAATTTTAATTGCTGTTTTTTTTAACTGTGTATGTTTTACTTGTATTTTATGCAACTTGGAAGCCGCCCTGAGCCTGCTTTGCAGGGAGGGTGGGGTACAAATTTAACAATAAATAAATAAATAAATTAAGGCACCAGATTAACTAATTACTGAATAAAGGCACTAGCAGTACTTAAAAATAAAATGCAGATGAGTAGTGGTGGTCCAGCTGCCTTTCTGGCAATCCTGACTGAAATCGCAGAACAGGGATAACCCCAAAGGACTGAATCAGCATTGGAATCTCTGGTGCCTATGTTGGTCTAGGGGAAATCCAGGTTGATCCCATGAAAAAAAAATACATACTTTTGTATGCTACTTTAAAGGGTTAGAGATTACTGTTTAGGCAAATATTCTTTACAGGGTTTAGCAAGCCACACACATTTTGGATCTGGATGTGACAGTTTCAGATTCAAGCCCCCTAGGCAGCTCTGAAGCTCATTGGATGCCATGGCCAATTCACTGGCTCTCAGCTAAACCCAGGGCTATTTTTGGGTCAGAACGCACCGGAACGGCAATCCAGCTGCCTTCGAAGCCCGCCCCGCCCTTCCTTGCCCTCACCAAAAGTGGCAATCCCACTGAAAGCAACATGTGCGGTCATACATATCCCATTAACACTTCCTCCTGCTTGGGGTTGGGCCACTTCCTCCTGCTTGCGCAGCACCTGTGCATCCCAGCCTAGTGCCTCCTGCCTGGCCCAGAGGGTCAGGGAGGGGAGGTGAGGCAGGGCAAGGAGCAGGGCTGGCCCCTGCACTCCCTCTTTCCTCCGCCTGTCCAGCTGCTGGAAATGAAGGTAAGCAGGCAGGAGGGAAGAGGTGAAGAGGAGGAAGGGAAGGGGAGGTGGATCACGGGAAATAAAACAGTGGCTGACCCGTTGCAACCACTGACAGCAGCCACTTAAGGTGTAGCGAAACGGAGAAGTTCAACTGACGTAGTCTTCTCCTCACACTCTCATCTTCTAGCCAATTTTCTTCTCCGCCTTTCTTCTCCCACCCCCTTTCCAAAGAAAGAGTCTGAGAGTTGGGACAGACTGTTATTCTGCTGCAAGAAGCGCTTCTTCTCCCCCCCACCTCCTTGCTACAGGCTTTGTGTTTCCCGCCCTTCCTCTTCCCCAAGCAAATTGACAAGAGGACTGGGTAGCCCCACAAAGTGCTTTGTGCTTCCCCTGCAGAGCCCCGAGCGCTCCTTAGAGGGACCGAGAGGCTTAGTGGTCAAGCTTTTCATTTTGTCTTCTTTGTAGCTCAGGTTAGCTGGGAGGGGACAAATAATCCAGATGTTCTCCTCACCCAGGAATCTGATTCCACAGCTCACTCTCTGTCTGTCTCTCTCTAATGATCAGTCATAAGCAGTTGCTCACCAGAAAGCCCCTTCCTGCCCTTACTTGACCCGAGCAATCTTCTGTGTGACAAATGGAATGTGTGACTGTCGCCCGACCCAGCTGGGAACAGGCTCCAACATGCAACCGAGACTTCATCATAAAGTTAGTCTGTATTGTTTTAGTTTGCTCGGGCTCCCGCCTCCCTTTTGCAGCTGGCTCTTTGTATCTGCAGTTGAAATGTGCCTTTGTTCCCCAGGACAAGAGGCTTGAGCTGAGCTTGCATGGCACCCCCTTGCCTGTTCTGTCAAAGGCATGGCCTTTGTGTCGGGGGACTTGGAGCCGAATCCTATAAGAGCCCAGTGACCTTCTTTGGTGAGGCTAAACCTCTGTGGTAGAATTGCACCCAACAACCACAGACCTGATTTGATGGTGCCCTCCTGCCTTGTTTGCTTGTTTCTTTTGGGGTCCAGTTTATGGTAAGGCGGCAGATCTCCAGATGAAAATAAATCTTTTTTAGGCTACAGTTATCTCAATAAAATGAGGGAGGGAGTGGCTGCAATGAGTGCATAACAGTGCACCCCTAAAGAGAGTTTACACCTCTCTAAGCACATTGACTGTCACTGATTTAGAAGGGCGTAACCTTGTTTAGGATTGCATTGCATATGACACCAAGTCATTTCAGAAAGGTTCAGGCAGCAGCCCTGGTCCATAGAAAACCCCTCAAAACAAAAGTCGGATCTTCTATTATGTTCCTCCAAAGTAATAACAAGGCATTGTACAAGCATCTGAGTTTTCCCCAACTCTTCATCATGCTAGGTGGTGGTGGGGAAATGGGGCTATCTCATGCCATGATCACAAGGCCTGATGAAGACGGCTTAACCACTCAAAAGTCTGCACGCTGTTTTGTATTGTGATTATTTCAAATAAAAGGTATTGTATAGTGTTCACTTTTGGAAAGTTGATTCAGGAAGAAGGATTAGAAGGTAATGAAGAGAAATACTGTAGGCTTGCAGTTTGGGACCAGGGCCCAGTTAGAACAGGCATTTATCTTTCTGTATCCCCAACTTCCCTGGCAGACTTCCTCCTGAGTCCCTGCTAGACCCCTGCCCCTCAAGAGCTTCACTCTGCATCTGTCTCAGGTTCTAAGTTATCTCAGTTTTTGGACAAGTGGATGCCTCTTATTTCTTATTTGGAGGGAATGAAATGTCATAAAAGTGGGGAAATCCCTATCAAATATAGGGAATTGAAAACAAATCAGCCAGTATTATAATGCACCTGTATAAATCAATGGTGCAACATCATTTGGAGTACTGTGTACAGTTCTGGTCACCACACCTCAAAAAGTATATTATAGTATTGGAAAAAGTGCAGGAAAGGGCAACTAGAATGATAAAACACTTTCCCTATGAAGAAAGATTAAAACACTTGGGGCTGTTTAGCTTGGAGAAACAATGGCTGAGGGGTGACATGATTGAGGTTTACAAGATTATGCATGGGATAGAGCAGGTTTTTTTTAATTTGTTAAAATAAACAATAAAATTACATTCTAACATAAAATAGTACAATTGTTCAAAGCAACACAGCATAGAACTAAACTAACAAATTATAAAACATTATATATATAAAATCTAAATCTCTTGAACCATACTGCTACTTAAATCATTTACTTCACAGCTATTTTAGTATCCTAATCAAGGCAGTTTCATCAACTCATAGTATTTATGATTCTCAAATGAAGACTTACTAATAGGATTGTTATCCAATTTTCCCAACACTGTGTTCCATTTACTATGAAAAATTTGGTATGCCTTATATGTATTTTTGACATTAATAGTCGTAGAAATCTTATCCATAACATCATAATCCCAAACCTTGGAGTACCATAAGTTTATAGAAGGGGGAAGAGGGTTTTTCCAAAACTGTGCTATCGACGTCCTAGCGGCAGTTAATAAAGTAGTTAACAAATCCTCTTTAGCCTTAGTAATATTGTCGTTAGGCCACCAGTTTAATAGAATACATCCTAGATTAAAGGGAAGCAGCTGATCTGTCAAATCTTTTATATGTGCAATAATTTTCTTCCAAAAGAACTGGATTACCTTGCAGTCCCACCAATTATGTTTGAAAGTACCTAGTTCTCCACATTTCCAACATAGAGGAGAACTAGCTGTGTTCAAGTGGTGAAGTTGAACTGGAGTTATATACCACCTTGACAAAAGTTTATAGTTTTGCTGAATAATGTTTATAGAATTTGTAGCATATACTGCTGAGGACCAAATCTCTTGCCATTGTGACTTTGTCAGGTTAGTGGCTAAATCACGGTGCCATGCTTTGACATAAGTTGGAACCTTAACTGTCTAAATTCAATAAAGCTGAATATACTTTAGAAATTGTTCCTTTAAGCTGTAAATTAGGCATTCGCAACATTCTTTCAAAATCTGTAAGTGGTCTCGATAAACCTTGTTTTATTTCTGGTGTACCTAATAAGTTCTGCACTTGTAAATACTCAAACCAGGGGATAAGATGTGATGTTTTCTTTTCTAATTGGGCTTTAGTCAGAATATCCGCTTTCTTAGTTACATCGCATATTCTATAAATGCAGGCCTTTCTCCATATTTTATAGGTAGAAGGTACTTCCGCTGATTTGAACCAAGGTTGGCCTAAAAAGGAAGACACTGGAGAGGTTTTTGGAGCCAATTTTGGTTTTTTAATATCCCAAATAGAAAGTAGAGCCTTCACAAAAGGATTTTCATAGCTTTGCTTAGGGCGTTCTTTTTTACTTAACCATATCAGTTCCACATAGTTCAATGGCAAAAAGTACTCATATTCCATGTCTTTCCAATCTATTTTAGAAGACCTAGCCTGAATTCTTGGAAGGTTGGAAAGGACTGCTGCTTCATAATAAAGTGACAAATCTGGAAAAGCTAGTCCCCCTTCTTGTTTAGGTTTCCTAATCATATCAAATGAAGTTCTATGCCTTTTATATGCCCAATTAAATTTATTTAAGATACTCTGCCATTTCTTCAAGTCTTGACGTGGGATATATATAGGTAACACTCTAAATAAATATAAAAACTTTGGGAAAATAAAGGATTTCACCACATGTTGTCTTTCTAACCAGGACAACCTTTCCACATTCCATTTTTTCAAAAGGTTCTCTATGGATTTGGCTCCATCTATATAATTACAACGAAAAGCTCCTTTATATTAAGTGGAATTTTAATCCCCAAATAAGACCAATTTGATATGACCCATTGGTACATAAAATTAGTTTTAAGAGCCACGTCCGGGTCCATGTTTAGAGGATACAGTAAAGATTTTGCATTGTTAGTGGTCAGACCAGAATAAGTCTCAAACTCTTTTAGTACTGATTCCAATTCTGCAATTGATCTCAGGGGATCTGAAAGACATAGGACCATATCATCCACAAAAAGTCCAATCTTACATTCTGTCTGGTTAATTGTTATACCTTTAATATTTTCCCTTTGTCTGATTCTATTTGCCAAAGGTTCTATTGTTAATGCGAACAATAGAGGCAACAGTGGACACCCTTGCCTTGTTCCTCTTGTCAGAAAAAAATCTTGAGAGTACATTTCATTGATGTTTAGTTGAGCTTGTGGCGCCTTATATAGCGACTGGATTAAAGTCTGAAACTTATTACCAAATCCCATAGTCTTAAGAACTGTTTTCAAAAAAAGGGGTTCCACTCTATCAAAGGCTTTTTCTATGTCCAAAGCCAATATACAGTTATTCTTTAAATAGTTGTTACTAAAAAATATCAAATTTAACGTTTTTCGGATATTATCTGTTGTGGTTCTATTAGAAATAAAACCCGTTTGATCCTGATGAACATAGTCTCCTATGATTTGATTTAAATGTTGAGACAAAAGAGTGGAAAAGATTTTATAATCGTTGTTTGAGAGGGAAATTGGTCTATACGATTTAGTATTGGTAGGATCTTTGTCCGTCTTAGGAATGACAATAATATTCGCTTGGGCCCAGGACGGCGGCATTTTGCCTGTTGTCAGTATTTGATTACAAAGCTCAGCTAAGTGAGGGGCCAGAGTATTTGCAAAAGTCTTGTAAAATTCCCCAGGTATCCCGTCTCTACCAGGAGCCTTATTTGGTGGTGGCTACAAGCATGGACAGTTTCAAGAGGGAATTTGATAAACATATGGGGCAGAAGTCCATCAGTGGCTATTAGCCAGAAGGTATAGATAGAAACTCTCAGGCTGGGGCAAGTGGTGCTCTGTAGTCTTGGTGCTTCTAGTGGGCAACAGTAGGAGGCCTTCTAGTTTCCTGGCCCCACTGCTGGACCTCCTGATGGCACCTGGTATTTTTGGCCACTGTGTGACAGAGTGTTGGACTAGATGGGCCATTTGCTCCCTTGAGGCCAAGGTGGCAGACCTGGAGAAGCAGAGACAGTCAGTTAGGTGCATGGAGAAGACTCTCAGGGACTTGTTAGATATGTCCCACTCTGGATCTGGCAGCCCCGCTGCTGCCAGGGAGCATGAGGGTCAAGGGGAAACAGGGCACCATGCTGAGGATAAGGGGAATGTGCCCTCAGAAGAGCTAGTAGATAGTGCTGGGGAGGAGCCAGTGGTCATGGTGCATGTCAGCACCAACAATGTGGGGAAATGCAGTCATGAGGTCCTGGAGGAGAAATTTATTATTAATAAGGGTTGGAATACTTTCCCTATGAAGAAAGGTTAAAATGATTGGGGCTCTTTAGCTTGGAGAAACGACGGCTGAAGGGTGACATGATAGAGATTTATAAGATTATGCATGGGATAGAGCAGGTTGAGAAAGAAGTACTTTTCTCCCTTTCTCACAATACAAGAACTTGCTGAGCAGTCGGGTTAGAACAGATAAAAGGAAGTACTTCTTCACCCAAAGAGTGATTAACATATGGAATTCCCCTACCTTCTTATTATAAGAGACTGAAGTTGGGACCTAGCTTCAGTGCTGCATCTTACCTTGGACTCATAAAAAATCCTAATCATAGATGGGCATTCACTAGAGCACGTCTTGATGCGCTACCCTCAGCAGTCCTTTATGGTAGATATACCCGGACTCCCATGCATCAGAGGATTTGTTTTTGTTTGTTAGATCAGGTGGAGTCAGTTTCTCATATATTACTCCATTGCCCTATATATGAAGAAGAGAGGCAGCATCTGTTGATACCCCTTCTCTCACATTTTAAACCTTTGGCAAATTATCTCACATATGCCGAGGAATGCCTGATGAAGTTTTTACTGGCTGATAATTATGAACCTGTCTCACGCAATGTTGCTAAATATTGCTATCTGGTAATAAAAAAGTGCAGATTGTACTGTAACTCGAGCCACTAATTATGAAAATGACCGATCTGGTATTTTAGAAAATACGGCTGAAGGGTCTTTTGTTGTAAGATTCTGTGTTGTATTATTTTAGTTTATTTTGCTGGTCTTATGACTGTTTTAATAAATTTGTTGTTGTTGTTGTTGTTGAACATATGGAATTCACTGCCACAGGAGGTGGTGGCAGCTACAAGCATGAACAGTTTCAAGAAGGAATTAGATAAACATATGGAGCAGAAGTCCATCAGTGGCTATTAGCCATAAGGTATAGACAGGATCTCTCAGTCTGGGGCAGGTGATGCACTCTATTCTTGGTGCTGGGGGGTGCAGCAGTGGGAGGGCTCCTAGTGTCCTGGCCCCACTGCTGGACCTCCTGGTGGCACTTGGTATTCTTGGCCACTGTACAGAGTGTTGGACTAGATGGGCCATTGGTCTGATTCAACATTGGCTTCTCTTATGTTCTTATGGCTTCCAGGGAGGTTCCAGTGGAGGCAAGGGTTAAGCAGGACCCATTGGAGGACCAGCATGGCTTGGGAGGCCAGACTGCTTGTTGTGTCCTGGGATCAGAAGGCAGAGCTGGCGAAATACAGCCAAGCTTCGCTCTCTGAGAACAATAGGGACTAGGTTCCTGAGCTCGCCAGTAGAGAACCAATGGCAGCATTGGCGGGCGATTCAAACCCGCCAATAGGAATATGGGGCCGTCCCCCCCAACTGTATATAGTTGGCCTCCGGCCGTTACTGCTTGTTCTTGTCTTGTGTGAAGTACGAATAAACGCGTCTTCTCTTATGTCGTCGTCCGAGTCATGAGGCCCGAAACCCAGTACTTTACAGTGGCGATGAAGGTGGGATTTCAACGCCTTCCGTGACTCCATGAGCGACGAAAAGGACACCGCCGAGCATCGCATCGCTGACCCCGAGAGCAGCACCGCACCGCTCGCTCCGGCGCACGCCTTCCCAGACAGAGCCATGGCCGCCTCTCATGTAACACTCGAGCGCTTCGATCCGTCGCAGCCAGAAACCTGGGACGCATGGGTCGACCAGCTCATCAGTTATTTGGAGCTCAACGAGATCCGCCACCCAGACAAGAAACGATCGCTCCTGCTGAACGCGTGCGGCACCCAAACCGTCCGCCTCGCCAAGAGCCTCTTGGTGCCCCACACGGCCTTGGAAAGCTCGTTTGGGGAGATCCTGGACGTCCTCAATGCGTACTTCAGCCCCCGGCCGACCTTCCTGGCCAAGAGGATGGAGTTCCAGAGGCGAGTCCAGGCCCAAGGGGAACCCGTTGCCACCTTCCTGGCCGCGCTGAGGGCGCTCGCGGTGGACTGCGGGTTCCCGAAGGTGGAAGACAACTTGCTGACGCAGTTCGTGTGGGGCCTGGTGGACTCCAAGCTGCGGCGCAAGTTGATTGGCTACCGGAGGCTCTCCCTGGACGAGGCCATCGACGCCGCAACAGCCCACGAGGCCGCTGAAGGGGAACGCCCGGCCGCGGCCGCCCATATGGTCGGGAGGAGTCCCAGCCCCGGGAACTCAGATACCGAAGAGGTCTTCGCCCTCAGACCCCAACACTGCCGGCCGGCGCCGTTCCAGCAGGCCAACAGGGAGCCAGCCAAGCATTCCGGCAACCGGACCGTCTGTGCCAGCTGCGGGGAAGGCCACGGAAGGAAATCCTGCACGTTCCGGGATGCTGTCTGTCACGGGTGCGGGAAGCAGGGACACCTCGCACGAGTCTGCCAGTCCAAGGGCCCCCGGAATTCGAGATCGTCGGTCCCACTGCACCGCGCACCGTCCACCGCCTACGAGACGACGGAAGAGGTCGCCGAGCTGTACCATCTCACCGATCAACCGCTACAGGTACTTCGCCTCCCCAACCCCAATCTCTCCTCCGCCCCGAAAATCCAAGTAACCATGCAGATTGAGGGGTCCCCCTGTTGCATGGAAGTGGACTCGGGGTCGGCGGCGTCCATCATTTCCCTGGACACTTTAAAAAGTCTTTGCCCATCAGGGGGACCCCCGCTACGCCCATCGCCACTAAGCTTAGTGGACTTTCAAAGGAACCCTGTCCCCATCCGGGGAGTCGGCACTTTCCGAGTGCAATACCGGGACTTTGAGGGGAACTTGGACTTGGTGGTGGTGGAGGGAAATCTCGTGAGTCTCCTGGGGTGGGCGTGGTTTGAGGCCCTAGGCATCACGATTTGGGGAGTGAATAAGTGCGGGATGCGTGACTGGGGGGCGGTGTGCAAGGAATTCCCCGAGGTCTTTGACGGGAAACTGGGGTGTTATAAAGGGCCCCCGGTGTCGCTTCACTTAGACCCCACAGTGACGCCCATCCGACGGCGCTTCCGCACCGTGCCCCTGGCCCTCCGCCCTAAAATAGAGGCCGAACTGGACCGGTTAGTGGCCCAGGGAGTCCTAGAGCCCGTCCCGAACGCTCGATGGGAGACCCCGATTGTGACACCCGTTAAGCCAAATGGGGAAATCCGCATCTGCGCGGATTATAAGTGCACCATTAACCAGGCACTTCAGGCGCACGCATACCCCGTACCCGTGGTCAGCCACGTCTTAGCCACACTGGCGGGGGCGCGCATATTTGGAAAGCTGGATCTCGCGCAGGCGTACCAGCAACTCCCGGTGGATGAGGCCACTGCCGAAGCGCAAACCATAGTGACCCACCGGGGGGCCTTCAGGGTGAAGCGGCTGCAGTTCGGGGTCAGTGTGGCCCCAGGGATCTTCCAAAATCTCATGGACGATTTGTTAAAAGGGATCCCTGGAGTGACGCCGTTCTTCGACGATGTCCTCATCGCCGCGACCACCCCTGAAAGCTTCGCCGCCCGCCTCCGAACTGTCCTGGGACGCTTCCAAGCCGCGGGGCTGAAAGTGAAGCGGGAAAAGTGCCTCCTCGGGGTGCCGGAGGTGGAGTTCTTGGGGTACCGGGTTGACGCAACAGGCCTGCATCCGGCGAGGGACAAGGTGAAGGCCATCGTGGAGGCCCCCGCCCCGAAGTCCAAGGCAGAGCTCCAGGCGTTCTTAGGCCTCCTGAACTTTTACCACGCCTTTCTCCCACACAAAGCCGCCGTGGCCGAACCCCTGCACAGGATGCTGGATAAGGCGACACCTTGGGCATGGGGAGCGAGGGAGGAGGCGGCATTTCGGGGGTTAAAGTACTTTTGATTTCTAACGCTGTACTCGCCCACTTTGATTAAAAGCTCCCGGTAATCCTTGCATGCGACGCATCGCCATATGGGGTCGGGGCGGTCTTGGCCCACAAGCTACCAGATGGCAGGGAAGTCCCAGTGGCTTACTACTCCCACACGCTGTCCCCCGCGGAGCGGAACTATGCGCAAATCGACCGGGAGGGCTTGGCACTGGTGGCGGGGGTTAAAAAGTTTCACAACTTTGTGTACGGGCGGCCTTTCACGCTTGTAACCGATCATAAGCCACTCCTGGGACTGTTCGCGGTGGACAAACAAACGCCACAGGTACTGTCGCCCCGGGTGTTGCGCTGGTCCTTGTTTTTAGCGGGCTACCAGTACCGGTTGGAGCATCGGCCGGGCAAGGCGCTGGGTCATGCCGACGCCTTGAGCCGCCTGCCGCTGCCGCAAACAGGGGAAGATCCGGCCCCAGCTCCCGCAGTATTGTTAATGGAGGAGCTGCCCAACCCCCCCTTCAGGCTGCAGACGTGGCCGCCTGCACGTCCCGAGATCCCATTCTCTCCCGGGTCCTAAACTGGGTGGTGAGGGGATGGCCAGCGGAACAGACAGGGCCAGAGTTCACGGCATACAAAGCCAGGAGGGAAGAGCTATCCGCCTTGAAGGGGTGCTTACTATGGGGGGACAGGGTGGTCATTCCGGAGCCCATGAGACAAGGGGTTCTAGAAACGCTGCACGAGGCCCACCCGGGCATTGTACGAATGAAAGATCTGGCAAGGAGCTACATGTGGTGGCCCGGGATGGACGCAGAAATTGAAACCTGGGTCCGAGGGTGCACACGGTGTCAGGAAGTCCGCCCCAATCCCCGAGAGCGCCAACCCAAAGCTGGGAGTCTACCCACAAGCCGTGGTCACGCCTACACATAGATTTTGCCGGGCCGTTTCAGGGGCTCCAGTTCATGGTGACGGTAGCCTCCTACTCGAAATGGGTGGAAATAAGCCCAGTGTCTACCACCTCTGCCAAAGCGGCAATAAGGGCCCTGCGGAAAATATTCGCTACGCATGGGTTGCCAGACACACTTGTGTCGGACAATGGGGCAGCGTTCACATCTGCTGAGTTTCAAGCGTTCCTCGCAAGGAACCTAATCAGGCACATACGATCAGCGCCCTTCCACCCGGCAACAAATGGACAGGCGGAGAGAACGGTACGCACCGCCAAAGAAGCCCTGAGCCGCATAACGGAGGGGGATTGGGAGTTCCGGCTGACCCGCTTCCTCCTAACACACCGCACCACCCCAAACCCCATCTCCGGGCATTGCCCCGCAGAACTATTGATGGGCCGCCGCCCCACGACTTTGTTGGACAGGCTCCACCCGGACTGAGCCCCAGAGGGAAAGCTGGTCGAAACCCGGGAGGCGCCCCGAAACTTCCTCCCGGGGGAACCTGTCTACTTCCGGAATTACGGGGCGGGGCCTCAGTGGTTGGCCGGGCGCATCCTAAAACCCACCGGGCCAGTGTCATACGAGGTCCTAGCAGATGGGGACAGGGTCCTCCGTAAACACGTGGACCAGCTCCGGAGGCGGCAAGACCCCGACACAGGAATCCAGGCCCCGTTACCGGGAAACGCCGTGGCCGCCCCAGCATCCGATCGGCTGCAGGCACCGCCAGCGGAGCCAGCGCCTGAAAGACCACGGAGTCCAGAGGGGGTCCCAGAGACAGCGGAACCGCCGCCGCCGCTGCCGCCGCCGTTACAGCCGCCACCGTCACCACCACAGCTACTACCGGAGATCCAAGCTCCTTGTGCGGGAGGACCACCCGATGGGGGCCCCGCCAGTCCGGTACCGGCCCCCGACGATCACTAAGGGAACGGAGGTCACCGGCATACTTAAAAGACTACGTCACCTGATAGGAGACGAACTATGGGGGAGGGGTGTTGTGTCCTGGGATCAGAAGGCAGAGCTGGCAAAATACAGCCAAGCTTCGCTCTCTGAGAACAATAGGGACTAGGTTCCTGAGCTCCCCAGTAGAGAACCAATGGCAGCATTCGCGGGCGATTCAAACCCGCCAATAGGAATATGGGGCCGTCCCCCCCCTAACTGTATATAGTTGGCCTCCGGCCGTTACTGCTTGTTCTTGTCTTGTGTGAAGTACGAATAAACGCGTCTTCTCTTATGTCGTCGTCCGAGTCATGAGGCCCGAAACCCAGTACTTTACACTGCTGTTCTGCCCACGGACTTGGGAGGAATGAAACTACTTCTAGATGTGGCAGCCCAGCCTTAATTACATATAGGTAAAAAGGTTCCACTGGAGCCATCTTCACATTATGGGAAGTGAGCATACAGCCTGCATCTATGTGCACACTGGATTGTAAGAAGGAGCCAATGCATATTTTTGTGTGCTTGTCCTGGTCTTTAGGATAGGACCCTGGTTTCTATTACAAAATGATAGGTACTGTGCACCCTTCAGGGTAAGGTTTTAAAATGAATGAATAAATAAATAAAATACAAACAAACAAAAATAAATTATACAGGTTTCTAAAGTGATACCACACTGTAAATTGGCAATATCACAATTTTAAAGACGAACTCACTGGTTGGCTATGGTGGTTCTTAGTAGTTATTGAAGAGCTAGATAATTTAAATACCTAGAAGCATTTCAAAATGCCTTATTGAGGCGGTCCCTTAACTTTTAAAACAATGGATGCCTTCCTGTTCAAGTCTGCTTGCAATCGTTGGATACTTCTTTAAGACCGCCAAGGCACTGAGAGAATTGATCCAGATCTCCTAGTGTTGTTTCCACTGTTCAACAATCCAGGGGATCTGGGGTTTGATCAAAGATGCTCTCTTCTGACACAGACTTTAGCCAGTGACAATTCTAGGTCTCAGTTTCCTATCTTTCAGGGTGCAGGGTTGCCAGAAGAGCCAAAGGGAAAACTCTTGTCTGTTTAATAGAGACTTAATGCGTGGAAATGCACAGCTGTAGTTTTTCATGGCATGGAGGCAAAAAACATCACTGGATAATTAACATCCTTTAAAGGGAGTGGGCTTCCTTTGCTACCCAGGAATTTCACTAAGGTATTTCAATTGATCAGTGCAAACATAAGCCCTATGAACATAGGGCAGTGCCTTGCAAATCACAGTGACTGTGCAAATGCAAACATTGCTGTGTAAATGTAGTGGAATTACTAAAGCATTCTATGAAGGTCTTGGGAAAAGGGAGCTTTAGAGGACCAGAGGCAAGCAATGCTCCCTCTAAGCTGTGGAGTCTTGTGAGCAAAAATTCTACTTTGTGTGCTACTGGCATTAAAGCTGTGAACAAACCATTTGGCTACTGCATAAGCTAGTTTGCTCTGGAGCCATCCTTCCTGAGCAAAGACAAAATCGTGTGAGCTGGAGGCTAAAAATCTGTGAGCTAGCTCATCCTAACTCAGCTTAGAGGGAACACTGGAGGCAACCCATTTCCCTGGCAGTGAAAAGGGTCAATTTTTGTGACCTGGGGTGTTGCTGTACTTCAGATTAGGATGACGGTTACCGCTTTAGGCATGTAGATGGAACTCTGCTGACCAGGCACCAGTTTGTGGCAGTTAGCATTCAGGCTTTGGGCAAGTTGGGCCTTTCCCGGGGTGAAGTTTGGAACTCACTCTTCTCAGTTCAGCGCCACTTCCACTGCAGCTGCTCTGGCCTACGCGTTCCCTTGCCATGTGGTAGTGTCAATGGGACCTTTGTCCAGTCACTGCACTCCTTTTTGGGGGGTGGCGCTGTGGATCAGTGAACTGTGGCAGGCTTTTGCCTAGCATTCGAAGAATGGAATTGCAAAGTTTTAAGTTATTAATGAGCTTTTCCCTTCAGGTGTTGCTAGCTGTGGGGCGAGATGAAGAATCAACATCTGTAGCCACAGCATGGTCTTTTGGGCCATCCCCTGAGCCAAGAGGACTCCCTGGCTGAGAAAGCCCTTGTGTTACAAGCTGAGACAGACCTTGCAAAGATAAAAGCAAGATGGCCCAGAGTGTGGATAGTCTGGCCGGCAAGACCCTTGTGGGACAAACTGAGGCTGACCTTGCGATGATAGGAGCAAGGTGGCCTGGAGTGCAGATGGTCTGGTTGGCTATTCTGCTTCACCATGAAGGACAAGGCCCTTGTGTTAAAGTGGAGGCTGGCCTTGTGATAACAGCAAGGTGGCATGGAGTGCAGATAGTCTGGTGGCTATTCTTCCTCACCATGAAGGTCAAGGCCCTGGTGTTACAAGTGGACCGGTTGCCTCACCATGCAGCCTCACCCTGATGGGCAAGGTGGCCCAAAGTGCAGATGATCTGGTGGCTATTCTGCCTCACTATGAAGGACAAGACCCTGGTGTTACAAGTGGACCAGTTGCCTGGGGTGCAGTCTCAACATGATGGGCAAGGTGGCCCAGAGTGCTGATGGTCTGGTTGGCTATTCTGCGTTGTCATGAAGGGCAAGGCCCTGGTCTTACAAGTGGAGGCTGACCTTGTGATGATAAGAGTAAGGTGGCATGGAATGCGGATAGTCTGGTGGCTATTCTGCCCTGCCAGGTTGGTGCAATTTTGGAGATCCTGCTAGGCATAAAGTCAGCTGGTTGCCTGGGGTGCAGCTGGTGTTGTCTGTGATTTGGCTGTGTGTAGCCTAGGGGTTCCCAGGTGCCTGGGCTGCATGAGATGAAACGCCAATCGGCAGCTTAGAAATGCCATGGAAGGTGGCTTGGGCCTCTTCTTGTTGCACCCTGATATACGGGTCAAGTTAATGGACCTGTATAGGGGGGATGGGGTGCACCTCTCTAACAAGGGCAATGCTATATTTCTGGCTGATTTGAGGTGAGGGGTGCTGTTGGCGCTGGATCACTTAGTGGAGGAGAAGGCCTAAGCAGAGGCTTGGCCTTTGCTATGGTGGGGTAGTGCGATCAGGAAGTTGAAAACGGTGAGCACTTGGGCATTGTTATAAAGGAATTAAAGGGTCCTCCAAGAATGGCTTTTGGGCCTTTGCAGCTCAAGGCTGGGAAGGGGTGATCTTCCTTAGAACAATCTGGCCCAGCACAAAGAAGTTGCTATTTCATTAACCAATGCCTGGTTCATTTTTTCCTTTTTTTAAAACTCAATCAAGAAGGACACTCAAGTCATTAAGTAATGCTCCATCCTGTTTCAGGAGCTATCTTGACTCACCCAGACTTTTGTGTCAATGCAGATCTGGCTAACTTCAACTTAATTAAAGTATGTTAATCATGTTAGCTCATCCAGGCTCTTTGTGCCCATGCAGATTTGGCTCACGGTAGCCTAATCAGGGTGTTTCCCCCATTTTTTCCCAGCAAAGTTTGACAGCAGTTACCTTCAAATTGCCCAGTTAAATTCAAACCATATCTTGAACTTATCATGTTCTTGGGAAAGTGGGCTCCCATGTCTAGCTATGGGACCCTTCTCCATAAAAAGAACATCCCAGGTCACTGAAAAGTGTACCAGGTTTCCCACTTTCTAAACACCCCTGAAACTGTGTTGCAAGCTCCTTTTTGCTTTCTCGCTCTGCTCCTTGGACCTCTCCAGACCTCAAGCCCAGGATTTCAGGTTGTTAAGATGCTGAACTGCAGGATGGAAGGTTGGTAGTTCAGCAGTTTGAGACCTGAGTGCCGCATGACAGAGTGAGCTCCCGTCTCTGGTTCCAGCTCCTGCCAACCTAGCAGTTCGAAAGCAAGAAATTGCAAGTAGATAAATAGTTTCCACTTTGGTAGGAAAGTAACAGCATTCTGTGCACCTTGGCATTTAGTCATGCCGGCGACATGACCGCAGAAACATCTTCAGACAGCGCTGGTTCTTCGGCTTGGAAACGGAGTTGGATTCGACTGGCTTTTGAGCAAGGGAACTGTTACCTTTACCTACCCTCTTGCTGGTGTGTATGTGTGATTGCTTAGGGAATTAGTTGTCAGATGCTCAGTGTAGGTTCTTCACATTTGTATTTTGTATACAATATGATTGCCTGTGTTTACAATCACTGTCTCACTTTCTTCCTAATTTTATTTTGGGTAACAGTTTAATGGTTGGAGGAATGTGGGCAGTTTAATGGTGGAAAGACAATCACTCTCTCACATTCTTTTTCTTCCTCATTTTATTTTGAGGTATCCCCACTGAGATCCACCCTGGTATATACAGACCTACAAGACTGTGCATTATTCCATTCTGGAACCCTTTTTGAAAACCAATTTTTCTAAATAGTAGGGAAAATGTGCATATTGCACTCATCCTGAAAGAAAGGCACAAATCTGCTCCACTTACAGTACAAAATAGGAGAAATAGAGAATGGAAATGAAATACATTAAATCATGTGATTTGGGTATGTGGCCAAATGGCTTTCATGAAAAATCAAATGCATTCTTACCTACAATGTCCATTGTCACATATTGTGTAATATGAGGTAACATGAGATATGTGCTTGGAAGACACTTTGATGCTTTAAAATTACAGTCCATCAGCGAGGACTCTGGACCAATCTATTACCTGAAATACAAAACCAGCAGACATGAGGTTATCTAACTGAAGCAGAGCCTCAGACACGGCACAGGTTGGACCAGCAATTGTAGCTGCTTGAGGCCTGTGGAAAGTTAACATTTAAATGGGGTAAATTGACTGATTTGCTTGAGTTTAGTGGAGTTTCCATACTAAAAACATGCAGCTTATTCACACTAGGACTGATATAGTACTCATTATTCATCACTAGATTACTCAGTTCTTGGGAATGATTTGCACATTACTCTCTTGGTAACACAAATAATCAAACATCTGTCTACCTATATTAGCTCTAGAAGGTGATGCCTCTCTTGGGTTACCAAACAGGTGGTAGCAGGTGGATAAAACTTTAAAAAAACAATCACTGTCCTGTAACCTTGTGCTATATTCTTTCCTAGAATCATTTCCCAATTGCTGTGCCATTTTAGTTCCTTTCCCATTGTCCTGGCAGTGATTACCTGGCTTTCAGTAGACCAATTCTTCTACTTCTCCCAACTTGTGAGAAACAGTCAATTTGGAACAGATCCTTTTGCTCACAGGAAAGCAGGTGCCTCAGGTAATCCTGCATTGATAACTTTGTTGAGTAATGAGGGCATGGAAAGAAAGGAAGATTGGAACCCTACTTTCCAGTGTCACCACTGATCTTCATGGACAGTTTCCATGGACTGTCCCTGTTAGGGTTCTGTGTGAGAACTGTACCAAACAGGTTACTGGCATAAGGCTTATGATTGTCAAATGTGCATGAAAAGTCCCTCCCCAGAATTCTAAATAATTATATTCTAAGTTATGCTGCTTATTTCCAGTGAACTGGAGCACCTCTCCAATCCTGGTTTGCGATCCTGTGTATACACAAGGGAACCACAGCAAGCAAGGAGACATTCTAAAAATGCAGTGCAAACTTATTAAGCAATCCCTACTAAAAGCAGTTATGTCATGTAGACATGCCCATAGGTAGTACATGCAGAATTCACCTGTGACTATGTGTACAGTTTCCCCAAAGTAAAACAGGAGGGAGTTGTTGCAAAATGCTAAGGAAGGAGACAAACTCACCAAAAGAGGGAGAGAGAAATAACAGGATACATCTCAGAGCAGAAAAGTGGGAATAAAATTGGCATGGATACCTTCAGGGGACAGGAAGAAGTAGGTGAAGCTACAGGTCTGGCCTGGAGGGAACATAGGAATTCCAGGAGTAATAGTTCCCACACTGTTGGGGTTGCTGCATGATGGAGTGAGCTCCCGTCTCTGGTTCCAGCTCCTGCCAACCTAGCAGTTTGAAAGCAAGAAATTGCAAGTAGATAAATAGGTACCACTTCGGTGGGAGGGTAACAGTGTTCCATGCACCTCAGCATTAGTCATGCTGGCCATATGACCATGGAAACGTCTTCGGGCAGTCTGGCTCATTGGCTTGGAAACAGAGATGAGCACTGCCCCCTCGAGTCGGATTCTACTAGCTTTCAAGCAAGGGAAACCTTTACTTTTACCTTACTGCTACCTTGCTCCATGTAGTTGTAGGCCATTAGGGACTTTACTACCTGAGTGTAAATCTAAACCATGACAACAGTACTTATGGGGAGGTACAAGAACAAGGAGTATGTGTAGATATGGGGATGTCCTGCTGATGAAGAGGAGAAAGAAATGGAAAAATAAGTTTGAGTACCTTGTTGGAGTTAGGAAACCAACTTGACATGTGCTGTGCCTCTGCTCATACTAAAATCCTAAATATTTAATTAATTATACATTTGCATCTATCACTAAGGTAGGGGAAGAGAGAATGGTTATACAACAAAATATAATATGTAAATCACTGAAGAAAAGCAGTGTTTAACTGCATTAAATGTCTACTGGGATAATTTTAAATTTTTTTTTACCATGGGCTTTAGATTAGTTTGAAAGCAGACAATGTCTCTTCTTAGAAGTCATGCTGCTTTTTGGACCATAGGTGGTATTTGTGTGGTGGCTTTTTACCTTCTGAAGCAGGTCAGCTAATCTGTAGGTCAAATTCTCATGCCAATTTGGGGTTCTGAGTGGGGTGGTGTGGAAGGTTGCTCAGTAGAATGGATATGGGTTGTCTGGCCAGCTGCAGATGACAGCTTCTCTGGTTCAGCATCTAGCTATGATTTTTCTATCAGTGGTTCTCTACAAGGAGGTATTTTCCAAAGAGAAGCTGGCTAAGAAGTGTGTTGGTTGCAGAGCCAGTCAGCTTTGTGCTGTACTCTTAGGTGTGGGGCTTGCCTATGAGTTGGGCCCTATTGTTCAGCTCCTGGAAGAAAGACAGGTAGATGTAGGCTTGGATGACAGCTACCACTCGATGTGCTGGGATAACAGGCACTTTACTATAGCATGGGGTGGACTGACTGAAGAGTCAGCTTTACCTATATTTGAGCAAATTGTATTGGCAAATACATATTAATTTCTTAGTTAAGCAAACAGTATATCATTCTGTATATCTAATAGCCAAATATGGGCCTATCTGCAGATCTGTGGATTGGGCCCATACTGACATGGAGATTTTTCTCCAAACTTGGGGGATTCCTCAGGTTTGCAGAAAAATCTTTTTAAAAAAACAGTTTTATCAGTTTGCATAAAAATCTGAAAACCTTAAAAACTTATATTGGGGGTTTAAATCTCCCCCAAACAAAACTGTTTTCTGCATGTCTGCAGACAAAAAACCTACTTCCTCCTCTGCTGGATGGCTGCCATGGCAGGGACAGGAAGCTGGTGGCAGAGGCATAATTGTTGATGGGTAGGTGGGAGAAGAAATCTCAGTTTGCATGTCAGTGGAGACCAGAACCCGTGTGGAGCTCGCCATCATCAGTGGTGGTACACTGGGTACACAAAGGTGGCTAGGGGTGTCAGAAGCCAAGGGACTAAGCAGTTTTCGAATGAGTTTCCTGCAGGTCCCCACTTGTTCCTGTGACAGGAAAGTGAAACCAAAAACTGGTGTCCTCTATGCTATTTTGAGTAAATTCCGTACCACTTGGGGTAAATAAGACAATCTGAGGTCAGTGTCTGAGAGATGATAAAGATAGCGTCATGTGAGCATTGCTTGGGAGAGAGTTGCATAAGTAGGCTGAAACAAAGAAAAGGTCCTGTCTCTAGTACACAATGACTTAGCAGGAGTTCTCATGAGGATCTCAGCCAATGGGTTGTCTATAGAAATTGCTTGTAGCATTTGATCAGTGATGGCTACTTCTTACATGGCAAGTTGATACTCAATATTATGACGACATACACAGTAGTTTCTGTGATAGTTTGGCAGAAAGAAAATAACAGCCATATCTGTTCATATCTAGTACTTTACAGAATCTGACCAAAATTGAGCAATCCAATGCCATATGTAATTCATAGGGTGCTATGAATGAGGAACAGAACATGTAAGATAGTAATACTAAAAATAATACTTAAAATTTATCTCCATAATTAATATGAGATACAGCTGCATTGCTATGTGGGTGCATGACTGAGTTACATCTTGGAAACCATATGCCCACATTCAGTCACACTTCGGTTCTAGGGGACAAATGTTACAAACATTGCAAATCAATCCAAAGTTATTATTAGTTTAGTACTTGATGCTATAAAATTGGACATTAGAATATGCCTATATCTAGATTGCACTATGAATATACAATGGAAAACAATGAATAAACAATGCAAAACATTGTAATATATATTGATTTTCAGTCTTTATATGTCACATAATCTTCAATATTTGTAGACAGTTTTCTAAAATAAGATAATTCTCCTTCAGGTTTCTGATTGTTCATTGACTGACAAAATAGAATGATTTGTGAAGAGACAGAGTTACTTGAAATCTGTTAAATTAGAGATAAAGTAATTTGATTAAGTAACCTGTTTTAGCAATTTTATATGCACAATGAATAAGATTGTCAATTATGCTTAATGTTTAAAGTATAAAATGTAACGATTTTTAAAAAATCAGAGTCTTGGACTTCTTACTATTTAAAAGTCTTTAACATAAATTACTGTGGGTGCAATTCTGCCATTTCTTTTCAGAATTTCCATTGACTAGCCTGCATTGGTATCAAACTTCAGAACTGAATATTACAGGTCTGAATGATATGTTGAAAAACATATGGATGTAGTTAGACCAAAGTGTTGATCGCAATGGAAGACTTAAACACTGTCTTTTCCATTGATTCTGAAAGTATATAACCTTGGTGGGATCACGCCCAATTTTATTTTATTTCCACTAAAATGTATTATATGTACTAAAACTTTTAAAATATCACATTTTAACATATACTGGCAGAATAAAAGTGATGACAGTATCCATAATTTTAATTGGTCACCTATGCTAACAATGGAGGGAGGAGCTGGAGGCTGGTGACCAAGGACATGTTTTGCATGCAGAAAGTCCCTGACATCTCCAGTTAAAGAATCCAAGGTTGCTGTGGAAACCCTTTCATTGGTTGAGACCCTAGAGAGCTGTTGCCAGTCAAAACAAATATCCCTGAGCTAAATGGACTAATGGTCTCACTCTGCACAAGACAGCTTTTATACAGACAGCCATGAGTGGCATGGGGGAGAGAGAAGAATGCAGCTCAGCATGATTTGGATGCATAGGTTAAGATAAATAAAGCAAGTGGAAGCACTGGTCAGGTTTGGGGCCAGGAGGGATTTGCCCTAGTGTTGTTACCTGAAAGAAGCTGCCTCTTAGCAGCTAGGTAAAGGTAAAGGTTCCCTTGCTCGAAAGCCAGTCGAATCCGACTCTAGGGTTGTGGTGTTCATCTCCGTTTCAAAGCCGAAGAGCCAGCGCTGTCTGAAGACATTTCCGTGGTCATGTGGCCGGCATGACTAAACACCAAGGCGCACAGAATGCTGTTACCTTCCCACCAAAGTGGTACCTATTTATCTACTTGCAATTTCTTGCTTTCGAACTGCTAGGTTGGCAGGAGCTGGAACTAGAGACAGGAGCTCACCCCATCATGCGGCACCCGGGTCTCGAACTGCTGAACTACTGACCTTCCGCAGCCTGCAGTTCAGTGTCTTAACCACTTGAGCCACCGCAGCTCCTCCTTCTTAGCAGCTACCTACACGTAAAAGTAAGAATGATTCATGATGTAGAGCAGCCATAAACATAGCTAGTTAAATTCGTATCCTTATGTCTTGTGTCTTCATTTGGAGGGCTGAGCATAATAATTCCAAACCTCTTTTATTTACAATCTGCATGATTGCAACCTACATAATTAAACCATTTCATTATCAAGTTTTTTAGAAGGCCAGTGTTCAACTTGTCATACTGTGCACATTAGATAGTTCACACAGATACAATAATACCTCACTTAATAAATACAAATAAATTGCAGTTGCTGAAACGTTCTCTCTACAATGTCCTTTTGTTCATTCCCTGGTTTTGGATTAGTAGGTAAAAGAGGCCTAAATTCTAGTTTAAGTCAGCACTAGCTTTCAAAGTTTAGCACCTCATTATGACATCTCTCTTGGACCCATCTGTTTTCTTTTCCACTCCCCATATTCTGAGGAGCCTCAGTGATTCTGCCTTTCACCCCCTCTTCTGCAATACTTGCTTGTTGTTGTTGTTCAGTCGCACAGTCGAGTCCGACTCTTCGCAACCCCATGGACCAGATTACGCCAGGCCCTCCTGTCTTCCGCCGTTGGCTGAAGTTTGCTCCATTTCATGTTCGTTGCATCGATGACACTGTCTAACCATCTCATCCTTTGCCGTCCCCTTCTTCTCTGACCTTCAATCTTTCCCAGCATCAGGGTCCTCTCCAGTGAATGCTCCCTTCTCATTTGGTGGCCAAAGTATTTGAGCTTCAGCTTCAGGATCTGGCCTTCCAGGGAACGATCAGGGTTGATTTCTTTTAGGATTGACTGATTTGATCTCCTTGCAGTCCAAGGGACTCTCAAGAGTCTTCTCCAGCACCATAGTTCAAAAGAATCTATTCTTCGGCGCTCGGCCTTCCTTATAGTCCAACTCTCGCAGCCATACATTACTACGGGGAATACCATTGCTTTGACCATAAGGACTTTTGTTGGCAAGGTGATGTCTCTGCTTTTTATCATGCTGTTTAGGTTTGCCATCACTTTCCTCCCAAGGAGCAGGCGTCTTTTAATTTCATGGCTGCAGTCACCATCTGCAGTGATCTGGGATCCTAGGAACATGAAGTCTGTCACTGCTTCTACGACTTCCCCTTCTATTTGCCAAGGAGTGATGGGGCCAGATGCCATGATCTTAGTTTTTTTGATGTTGAGCTTCAAGCCCACTTTTGTGCTCTCCTCTTTCACCCTGAGCAAGAGGCTCTTTAGGTCCTCTTCACTTTCTGCCATCAGAGTGGTATTGTCTGCATATCTGAGGTTATTGATCTTTTCCCCAGCAATTTTAACTCCAGCTTGTGATTCATCCAGGCCAGCATTTCACATGATGTACTCTGCATATAAATTAAATAAGCAAGGTGACAATATACATCCTTGTCGTACTCCTTTTCCTATGCTAAACCAATCAGTTGTTCCATATCCGGTTCTAACTGTTGCTTCTTGACCCTTATACAGGTTTCTCAGGAGACATGTGAGGTGGTCCGGTACTCCCATCTCTTTAAGAACCTGCCATAATTTATTGTGATCCACACAATCAAAGGCTTTAGCATAGTCAATGAAGCAGAAGTAGATGTTTTTCTGGTACTCTCTTGCTTTCTCCATAATCCAGCAAATGTTGGCAATTTGATCTCTAGTTCCTCTACCTCTTTGAAACCCAGCTTGTACTTCTGGCAGTTCTCTATCCACGTACTGTTGGAGCCTAGCTTGTAGGATTTTGAGCATGACCTTGCTAGCGTGTGAAATGAGTGCAATTGTGCGATAGTTTGAACATTCCTTGACGTTGCCCTTCTTTGGGATTGGAATGTACACTGACCTTTTCCAATCCTGTGGCCACTGTTGTGTTTTCCAAATTTGTTGGCAAATTGAGTGCAGCACTTTAACAGCATCTTCTTTTAAGACTTTGAATAACTCAGCTGGGATACCATCACGTCCACTAGCTTTGTTGTTAGTAATGCTTTCTAAGGCCCATTTAACTTCGCTTTCCAGGATGTCTGGCTCGAGGTCAGTGATTATACCATCGTGGTTGTCAAGGACATTGAGGTCCTTCTTGTATAGTTCTTCTGTGTATTCTTGCCATCTTTTCCTAATCTCTTCTGCTTCTGTTAGGTCCCTACCGTTTTTGTCCTTTATCATGGCCAGCTTTGCATGGAACGTTCCCTTGATTTCTCCAATTTTCTTGAAGAGATCTCTAGTCCTTCCCAATACTTGCTACAAGTGTGCAATCCAATACTACCAATCTGATAAAAAAACCCCAATATTTCTGGTATGGGATTATATTAGCAATTTCCGATTTTGCAACAATTCCACTTCTGATATTGAAAGTGGGAATCATATCAGGAAGGCAGCAAGACAGAGGGAAGGAGAGAAGTGTGGCCTGACCCTTTGCTGGTCTGCGGCACATTGGTCCTTTAAAAAGCAATTATTTTCTATGGGAGGAGCTACCCATAGAAAATAATGGCCCTTTACAGTTTAAAGGACTGGTGCACCATTGACAACCTGGGGACTGGGTTGCAGTTCCTCTCCTTCACTTTCTGCTCCTGCTGCATCTGGTGGGGAGGGGAAATTTAAATTTCCTTCAGAAAGGTCATGATAACTGCATTAAATTGGGAATACTGTTCTGATATTTATTAAAACAAATTTTCCCTGACATTGTTTTCTAGAACAATTTTTGCTGAATTTCTGATACAGCATCAAAACAATAAATATTGAATTGCACATCTCTAGTTGTGACCATTTTTATTTTCCATTGTCCAGTAGTACAAGAGATTATTGAGGTGTGCCTAAATAAGAAGAAACACCTCTTGCATGGTTGCTCCAAAGACTGTTCTCTGCTGCTACTCAGTATGGCCCATGACATTTTGGCATCCAAGGCAGAAAATCCAATAATGTTAAAATATAACTAAAAAAATCTGACTATTAGACAATCCATTGCCTTTAAAGGTAACTGGAAACATGTACCCTGCAAGTTCCTGTTTCACCCTTCCCAATGGAACATTGCAACACTATCAATGATGAAAGGGGGCAAACTGCCAAAGGTCATTGTTGGAGATAGCCATTCTAAACTGCTCCATTCCGAACTCCAGCCCAGGTAACTGATCTGTAACAAGAAGCACAAATGAACCAACTTTGTCAACATGACCATCCTTTCTCAGACCTCTAACTTGATTAAAGCCAGATGAACAGAAACTGCAAATTATGTCCCTTGTACAATTCTCTGGTGACATTCGCTATTGTCTATATGCTTATCTTTACAGTAAAGGTTGCACAAAATGATTAACCTTAGAGGAAGGAGCTCAAATGATATGCTTTGTTAAGTGTTGATAGTATCTTCCACTATCTAGGAGCTGAGAGAAATTTATGGTGACATAGAAACTTTTTTTCTTGGTTTTGATACTGTGTAGGTTTTGTTTTAGTGGTTTTTCTGTAAGACTTGTTGAATGCAGTGTTGGAAGAAAGGTGGCAATAGGTATTTAAAAATGAAAAAATGAATAATAAATGAATAGAACATAGACTGGTGTGCTAATGTGTTTGACAGCTGTGAGAATGGAGATAGTCAGAGATGGAAGTTCTGAAATCACTAGGCCCTTGGAGGCTAAAACACTAATGCCAGTGCCCAGTAACTTAATTTTAAATGTTTTTAAATGTGCTGTCATTCTAAGTTTAATGCTACTTTATTTGGATTTATTATACTTTGTTTTATTTACAGACTTTAATTGTTTCATAGCCATAGAGGTGGTATATAACTACCTTAAACAAACACATTTTTTTCTGGCAGCAAAGGTGCTAGCTCTTAAATATCTGATTTTGGTTCCTAGGGATTTGAAATATTGTCCTGTCCTGAATATCAGAAAAGAGGTGATAGAAATTGAATACTTACATCCTTGGCTATACTGTACTTCAAAGGATTTTTTTCCCTTTTGAAATATACTGGTTTGTCCATTTGAACCCTATATTGGATGGTCCTAGATGAAAGGCACTATGTTATTCCATTACCAATTCTCTAAGCCATCAGGGTTCCCTGCAATCAATATTTCCTGTGGTTCATGCTGGCTTTCTGAAACTATTCTCTGCAGGAAATAATTAATTCTCCCCATGTTCTTATCTTTAAAATGTACTCTGAAAATCTGAAATCGGTGAAATTGGCAAGCAATCAGCATCAGGTCTATTATTCTTAGAACAGTGTTGTGACTGCTGGTAGAGAAAAACAATCAACATACTAAGACCATGAACAGCATGTGTCACTAATGGGTTGCTTGGATCCCTAGCTGTCATAATCTTTGGGCAAAGATTTCATTTGGGAAACCACCGTTGTTTCAGGTCTTTAGGGCAACTTGAAAGTTTGAAATAGTGAGACTTGCAGTGATAACAGAATACTGACTTTCATTCTTAGTATTTGTGAGTATGGTGAAAAACTTGCAAATATTAAGACTTGCATAAAGTTTCCAAAACTCAAAAATAAATGAATAACTTTTTAAAAGTCTCACTTCTGAGCCAGCTGAACCTGTAGATGAGAATCTGCCCCCCCCTTTCAGGTATTTAAGCCTTGGCTTGTCAAAAAGCACACGCTGAAGGGCAGGATTCAAAGCGATTTAGGCCCTTGATTCTTAGCCTGTAGCTTGCAGCCTGTGGCCTTGTATGAATTATGCCCAGAACCAGCATTGGCCTGGGATGACTTTAAAGTGTACCAAGTACCTATCATCATCATCATCATCATCTCAATGTCTGAATCACCCAATCCCTGCTCACTGCTCATTATTTTGTTAGTATGGGCACTCTTACATGTGCTAAATAATGCAGTTTCAATCCGCTTCAGCGACGAGTGGATTTTGCCATTTCACACAGTAAAATCCAGTTGTAAAGTGCATTGAAAGTGGTTTGAAAGTGCATAATGTAGTGTGTGTGAAAGTGTCCTATATCTTGGTTTAAACTGGTTTGTATGTGTGTGATTTTTATGCATATGTTACTTTGAGACCCTGTGTGGAAGAAAAGCTGGATGAAAATGCTAAAAGAAATATTTTAAAGACATTTCATGGCTAAGATGAATGGCTTATTTATTTCATTTATAGTCCACCACTCTGACCAAAGGGTGCCAGAGTGGCTTACATCATTCTCCTCTCCTCCATTTTATCCTTGGAACAGCCCTGTAAGGTACATTAGGCTCAGCATATGCGACTGGCCTAAAGTCACCTAGGAAATTTTCATAGTAAAGTGGGGATCTGAACCTGGTCCTCCCAGATCCTAGTCCAATACTCTAACAACTACACCACACTGTTCACAGCTCATAGGTTTTCAAAGCTTTATCTGTTAGCAATCTAACTCAACATTGTAGTACACATAGGGGGCAAATGGTTCTGATGACTTTTGGATTTTTCACTAGACTATGGTGGTGGGCCTTGATCGCTAACCCTCTGTTCTTGATCTGAGGAGCCTATTGGACAGTGTATGAGAAGGGCTAAGGAAAACACTGGGGCTGATTTCCCACTACAGCTGCCTCGGTATTGTGCTGCCATTTGCCCCGATACTATTGGTCAATTTCACACCGAAACCGTGGGGCTGCATTTGACCCGTGGCTTCGCCCAATTTCCCCTGCAGTTTCGTGATCCTCAAAAAATAGGATCACGAAACTGCGGGGGAAATCGGGTGAAGCCGCGGGTCAAAATGCAGCCCCGCGGCTTCGGGTGTGAAATTGACCAATAGTGTCGGGGCAAACGGCGGCGCAACACCGAGGCAACTGGATGTCTGGGTCTGAAGAGCCAACGTGCTGCCTTGAAAGACAAATGGGAGAGAGATACAAATTGATTTCCAGGGTAAGAATGTCTTTTTCTGCTATAGGTGGACTGCTTTCATGCAGCAATCTCAGAGGTATCAATTATTTCTGCAAGCAGTAGGACCAGACTCTCATGGCTGTAACAAACCAAGATGGGCCAGGCTTATGAGAACAGGTTGTACCTCTCCCAAGCATCCTGTTAGCACCCTCAGGCAACAGCAGCTGGTGCTGATCCAAGCAACTGCAGCCTTCTTGTGTAAGTTGAACAGCTGCCTGGCTGACTGCAGTAATGTTGTTTACTTATCTCCTCCTAACTTGAAATCAGGAAGGTGGATTGGGACCTTTTTTCAATTTTGAAATGTAGAATTTTACCCTGACTCTAGTCCCTATGTTTAAATCTGACATCTCAGTGGTCAAGGGAAACATGAATTGATAAAGAAAACAATACTAAGCAGTGAGTTAAATCAAATGTTACTTTGCTTGGCCAATATCTAGCAAAAGAAAATAAAACCAAGAGCAATGGAAGAGGACAGAGAGGGAAAAGGCATATGAATAATCTGGTGACTGCACAGCTGGATTGGGTTCTCTTTTGATCCCTGACCTTCTCCTTAACTGTTAGATGTTGCAATGTGTGCAGTACTTTGCACCTGTACTGATAAGATCAACCTTTTATGTGATAGTCCAGCAGAATTCCAAATAAGCTCATCCCCTCCCTGGAGGTATTATGAAAGCAGCAGCCAGTGAAAGTTATATGCTTGCCAGGAAGTATGTGATCACATACATTTTAATTGTACAAAACCTTTTATTATTACTTTGATAATGAAGACTATTTTTTTTGCTATGTATTCTTGTCTGCAGAGCATCTTCAAAATAGCTATGCAATTTGTTTTTTCTTAGCATGGAGATAATATTTCAGCTTTGTAAAAATGTCTTAGGTTCCCTTCTGGGATACATTATAGTTGTCAGTATTATCAAAAGCAATTTACAGATGCATCTTGTTGCAAAGCCATATTCTCAGAGTGTTTCCTTAGCAGACCCATGCATGTGCTAATATGGAATTTTTTATCAGGAAGCAATTTGTCAAACACCCTGTTAAGACATTCCTAGAGCTATCAAATCCATTAGAGTCACAATAATTCTTTCTTTAGCCAGGGCTCACACCTAGAGGGGGGTCTAATTTGCTGACATGAAAACTTAAAGGTGTTAGCTTAACATTCAGCACCCAAAATTGTAACCAAAATTATCTTTTTTAATTTGTGAGAGAAGTGTTTATATATATATATATATAAAAGTCCATTTCCAAAAGTTTAAAACCTTTTGTAAAGCTATTCTTCCCTTGGGATTCATGGCCCATTTGTTGCTCTTACATGGAATTCACACCAGCAGATTTCCTTGTGCCAATTTATTTTTACATTGGCAGGTCTGAGTTGGCTCTGCTCTTGGCTTCCATGTTGGTGGAATGGTGACAGATGAGAAGGAGCTATGGCTCAGTGGCAGAGGTTCAGTCTCCAGCCTTTCCAGTTCGAAAGACCTCAGGTAGGAGTGTGGAGAAAGACTGTTCCCTGCCTCAGACTGAGAGCTTCTCCCAGTCAGCTTCTGAGGCAGATGGGCCCATGTTGTGACTCAGTATAAGATAGCTTTATTACATGTTCATAACATATAGGCATGCATGTTTTTATATACATAAATATAGGCTGAGACAACAACAAAAAATTACAATCACTATGTGAAAACAGTACACAACAAATTCATAAGCATCTCATCAATTTTGGCATTAAAATAATAGAAGCAGAGAAATTGAACTTCAGATCCTTAAAAACATCTTACATTGCTTTCAAAACTTGGCAAAGTTTGGGTTTAGGGAGGATTGCATTAACATGTTCTGGAGGAGGCTGGCATAAGTGATGCATGGTTTTAGCACTAGTTCATCAGCAGTTCTGGGATCCAGCCAAGCTTGTGTTAAATAGTGCACCTTTACTAGGGAATGTACCTTTATCTTTAGGAATGCATGTACAGTGGGAAAGATTATTGATAAGTTCTCTGAAAATAGAGACTGCTCAGAGGAGATTAAAATGACACCTTTATTATAGTTCCATGAAATACAATGTGCTTCCACTGCTTGTTGGTGACTTGGACTTGGTTCCCCAGTTTTCTCGGCTTGCTTGGCTTCTGACTCTGAACTGTCTTTCGATCACCCCACTCCTCTTACCCTTTGAACTTGGTTATCTGCTCCTGGCCGTCTCTGACATCAGACTGCCCTCTGACCATCCCATGCTTGCCTGGCCCTGCACCCCAGCCCATGACAGATTGCTGACACCACAGACACACGCTCATCCCCCACCATGGATGAAGCAGGTGGAGGGGTGCTTCAGCTGGCAGACTTGGTTGCGCAGCTGCAACAGCTTACGCAGATTGTCAGCCACCTGCACACACAGCAGCAAGCTGCTGCCACCGCCATTCCACCAGCCTGCTGCCCTGTAAACTCTCCCAAGAAATTCGGTGGGAATGTGGACGAGTTTCCAGCCTTTCTCGCCCAGTGCAAGCTGTACATAAAGCTGAAAGACTGTGACTTCTGAAATAACGAGACAAAGGTTTACTTTATCATCAGTCTGTTGAAGGGGCAAGCAGCGAAATGGGCCAGACCCCTCCTGGTCTCCTCGTCCCCACTCCTGTCAGACTACCCCAGGTTCCTGGCCCATTTCTCCATCACATATGCAAACCCCCAGCAAGCTGCCTCCGCTAACCACAAAATCCGCGCCGTGAAACAAGGTAAATCATCAGTCGCCCACTATTCCATGGAGTTCCAGCTGTTGGCCCAAGACCTGAGTTGGAACGAATCCGCCCTCATGGATCAATACACTGAGGGCTTGGCAGATAAGATCCTCAACGAACTGGCCCTCGTTGACTGGCCAACCATCCTACAGGCCCTAATCACCCTGTGCCTTCGCATCGACAGCCGTCTCGAGAGTCAACACCAGCACCGAAGCCGCACCCATGTCTCTCAGCACCCACTGGTCTGCCTTGTGGTCAAGCCCAGCCAACCACAGCAGGTCGGAAAATGAGGGTGAACCCATGCAAGTTGGGTTGGTACGCTCATGCCCCACCCCAGAAGAGAAAAACCATTGCCGCACCCAGAATTTGTGTTTCTACTGTGGTGGGGCTGGGCATACTCTCTCAGGTGCCCCGCAAAATGGGTGCACCCCGAGGCACCATCCCAGCCGCTGCCAGTAAAAGATCAGCCCCACACCTAACTGGACCCACTGGCATGGGGCAATTAGCTGGATCCTCCATCTGTGACCGTTATCCCCTTCCACTGATCCCCGAGCTCCTTGACTGCCTGAAGGGGGCCAAGACCTACACCAAGTTGGACCTCCGCAGTGCCTACAACCTCATATACATCCGCCCTGGTGATGAGTGGAAAACTGCTTTTGGCACACAATACGGGCAGTACGAATACCTCGTGATGTCGTTTGGCTTGACCAACGTACCTGCAGTGTTTCAATGGCTCATGAACAATGTATTTTGGGACCTCCTCAATCAATCATGATCATTTACTTAGATGACATCTTGGTGTACTCTGAGAGCCCTGCCCAGCATGTGGAACACGTTCAGTTGGTCCTGCAACGCCTCCGAATCCATGGCCTCTATGCCAAGCTGGAAAAATGTGCCTTCCAAATCCACTCCATAGAGTTCCTTGGCCACATCATATCCCCTAAAGGGATATTGATGGATCCCAAGAAGGTGGAGGCCATCCTGATTTGGCAAGCCCCGCGAATCCTCAAAGACATCCAGTGACTCCTCGGCTTCACCAACTATTACTGGCAATTCATCCCCGCCTACACATCCTTAATGACTCTGCTGACCCGTCTTCTCTGTCCCAAGGAACCATTCCAATGGACTTCTGAGGCCGACCAGGCCTTCACCACGTTAAAAACCTACTTGCCTCTGGTCCCTTACGTCATTACCCTGATCCTTGGCTCCCGTTCACTGTTGAGTCTGATGCCTCCAGTGTCATTATTGGTGCTGTGCTCTCCCAACGAGATGACCCCTCGCAGCCCCTGCAGCTATGCACCTACTATTCCCACCAATTGATGGCTGCAGAGCAGAACTACACCATTTGGGAGAGAGAGCTCCTAGCTATCAAAGCAGCTTTTGAAGTCTGGAGGCACCACCTCGAAGGGGCTCGCCAACCCATCCAGGTCCTCACCGACCACTGGAACTTGGAACATTTGCAGACCACCCGTTGTCTCAACCAACAGCAGATCTGGTGGTTTCTGTTCTTCTCCCAGTTTGACTTCAGAATCATGTACATTCCCCAGACGCAAAACCAGAAAGCAGATGCCTTGTTCCTCAAACCGGAATACGCACCTACCTTGAAGGAAGAAGCCCCCAAGATGTCCATCCTGTCCCCTTCGGTCTTCGCTGTCACCTCCAGTCCACATCCTCTGTCCAAGGAGATCTGCTCGGCACAAGCCTAAGACCTCTGAGCCCAACAATGGCTGCAAGACCTTCAGAATGGAGCATCTGGCAACCTCACCACCCGCGATGGTCTCCTGTTCCACCAAGACCGCCTCTATGTACCCCCGGGGCCTCTCCAAACCCAGATTCTGCACTTCACCCATGACTCGCTCCCCGCCAGGCATTTCAGCCACCATAAGACGACCCACCTCCTCACTCAGGAGTTTTGGTGGCCCCGAGTTTGTGCTGACGTAGCCCGCTATGCAAGCTCCTGCAATGTGTGTTGATGGGCCAAAGACGTCCCCACCAATCCTCCCGTCTTGCTGCTTCCGTTACCCATACCCTCTGAACCGTGGGATACCATATCGATGGACTTCATTGTCGATCTTCTGTGCTCCCATGGGCACACCTGCATCTTCGTTGTGGTGGACCTGTTCATCAAAATGGCTCACTTCATTTCCTGCACCAAGGTCCCCACGGCTACAGAAACAGTGCAGCTGTACATCCAGCAGATTTTCCGGCTCCACAGTCTCCCCAACCATGTGACCTCTCCAATCGAGGCCCCCAATTTACCTCCCAGTTCTGGCAAGCAATGCATTCTGGCCTTGGTATCCAGGAGCACCTGTCCTCCGCCTACCATCCCCAAACAGATGGGCAAATGGAATGCACCAATGCCACTTTGGAACAGTGTCTTCATTGCTACTCCTGCTACCAGCAGGATAACTGATCCACACTGTTGCCTTTGGTGGAATTTGCCTACAACAATTCTGTCCACTTGTCTACCCAAATGACCCCCTTTACAGCCAACTATGGATACTATCCTCATTTCTCCCTCAATGTCCTGACATCCACCAACGTCCCTGCCGCGGAAGCACACTTGCAAGAATTGCAGGCCCTTCAAGTGCTACTCTGGGAACAGCTACAGCAAGCCAAGGATGCTTACAAGCTGGCCACTGACTGGAAATGACAGGAGGTTCCACCTCTCCATGTTGGGGTCCAAGTGTGGCTTTCTACCCGGTACCTGTGCTGTCCCAGAAGCTGGATGCCTGGTTCATCGGCCCCCTACAAAATCATCAAACAACTTAACTCTGTTTCCTTCTGCCAGCAACTACCAGACCACCTCCGCATCTACCCTGTCTTCTACCGCTTGTTGTTACTCCCGTCAACCCCCCCAGTCCGGATTGCCCAAAACCACCAGCTCCTCCACCACCTGTCCTTGTTGATGATGAAGAAGAACCTGAAGTCCACCAGATCCTGGACTCCCGGCTCCACCGCAGTTCCCTGCAATACCTTGTAGAATGGGATGGCAATGGTCTCGACGATCGATCCTGGGAACCAGCCAATCATCTCCATGCTACTGTTCTGATCCAGCAGTTCCATGATGCCTACCCTGACAAAGCTGGCCCATCTGTGTGGGGGGACCCTGGGGGGGGGAATAGTGTCATGACTCCTGCCATGCCTGAGCCTTTGGAGGCTGCAGAGGAGCTAAGTGTCAGCAGGAATGAGCTCCTCTCGCCAGAAACCTCCGCACCTGACAACGCGGCAAGCTCTGAGCCTGGCCCAGCAACAGCTGGGGCAGATAGCTGCTTGAGTGACATGCCCCCTGACTCACCTCCACTTGCTTACAAGAGCAGTGCTGGTGGAACTAGACAGCGTGGCGATGCGAAGCACGCATGCGCGCCCAGCATTTGTTTAGCCCAGAGTATTAGCCGGAGCTGGGCAGTGCTCGGAGCGTGATAATTACCAGCTGCTGGGATTACTATTTAGCCCATGCTGGCACAGCATCAGACTCATGCCAGCAACTAGTCGCATCCGCGAAGCTCTGCACTGCACCACTCCGGTTCCTGATGCCTTGTTCCTGGTTCGATCTCTCCGGTTCCCTGACCTCGGCTCATCTTGACCTCACTACTCTGCACCTTGCCCCCCCGGACTCTTGATCCTCAGCTTTCAGACTCTTGACACATAGCTCTCGTACTCTGGACTCTCAACTCTCAGACCTCCTGACCATGTTAACAGTTGGTGACTTGGTTCCCCAATTTTCTCAGGTTGCTCGGCTTCTGACTCTGAACGGTCTTTTGACCACTCCTTTCGTCTTACCCTTTGAACTTGGTTATCTGCTCCCAGCCAGTTCTGTCCTCAGACTGTGCTCTGTCCACGCCATGCTTGCCTGGCCCTGCACCCCAGCCTGTGAGAGTTTCTTTGATACCTGAGAAAGTCTGGTCCTGTTGATCTGAGCTGGTTCCAAAATGGATTTCCTGCTGTCTGATCACTCTGTTGTGTACCCAAGCTGTCAGGTAGGTCTGGTCTCTTGTTTTCCAGCTGCCATTTTGTTTTACTACTTAGAAAGGAGCACATAACTACATGTACAAACTCTTCTCTCTCTCACCCCACTCCCACAGGGGCTGCTCAAAATGTTGTTTTCTTTTTAAAAACTCTCAAAGAAAGACAGCTTTTTTCTGTCCTTTGGGGAAGGGATAAATTGAAAAGATTAGTGGGAGGACAGCAGTGAACTCCATATCCCACCAGTCTCAACAAGTGCTTGTGCACATGTTCAGAGGACAAACTTTTTAAAAAATGGCTGACATTCCCATGAACTACATATTCCAGCAGGCTGATTAGTGCTTGTGGGCCTGCTCCGAAGGCAAACTTAAAAAAAATGGCTGACAGGCTGACTTCCTGCCTATTGCCATCTGATCACATAAAAGCACTTTGAAGAGTGCTAAAAGGGGTGAGTTCGATCATGACAAAATAACCTGACTCAATTAGAAGCAGGGCAACAGCGGATTGAACTGCCTGTCTGAACACAGCCTTAGATCATCTTGAGAAGTATGGAGAAGAATAATTAGTATTCTCATGCTCACATGACACTTACATATCATCCTCAACATGAATCACTCATGATCAAAACCGTTACATACCTAAATTCCTCTCCACTGACTCTCAGTTGGGTGGAAATACCAGTTCTCACCATAATTTTTTTTTTGCTTCTTTAACCTGAGGTCTTTTTCATAAATACTAGGACTTCAAAACCCTGACAAAAGACAGGAGTTAGATTACTATGTGAGTTTGCCCTGAGATGAATCAATTCTGGCTTTAACAGATTTGGCCACAGAATCTTCTTTTATGAGTCTTCATTTTCTTGTTTTATTATAAGTTGTCCCTGTTTTGGGTACTTGGGGCCTGGGACCCTCGGATCAGTTGCCTCTGTTATGACAGCTCTTTTCACCTATAGAGAGCTGAAGTTTAACTGCTCGTCCCTGGCCATTCTATACACAGTCTGTCAGTTTATATTTATGGTCTTCTCATAGATATGGTCTTCTCAGGAAGGGGAGATAAATCCCACAACCAAAGGCTGGCACTTTTTGTTTGCCCACTCTGTTCAGTTAACACCTCGGTCTTGTTTAATTCTCCTTAGAAGAGTGTTTGGTACAAGTTTGCCTCAGCCACATCTTCCTCCTGTTAGTTTTCCCTGCTGTCTTTCAAAGTCCTTGGCTGTGAGAAGGTAGCTCCTAGTCCATCATCAGTGGTGCTGGAAGTAACTGGTTATTTCCAGGCAGTTCATTCTAATTTCTAATTCCCAGAGTTTCTCTGTACCACAGAGTTTATTCAAAAAAACCCTTCACAGAAGAAAATATCATGAAAGTAGTACATGGGTTTGGAAGTTATAAAGACAGGAGAAAGGTGCATGTAAGGAAACAGGAGAGGAGATATAATTGTCAAGCCACTCTGGGAGCTATGCAATCCTTCAAAAACCCTAAATAGAGGAGTGAGCAGAGAAAGTGGCTGGGAACTGCCAATGACCCTTTGTTTGCCTACAGGTTTTCACTGAATGCAGTATTTCCTTCTATGTACATTTGGTTGGGCTCTTGCTGATATAACATCCACATAAAGCATCCTGGCTCAGCTGGCAGAGGTAGACTCAGATTTAGTTTTGAGGACTACTTCAGCATTCATGTTGGTGCTGTCTTGTCAGGCTTTGCTCAGAACTTCAAGGCTGGGGTGGCAACCATGGGACTGGTATGGGTCTCACATATAAAAAGGGGTATATAATAAATTTCCTTGTCTGCATCAAACAGTTTTCTAGTGAAGAAAAGAGGAGAAGAAAAAAGGTCTTTGTCTTTCTCAAGAAGATTCAAAGCTACATATTTCTGAGGGAACCTGGAAATCTGAAAAGGGTTTGGAGATGACCAGAGAGTTATTGAGTAAAGATTCATACTGTAATGTATCCACTGGAGAACATGGGCTCTGGACAGCCATGTGCTTGGACTGGTTCTAACCGGTCCACCATGTGGCCAGGCGAAGGGCCTGAGCTTCGCCCCGAAGGACAATGGACTAGTAGATCCTGACTCCCCTCCAATGGAGGAGCAGGAGTTAATCCAATCAATGTAAATAGCGAATCACCGGGTGTGTGTGTGTTTGGGGTGTGGGTCACTTGGGAATAAAAGCCGGCCTGTGAGCCGGCTCAGTTGTCTTGTTCTTCATCTAATAAAGTATGTGAGAGCTGAAATCACTAGTAAGTCTCAGTACTTTTCACTGGCGACGAAGGTGGGATGCCAACTCCATCCATGAACAACGACCACGAGATGAGCACCGCTGACCGCCCCAACGCCGAAAGCACCGAACGCCGCCGCCGAGCTTCGTGTCCGCCTCTTCGGTTCCTGGGCACCGCACCGCTCCCTAGCACCGCTGACCCCGAGAGCAGCCTCGCTTCCAACGCCGCCAACTCTATGCCTGAACTGCGACCTCCACGGGTGAGCACCATGGCCGCTAGCAACGAGAGCTTCCCCGCCTTCGACATCTCTCGTCCCGCACACTGGGAGACCTGGATCGAGATGCTGGAGCGTCACTTCGAGATCCATGGCATCACGGATGCGGGTACAAAGAAGGCCTATCTCCTGCGCTACTGCGGCATCGAGGCACACCTCCTCCTGAAGGACCTGGTGAACCCCCTCCTGCCGAAAGACGCGGCCGCCACCTACGACATGCTGGTCAAGGCATTTACTGACCACTTGGCACCAAAGCCCACCAAGTTCGCGGAACAAATGGAGTTCTTCGCGAGAATGCAGGGCCCCGACGAAACATCTCCGGAATTCCTGGCCGGACTACGCCGCACAGCCACAAGGTGTGCCTTCCCCAACCTCGCAGATACCCTCCTAAACCAGTTCTTGGTGGGGCTGAAGGAGGCGAAGCTGCGCCGCAGGCTCGTCAGCCGGGACGACCTCACTCTGGAGGCCGCCATCCAAGAAGCGGCCGCCTATGAGAAGTCCCACGCAGATCGCCGGCCTAAGACGGTCCATCGCCTCCAGGACTCCGGCCCCTCGGATGACTCGAACGATGAGGAGGTCCTACAGGTGAACCGCCGATCACAGCCACGCACCCAATGCAACAGGGGATCCCCCGCACCACCAAACCAGCCCAACGCATCTGCCTGTGCCAGCTGTGGCGATGCTCACGAGCACTGGACCTGCCGTTTCCGGGACGCCGTCTGCAGGACCTGCAACAAGGCCGGACACCTCGCCCGAGTCTGCCGCTCCAAGGGCAAGCGCCTGGGATCCACTGCCCAGCTGGACGCCGCAAGCCTGCACACCGTGACGACACAGCGCCGGCAGACGGTATGTAACTTGCCCCCTGAAAGCCCGGACAAGGTGCATGTGACTGTCCAAATAGAGGGGTCCCCCTGCCAAATGGAAATAGACTCAGGGTCCTCGTTCTCTATAATTTCCGCGGAGACCCTTAAAACACTATGCCCCAAGGGGGGACCCCGACTGCACAAGCCACGGGGGTTGAAACTGACGGACTTTAACAAAAACCCAGTGGCAGTCCGTGGCTGGGGCAAGTTTCAAGTCCGATTTAAAGGGTTCTCGGGCTTGCTGGACCTGCTGGTTGTGGAGGGGCGCCTCTCAAGCCTCCTGGGACTGTCGTGGTTTGGCCCTTTGGGACTCCAAATAGCAGGAGTAAACCACCTCGGGACCGCTGACTGGGAGGCAGTTTGCCGGGAGTTCCCCAAAGTATTCGATGGGACCCTGGGGAGGTACAATGGGACCCCGATTTCGCTAGATCTGGACCCTAACGTACGACCCATCCGCATAAAGGCACGGCCCCCTCCCCTAGCCATGCGGGGAAAAAATAGAGGCCGAGCTCGACCGCCTGGTCACCCAAGGCGTGCTGGAACCGGTCGCATCAGCGCGCTGGGAAACCCCCATTGTAACGCCAATTAAACCGAATGGGGCTATACGCATTTGTGCAGATTACAAATGCACCATAAATAAGGCTCTGCAGGACCACGCCTATCCGGTCCCGGTAGTGAGCCATGTCCTGGCCTCCCTGACGGGGGCCAAAGTTTTCAGCAAATTGGACCTGGCGCAGGCTTACCAGCAGCTGCCAGTGGACACGGCCGCTGCGGAAGCGCAAACCATCACCACCCACAAGGGGGCTTTCCGGGTCAATAGACTGCAGTTTGGGGTTTCAGTGGCGCCAGGGATTTTTCAATCTTTCATGGATTCCCTTCTGAAAGGAATTCCAGGGGTCCAGCCTTTTTTAGATGATGTCATCATCGCGGCACCGGACTCCACCGCCTTCACCGAACGGCTGTGTCAGGTCCTGCAGAGGTTCAACGAGGCTGGCCTCAAGGTGAAGAAGGAGAAATGCCTCCTGGGTGTGCCCCGCATCGAATTCCTGGGGTTCACAGTCGATGCACAAGGCATCCACCCCACAGACGAGAAAATTAGAGCGATCACACAAGCCCCGGTCCCCACGTCCAAGCCGAAACTCCAGGCCTTCCTGGGCCTCTTGAATTTTTACCATGCGTTTCTGCCCCAAAAGGCAACGGTGGCTGAACCCCTCCACCGGCTGCTGGACAAGGAGGCGCCGTGGGCCTGGAAGCCGGAGCATGCGGCAGCTTTCCAGGCGGTAAAAGACTTGTTGGTCTCCAACGGGGTGCTGCACCACTTCTGCGAGGCTTTACCTGTGGTTCTGGCGTGTGATGCGTCGCCCTATGGGGTGGGGGCGGTGTTGGGGCATCGGTTGCCAGATGGCCGGGAGGTTCCGGTCGCCTACTATTCTCGGACCCTGTCTTCTGCGGAGCGTAATTACGTGCAGATAGACAAGGAGGCACTAGCGATAGTGGCGGGGGTTAAAAAATTCCACCATTATCTCTATGGCCGCCCGTTCGAGATCCTTACAGACCACAAGCCTCTCCTGGGCCTCCTTGCGCCCGATCGACAGACGCCGCAGATGGTCTAGCCCAGGGTTCTCCGCTGGTCCATATTCCTGGCGGGGTACTCTTACACCCTCACCCACCGCCCAGGAAAGGCCATGGGTCATGCGGACGCGCTCAGCCGCCTCCCACTGCTCCGCAACGGACCCAGACCCGGCCCCCGCCCATGTCATCGCACTCCTAGAATCGCTGCCCGATCGCCCAGTACATGTCAAGGAGGTGGCCCGCCTCACGGGCCACGACAGGGTTCTCTGTCGGGTTTTGAACTGGGTGGGGAGGGGATGGCCGACAGCTAGACAAGACCCGCGCCTTTTGTCACAAGGTGCGATGAGCTGTCGACCTATAAGGGGTGCCTAATGTGGGGAGGCAGGGTGGTCATTCCGAAACCACTACAGGAACGGGTACTGAGGGACCTTCATGAGCACCACCCTGGGGTAGTCAGGATGAAGGCTCTGGCGCGGGGGTATGTCTGGTGGCCAGGGTTAGACCGGGATATTGAGGACATTGTAAAAAGGTGTCAACCCTGCCAGGCCTCCCGACCCGCACCCCCGACGGCCCCAGACAGGGCCTGGGAATCCTCTCACCGCCCCTGGTCGCGCCTGCACCTCGACTTTGGGGGCCCGTTCCAGGGGCAGCTGTTTTTTATACTTGTAGATGCCTACAGTAAGTGGCTAGAAGTAGAGCCGGTACCATCCACCTCCTCCCGGGCGGCCATCCCAGCGATGTGGCGGATTTTCAGCTCGCACGGACTCCCCGACACCCTGGTCACCGACAATGGGACGGCCTTCACGTCCGGGGAGTTCCAGGAGTTCACCCGCCAGCACGGGATTCACCACATCAGGTCGGCCCCGTTCCACCCCACCACCAATGGCCAAGCCGAACGCATGGTGCGGACGGCCAAAGAGGCGCTCCGTCGGACCGAAGGAACGGACTGGGACTTCAGGCTGGCGCACTTCCTGTTTGGCCAGAGAACGACGCCCCATGCGACAACCGGCCGGAGCCCGGCGGAACTATTGATGGGCCGACGCCTCACCACCAGGTTGGACCGGTTACATCCCGATCGAGCGCCCGAGCGGGAGCCCTGCACGGAAACGCCAGCGGCGGCGCGAGGGTTCTTCCCAGAGGACCCGGTGTACGCACGGAACTACGCGAGAGGGCCCCCGTGGATTCCCGCCCGAGTAGTCCGGGTCCGTGGCCCCCGGTCCTACGAAGTCTTGGTGGAAGACGGCCAGATTCTGCATTACCACATCAATCAGCTACGTCGCCGGGTGCTACCCCTGGAGCCGGATGAGGGGGAGGAGTGGGACGAGCCAGCTCAACCAGACGCGGGGGCGGACGCACCAGAAGAAATCCCGGGGGACTTCAACTCCGGACTGACAGCCACCGCAAATGACACACCGGCCGAGATGGTGAGCCCAGCCCCGCCAACACCAGAGCGGCCACCAGTCCCCACAGCCGCCCGGGAGGCTGTCAGTTCCCCCATGCCAGAGCCCCGTCGCTCCACGCGAGAGCGGCAGCCCCCCAGCTATTTGAAAGACTATGTGTGCGGGTGTTTATCGGACCAAGGGGGGAGGGGTGTAATGTATCCACTGGAGAACATGGGCTCTGGACAGCCATGTGCTTGGACTGGTTCTAACCGGTCCACCATGTGGCCAGGCGAAGGGCCTGAGCTTCGCCCCGAAGGACAATGGACTAGTGGATCCTGACTCCCCTCCAATGGAGGAGCAGGAGTTAATCCAATCAATGTAAATAGCGAATCACCGGGTGTGTGTGTGTTTGGGGTGTGGGTCACTTGGGAATAAAAGCCGGCCTGCGAGCCGGCTCAGTTGTCTTGTTCTTCATCTAATAAAGTATGTGAGAGCTGAAATCACTAGTAAGTCTCAGTACTTTTCACATACTGATTCAGATCTTGCCACTGAGCTCATTTTCAGGCTTCTAATGTGATAGTGATAGTGCTGAAGAAATCTTTGTTCTTTGCACTGGCAGAATTTTGTCCACCAAAAGTGTTTAGGTAGTTGGTTCAGGGTGTGATGACACCTAGATCTAAAACATCACAGAATTAATAGCATTTGCCCTATTGAGGTGCTTCAGCTAGATTCTTTCCTGATAAAATATTTCCCATTTGATCCAACTTTGATGTTTGGTTTGAAGTAGATCTAATGTCAGAGAAGTCAGTTTGCTTGGTTATTTTGCTTGGTTAGCTGTGGGTTAATTTCCCCAGCTGAAGTGGACAGGATCCTACAGGTTGTAAAGATCTTTGCCCTTCGTAGCTGTTTAAATTTTGCTAGGATAAAATCAGGATGCCTTTGGCCCAGCCTATTAATATTTCTTTAGTTGATAGATATGAATATTTCTGAAACCCACCAATGAAGGAATCTTAAGACATCTGATTTGTTTTTGTTTTTTTAAAAAACCCTTCTCTAATAAAATATGGAGCAGGTCCTTGCCTTTCATGGCATTTTACCCATGAGGTTTTTCTAAATCCCAGCATTGATTTGGGTGGGTGGGAAACAGAGTGGCTTCTATGCGAAGAGAAAGGCTACTTCTGTGAGCACTTTCTGCTCATGGTTTGAAGGATCCAATTTATACTCCTCTCTTTTGACATATGATGCATATTTTATTTGCTATTCATTGTACCTCATTGTTAACTTAAGGCATCTGAGCTAAACTTTAAGGCATTCTGATTTTGGAACAAAATACGCGTACAATGCTTGTATCAGTAATGAAATGCCACTCTAGATCCATTTGGCTGATTAGTTTTGTGTATTGACCTATATTATTCGCAGCCTCCATGAGGATTAAAGTTAAACTGCTCTAGTTTTCTGTGGGAAGCTACATTCAGAAGTTGGCCACTAAAAAAAAATTGTTATGCCACACTCTTCCCTTTCTTCCTTCAACATCCAAAGTGTTTGTTTGGGAGGGAGGCTTATTTTGACCTCATCGAAACTACATAATGTTAAAATGAACATGACCTTTTGATGTTCAGTTTGCCTCCTTTTGACTATAACATTTTGGCTTTTGGGGATAAAGCAAGGTCTTATTTTTGCTATATCTAGAGAAAAATTGGACATGATCAAACTTCTGCACTGTATCTTCCTTTTGTAACAGCAAAATCCTGTCCATTCACTGATTTATGTTCTTCATGAAACTTTCCTGTGTTTGATTCTGAAAACTAAAAGATGTCTTGAAAGTATTAATCACCTGATAGGAGGAAAGTAAAGATTCAGTTCAGCCTCTGTTCCCTTTCCCTGACAGATGTTTGGTGCTATTTAAAAATATCTAGTAATCTCTTGAACAAGGTTTTTCAAACCTGGGAACCAGTTGCACACATATGCACCAATTCCACTAAAGCAGTTGTTCTGCCCTTGGTCTGCCATTTCTCCTGGTTGTACTGCTCAATTTCCCACTATTTGTTGCGTGGCCCCAATTTGACCCGCATCTCCCTCTGATTTCCCCCACATCTTCTTGATCCTTATTTTTTAGGATCAAGAAGACATGGGGGAAATTGGGGGGAGATGCAGGTCAAAATGTGGCAGTGCAGCAAATAGTGGGAAATTGAGCAGTACAGCCAGGGGAAACAGCAGACTAGGGGCAGAATTACCGCTTTTGCAGAATTGGCCACATTTTCCTCATTTGACTATAGTCAGTATCTAATTCTCTACTCACTTGGAATTCTCAGGTTAGTTGTTTCCATCTTATCTTAATGAAAAGATTATCCAAGAAACATTGCTCCCATAAACCCAGCTCACATTGTAGAGGTTTATGCAGGAACAATGCTTCATAGGTCATCCTGAGACATAACAGGATCCTGGGTGCTGTGAAGCCTACCACTTGCCTTCTAGATCCATACTCATCAGGGCTGGTGAAAGCCAGTTGTGATGGGGTCTGGGGCCCCCTGGTGGATATTATCAATTTGTTCCTATGTTCAGTAACCTTTCCAGGGGCAGTAAAGGAGGCAGTGGTAAGACCACTCTTGAAGAAACCAACTTTGGACCCTACTGAGCCAGCCAACTACTGCCCATTTTCAGTTCTTCCATTTCTGGGTAAGGTAGTTGAGAGAGTGGCAGCCAAGCAGCTCCAGGATTTCCTGAAAAATTCTTCTATCCTGGACCCATTCCAGTCCAGCTTCTGTGCTGGCCATGGAGACAGAGACAGCATTGGTTGCCCTCACAGATGAACTCCGGAGACATCTGGATCAAGGTGGATTGGCATTGCTTGATCTGACAGCAGCATTCTATATGGTCAACTATGATCTTCTGACCCACTGCTTTGCTGATGTGGGACTTGTGGGAGATCCTTGCAGTGGTTTGTCTGATTTCTTCATGACTGGGGACAGAGGGTGGTGCTTGGGGAGAGAGTTTCACTGCATTATCCCTTGGTATTCGGTGTCCCACAAGGGATAATTCTCTCCCCTATGATATTTAACATCTATATGCACCCCTTCACCCAGCTGGTCCAGAGTTTTGGACCAGGTTTCCACCAGTATGCTGATGATACCCAGTTATATCTGTTGATGGACCGCTGGCTGGACTCTGAGGTCCTGGGGCTGGGCTGAGGTCCTGGGGCTGGGCTGGGGGCTGGAGCTCCAACTCCCAGCTCTTGACAGGGCTCTGTTAACATCAGCACCAACTGTGAAAAGCTTGGACATGACTCTGGATGCCCTACTATCAATGGAGGCCCAAGTCATGCATGTTGCCAGGTTGGCATTTTACCATCTCTGCCAGGTCAGGCAACTACCTCTCCCCCTGTGACCTAGCCATAGTGATCCATTGAATGGTCACCTCCAAGTTGGATTACTGTAACTCGCTTTATGCTGGGCTTCCCTTGAGACTGATCTGGAAGTTACAGTTGGTTCAGAGTTCAGCGGTGTGTGTTCTCATAGGGATGCCATTGAGAGCGCAAATACAAGCAGTGCTCTGCCAGCTGCACTGGCTTCCAATTGAAAACAAGGTCAGGTTCAAGGTGCTGGTTTTAACCTTTAAGGCTCTCTATGGTCTGGGACCAATATACCTTCAGGACCATCTCTCCCAATATGTCCCCCAAAGGGCACTACACTCTATAGACCAGCATCTACTGGTGATCCCTCGCCTGAAGAAAGTCCACCTAGCCTCAACCGCCTGATGGAACAGTCTCCCAAGTGAGATCCGGCCCCTGTGGGACATCATGCAGCTCCATAGGGCCTGTAAAACAGAGATGTTCCACCAGGCCTATAGCTGAGGCAGCAGGCACCTAGATTATACTAGTCTCCCCTGCTTTAATTTGCTTGCTTTGCTTGCATTATTCCATCTGCATTGTTCTATTTGGCACTAATCTCATCTGCATGCCCACTCTCAAGGAGCCCTGGAGTAGCTGTATCATTGGTGAAATTGATAGTGGACTATCAGTAGTGTAAACTGTGACACTGATTTAATTTGGTATTATGTTGAGTTTATGCTGTTGTAACTTGCCCTGAGCATGCTTGTGAGTAAGAGAGGGCTAAAAGCCTAATAAAATAAAAAAATAAAGGTCAAATGGGACACTTTAGATCAGTCACACTTGCTTAACCTCCAGGGCTCTTTTCGTAGCAGGAACTCCTTTGCATATTAAGCGACACACCCGTAATGTAGCCAATTCTCCAAGAGCTTACAGAGCTCTTCTTACAGGAGCTACTGTAAGCTCTTGGAGGATTGGCTACATTAGGGGTGTGTCGCCTAATATGCAAAGGAGTTCTTGCTACAAAAAGAGTCCTGAGTCCTAACCTATTTCACAGTGTTGGGGGCAGAAGGAGCAGTGGAGAATCATGTATTCCACCATGAGATTCTTAGAGGAAGGATGGATATAAGACAGACAGATAGCTCTATTTTTTTATTTTTTAAAAAAATCACTTTCTATATGTCTTAAAACTTACTTTGGTTGGAAGTGAGTAAGGAAAAAAAATAAAGTTGTTTGTTATAAATCCATTAATTCTTCAGTCCAATTTTCTGTATGTGGTACAGTTACAGATTATGATGCTGAAGGTTCAGATATTTGGTAACAACAATAATCTTTAAAATCCAAAGTTTCTGAAATGGCAAGAGTACCCACATGAATGGCACTTGACTAATAAGTCAGTTGATAGTTGAAAAGTTGAGTGAAGTAAATCTGTTTCACCACCTCTCACTGCAATGGCGCAATGACAGCACAAGTACAAAACCTATCTGGGAATGTTCCTCTAGGTGCAGCACATTTCCAGCTATTGTTGCAGCATGTGAAATTAGCCTATGGAACATGTATGAGATCAAAGTTCACAGAATGATTTTTGTTCTGAATTGCTAGACTTAAGTCTGGTAGCTTTAAGAACAGAGCTCCACTGTGGCAGTTGCAGCCCTTAATATTTAACGTTATATGGTGACTTTCCCACAACCCAAAAGAAATTCCTGAATATAAGATTTACAGAAAGTTTGAAAATGCCTTCTGTGCATACAGGAAAATGGACCATCTATATCAAAGCTGAGTTATCAAGACCTACCAAATCTCCTTCTGTTAATCCAAAAGATATAAAGTCATTGAATTATTTGGAATTACTGCAGGGGGGATTTTTATTGAACCATCTATGGAGGTAAATTAATTGGGCAATGAAACCTGACAGTTGCACAGGTGAGATTATCAAGCAATAATGGTGCCCCCAGGGTTTGGGACACAGCTGGGTGCGCCTCTTTCCCTCAGAATTGTGATTGTCGTGTGATAAAAATATAATTACCCCCTGTTGGCACCTAATGGCTTAATGAGGTTTGTCCAGTGTCTACTATTAATGCCTTATGGCATTTGTGTACTGAAGAACAAAATGGCTAATATTGGACCTTATAAAGTTTAAAGGAGACAGAACTGTGTAGGAAAAAAATTTAGATGATCTTTCTAGTATCTCAAGCTCCTTGGCCATAGATTCCTGATTTGTGCTGCTCTGAAACATACTGCTGTTTTTAAGAATGCAGAAGACTCATTTTCAGTGCAAGAAATCTCTTCATTAGGGTTTTATCTACACATTACAAAGGCCTCCTGTTCATTGGGGAAGAATGCAAGGACTTTGCTTTAGACATGTTATGAGAGTTCTTCTGCCTCCCCCCCACCCACTGGCTCTTTCCTGCTTGTGACCAGAGCAGAAAGGGAGGAAGCAGCTGTGGCCTCTCCTTCCTGCTGTTTCCACATTTGCAGACCACCCAGTGGAGCTGTTCTTGCCTCCCAGGTTAAAATCATGTTACTTATGTGGCTGCACGTTAAGTTTCACAACAGAGCCAGTTGCAGTGCACAAATACAAGGGCACTGGAATGGCTCAAGGTTAATTTTAGTATGGTCAGAACATCTATGTGGAATCACTGATAGTTAAGATGCTTTAACTGACATGTTAAGTTTTAAACATTTTAAAGCCATTTGATGATATGAGCACAATACAAGTCCCATAATATAGCTAATATGGATTAACTGTCATTCACCAATTCACAATTACCAAAAAGGGGTTTTATGTGACTAGAAGAAGAAGAGAAGAGATTGGATTTATACCCTGCCCTTCACTACCCAAAGGAGTCTCAGAGCGGCTTACAAGCTCCTTTCCCTTCCCCTCCCCTCCCCACAACAGACACCCTGTGAGGTAGGTGGGGCTGAGAGAACTCTAACACAAACTGCTCTTTCAGGAACAGCTGTGCCAGAGCTTGTGATTGACCGAAGGTCACATCAGCAGGTGCTAGTGGAGGATTGGGGAATCAAACCTGGTTCTCCCAGATTAGAGTCCGCACACTTAACACTAAGACCTCACATCAACTTCACTACTCTCTTTTATTTTCTCTTGATAATGTATTTGCACAAAATAGTAGCATTAAAGCACTTTCTTTGGTAACTTTTTCTGTTTTCTGCATAGGCACCATTTCACACAAATGCTTAAAACTGCATCAAAATAGCAAGGTAAAACCTGGACACAGACATTTAGACTCATCTGTCCAACCATAAATATGCATTTAATATCTTGAATTTGCTGGACATGTAGACAACCTGAGTGGCAAACTCAAGCTCATAGCTATTGGGAGGGGGGCTCACAAGGGCGACACACCCCCTCCTGAATTTGCACCCTCACCATTTGGCCCAGGGCAGCCCCACCCTCCCTCTCAGCCACCACCCACTGCCCAGGAGCAAGGTGGGGAAATGGCAGGGAAGGCCTCAGAGGGCCTGTCCAGAGCAGCTTCAGGCAAGCTGCTAAGAGAAGTGAGGGGTGGAGAGAAGCTTGGCTGGCCCTCCCAGAGCAATTGCAGGTGAGCTGGTGAGGGAGAGGAGGTCAGCTGGCTCACTTGGAACTGCTCTGGGTGTGCTGGTAAGGAAGGGGAGGGAGGGTTGGCTGGCTCACCCAGAGCAGCTCCAGGCAAGCCACTGAGAGTGGGGATCTGGGGAGAAGCCTCAGTGGGCCCACCTGTAGCAGCTCCAGGCAAACCACTAAGAGCAGTGAGAGGAGAGGGAAGCTTGGCTGGCCTGCCCAAAGCAACTGCAGGCAAGCGGGTGAGGGAGGGGAGGTCAGCTGGCTCACCCAGAGTTGCTCTGGTGAGTTGGTGAGGAAGGGGAGGGAGGGTTGGCTTGCTCACCCAGAGCAACTCCAGGCAAGCCATTGAGAGTGGGGGTCTGGGGAGAAGCCTCAGTGGGCCCACCCGGAGCAGCTCCAGGCAAACCACTAAGAGCAGTGAGAGAGGAGGGAAGCTTGGCTGCCCCCACCAACTCACCTGCAGTTATTCTGGGTGAGCTGGCAAGAAAGGGGAGGGAAGGTTGGCTGGCCCTCCCAGAACAACTCCAGATAAGCCAGTGAGAGAAAGGAGATTAGGGGAGGCAGATTGGTTGGTTCTCCCAGAGCTGCTCTGGGTGAGCCAGCAAGGGAAGGAAGGGAGGGGGGCTGACTGCTCTGGGTGAGCCAGCTGACCTCCCCCTCTCCATTGCTGGCTCACCTGGAGTTGCTCTGGGTGGGCCAGCCAAACTTACCTGCTCACCTGGAGCTGCTCCAGACAGGTCCACTGAGGTCCCCCCACTCTCAGTGGCTCACCTGGAGCTGGGCAAGCCTGTGAGGGAGGAGAAGAAAGGTCAGCTGGCCTGCCTGGAGCAACTCCTGGTCAGCCATCCAGAGCAGTGAAGAGGGGGGAGCTCAGCACCCTTAACAAAAAGTTGCCCCCACAAACATCTGCCTACAGGCCTGGGAAAACTACAGGTATATGTGAGGTCTGTGACTAAGTTCCCCACTGTATTATTTTTAATAAGCAATTGAAAGCAGTGGCAAGGACCTCTGAGTGTGGCTGGAGCAGTAGCCCTAGAAAATAATGGGTACACTAGTGTATAATGCTTTCCAGCAGTTGTCATGGTCAGGTGAACAACCAAACTTGGGTGGGGGGATTTAGAATGGAAAAATGGCAAGGAGGAAGGCACCACTCTAATTGAAAGGGGGGGGTGGCTCTAGAGACCCACTCCTGGCTGGGAGGGAAAGGCGAGCTGTGCTGGAGAGGAATGGCTGTGGCTAGCAGGGTGAGTGCTGGAGAGGCAGCAAAGCCAGTGGGCCAAGCTTGACACAATGGAGGGCGGGGCTTTCTGGCAGTATCAGTGGTCACAAAGGGACAGAGTGTACTCCTCCGGCTATGGGCAAGGAGCCGGGCAACTGAGGGAGCCAGTCAGGCTAACTACCTGGGGTAGGTTTAGCTGCTGAGGTGTGGCTTAAAAGCGGTCAACACAAAAGATGGGAGGCAAAGTGTGGCAAGCAAGAACATACCCAGTAACATGGTAGAGCAGGATGGAGCATATCAGGGCAAGGACCAAGTGAGGGAGTGAGGATAACTTCCCATGGACTTTGGATTTGTGTACTTTGTATTGCTGTACTTTGTACAGCAATAAAGAAGCATTTGTTGCCACCCATGGGTTTCTGGCTCTTCTCTTACTGCCATGGACACTCGACTGCCTCTGAGCCTACATCAGGCCCCAGTCCTGTAAGTTCCTTGCCCAAGTTTCATGGCTTCGCTAGAGATCTGGAATACTGTGTACAGTTCTGGTCGCCACATCTCAAAAAGGATATTATAGCATTGGAAAATGCAGAGAAGGGCAACTAGAATGATAAAAGGGTTGGAACACCTTCCCTATGAAGAAAGGTTAAAACGCTTGGGGCTCTTTAGCTTGGAGAAACGACGGCTGAGGGGTGACATGATCGAGTTTATAAGATTATGAATGGGATTGAGCAGGTTGAGAAAGAAGTACTTTTCTCCCTTTCTCACAATACAAGAACTCGTGGGCACTCCATGAAATTGCTGAGCAGTCGGGTTAGAACAGATAAAAGGAAATACTTCACCCAAAGAGTGATTAACATATGGAATTCACTGCCACAGGAGGTGGTGGCAGCTACAAGCATGGACAGTTTCAAGAGGGAATTAGATAAACATATGGAGCAGAAGTCCATCAGTGGCTATTAGCCAAAGAGTATAGATGGGAATTCTCAATCTGGGGCAGGTGATGCACTCTATTCTTGGTGCTGGAGGGGGCAGCAGTGGGAGGGCTTCTAGTGTCCTGGCCCCACTGCTGGACCTCCTGATGGCACGTGGTATATTTTGGCCACTGTGTGATAGAGTGTTGGACTAGATGGGCTATTGGCCTGATTCAGCATTGGCTTCTCTTATGTTCTTATGTTCTTATCACAAGGAATAAAATGTAGATGTAAAAATGTGCATGTAAAGGATTCTTACAAACCACAGAGAACCTTGAATTTTTGCAAGCCTGGTCACTTTTGGGAGTATACCTTTGTTTCAAAATATTGACCACACTTTTGTGGTGACGGTCCCGGCAACCACGGTTCCCATCTCCTTGATTCCTGTTACTACGGTCCCTGTCACCACGGTTCCTGTTACCACAGTCCCAGTCACTTTGGCTCTGGTCACGTTGGCACCAGTGACTACGGAGGGACCCCTGACCCCACCGATCACGACATCGGGGGCTCCAGCAACAACGGTCATCACTCTGATTAACAGCCCGGCAGGGACCATCCCGAGGGATGGTGGTGCCATTCCCCGGTCCCACTACCAGTTTGCCCCAGTCCCGTGGGACAGATGGGTCACCCAACGGAAGCCGCGGGACTGGATGAAGAACCTACTGGATACAACCCAGACCACTTGGGTAATGCCTGGGGGCCAAAGCCGGGATAGCCTGTTGGACCAAGCTATTCAGGCCCATATGGCAGCACAACCTGTGCCAGCGCCGGTGCCAGCGCCAGGACCCCAACTGCCACTGGGGCAGCTTCCTCCGGGCCAGCCACCTCCCGGTCAACCAGTTCCAGGGCAGCCCCCACCTGGTGGGCCGCCAGAAATCCCAGCGCTGGGGCAGCCCCAGCCCCACCCCCCGGCCCTCTGCCAGCACCGGGGCTGGCTCCCACTCCGGGGCCAATGGCGCCTCAACTGATGCCCTGTCCTAAGGATCTCCTGGACATTACATTTGATGGAGATCCAGAAAGTTTATCTTTCTTCATTCTGCAGGTGGGGAAATTTGTTTAACGCCGGGGCCATCTCTTCCAGGACGAGGAACAACAAGTGGATTTCATTGCTTCCCAGTTGAGGGGAAGTGTGACCAGCTGGTATGTAGCCTTGCATGACATAGAAGCTGTGGAATTAGGGCGTGTGGATGCGTTCATGTGGGCCCTGAGAAATCGCTTTGAAGACCCAGTAGCTGCCCAGAAAGCAGAGGCGTTCCTCCGTACCTTCAAACAGGGTCGCCTTATGGTTCGCGAATACTCCACAGAGTTTCAGAAGCACACCACAAAGATCCGGGACTGGAGGGACCCAGTGTTGGCCCAACAGTATCGGATGGGGCTTGCAGTGGATGTCCGTAACAATGTTCTGAGTTCCAAAGAACCACGCACTTTACAGGGCTGGATGGAAGAGGTGGAAGGGCTGAGAGCTGACTGCGCACCATGAAGCTGGATGTCTCGCTGGGTACCAGCTGCCCTGCTGCCTCTCCCCACCCAAAGGGTAAACAAACCCCATCAACAGCGACCCTACGAGATCAACGCATGAGACAGGGGCTCTGCCTTAAATGCAGAGAAAAAGGGCACTTCGCCACCTCCTGCCCCAAGGAAGACACTGGAAAAGCCCCACCTCATGAGGAGGACAAACGGCACCTAGGAACCCCATCCAAAAGGGGAACTGTGAAACCACGGAACCCCCAGGCTCTATACACGCAACCTGAGAGTTTTGAACCATCGTTGAGTGAGGAGGAGGCAACGGAGCTGTCGGGAAATGCGTCGGTCCTGTTGTAAGTGGCGCGGCACAGCAGGACCCAACTCCTGAAGTGCCTAAAGTGGTGAGCAACTACCCTTCCCTCTTCTTTGTGACTGTAATCATTATGAACCCAGCCATGATGACCCACATACGGGTGCAAGGCCTTATAGACTCGGGGTGCGGGAGGGATCTCATCAACCCTTCCCTGGTATCGGGGTTGGATGCAGCAGTGGTCAAATTGAAAGACCCCATTACATTTACCCAGATGGATGGGTCACCCATGAAAGAGCCCTGTAAATTCGAGACTCTGCCATTGCGAGTCGGGGTGGATGACTATTGAGAACACCGTTCGTTCGTGGTGGCTCCACAAGCCAAGTTCCCCCTTGTTCTTGGCAGCCCCTGGCTTCACGGGCATGACCCTTATATCCTGTGGGAGGAGGGCATTGTGCGTTTCATATCCCCAAAGTGTACAAAGCATAAATGGGATCCTGCCTGGGGCACCCCACCTGACAATGAGCCACCCCGAGCTTGCCTCACTGTGGAGGATCTAGCTCGCATCCCCAAGGAATATAGAGACTTATCCCGGGTTTTTGAGGAGGAGGAAGCAGATGAACTCCCCCCCACCACAACTCGGACTGTGCTACTGAATTACTTCCAGGTCATAAAATGCCGAAAGGGAAGATTTATGCCATGAGCCCTGCAGAGAAAGAGGAGTTGCGAAAGTTCATCGACAAAAATCTGGCCCGCAGTTTTATCCGACCCGCCTCCTCTCCATTTGCAGCCCCTGTATTGTTCTGTAAAAAGAAAGATGGAGGACTCTGTCTTTGTACCGACTACCAGGAGTTGAATGCAGTGTCGGCAACTAATGCGTACCCGATGCCCCTCATTAAAGACCTCCTTACAGAGGTAGCCCAGGGCAAAATCTTCTCTAAGCTAGATTTGTGGGATGCTTATTTTTGGGTGCGCATCTGGCAGGGAGATGAATTCAAGACGGTGTTCAACACTCCCGTGGGACAGTTCGAATACCGCGTGATGCCATTTGGGCTCCAGGGGGCTCAGGGAGTATTTATGAACTTGATCAATGAGGTATTACACCCCTACCTGTTTAAGGGCGTGGTTGTTTACTTGGATGATATCTTGCTTTACTCCCCTGATTTGGAATCCCATGTCCAGTTAATGAGAGAAGTACTTACAAAACTCTTGGAACACAAACTGTTTATCAAGCTTTCCAAATGTGAGTTCCATCAGACCCGCATTGACTTTTTGGGCTACCGTATATCCCCCAAGGGTCTGGAAATGGATCCCCAGAAAGTCCAAGATGTGTTAAATTGGGAGCCCCCAAGAACCCGGAAACAACTTCTACCGCCAATTTTTGCCTCACTTTGCCCAAGTGAGTCTGCCGCTCACGGACCTCCTAAAGACAAAAGGGAAAGGGGCGGGGGCCCTACAACCTGGGGCAAAATTGGACTGGACCCCTAAGTGTCAGGAGGCATTTGATCAGCTAAAACGACTATTCACCACTGAACCTGTTCTGGCACATCCCAATGACACCAAAAAATTCGTGGTGCAAGTCGATGCCTCCGACACCATCATGGGGGAGGGGGGGATTTTGCAAGAGGGTCCTGATGGGCAGCTACATCCCCTAGCCTATGTGTCACGTAAATTTAATAATACCGAGAGGTTCTGGCCCGTGTGGGACAAGGAAGCGGCCTCGATCCACTTAGCCCTGGCTACATGGCGGCATTGGCTAGAAGGGGCCCGAGTCCTCTTTGAAGTCTGGACAGACCATAAAAACCTGGAGGTTCTACGCAAACCACGGAACCTTAATGGTAAGCAATTCCGGTGGGCTGAATTTTTCTCTAAATTCCAAGTTACCCTTCACCATTTTTCAGGGCGGTCCAACCCCCTGGCTGACGCACTTTCATGCCTGCCCTAGCATGACAGTAAATGGGTAGAGATCCGTGAGTCCTTTTTTACTCCCTCTCAGTTAAATGGGGTGGTGATGACTCAAAAGCAAAGCCAAGCCCACTTGTCTCCTCCGGGCCAAGGGGCCCCATGGGAAGAGCGCTTTGCTAAAGCTATAACTGAACCAGAAAAACAGGTGCTGCAGTCCCAAGGGTCCCTGGAGCACCTTGCAAATGATGAGAAAAGTTATTTGTACCCGAGGCCATGCAGCAGGAGGTGTTACAATCAGTCCATGATGCAAAGCCGGCTGGACATTTTGGCTATGTCAAATCTCTGCACTTACTACAATGGGGTTTTTGGTGGCCCCAGATGAGAAAAGACTTGTCCACCTTTGTGCATTCCTGCCCCATTTGCAGCCTATGCAAACCAAGGGGGGGAACCCCCCCGGACTTTTGCAGCCCTTGCCAAACCCCCAAAGACCGTGGGAAGTCATTTCTATGGGCTTCATTACTGACTTGCCCCCAAGCAAAAACATGACGGTGATTTGGGTGGTGGTAGATCTGTTCTCCAAACAAGCCCACTTCATCCCATTTCAGGGGTTACCAACAGCCAAATTGTTGGTGAAGGCATTCCTCCACCATATTGTGAGGTTGCATACGCTGCCAGCTAAAATAATATCCGACCGCAGAACACAATTTGTTTCGAAACTATGGACAGAATTAATGTCCTTAATGGGCATTGAACGCGCCCTAAGCAGTGCTTACCATCCAGAGACTGACGGTCAGACTGAATGGGTTAATCAGACCCTTGAGCAATATTTACGCTGTTTCACTAATTATCAACAAGACAATTGGGTCGAACTTCTCCCCTTAGCCGAGTTTGCCTACAATAACTCTTGGCATTCGTCAACTGGAGTTTCTCCTTTCAAAGCTGCTCTGGGATATGACAGCCTCCCTTTACCATTTCTCACCAGTCTCAGGGCATGGCAGGGGAGGCTGTGGACTGGTACAAGAAACTCAGTGCCTCCTGGCCGCTCATTTGTAAGGCACTAAAGGCTGTGAAGGCTGCCTACAAAGCACAGGCTGACAAGAAAAGGGTAGTGGGTTGGGATCTTCAGCCTGGAAAGTATGAGTATCTGTCTACAAAGAACCTGCACCTTCTCTAGCCCTCAAAGAAACTGGCTTGGAAGTATATCACGCCCTAAGCAGTGCTTACCATCCAGAGACTGACAGTCAGACTGAACGGGTTAATCAGACCCTTGAGCAATATTTATGCTGTTTCACTAATTATCAACAAGACAATTGGGTCGAACTTCTCCCCTTAGCCGAGTTTGCCTACAATAACTCCTGGCATTCGTCAACTGGAGTTTCTCCTTTCAAAGCTGCTCTGGGATATGACAGCCCCCCTTTACTATTTCTCACACAGTCTCAGGGCATGGCAGGGGAGGCTGTGGACTGGTACAAGAAACTCAGTGCCTCCTGGCCGCTCATTTGTAAGGCACTAAAGGCTGCGAAGGCTGCCTACAAAGCACAGGCTGACAAGAAAAGGGTGGTGGGTTGGGATCTTCAGCCTGGAAAGTATGTGTATCTGTCTACAAAGAACCTGCACCTTCTCCAGCCCTCAAAGAAACTGGCTTGGAAGTATATCAGTCCTTTTAAGATCACCAGATGTATCAGTGATGTGACTGTGGAATTGGAGTTGCCCAAAACCCTTAAACACATTCATCCCATCTTTCATTTCAGCCTCCTGAAACCGGGGCACCCCCCGAACAAGTGGCGTCCTGAACGACCAGTGCTGCCCCCCTGATTGTGAATGACAGTGAACATTATGAACTTGCTGACATCCTGGACTCTAAACTGATATGAGGCCAGCTTCACTATTTAGTGGAATGGGTTCACTTTGGTCCCCAGCATAGGGAATGGGTGAAAGTCACTGACATTAGGGCACCCTATCTCATCAGTTGATTCCATCACAAGTTCCCGACGAAACCGGGAGGACCAGCCTACGTTCCCTCTTGAGGTGTGGAGGGGATTTTAAGGGGGGCAGAATGTCAGAGGCTCTATATTATCATTTACACTGTGTTCATTGTTCTGTGTTTGCTTGCTTGCCTTTCGCTTTTCCGCTTGTGTAGAAGATGCCAGCTGCAACGTGGGAGCATACTTTCCTACCGCCTCGTCTTATCACAGCGGCCTTGAAGAATAGGCTTTGGAGCATTCCTCAGTCTGGGGAATTTTCCAGTCCTACGTGATTAGGTGGGGGTGGGGGTGGTACTCCCGACTATTAAGTAATCCTCCTGCCGGGAGTTTCCCACGCGCGCACTAAAAGTTCATTTGCTAGTTTGGCTTTGCATCACACTATACCAATGCCTGAATGGGTCATGCCTCCATTCCTGACAATAGCAGTAGTACTGTGGGTAACAGCACTGTATTCCAATAAAGCATCTCTTTACTTGAAGAATGCCTGGATCTACTTGCTATTGAGCCTGACAATTATCTAGGACCATTTCAGTCTGGCTTCAAGCCTGGCTTTGGGATGGAAATGGCCTTGGTCACCATGACTGAGGAGGCCCTTTTCTGGGAGAGTGAGAGGGGAGTGAATTCCTGTTGATTCTCCTTCACCTCTCAGCAACTTTCTATACCATCAACTATGGTATCCTTCTGGAAAGTCTGGCTGGGCTGGGAGAAGGTGGCATCATGCTTCTGTGGTTCTATTCTTACTTGACTGACTGATTCCAGAAGACAGTGCTGGGGGACTGCTGCTCAGACCCATGGAATTTATGATGTGGGATCCTGCATGATTCTGTCATATCTCCCATGTTACTTAACATCAAAATGAAACAACTGGGAAGGGAGAGGTCATCCAGAGATATGGAGTGAGTTACTACCATTATGCAAATAATATCCATCTCTATTTCTGCTTAACAGCTAAGCCAGGTGAGTCTATGGAAGTCCTGCAGAGATGCCTGGAGAAGGTAATAGGCCAATAAACTGAAACTCACTCCAGAAAAGACTGAGGTGCTGTTGGTCAATAGAGAAGCTGACCAAGGGTTGCAGACCCAGCTTGAAAGATCTGCTCTGGTTACACATCTGTTTCCAGGCAAAATTCAGAATGCTGGTTTGGGGCCAGGGTACTTGAAGGACTGTCTCCACCCATACAATCTAGCCCACCAGTTAAGATCTGCCTCTCCAGCACAGCTCTCTGTGCCCCTGCCCTCAGAGGTGAGGTAGGTGATGACGCGAGACAGGGCATTTCTGTGGTAGCACCTCACCTATGGGTGGCACTTTTCCTTGGGGCTCACCTGCTGTCTACTTTTCTTATGCCACAATAAAATACATCTTTTTACTGAGGCTTTTTAATTATGGGTTTTCTCTTATCATTGTTTTAATGATCTATTTCTGTTTTATGGATAGTTTTTATATTGCTTATGGCTAACAGCTTTTAAATTGCTTTATAATGTACCATGGTTTTTAATAGTAAGCCACCTTGAACAGGATTCTGAAGATGTGGCACAGAAATGTTCTAAATAAACATATAACAAATAATAGTGGGAAGATGAATGGCTCATGTTATACTCAAAATGCTGCCAGAATTGTCCCTATGTTAATATTATTCCCAGTGGTTTTTCAGTTACCCTTTGTGGCTAAGGCCTTGCCTAGCTTTGATCTAATTCTACAGTATTTCACTTTTGGAGGGTCTTACTGGCATACAAAGAATCTTACTTGTCCAATGAAACATTTCAGTTAACTTTCTCATACCAAGTAATTTCTCTTAACCAGAGTAGTAAAAACATTTCATTGTTCTGTGCAAGATATCTGAGCTACCACCTTCTCTGTTGATCAGGTTTAGTTTGGAACAACCTGACAAAAGAGAGGGAAGAAGCCAAGTTTCTGGGTTATACCATAACATCTTAGCTCACCTATTGCAAGTCCTCCATTAAAAAGCAGTTTGCTGTGATGCCTGAAGAGTGTTGCTATTTAAAGATATAGATCTTGAAGTTTCTGGAACCAGTTTTATGGCTTTTTGGATCATGGCCTTTTAAAAATGTTTAGATTGAAATGAATGATACATGAGTCCCTAGGAGTTGAGCGTAACTTGTAGTCATGTACTAGAATCTTCAATCTGTGCTTCTCCCCCGCCCCCCATGGTTTTGGAATTCCATTTAATGTGAAAGCAACAATGAAAAAGAATAAAACAATTTAGCATGTCCAACTCTGACTTAGAATATGTAAGATCAGGGTGGGTAGCTGTGTTGGTCTGAAGCAATAGAACAAAGAGTCTAATGGCACCTTTAAGACCATCAAGGTTTTATTCAAGATGTGAGCTTTCATGTGTACACACACTTCTTCAGACAATGAAATGGAATTACATATCATAGTTGTATATATAGGAGTGGTTTATTAAAGTAGCATGCAAAATAGTGAGAATACGTTTTTTTAACAGATCAAAAGAATGACAAGCTTAATTCTTGGTTATCTTCTGTTTCGATTCAGGGGGGCGGAAATAGATAATATGTTAGAACTGGAGACTGATGTGCTCTAACTTGTGAGAATCCTGTCCTTAGGCCCCATCCATCTCCCTTCAAGCATGGCTTCTTAGCTGTGTAGAGTGTTTTCCTTGTCCCCAAAACAAAGAACTGCATTTAAATCTAACATTCCAAATTATATTACATATTCAATTATATTCTTAATTGCTAAGAGTAGTAATAACATTTTGTTTCAATAAAACATGGAGTTAACTGACATAATCCTTTTCCTGGGGTACAGTGTTATGTCAGAGATCAACAAGATCACTATTATAATATACTATCTTAAAAAGAAAAGAAAAGCATCAAAATATAGGGGATGTATAGCCTTTCTTGGTGAGAATATATATGTGAGGACTGAATGAGTTAGCATGTGTAATGGGATAATTCTTTTGATCTGTTAAAAAATGTATTCTCACTATTTTGCATGCTAATTTAACAAACCACTCCTATATATACAACTATGATATGTGATTCCATTTCATCATCTGATGAAGTGTGCATGCACACAAAAGCTCACACCTTGAACAAAACTTTGTTGGTCTTAAAGGTGCCATTGGACTCTAACTTTGTTCTGTTGGAATATGTAAATTACTTGACACCAGTGTATTGCAGATTACCCAGTCATCTAAGTCAGGCTGTATTTCAAATTTGGATTAAACAAACTGTCCTTCAGAGTAAAAAAAAAAATAGCAGTGGGAAGCAAGCTTCATCATTGAGTCATAAGGGCAAGACGCACTACAAAAATTAGATGGCTTTATCAATCCTTTAATAATATAAATGTTTTAAATTGCCATCAGTTTTGTCATACTATTTATATATACATTTCGACAAAACTCTGGTTGTTTTGCTGCTCAACTTGCTGTTTCTGTGGACTCTTTTTTTTGACACTGGCAATTATCGCCCTCTCTGAAATTGTGTTTGCCCTTTTCCTCCCTGTGCTTCTCTTAGTTAGCTCTTATACGTGTGTTTAATGAATGCATTTTGAGTTATTTTTTCTCTTTTAAACAAAAACCTCTCCAGTTGAACATCTGCCTGGTTTATTTCAAAAGTTTTCTTAAGGGAAAAATTCCCATATACATAGGTAGAGAATCCCAGTTACCCTCTCTTGCTCTGTCTGCTTAAAGGGAATTCCTCCAAGTAATTTGAGTAACAGGCTGGGCTTTTATGTGACATTTACAACCAAACTGAGGGAAACTCTTGCTTCTCAGATCTAGCTAAACCATTAGCCAAGCCAGCATTGGAGCAAGGCAAGACCAGCTGGGACAAGCTACAGTCATTGCCAGACTGCAGGCTCCTAAAAATGTCATCTCTAGCAGTCTATGGTTTCCTTCTTCCCTTAGTTCCACCCAGCTACATAATTTTGTTTGCACAGCCAGATCTTGGAAAGGAGTAGCCCTATTAGTGTGTGGTAGCACCCCCCCAAACCCCCCCTTTCATTATCTTTTCCTTAATTTCACTTTTACACATTTTTCTCCTCCTTTGTTTTCCTCTGTTTCTTCCATGATTTACCATTCCTCTCTTCCTACTTCTAGTTTTCTCCTCTCACCCTTATTTTTGTCTTGGTCACAACTCCTACTCATTCATCCTAGTTGGCAACTTAGAACATATTTAATAGTAGTATAGCAGCAAACCTTTGTTAATATTATGAACAGAAGTGAGGAGTTAAAATTTCTCCATAATCTTTCAGAGTAGTAAAAGGACGTTCCCCCCTCCACCCTTTACATGCATGACAATAGAATGTTAATCTGCCTTAGTGGTAATAAATGAGGAACAGAAGTTAGAATTCAGCAAAACTTCCGCTGCAGATATCATGGAGGGAGAGTATGGAGATAACCTGGGCCAGGATTGTTCGATTCCTTTCGCTTTTGGCCCTGGAACTCCCACAATCATCCTGAAGTTGGTTGACAATTTTGATATTCCTAGTTTTATTTTCTGGTGAGTTATGCTTGCCACAATTGGACAGACAGATGGACATGTGGATTCTTTTATTATTATAGATGCATGACTTGGATAGAACCAGACTAGCCCAATCTCTGGAACTAAGCAAGGTCAGTCCTGGCTAGTATTTGGATGGGAGACTTCCAAGGAATACCAGGGTCAAGATGTGGAGACAGGCAGTGGCATTTCTTGCCTTGAAATCCTCTGAACGTTTCTTGCCTTGAAAATCCCACAGGGTCACCATAAGTCAGCTGTGACTTGGTGGTAAGTGATTTATTTTGTAATGATATTTTGTTTGGATTGGGATGATATGGGAGGCCCAGATGGAAACTTTGCCCAGGGGCCCATAGTGGCTTTCAGCAGCCCTGTTCAGAGATGAAATGATGGAGTGGCTGTTTTTCCATTCAGACAGGTTTAACTAGCCTACCCAAGTGGTCTGGCAGGGATAGGGACTGAAATAAATAAAGGACATGGTGGGAAAAAAGCACTTGGGTAGATACATGGCTAATCAATTGAGCAAAGTATTGCAAAACATAATAAGGGACTTGCATCTTTTGGTCAAAAAGAGAAAAAAATGTGAGCCACTAACTGAATTTCAGAGCAGTAGCAATCAACATCTGAACATGGGTGGTTGGAATGTTTGCGTGTTTCCCCTCCCCCCTCAGTTAGATGATTTCCTCTTGGGGACTGTTATACTCTTATAACTTCCCATAAAGCAAGAATCTTGACAGAATCTGCTTGTCACCTGGAAACATAATCCCTGTCTTGGTTTATTACTTAATTGAAATGCACACTCTAATTATCCCCAGGTTTCTAAAACCTTCTAGTGGAGAGCAAAAAAACAAAACAAAACAACTCTTGATCGCTTTTCTTCCCTGAATTTCCATTCATTCTTTTGCCACAGCATCAAGGAATCAGCTTGGTATCTTGGAGCACTAATTTTCTTCAACACTTTGCTACTTTTATATGATAGATTTGATAACTCTGTTGACTTTAATGCTGATGTAGCCTTTATTTAATTAAAGGACATTATATAATACTTTAATTCCATATATCCTTATTTTCTATTTATTTATAAATCTACACGTAACTGTGCATGCTGCTCTAATAATGACTGATGACTTCCAAATCCTCCAACACTGCAGCTGTGTTGGCTTAATGGCCGAGGGGGCCTGAGATATGCTATCTTAGCCCCCTTCACTGATGGTCAGATGCAGCTGTCTGAATCCTTGGTGTTATATGACAGTCACACAGATTTTAGTTCTACTGCTTTAATATTACCCTTACATGGGGAACTAAGAAGGCTGTGATAGGAGAAAGTGAAGTTAAAAGGGAAAAAAATAAAAAAGAACTTATGAAGTAGAGTTATATTTTATTTCTTCCTCATCTTTCTATCTCCATCATATATTAGTTACAAGTACAGAGAGACAAAGGGCTCCCAAATTCCTGGTGCTTAAGAGAAAACTATTACTTACTGGCTGTAGTTCATGCACTATTGCTTTAACACAGCAAATCCATAAATGCAATAACTCAATTTAAGCTCTTAAAAATTGTTAGTAACCTCCTTAAGATTGTTAGTAACCTCCTTAATGAAAAATAAGAGGCCGATCAATGTCGACAAGATCGATATTATCGCTTCCCAGTGCTAAGGAACAGGCAATGGCAAAGCATGGAAAAATTCACACAAAACGCGTATTAACCCTCTTGAGTTAGATTAAAGAGCAGCAGTAGCTGTCCAAGTGCAATAAGAAAAGATGGATCACTTCATGTTATCCTATTTAGGTTGTCACTAAAAATAGAGCTTTAGTTTTCCTGTGCAGTTTGACATATATAGATTCACCCCCCCCAACAATATATCAGAGTAAATACTGAATTTACATTCAAAGTAGGATCTTAAAATAGTACTCTCTATTGCTCTTGCCACAGTAACATTGTTCAAAAATCACAAATCACAAGTATGTTCTTTGGAAGTCCGACTTTCCACGTTATGGCAGAAATGTGTTATCAGGACTTCTGATTCTTTACCAGCCTCTTTGCAGTGCTGGCAGCTCCAGCGGGCCACTTGGACCTTGCACCTTGGCTGAAACAGTGATACCAATGGGCCTAAGCTCACCTGATGAGCAAGCCTATATCTGTTGTCCCCATTGCTGCAGTCCAGACCCGAGCAAGCCCACCTTGTGGCTCCTTTAGCACAGCAGCAGCCATGGCCCAGCATATTTTAGGATTTTTGTAACATCTCAATCTACTCCTGATGGATGGCACTGAAATGGTCAGGAGGAAAAACTAGTACCATTCCAAGACCCACAAGGTTCAGAGGATGACAATATGGCTGGCAGAAACTGCAATGACACTGAAAATATAGGCATGTTGCTATGTTTTTGTTTGTCTCCCAGCTTCAACAGGCAAAGGGAGACAAGTTATATGAACAGGTAGTATGAGACAAAGTGGATAGTAAAAGGTTGCAGTATAAGAAAATTAATTAAGTTCCTGAATGTCTATCATTATGACAGCCACCTGGGAAAGGTTGAGTAGAGCTCAGAGAAGACAGAATGAATTTCTGTAATGCCTTTGACAATACACCTATATAGACACTGATTCTTCCCAATGTATAACACAAAATTATTTAAATACATGACAAATAGTACCTGTTCCTTGGAATATGCCAGAGCAGATAGACAATAGTGCATTACAAATTAATATTTTTCACTCTTTCCTTTTAATTTAATCTTACTGCAAACAGGAATTATGCATTGGAAGAAAATAGTAACCAATTAACCCAATGCACAGATTTATTTTTGACAAATAAAAAAACCCCAGTGCCTTGAATAGAAGCATACAGATACCTCAAGTGGTATTGTCCCAATGTGAATGTAATCCTCTCAAATCTCTTCTAAATCCTAGCTATCAAGACCTGATGTTACACTGATTTTTTTAAAGGGTCCAGAGAGGAACCAGGAAATCACAGGCCAGTTAGCCTAACATAAGAATGTAAGAGCATAAGAAGAGCCCTGCTGGATCAGACCAATGGTCCATCTAGTCCAGCATCCTGTCTCACACAGTGGCCACCCAGTTCCTCAGGACAGCCAACAACAGGGCATAGAAGCTGAGGCCTTACCCTGATGTTGCCTTCTGACTCTGAGATTCAGAGGATTAGTGCCTCTTAATGTGGAGGTTCCCCTCAGACATCATAGCCATGAACAGACTTATCCTCCATGAATCTATCGAATCCCCTTTTAAACCTGTTTATTCCTGTGATCATCACTACATTCTCTGGCAGCTAATTCCATATTTTAATCACTCTCTGTGTAAAGTAGTATTTCCTTTTGTCCGTCCTGAATTTACTGCCCATCACTTTCATTGGATGCCCTTGAGTTCTAGTATTTTAGGAGAGAGAAATAATTTCTCTTTGTCAACTATTTCCACCTCATGCATAAATTTATAAACCTCTATCATGTCCCCCCTAAGGCATGTCTTTTCTAAACTGAGAAGTCCCAGACTCTTCAGCCTTTCCTCATAGGGAAGATGCTCCAATCCCCTAATCGTCTTGGTTGCCCTCCTCTGTATTTTTTCCAGCTCTGCAAAGTCCTTTTGGAGATACAGTGATCAGAACTGTACACACAGTATTCTGAATGAGGACATGCCACAGATCTATACAGGAGCATTACAGTATTGGCTGTTTATTCTCAATCCCTTTCCTAATAATCCCTAACACAGAGTTCGCCTTTTTCACTGCTGCAGCACACTGGATCAACACTTTGATTGAACTATCCACTACGACCCCCAATTCCCCCCCCTCTCAGTCTCAGCAAGTTTAGACCCCATTAGTCTATACTTGAAATTGGTTTTTTTTTGTCCCAGTGTGCATCACCACACTCAGTCTCTTCCATTCGGCTGCTTTGACAGGCAGATATAAGGGTATTCCTTATAAATAAAGAGTCAGTACCTGTCTTTACCTCCCTCATGGATCAGTGCCTTGTAGTGGCGAGGGGGCTTGCGTGGTTCGATGAGGCTGTGGGCTATGCCGTGGAGGGCCACCCAGGACGGACAGGCCACAGCAGAGAACTCAGACCAAGCGTGATGTAAAGTACTGGGTTTCAGGCCTCATGACTCGGACGACGACATAAGAGAAGACGCATTTATTCGTACTTCACATAAGACAAGAACACACAGTAACGGCCGGAGGCCAACTATATACAGTTAGGGGGGGACGGCCCTATATTCCTATTGGCGGGTTTGAATCGCCCGCCAATGCTGCCATTGGTTCACTACTGGCGAGCTCATGAACCTAGTCCCTATTGTTCTCAGAGAGCGAAGCTTGGCTGTATTTCGCCTAGCTCTGCCTTCTGATCCCAGGACACAACACCCCTCCCCCCATAGTTCGTCTCCTATCAGGTGACGTAGTCTTTTAAGTATGTTGGTGCCCTCCGTTCTCTTAGCGAACGTCGGGGGGCCGGTACCGGGCTGGCGGGGCCCCTCTCGGGTGGTCCGCCAGCACAAGGAGCTTGGATCTCTGGTAGTAGCCGAGGCGGTGACGGTGGCGGCTGTAACGGCGGCGGCAGCGGCGGCGGCAGGTCAGCTGTCACCGGGGCCCCCTCCGGATTCCGTGGACTTTCCGGCGCTGGCTCCGCTGTCGGTGCTTGCGGTCGATCGGATGCTGGGGCGGCCGCGGCATTGGTTGGACACCGGAAGCTCTCCTTGGACGAGGCCCTAGACGCCGCAACAGCCCACGAGGCCGCGGAAAGGGAACGCCCGGCCGCGGCCGCCCATGTGGTTGGAAGGAGTCCAAGCCCCGGGAATGTGGACACGGAAGAGGTCTTCAGCCTCAGACCTCAACAACGCCGGCCGGCGCCGTTCCAGCAGGCCAACAGAGAACGGCCTGCTGGAACGGCGCCGGCGAGCTCATGAACCTAGTCCCTATTGTTCTCAGAGAGCGAAGCTTGGCTGTATTTCGCCTAGCTCTGCCTTCTGATCCCAGGACACAACACGTGATCCCCTGGAGAAGGAAATGGCAACCCACTCCAGTATCTTTGCCAAGAAAACCCCATGGACAGTAACAAAAGGCTAAAAGATATGACGCCAGAAGATGAGCCCCTCAGGTCGGTAGGTGTCCAATATGCTACTGGGGAAGAGCAGAGGGCAAGTATGAGTAACCCCAGAAAGAGTGAAGTGGCTGGGCCAAAGCCGAAAGGATGTGTCTGACGGTGAAAGGAAAGTTCGATGCTGCAAAGAACAATACTGCATAGGAACCTGGAATGCAAGATCTATGAATCAAGGTAAGCTTGACGTGGTCAAAAATGAGATGGCAAGAATAAACATCGACATCTTGGGAATCAGTGAACTAAAGTGGACAGGAATGGGCGAATTTAACTCAGAAGACCATTATATCTACTACTGTGGCCAGGAATCCCGTAGAAAAAATGGTGTGGCCTTTATAGTCAACAAGAGAGTGAGAAAGGCAGTATTGGGATACAATCTCAAAAATGACAGAATGATCTCAGTCCGAATCCAAGGCAAACCATTCAATATCACAGTAATCCAAGTCTATGCCTCAACCACTGCTGCAGAAGAGGCTGAAGTGGACCAGTTCTATGAAGACCTACAACAGCTCATAGAACTAACACCAAAAAATGATGTCCTCATCATCATAGGGGACTGGAATGCTAAAGTAGGAAATCAAAAGGTAACCGGAATAACAGACAAGTTTGGCCTTGGAGAACAAAATGAAGCAGGGCAAAGGCTAACAAAGTTTTGTCAAGAGAACACGCTGGTCATAGCGAACACCCTTTTCCAATAACTTAAGAGACATCTCTACACATGGACATCACCAGATGGGCAACACCGAAATCAGATTGACTATATAATTTGCAGTCAAAGATGGAGAAGCTCTATCCAGTCAGTAAAAACATGACCTGGAGCTGACTGTGGCTCAGATCATGAGCTACTCATTGCAAAATTCAGACTTAAATTGAAGAAAGTTGGGAAAACCACTAGGCCATTCAGATTTGACCTAGATTGCATCCCCGATGAATATACAGTAGAGGTGAAGAATAGGTTTAAGGGACTAGATTTGATAGACAGAGTGCCTGAAGAACTATGGACAGAGGTCCGTGACATTGTAAAGGAGGCAGCAATCACCGCCATCCCAAAGAAAAAGAAATGCAAGAAAGCAAAGTGGCTGTCTGATGAGGCTTTACACATAGCAGAGGAAAGAAGGAAAGCTAAAGGCAACAGGGAAAAGGAAAGATTTGCCCAACTGAATGTAGATTTCCAGAGAACAGCAAGGAGAAGATAAGGAGGCTTTCCTGAATGAACAATGCAAAGTAATAGAGGAAAACAATAGATTGGGAAGGACTAGAGATCTCTTCAAGAAAACTGGAGAAATCAAGGGAACGTTCCATGCAAAGCTGGCCATGATAAAGGACAAAAACGGTAGGGACCTAACAGAAGCAGAAGAGATTAGGAAAAGATGGCAAGAATACACAGAAGAACTATACAAGAAGGACCTCGATGTCCTTGATAACCACGATGGTATAATCACTGACCTCGAGCCAGATATCCTGGAATGCGAAGTTAAATGGGCCTTAGAAAGCATTACTAACAACAAAGCTAGTGGAGGTGATGGTATCCCAGCTGAGTTATTCAAAGTCTTAACAGAAGATGCTGTTAAAGTGCTGCACTCAATTTGCCAACAAATTTGGAAAACACAACAGTGGCCACAGGATTGGAAAAGGTCAGTGTACATTCCAATCCCAAAGAAGGGCAACGTCAAGGAATGTTCAAACTATCGCACAATTGCACTCATTTCACACGCTAGCAAGGTCATGCTCAAAATCCTACAAGCTAGGCTCCAACAGTACGTGGACAGAGAACTGCCAGAAGTACAAGCTGGGTTTCGAAGAGGTAGAGGAACTAGAGATCAAATTGCCAACATTCGCTGGATTATGGAGAAAGCAAGAGAGTACCAGAAAAACATCTACTTCTGCTTCATTGACTATGCTAAAGCCTTTGATTGTGTGGATCACAATAAATTATGGCAGGTTCTTAAAGAGATGGGAGTACCAGACCACCTCACCTGTCTCCTGAGAAACCTGTATAAGGGTCAAGAAGCAACAGTTAGAACCGGATATGGAACAACTGATTGGTTTAGCATAGGAAAAGGAGTACGACAAGGATGTATATTGTCACCTTGCTTATTTAATTTATATGCAGAGTACATCATGCAAAATGCTGGCCTGGATGAATCACAAGCTGGAGTTAAGATTGCTGGGGAAAAGATCAATAACCTCAGATATACAGACGATACCACTCTGATGGCAGAAAGTGAAGAGGACCTAAAGAGTCTCTTGCTCAGGGTGAAAGAGGAGAGTGCAAAAGTGGGCTTGAAGCTCAACATCAAAAAAACTAAGATCATGGCATCTGGCCCCATCACTCCTTGGCAAATAGAAGGGGAAGTCATAGAAGTAGTGACAGACTTCATGTTCCTAGGATCCCAGATCACTGCAGATGGTGAGTGCAGCCATGAAATTAAAAGACGCCTGCTCCTTGGGAGGAAAGCGATGGCAAACCTAAACAGCATGATAAAAAGCAGAGACATCTCCCTGCCAACAAAAGTCCGCATGGTCAAAACAATGGTATTCCCCGTAGTAATGTATGGCTGTGAGAGTTGGACTATAAAGAAGGCCGAGCGCCGAAGAATAGATTCTTTTGAACTATGGTGCTGGAGAAGACTCTTGAGAGTCCCTTGGACTGCAAGGAGATCAAATCAGTCAATCCTAAAAGAAATCAACCCTGACTGTTCCCTGGAAGGCCAGATCCTGAAGCTGAAGTTCAAATACTTTGGCCACCAAATGAGAAGGGAGCATTCACTGGAGAAGACCCTGATGCTGGGAAAGATTGAAGGTCAAAGAAGAAGGGGACAGCAAAGGATGAGATGGTTAGACAGTGTCATCAATGCAACGAACATGAAATGGAGCAAATTTCAGTGGACAGCAGAAGACAGGAGGGCCTGGCATAATCTGGTCCATGGGGTTGCGAAGAGTCGGACTCGACTGTGCGACTGAACAACAACAACCTGTCTTTACAATGAACCTGATTCTGTGCAATATATTCTTTTTCGCTGCTCTCATTATTCTTTGCTATGTCATTCCTTGATTTGTCCCCTTCTTTCTTCTGCAAAACCTGTGACCAATAATTACCTTGGTTTTTTTGTTATCTGACAAATCTCCTGAAATTACTGTAGTTGTCACTGAGTTCCTGTTATGTGTATGGAAGTTACGAGTTAGAAACTGTAATATTTTGATTTACCTTTTCCCTCTCCTTTTTATCAATTCCAAATGGGTGCTGTTTGGTGGAGACTTTTAGTATGTTTGTGTGTGTGTGTGTGTGTGTGTGTATATATGTCTAGTTTTTTGGAATTGTACTAATGCCATTAAAGCGCTCTCTCTCTCTCTCTCTCTCTCTCTCTCTCTCTCTCTCTTCACATCACCTTACAAAGGTAGAGTCTATTGAACAAAGCCTGCTGAAGGAAAATCAGCACTGCTTCTGAAAAGGGAAGTCCTGCCTCACCAACTTTTTGGAGTTCTTTGAGAAAGTGAACAAACAGGTAGGCAATCGTGACCCAGTAGACATTATATATTGGACTTTCAAAAGGTATTTGAAAAGGAACCCCACCAAAGACCCCTGAGTAACCTTAGCTGTCATGGGACATGAAGATGGGTTCTCTTTTGGATTAAAATTGATTAAATGACAGGAAACAAAGAGTAGGAATAAATGGACAGTTCTTACAATGGAGGGAAGTATGCAGTGGGGACCCACAAGGATTGATATTGGGTCCAGTACTATTTAATAATTCCTAACTGATCTGGAACTAGGGGAGAGTAGTGTAGTGGCCAAGCCTGCAGATGACACAAACTTATTCAGGATGGTGAAAACCAAGGCTGACTGTGAAGAGCCCCAGGAGGACCTCCATAAATTGGGTGAGTAGACAACAATGTGGCAAATGAAATTCAATGTTGGGAAGTGTAAATTGATGCATATTGGGACAAAAAATCCCAACTTCAGGTATTGGCTAATGGGGGGATAATTTGCTGAGAAAAGATCATGGGGTTGTAGTAGATAACTCAGTGAAAGTGTCAATCCAGTGTGCTGCATCAGTGAAACAGGCAAACTGTATGTTAGGGATTACATGTGGGGACATGCGATACTCCAACAATTATGATAGCAACTGATCCATTCCAATTTGAGATGTTGGGTTTTGTCCCTGAGCTGTACGTTGTATGGGACTGGGGTATCTGAGAGACCATCTTCTCCCATATGTTCCTGCCCAGGAATTAAGATTGAAAGGAGAGGCAATCCTGACTGTCCCACCAATCATCTAGTGGGCACACGAGTGGGCCTTTTCAGTGGCAGCCCCACAATTATGGAATAACCTCCCCAGGGAGGTATGCCTGGCCCCTTCACAGTTGGTCTTCAAGAGGCAGTTGAAGATGGTTTTATTTAGGACGGCATTTAGCTGATTTAGTTTTATTTACTGGCAGTTCTAATTGAAATTTTGAAATTGTGACTTTTATGGGTTTCTATAATTGCTGTATTATTTATATTATTTTTATTGTCCTTTAAAAATCATTTATGTTGTAAGCCACTTTGAGTTCTACAAGGGAGAAGAGTTGCTAGTAAATGTTTTAAGTAACTAAATAACTCAAATCCCCACTGGAGCTAAAAATAACATTTCCTAAAATTAATAGTTTGCTGCCTTATAGTGACACCTACAACCCAGGTGGCAGTCCCATCATGCTGCCTCTTAAATAGTTGTTCCTGGCTGGGGTTCCCTAACTTTCTCTGTCTTTATTGGCATCTCCCAAAAGAAACACAAGGCTGGAGAACAGGATCTCTGGATTGCATTCCTGGCACTAGGATGGAAGTGTTAATTTCTAATTAGAGCACAGGACTGAGCCAAATGCACAGATACAGCATCTTGATTTTGGCAGGCAAAGTCAATAACAGAGCTGAGGTTTTTTCCTCCCCCTTGCCAGAAGTGCAAGTATCTTGTAAAATGGAAGATCTGATACTTTCCTGTACCCCAAGATAAGAATAATGAAGGAGGCTTACATTGATTGTACTCAGTAATGAGACTTGTGAGGCACACTGATAGGAATGAAAGAAGATAGTTTGAACTCTTTATCTTTAAGGGTTATATCCTAGTGCAGCACCCTTTCTTGCTCTAAATGACATTTGCTTTGGTGAGAGATCAAGCACCACACAGTATGTTTATGTATACTATGTAAGCTGCCCTGAGTCTGCTCTGGCGAGGAAGGCGGAATATAAATTAAATAAACAAACAAATAAATAAATATGTAGACAGAAGATTGTACAATACTATGTAACTGTAGACTTTTGGCTCTCCATTATGGCCTGAAACATCCGTCTGTCTCTCCCCCTTTCCTTTTCTGTGCATCGACCCTGACGAAAAAATTCTTGAGTACCCCAAAATTATGTGGTGCTTTAGTTGATTCTAATAAAAAGGTATTATGTTACAGTTGTTTGTTTTTAAATCCTCATTGACCAACAGAACTACCTACATTATGGTATTCTAGGAGGACATATGCAACATAGGTATATGCACCTGAAAAAATGTATTTTTTAATATTTGGATTTTGGGAAGGGAATAAATAATGGGGTTTTTTTTAGTCCCCTGATACCATTTTGAGATTCGGTTTCCCTCCAAGATTTTGGAGTTATTTGGGTTCCATTATACTCTGTGGGGGTGGAATGGCTGCTTTTCAACCAATTGCACAAAAATTGCAGTCATCCCACTTGTTTCCATGTTTCCTATGTGGAAAAAATCCATGTTTTTTCCAGGGTGATGTCAATAGCCAGCATACAAGAACAAGCAATCACTAGCCAAAAGCCTCCCATTGCAAACAAAACCAACAAGCACAGCACAACCAATGTCAAACCACAGAATCACAGCAGAACCAGTGGCACAAGGGAGACTGTTACAATCCCAACACAATCAGTTTCAGATCACAGAAGCAGGGCAGAACTAGGTCAATGTAGCAGCAAGCCCAATGGAACCAATGTCATTCCAGAAAATCCAAGCCAAACTAACCTGGCAAATCAGTACCACGATAGCCAGACAGACTTGGCATGACTCTGACACATATACTCACATTTACACTAATGTAACTTTCCCAAGGAAAGCCTCAGAAAGTGAAAGGAAGGGTTTTTTTTTTGGGGGGGGGCATAAAAATTCTCTCTCTCGCTGTCTCTCTCTCTCTCTCTCTGCAATTTGTAGCCTATGCGGTCACTAGCTTGGAAAAGTCCAGAGACAGAGCTGCAGCTACCCTTCATCAATGGTACTCCTGTTCCATTCCATCCTTATAAAGAAACACAACAACAATGCAGCATGTAGGAGCTTCATTTTAGGTGCCTCTTTGGGTTCTGTTTGTTTTAATTGATGTACTTGCATCTACTTTCCTAACATTTCTTTTTGTTCCAATGATATTTGTGGGCCTTTTTTCTTTCTGAGAGTGGCAAGAACAACATTTTGGGCACCATATATTTATTTCCTGCACAGAATTGTGCCAAGATGTGTTTTGAGTTCAGCTGAGGTTATTATTTTTTTAGAACACAGTTTGCAATGTGGTTTTTATATGGAGCCAATCAAATTGGATAACTTCCCTGCTGTTTCTTTCTGCTCCATCTTTAAGTTTTGGAAAGGGTGTTTTTCCCTGACTCCCCAACACAGACATAGGCCGAATTCAGACTGGCAGTCTGGCCTGATATAGGCACATTTCACAAACAGAATAAAGGGGCTGGTTCACACAGGCACAACTGTCAGGCGTTCTCCAGCCATACTCAACCTGTCTTGTAACGCTTCTCTCCTGAGTTTAAAAAGTACCAGGTGAAAGTGGTAGCAAACTCTGGAAAGCGCATTGATCCCACTTATCCGATGTGTGCATGCTAAAAGCTGCACGAACAAGTCGCATTGATAATTGCTGCTGTGCCTATGCGCCTATGTGCCTATGTGCATAGGCACATGTTGCCGGAGTGAGAAAAAGCTGCTTACAGTCGCTCCTCCACCAGGGGTGGGCCAACAGTGTGAATGTTCCCTTGCACCTCCTCCCTGGTATGCTTCCGCATCAGTCGGTGCAGTGTGACTGGGAATACCCAGAACACATTGTTCTGGGTCTTTTTGCCATGACTCTCTTGCACTTCATACTGCCAGTCTGACCTCAGCTTGAGAGGATTCAGGCATAATATTATGCTCTTTTTGCTCATTCTTAAAGTCCAGGGCTGGGTAGTTGAAGAGAGAAAGACCCATCCCTGACCATCTCTTTCTTGGCACATTAGCTCAGTAGATGTGTGGAACGCAACTTGTAGGGCTTAGCTAGCTAATTCTTCACCATTGTGGCCTCTGAATCCTGGCTTGTGCATCTAACTGTGAACTGGCAGAGACTGACCAAGAGAGAGATCTTGGAGAACTTGTGGGCACTCAATGAAATTGCTGAGCAGTCTAGAACAGATAAAAGGAAGTACTTCTTCACCCAAAGAGTGATTAACATATGGAATTCACTGCCACAGGAGGTGGTGGCAGCTACAAGCATGGACAGTTTCAAGAGGGAATTAGATAAACATATGGAGCAGAGGGCCATCAGTGGCTATTAGCCACAAGGTATAGATAGGAACTCTCAGTCTGGGGCAGGTGATGCATTCTATTCTTGGTGCTTGGGGGGGCAGCAGTGGGAGGGCTTCTAGTGTCCTGGCCCCACTGCTGGACCTCCTGATGGCACCTGGTATTTTTGGCCACTGTGTGACAGAGTTTTGGACTAGATGGGCCATTGGCCTGATTCAACATTGGCTTCTCTTATGTTCTTAAGGTTGCCAAAGGAACCAATGGCTTCCTCGATGGCCTCTATCTCCATGAACATCTTGGGAATGGCAACGAGGAAACCCCACAAAGAAAGGTAGAGGGGAGCAGAAGAGCTTTCCCCCCACTGGAGGCAGTGTGACCCTCTTGACCTGAAAATGCTCCATAAGCTGAGAAACCTCATATCTCCACGGAATAAGCTGGCTGGTCTGATTGGCAAAGCTGCCCTTGATGCACAGGGCACACATTGTCCCCAACACAGAGATCTTCTGCTGGATGAGAGGTTTCAGGCAGAACCTTCTTACAGCCTCTGCACAAGTAGTGCGTATTGCTGGAACAATGTCTGCACATCCTGCACCTGGGTCCAGAAAGGTGGCTAACTTACCTTGAAGCATTTGGATCAAAGGAATGGTGAGATCCAGGCTTGCTGAGTCACACAAGAGTGCTTTGATTAACTCCTTAAAGGGCTTAAGGGCCTCCACCATCTGGGAGAAAGTCAGCCATTCCTCATTGCTGAATGCTTTCTTCCCCCCGCACAGTGTGAACTTCTGATGTGAAACTGGCCAGGGCATTCTTCTGCTTCACCAGATACTCATGTACGGAGTAGAGTTCCAACAAGAGCCGACATCACAGATCAGGTGGTTCCTGGCACTCCCATCAGTGCCTGCTTCTGGTGCAGCAGATGGGTTGCTTTCACACCATACATGAAGTAACTTGTATCCACGTATCACTGGATGTTCTCTCCTTTGTGTAAAGTTAAAATGCAAAATTGAAGATAACCATGTAATTAAGTATGACTGGCTTAAATTTTCCATATTTATGTTTTTATTTTTAATATAACAACCTTATGATCCAGCAGTCTTGGACAGAACCAAGCTTACAAATACTACCCTCTGTTTCCATCCTTGCACAGAAGCCACTGCTGCCAGAAATTTAGCCAAAGTGATATCAGAAGTAATATCAGAATCAGTATCAGCTTGCAGGGAATACAAAGAAATAAGGGAGACATCTGAAACCATTACCAGCTGTATCCACAGCTCTCTAGGGGATAACCAGCACACAATCAAAGAAAGAATGAGATAAAGTTTTAATTGCCCTAGACTCACATGCACGTAATCTGAGTAGGATATTCCGTGGAATCTATCTGCTAAAACAACAGAGGGAAAGCATTTAGCCTAGCCAAAAGAAAATGCCTCTGATTTTTGGGGACAGTCAGCTGATGAAAATAAGATGGAAGGGAAAGAGGAAGCACAATACCAAACACACACACACCCTTTTCAGTCTTTAGTCTTTTTGAACAATATTGCAGGGATTATATTTCTCACATAGATAACACTAAACAGGGATTTTAATCAACCACCCCCTCCCATTCCAGCACACATGAAGTTATACTTTGAGCACTGAAATAACTGATATAAAGAAACATTGGCTGTGCTACAGCATACATGATCATTTTGTCCAGACTATATAATTAAATAGTGGCCACTATCCAAAAGAGACTTCGTAGAGAGATTCCAAAGGGAATGTGAGGTCCATTTGAGACAATCAAGCAACAGCAGAAAAAAAACTAGATTAAGGCCACTGTGAATGAATTACAATGTTGTGTTACAAAGAACAGGATGATATTGTTTAACCTGATTTGGATGGAATACAATGCAGAATCGTTTCTGTGCATGCATATCTAGTAGTATTGGTTCAGGAATTCACACAATGCTATCTCTTCTACCAAACCACAGAGTCTGAGATTTCCTGCATACTCACCAGTGTATAACAGATTAAATGAATTATCATCCATATATCTATTTCTCAAGTGTCACACCATCTGTGGATATCTAAATTTGTGGATCAGGGCCACAGTGACACTAAATGGATTTTCCTGCAAATTGCCCCAAATTTGCAGGACTCCCCAGTTTTGCAGAAAAATCTAAACATAAAAAAATAGATTGGGGGGTGGGGGCGTGTTAAATCACCCCAAATAAAATAAAAATACTGTCTGCACACATTCAGACAACACACATACTTCCTCCAAGAGGCACTGATGACAGCAATGGGAGGGGGTGCCCAGAAGCTGCAGCAGCTTCAACAATGACTGTGGCATTTGTGGGGGGATTGTAGCGAACCTGGTAGCAGAGGCATGGAGGCTTGCCAGGTCCAGCAGCAGTTGCAGAGAATGTGTGGGGGGAGCAACACTAGTTCCAGTGTCAAAAGTTGTGATGAAGGAGGGAAGCTGTGGTGGGGCCAAATCCAGGGGCTGTGCTATGCCTGTTGATGAGGGATTGGGAGTTTTGGTGGCCCCAAGGATGGCAGCAATGATAGTGGGGGGAAAAGTTGTGGCAGGCTTGGCAGCAGAAGCTGGGAGCTGCACTGGGCCTGTAGGCAATCGTGGTAATTAAGACAGAGAGAAGGATTCCCCCCCCGTGAGTTATTGTGGACCACCATTTCTATATTCTAATAGTCAAATGTGGGATCATCTGCAGATACTTAGACCATGGTCACACGCCAAGTTAATTGTGCTTTGTTCCTGCTTTGTTTAAATCGGGAACATTTTTCTTTGCATTGGGCTGACTAGATGCAGCTGGCCCCTCTCTTCCAGCACCCACTTGCCTGCTGCTGCGCCGTCCCTCCAGGCGATCCTGCCGGCCACGGGGAGGCTTGGGCGGCTGCTGCTCCTGCCGCCACTTTGTGTGGGGGGCGCTGCTGCTGCCATTGCCCCATGAAAAAAGTCTCCATTGCCGGCCCCATCCAGGCTGCTGGAGCCCCTGCCTCTCGTTCCCGCCTCCCTCTTTGTGCATTTTTTTTAAAGCTTCTGGTTTGAGCACTTGAGCAAACATGTGCTCAATAAATCCATTATTAAACGTTAAATGGATTTACCAAGCGCATGTTTGCTCAAGCGCTCAAACCAGAAGCTTAAAAAACAAAACAAAACGCACAAAGAGCGGTCAGACGGCTCTAACTGCAATCATTGCGAAAGATGGACTGCCCAGATGGGCGAAATCATGCATTCAAAGCGCAAGTGCCAGGAAAATACCTGATTTTCCAGGGGTCAGGAAAACCCGGCAGCATTGCGGAAGTGAGCCTGTTTTGGCACGGGAGGTGGATTGGTGCATGTGAACGTGAAATTTACATGCACGAGGGAACAGCAGCGAACCCCGATCAAAAGGTCAGTGTGACTGCACCCTTATATCCACAGATTGGGCCTACATAGAGAGAAGAGAGGGTTTTTTCCCTCCAAACTTGGAGGGACCCCCCAGGTTTGCAGAAAAAACCTCTAATGAAAGGAGCATGGGAGTAAACCCCCCCAAACACAGTGCTGCTGCAATGGGGAAGGGGAAGACAATGGGGAACTGCCAGCTCTGGGTTGGAAAAATACCTAGAGGCTTTGGGGGTGGATCCAGGAGAGGGCGGGGTTTGGGGAGGGATCTCAGCATGGAAAATGCCATAGAATCCACCCTTCAAAACAGCCATTTCTTCCAGGGGAGCTGATCTCTGTCAGCTGGAGATCAGTTGTAAAAGTGGGCTGGCAACCTTGTAACCACAGATTTGCGGAAAATCTTAAACCTGTAATAAAAGACGTGTGGGGGTAACCCCCCCCCAAAACACAGTGCTGCTGCATTGGGGGAGGGGAACTCTGGGGCAAGTGATGCTCTGTATTCTTGGTGCTTTGGGGAGGGGCAACAATAGGAGGGCTTTTAGTGCCCTGGCCCCACTGCTGCACCTCCTGATGGCACCTGGTATTTTTTGGCCACTGTGTGACAGAGTGTTGGACTGGATGGGCCATTGGCCTGATCCAACATTGGCTTCTCTTATGTTCTTATGTAAGACAATGGGGAACGGCAGCACTGAAGATGTTTGGCTACATGAGAAGAACCCCCCCGCCTCACACACACAGAGCTCCAGCACTACTTCTTGCCACAGTCTGGCTGGGTAGAAGCTAGCATGAAAGCTATTTATGGAGGCAGGAGGTGAGAAGGAGGCTCTTTGCCCACCTGCATGCCTCCACAGCCACCAGCTCAGCTGCCATTTTAAAACTTTCCTGCTGGTTTCTAACTGGGTAGAATGTAGGTATTGGCACTGGAGGTGGGCAAGAGACGTTTCTTTGCTCCCACTAATCTGTCTCCAGCACTGCATCAGAGGCTGGAAACTATGGGCGATTCTGCATCTAGCATTCACTCCACATTTTCCCAACTGGGAGGAAAAAGTGCAGCTCAAAACCACATTCAAATACCTCAGGGCAACGCTGTACTGACTGCAAAGTCACCCCTGAATGGCCATAAAATGGCCATAAATCTATGCAGAAGGTACAATAAAGTCTGACAATCAAAGAAAGCGAAAGCAGCATGGAGTGTGGAAGCTACCATAAAAATCTGATGATCAAAGGAAGTGAAAGTAGCATGCAATGCAGAGGGGAATTTCTGTTCCAACGTGGGTTTCGTAAAACAATGGAGGAAAAAGCCAATGCAGAATCAGCCTGAGCGGGACTCTCTTGCAGCCATGGGGGGATGGGGAGCCTTGGCAGGCCAGGCAGCAGAGGCTGGGAGTTGTGCCAGGCTCTACACCTGCGATGGTGGGGTGTGTGGAATAAAGGCTAGAGTGGGAAGGGATTTCTATCAGCTTTCCCTTTGATTTTCATCAGGTTATCAGATGGTGAGTAGAGTGCCAAGGGTAGGGGTGTGGGGAGAGACTCACTATGCTAAGCTGAACCACATAAGTACTCTTCCAGTTCCCAAGCCTCATTCCACTCTCTTCTGTTAGTGCTGTCCTCTTTGTGATTCACTTAGGAAAGGGGGCTGTAGTTGTTAAACAATATCAGCATTCTCTGTAGGGAGTGGCAGTGCGACTTTGCAGTTATTTCTGCTTCTCCCTCGGACCAGGATGTAATCCTGCAGTGCAAAAGGGGTCATGAGTAACATCTTTCATTAGTAATAATTGTGAGAATGGAGGGCTATTCACTAAAAGTGATGTGGTGATAGATTCATAACATGTGAGTATCACAGAGCTATTTCTATTGGGAGGCAGTACTTTAGATCAGTATGTTTGCATGGTAGCAGCACTTTTTAAAATTTTAAGTTAACTATCGTCCAGATTTGCTAACGGCAAATTCAGTTTTCTTAGTATAAACGAATAAAACGTTCTAGTGGCTGATCTTTCTGCTTAGAAAGGGTTAATTTTTTTATGGAAGCCTTAAGCTATTTAGAACATTGGTTCTAATAAAAAGGTAAAAGCATATTTCAAAAATAAATAAAACAAGAATGTTAACCTTGCTGTATTAGTCATCTGCTGTGTAATGCAGATATGAGTCTGGGTGACAGCCTGACCTCATGGTGGCTGCTGAGAGCTTTCCTCCTGACTTCATTAAGGGCAGGATATCACTTTCTGTGTGTGGATGTTCTCCTAATTAGTTGTCATCAGAAAAGGTTGGTTGGTATAGCATTTGCAAGCAGTGTCTTTATTTTTGTATTTTGCCTGATGAATGTACAATCTGTGCACAAGTGTTAATTGCTAATATTTCTGCTGTTGTGTCAAGAGAATTCAGTTAGTATATGGAATAGTGACCTGAAGCCTTCCAAATGCAGTTAAGTTGAATGATTTTTAATGATCTCACACCTCTACTGCACTTTTGATGTAGTACAGTTTTATGGACTATACAGAGTAAATGGATCTGCATGACCAACCTCTAGGGTCTTGCATTCAGAGCTGATTATATTGTTTCATGGGCATATAAAGCTGCATTTCACTGACCCAAATCTCCAGTCCACCTAGCTCAGTACTGTCTACTTTGTCTGGCACTGGGTCCCTGTGCTTGAGTTACCCACCAACTGCACTATCATAATGCAGATGGGCAACAGCATAGCCACTCTTTTACCAGGCTAAAATCTACCCTATTTATAATTCATGATACACTCAATGCACACAGGCAGAAATTGGGTAGAAATCGGCTATGGGGGCTGTCATGTGCACAATACTATACCTTGTGCTTTTACCACTATTTAGCTCCAGCAGAGTGCGAGGAAAGGAACAGGAGCCAAAACCAGCTGTAAGAGCCTGTCTAACTCCACTGGTGCAAAATGAAGTGGCTCATTTGTTATTGGCCTGTGTTATTCAGGACCACACTATACCAGACCTAAAGTCTCTTCACTGCCTGCCTGTTTGTTTCCAGATCTGATTTAAGGTGCGGTTCTCACCTTTAAAGGCTTTCATGACTTGGGTCCCCCATACTTGAAGGATTGTCTTTTGATATGAACAGCTGCACTCCTACAACAGTCCCCTCATCCTTGTGGATCTAGTCTGTGATGCTCCCTGACTGATCCCTTCCAAGAGGCTGTTCCATAGCTGACCTACCCTTGGGGCTGTAAGACAAATTTATTTAAAGGAGCTTATGGGGAAGCTTGATTGGGCTCTGGCTAATGGTTTTAATTATCTGTTTTTAACTATGTGTTTTAATTGAATGGATGATCATTTTTGTATTCTGTTGTTTGTTGTCATCTGCCTTGGCTCCTGACTATGTCAGGAAAAAGGCAGGATATATTAGTGAGGAAGAGGGTGAGCCTGCCTCCTGTTAGGTCAGCTTCCAAAACTACCTGTTTAGAAGTTCCTGCAATTTCATTATTTATTTATTTTATTTTACAAAGTTTACACCTTGCCTTTCTGCTCTCATAAAGGCCACCAAGGTACCTATGATTGTAAGCAAAATGTAATCACTGGAAGGAAAGTAGTTCAGACCGAATGGGGCAGCTGCTTGTCTGCTGCACACAAAAAAAGCACCTTAAAGACTGACAAGTTTATTGTGGGCTCTACCCATTAAAAGCTTATTTGACAGTAAGAAATGCATTTTCTACCTGAAAATAAGTTCAATTTTATTTTAGTGGAGCTTCCACAGGCATCTTTATCTTTAATCTGTTAGTCTTTATGGTGCTACTAGTAATAAGACCCATTGCGGAAATAAATGCAATGAGCTCTAGAAAGAGGGTCTGGAGACTCTGTGGAGAGAAAAAGAGGCAGAGGGAGGGATAGACGGATGGATGGGCAGGGGAGGAAAGACTGGGGCAGGACGACAGACTCCACCAAGCGAGCCAGCCTCAGAGCTTGAAAGTGAAATCTGCAAACTGGGGGGAAGGGGGAGGAAGAGAGAGAGACTCAGAGGGAGGGATAGAGGGATGGAGGGAGACAGAAAGAAATCAGGCAGCCGGACCAAGAAAGAGAACAGCTGGAAAGGGGAGATCTGCAAAACAGACTGTAGGGAAAAGGTCCCGATCCCAGCTGACTTGCTTGAAAATTTTATTGCACTCAGTTGGACATCCAGGTAAGTATCTTAATGACAGGGGGCTGGAGGCGGCATCAGGAGGAAGAGAGAGATGGACGGACAGACGGGACAGGCTGGGCAGGCTGGGGGCAGAGAGCAGAATGAGGGGTGGAGAGGAGAAAGCAAGATCAAATGAGAGGCGAGGCAGAAAGGGAAAGTGGTGGTGGGCTGTTGAGAAAGCGGAGGGTGGAGGGATCCTTCAGGTGCTTCATGGCAACACGTCGCCCTGTCCATTTCAGCAATGAAGGAAGATACACTTAGCAGAGAGAGCGAGGGAGCCTCCAGGAGAGCTGTTGGGGATGAGTGAAACAAAAGAGGCAGGAAGAGAAGGGAGAGATGGAGCCCTGAAGGGAGGTCGGTGGCAGAAAGTGCTCCCGAAAGAGGGCAAGGTGGCACAAAGAGGCCCACCTGTATCCTCCCCCCCTGGCAGCTTCAGCTGAGTGCCATACCAGCCCACCACAGGATGAGAAACCCACTGAGATGAGCGCTGCTGTGGCCAGGAGGCCAGGCCACAGTCTGGGTGGGACAGTGGGCCTGCCGCCCCCCACCTGCTGGAGGGTGCTCACCCTGGCTGCCAGGCTGAGCTGTGCCCTGTGGCCTGCTGCCGCCCACCCACCCCTCCTGGAGCCCTACCAGTGCCCTGCAAAGCCAACTGGGGGGTCCAAGATGGGGAGCAGATGGACACCACCCTGGCAAAGGGGAGGCCCAATGCCACCCGTCCCTCCCAAAGCCCTACCAGCATCCTCAGAAGCCAGCTGGGGGGGTGAAGATGGGCAGAAGAGGAATAGTACCATGCCAAAGGGGAGGCCCCACTCTACCTGCACCTCCTGGCACAAACCCTGCCTGCTGGAGCAGGGCCACCACCACCTCTGCAAGGCTCCGCATGGCTGATCTTCTCCTGAGCACTGGCAAATGGCTGCATCTGCTGAGGAGAAATTCTGTTCTGAAGTGAGTTTTGGCAGGCACTGCTTCTGTGGGCGGGACTCAGGCAACACAGCCAATGCTTAGGGACACCTTCTGATTGGCAGTGCAGGCACCCAACTGATTTGGGAGCATGTGGAATATTGCCACTCCAAAACAGAATTATTATATAGGAGAGATTGTAGCAAACCATTTGAGGAGTAGTTGCTGAAGATTGAGTATATAAGGCTATAATCCAAAGCACACTTACTCAATGGGAGAAAACATGCGTAGGACTGTGTGGCAAGTGATTCAGATACTGCACTTGCTGCAGGTAAAAGAAAGGAGCCAAATTCACTGAAAATATAAGCAAAACCAGCTTAGTGGATTTATTTGTCATAGATCCAGGGGGCAAGAATCCATGAGGCTGATACAAACAATGAAATAAGTGAAGTTGTAACTGACATTTGGGGAAAAAAATTATAGTGTGACAGATTCCTAGAAGAGGAGAAAAAAAAATCTTGCCTATGATATTTAAAAAAGGTCAACAGACGACCTGAAAAACTGTAAAAGAGCTAGATCGACATTACTTTGAAACTACCCCATGAGTTAAAGTGCCTAGAGAAAGACAGTTTGGATTCTAGCAGGCAGGAGGTACTTAATATAACTGCTGCTGCGGTTCTTTGAAGATAATGCAACACTGCAGCCGGAGAGTAGATAAGGAAAATGGTAGAAAATGTATGTGCTGAGGTTTTTTTAAAGCATTTAATAGTTGTAGTTTCAGGCCAGTGTGAACTGATATGGAATTAGAGATAAGGTGGCCAAGTAAATTACACAAGTCTTCCACCAACAAATTAGTTGCAAGGTTAACCGATGCCCTTCCCTGATCCTGTGTGTTTAGATTTTTCCTTGCCATTTTCATGTACTGAAGTAGCTTTGGCCAACTCTTGGTTCTGTACAATACATGAAGCCTTTCATGATGTGGCAATTTGCAGTTTGGATCTCTTCCAGAACATTCACTACACACTTTCACTATAACACAACTGCAGGAAAGAATAAATTCATGGGCCCCTTTCACATTACCGTTTTGAACTAGACACTATCTGTTATTGGCCTGGTTCCGATACAGGGATGGGGGTTTCATACAGTGAATTTCATTCCATTAATGAGCTGTCTCTGAAGCAATCATGGTCAACTCATGGTTGAAAGGATAGTGGGAATTACAGCATCATGGGAAGTCGCAAGGGACTCCAAATATGACTGATCCATTGTCGCTGCTGAAAGCAGTAGCCCTTTATCTCCTTTTTCCTTCTCCCTTCAATGTTTTAGTAAAGCAAAACACACACTGTGGCTAAGTTCAGACTGGCAGTTTGAAGCAGGAGCCAGTCGTGGCAAAAAAGCCCCGGAACAAACTGTTCTGGGTTTTCCCAGTCACACTGCGCCGACTGATGTGGGAGCATACTGGGAGGAGGCTCGTGGGAGGGTTCAGACTGCTGGCCTGGAGGCGCAGCTATAAACAGCTTTTCCTTGGTAATTCGGCTATGTGCGCATGTGCGCATCTGGCCAATTTGGGTAGGATCCCATTGCGCCAGCACCGCATTGAGCGGTAGAGCGGAGCACAGCCAATCATATCGCTGCTGCCTTATGTGCCACATGGGTTGCTCCCGGCTTTTAAAGGTTGACGTTCACACTTCCTGGAAGTGGAATGAAGTGGGATAAACAGGCTCTCAGGGATTTGCTACTGCTTTTACCAGGTATCTTTTAAATGCGGGAGTGAAGCAAAACAGCATGGGTTGACTACGGGTGGGGAACACCAGGCAGATGTGCCTGTGTCAACACCCCCTTTAATCTGCTCATAAAATGTGGCTGAAACGTGGCTATAACGGGGCAAACTGCCAGTCTGAACTCAGCCTGTGATGTTACAGTTGGGAGTTTCCCACTTCAGATCATTGGCTACCAATAGCAGATAGAATGACTTCAAAATTTTGTTGTCAGGGTATTTTAGAAACATCATAGAACTGAGGATCCAGACATTAATATGAGGCCATGCAATTTTCTGCTGATTGTGCCATCTAAAATGTATATTTAAAAGTGCCTTCTTATCAAAATCTCTCTGCAGATAGAAATCTAACATATTGGACACAGAGTATGTTTTAATTTGGTAAGCCTTTTGAATAGCAAATAATCAAAATTAATACTAGCTTTCTGAAAAAAATTAATGTATATGATGTGTAACATGATGATTTCATAATCACTGTCTTTTGCTGATAAGTGAAGATCTTTTCATTTCATCTGGCATACTCCCAATAATGATTGTTGGCCCTCTTTAAAGTGCTGTTTGTTTATGTATTTTATGTATGATGATTATGTATGATGATTTCATAATCACTGTCTTTTGCTGATAGGTGAAGATCTTTTCAATTCATCTGGCATACTCCCAATAATGATTGTTGGCCCTCTTTAAAGTGCTGTTTGTTTATGTATTTTTATTGAATTTTATGTTTTAACACTTTTAGTAATTTAAACATTTAATTTTTTTAATGTTCACTGCCTTGCAGACCCTGTCTCAGTGGAAAGGTGGCATAAAAATGTTCTAAAGAAATCAATCAATCAAGGGAGAATCTCTAGAAATATTAAGTTTATCTTCAACTGATTATTAAGATGATTGTGGATTTTCTTGGTTTTGTGAATGACCATGGCATAAGTTTAATTTTTTTTTCTATAGAGAAATTGCTTACCTTACCATAGTGTAATAGAGAGTTCTGTACAGCCTCCACCAAAAGAAATGAGTTCAGTGGGGGAAGGCATAACCTTTAAAGATGGTTGTCACTTTTGTAGCTGATCCACTAAAATAGCAGTCAGCCAATTTATGTAGCCCAAATTCTCACATTCAGTCACATCAAATCTAACCCACCAAGTTTCTAGGCCCCTTTGATTGCTTCATTCAGGCATCTTAAGTGATGTAGAATCTATTCAAAGTCAGTTCAGTGCAGCCACTACAAAGTATCTACTGGGTGGCTTTCAAGGGCATTTCATTTTACTTCAACTGCCAAGTCATATCAGATTCAGCAACTGACGTATCATTTCATTATGTACCAAGAGGTCACAGCACAGCTATTTATTTTCATTCAGTGCAATGAGAAAAATGCACTAGTCCATTAATAGACCATTTTCTCTGTTGTTCCATTACTGACCCAAATGATAGATGTGGAAAAAGAATGGCAACTGAGTGGGAACACCCTCTGAAAAAAACAACCAAATACAAGTCTTTCTCTTTCTGCCAATAAACATATTTGAAAATTGAAAAATATTAATTACCTCTTTATCACATTTCAGACCTATAAATTCAACTTGATCTATCAGGATTTTCTTTACAATGTGTATGTGTGTGTCTCTCTCTGTGTTAGAGATCTGTCTTATTTTCTATGTAGGTGTCTTCCATACAGGGACAGGACCTTGTGGTTTCCTCATTACCAGTGTGGCTTCAGAGAAAGTACATCAGCAATGGGGCTTCCATATGGCAGGTTTCCTTGCAGTTTCCCTGCCCCAGTCCCCTGGAAGTGGCCATCTCCTTCGCTTGGGCCATCAGGGCTTTTGCAATTTAAAAGAATCAGCACAAGGATATTGTTATATTGATATACTGCTATAACAATAGGTATAGCAGGTTCTCTGGATTCCCAGCTTTCATTTTTTAAAAAGTAAGTCTCTAGCCTTTTTCTCGTGCAGAATATATGCCTTTTCATTCACTGTAGGATTACATGTAAAAGATGAATGCAGACAGGATTTTTGGTTTTTTAAAAAAATGCTGGTGGTAGTACCATTTCCCCTGATAGGAATCAGTTTGAGAGAAGGATGCCTGTGCTGAAAGGGGGGGTCTGTACTATCAAACCCCTTTGTCTGTTCTACTTGAAATGTGGGCGGTCTTTAGATTAGGAGGAGGACTCTGTTCTGTGCAAATTTGGTGCCATTAAATGGTGCCATTTAAAAACAGCTGCCCCGGAATCTCAAATTGGTTCCCCATTGAAAATAAACAGCTGCCCCAGACCCTCCAACAGATTCTCTGAATAGAAGGCATATAACTGTTTTAAATAAATAAATAAACCCATGTTTGAAATGGGGGGCAGGTGTTTTAACCAATCAAGGGAACACTCCTTAAACTATTACGGGAACAACTTATACGACATACATGCCCACATTATAAAACCTTCCAGTAATGGTTTCATTTGGTTATTTGTGTGCTACAGATGCCCCCTTAAAATTTGGCAGGCACAGGGTAATTGAAACCTTGTAGAAAATCTAGAAAATCCATGAGTTAGAATCCATGTCAGAAAAAAGAAACAGAGAGAATGTAAGACATTCAGCCTCTTAGGGCCAAAATCAGCTAATCTAAAAGTGTTGTTCAGAAAGCAGTTTTCATTGACTTACTAAAACATGCCAACATAGCTGGTGCTTAATCTATTTAATGACTTCACTGCCCTAGAATAAGCATTATTCACACCAAAGATTATAGATTCTGAAGTTTATTATTTCTAAGAGCACAAATAAAAATGTAGAATGAGATGGTTTTTGGAAAAATGTATTCCTCTAAAGCAGAGTGAAGGATAACCAGCTGCAATAAACACAGAAAGTTCAGTTCTGCTATTAGTATTTCTTAGCTCTATTGACTCTGACAGCTGAGTAGATATTGATGTGTAACAGCTTAAGGGGAGGGGGCTTATTTGTACTTTCTGTGGTAAAGAAAGAGCCTGGGAAAAGGGGAGAATGCAGAAACTTTTTCTTTTGAAAGAATTTCTCCCTTCTTCTTTCCCCCCATGGATTAAGTAGTCAAAATATTTACACTTAGCTATTGGCTGTCCATATCGAAAAGTATTTGTTCATTTGCAGTGCGCTCTTATGCAGAGGGGTTCCAGTTTAAGCCCATTGATTTCACTGGTGTCACTCTGCATAGAATTGCATTATTAGTGTCTTACATCCTTGTGCTTCTGTATCTTCCTTTATGTCCTTCATGATAATATACAGTCTTGCTGCAACTTCACAGCATTACAGCATGCAACTAATATGATGTGGACAGGGAAAATTTTAAAATTCAGTTTTTTTAACTTCATCTATATTCCACCTTTCTTCTCAATGGGGAAACCAAAGCAGCTTTCATAGTTCTCCTCTCCTCCATTTTATCCTCGTAACAGCTCTGCAAGGTAGGCTAGGATGGGAGTGTGTGACTGGTGTGAAGTCATCCAGCAAGTTTCCATGGCACAGTGAAGGTTTGAACCTGGGCTCGCCAGATCCTAGTCCAACACTTTAACTACTACACCACCCTGGCTCTCAATGGAACAGAAAGACACAGGAAGGAGTTCTGCTTGGAGCCAAACAGGGCAGCCATCAGCTAAGTAGAAGGTTAAAATGGAGCTAGCTATGTAAATGTTATGCTTTAGCAGAATTCCCCTGAATAGAGAAAGCAAGCAGTCTGGCACAATATTGTTCACTTTATGTGTTCCCCACTTCCCCAAGCAGTGAAAAACATAGGCTAAACACTAACAGATTTGGTAAAAATTCTTTGGATAACAGTATGGGAGGCTTCTGGCATCTTTGCAATATTTGATTTACAGATGAACAAGCTTATTTCTCCTTTTTTTGGAGAATTTTTAAAATTTAATTGAAGAACTATATTACAGCAGTCTAACCTACTTTAAAGGATTATTGTGGGGTTAAAATGGTGGGGAAATGCTTCTCTGAGGATGGATGTATATATCTAGATATCCAGCTCAAAGCTCATTTTCTAACTCACACTCTCTGTTTCAAATGTCTCTAGCTTTCTCTCCATTCCTTACTTCCCAAGTATTTTGCTCAGCAAAATCTTTCACTGTAGATCGGAAGAACCACTTAAACTGAAACAATGTTTCAAGCTTTGGTGAGTGGAATGGTAGGATACAGGCCATTAACATGCTGTGATCAGATCTCTGATCCCTATAAGACAGCATATAAAGCAAAATCAGACAGTAGATCCATTCAATAATGGAGAAAGTCCTAATTCCTAGCAATACTTTCACATAGATTGTAGAAATTAATCCTAATTCTAAATCCAGTTTTGTTTTATTTTTTTGCCATCAAGTCACAGCTGATTTATTGTGACTCCATGGAGTTTTCAAGGCAAGAGACATTCAGATGTGGTTTGCCATGCCTGCCTCTATGTTATGACCCTGGACTTCCTCAATGGTCTCCCATATAAATACTACTTAGCTTTCAAGACTGGGTTAGCCTGGGTTATCCAGGTCAAGGCAAATCCAGATTAGTCATCACAAATCTACAATATACTGTTTACATGTAAGGCAGACAAAGCCTCAAATATGAAGAGATTCCTTTTTGCACTCAGTAAAGCTAGTGATGAGCACACACACCAAGTAAACAACTAGATTTATACATAGAATGGTATTCTTGTAGAAAACAAGCAGTTGTCTGCTACAGCTATGTTTTCTTATGTTTTGTTATGCTCACTTTTGCATAACCCTTTTGAGGGGGGAAAATGGCCTGTGGTGAAGCAATATTCATAGGGTTCTTAAAGCCTCCATTCTGTGTTTCTGTAAAGAATGGACTAATAGGTAGGTTCCAGTTTATTGCCTTTAGCCATAGGCTGTTACAATGACAGAATAATATAACAATAATGCCTGTATAAACTTATAAAACCAAAAAAATTAAAGACTAAGTTAGGACACAATAAAACATTATAATAAATCCATCTCTCCCATTCAGACTTCTGTTGGTAATCAAGCTATGGCACTGCTACTATTTTCTTCTGAATTTTCTTTGCAGAGAAGGCAAAGAGGGCCACTTTGTACAAAATCTCAGCCTCTACATCTGCTAGTAGAAGTAGAATTTTTTCAGTTTCTGTTCTAGTACCTAAGGAGGCCAAGGTTGGGTCTAGAAATTTCTTCCTAGGGGATTGGTAGAGTGGACAGAATAACAGGTAGTGGCACAGATCTTCTGGCACTGGATCTCCACACAGGCAGAGACTCTGGGCAACAGATGTGTTGGTATAATGGCCTTCAAGCATTGCTGATTGCATTGATTGGAAGCGGATTGAAGTTAGTGCAGAACATAGTTTGCTGAATGAGATCTTTGTTAAGCATTGGGCCCTTTGATGATCTGATTTGATCAATTTGTACCAGGGTGAGGATTTATTTTCTTGGATGACTCGCCTATCTTGGGCAACATCCTGGATGTATATTTGCTCCCTTCCGTTAAAGTCAGTCTGGAGTGGCCCATGGATTACATCTGGAAGGTTATATATTTGCAATACACGGTTGTATTTGGATACCCATATGGTGCAATTCAAAGTATTGTCTTCAAATGAGCAGTCGGGTTAGAATGGATAAAAGGAAGTGCTTCTTCACCCAAAGAGTGATTAACACATGGAATTCACTGCCATAGGAGTTGGCGGTAGCTACAAGCATGGATAGCTTCAAGAGGGAATTAGATAAGCATATGGAGCAGAAGTCCATCAGTGGCTATTAGCCACAAGGAACTCTCTGATGGCACCTGGTATTTTTGGCCACTGTGTGACAGTGTGTTGGACTAGATGGGCCATTGGCCTGATCCAACATTGGCTTTTCTTATGTTCTTATGTTCCTATGAACTTGACCCAGATGACAGTGAAGGTTACTTCCTCTTGCGTCAACAGCTTTCCACAGAATATGTTAAAATCCTGAATGGAAGTTGTTCTGTCAACCTTTGCTAATTTTAGAATAGGGAAAACATGGTGTGACAGACTAGATTTAAAATGCTGTTTTCCTAACACAGAAAAATCAGAGAAGGGAGGTGAATAGTGAATTCTGCTCTTGAATGTTGAGCCTGAATGACAGGCAGCTCATTTTCTCTGATTGTCCAATGCCAACTGAGGGAAATATAAGATTAGCTGTGTGCTGAGTAGAGAGGGAGTTCATTTTGAGTTCAGCAGCAATTACTGTTCAGTAAAGTTCAATTACAAGAGTGGCTGTCTGAAGAAGCTGACTAAAAGATGTCAGACATGTACACCTTTTGCATATAGGGAGGGTCTTAGCTGTATTAAACATTACCTGAGGAAGAATTCTATCTAAGAATTCAGAGTCTAGTGTCAGCTTATGCTGAAGTATGTTTTCACACAGACATTAAGAATTTGGGTTTGAGATTTTGACAAAAAGTGATTGGATAGCAGGCTGAAGCTCCCAATCAGGCCAAAAGAAAAAGGATTATATTCCCAGGGAAGAAATACAAGTCCTGTCCAGTAGTACAGGGAATTGACACTGAGGCAGTCCCTGACCCATAGTGAAAGGAAACAGTTATAGACTACTTACGGGAAAGAAGACACATTGTGTGTTCAGAAATTCTGAACAGTTATTAGGAAACTATACACAGAAACATTGTAACTGAAATCAAAGTACTTAGTCAACCATCTCTCACTTACAAGAACCAAGAATTGTAAAAATAAGCCACTACAACACCATCTTGACTGTCAACTGAAAAATTTATGGTTTTACCAACAATGTTTACCTCAGCCTTTCCAATTCTTAACTACCCCATACCATCCCTGCTTACTAAAAAACCCCTCTTTATTATTGTCCACTGTTATATTGTCTTTAATGCCATTTCAAGGGATCTAAAAAGAGGGCTCCTGTTTAAAAGTTCCTGAGCTGGGCAAAGGCCAAATCAGATTCTGTTACAAGGTGGGACATTCAGATTTATAAAGTCACAAATATTATCATGTTACTAGGGGGTTAGCTCAGTACCTGAAGAGAACTAAGAATTTTGGTGGGAAAAATCACAGTGAAGAAGCAGCAGCAGTCTGTCATACATGTCTGCTTCAGTAGTCCCATCAATCTAAGGTCCAAATACTCTTCTACTACACTCTGCCACAGCAGCTTCAGTCACTTGAGCGAAACTTTCTAAAGGTTCCTCCCTGCAAAGTGGCAAGATTGACAACAGGCTGCACATTCTCTGTGGTGACTCACACTTTGTGGGAGGCCCCCCATTTGTGGAAGGCCCCAAGTTTGCAAAATGTGCAAAAAAGAAATGTTCAGGAGGGCATTCTTGTAATAGAATTAGAACTGTAGTAGGACAGAATGGTCCAGAAGGACACTTTCATATGAGAATGACTACTGTGTTGTCAATATACCTTTGTGATCCCACATTCTGCCTTGCTCACATTATGTTGCCCCGGGCAGTTTGCTGTTCACATTCTCTTTTAATATTGTATGCCTAATCCTATTGCATTTTTCATTGGATGTCTCATACCGTATGGTTTCTTTGTGGTTCACATCCCCATTCAGCTTTTTATTCCTAGTTGTATTGTATTGGGAAGGTGCTGTGGCTCAGGGGAAGAACCTATGCTTCGCATGCAGAAGGTGTCAGGTTCAACCCTTGGCATCTCCAGTTTAAAAGGACAGGCAGTAGGTGATATGATAGACTTCTGCCTGAAATCCTGGTGAGCTATTGCTAGTTTGAGTAGACAGTACTGACACTGATGGACCAATGGTCTGATACAGCATAAGGCAGATTCATTTGTTCACATGTCTTCATTATATGTCGTGTACTGCAAAATTACATTTTTTCCTCTTCCCATACTCTGTAATCTGCTTTGAGTTTTAGTAAGAAAGGCAGGCTATAAATAAACTAAACAAATAGACAAATCTGTGGAAGGATAGGGCATGGCTGCCACTTCTCAAAACCTGCTTAGTTGTTCCCAACAAAGTGCTCTTGTAAGCAATTTGTATATATGCTTCTTGCCATCTCCCAAAGTTTTGCTAAACTTCCTAGTCCTGTGACCCGTCTCTATGACACACCAGCCCCATGTTGTCTCACAAGGCAACAGAATTTTGCAGCCTGGTCATGATTCTACTGCCTTCTGTGCATCTGTTGTCATTCTGGCAACCTAATCCTCTGCACTCTACTGCTCTGCACTCTACTGCCCTGCAGCTCTCCACATGAAATTCCATCTTCAAAGCTGCCCACAGGACTAGGTCACTCTTCTTTTTCAACACAGTAGTAAATATCTTTTTCATTATTCTGCCAAATATTTTGCAGGTAAGGATCATATTTTAATTACAGTTGACTATTTATTTGACTTTATTTTTAATATTTAATGTCTTTATATTGTGATTTCAGTAATTTAATTCTGTTTTAGTTTTTTTTGTATTTTTCATATGTGTGTGTGTGTGCTCACATGTAGGAGTGAGTATGTGTGCACATGGAAGTCATATGACCGCCAGTGACTGACCTCTACTGGGGGCCATAAAGGTGGCTGAATAAAGCCTGCCCCACTCCCGACTGCTGGTATTCCAAGGAAGTCTCCCATCCAAGTACTTGCCAGAGTCACCGCTGCTTACCTTCCAGGATCAGGCTGGCCTGGGAATTATGTTTTAGTTTTGTATAGGTTTCTATGCTGTCTTTAGTTGTCCTAAAGGCACTGTTGTGTTGTAGCAAGATAGACAGGGCTTTTTTGGGGGGGGGAATGCTCCGGAGCGGAGTTCTGGAAGCTCTTCAACAAAATTCTTTTAAAAATGTTTAAAATTTCATGAGTTTTCAGTATGCAGATTGAAAACTTTATTTTCCTCTTGAGAGTTCCAGCACCTCTTTTTCCAGAAAAAAAGCCCTGAAGATAGAAATTGCATGATGAGCAAGTGGCATTTACATAACAACGCCCATACTTCTTTACCAAAGCTCTCCACAAATTTATGAAGCAGGAACTTGTTTTCAGGATTGTTGGGGGTGGAATCTGCCTAGTTCCCTCTAAGCTATGGAGTCTTGTGAGTGAAAATTCTACTTTGTGAGCTACTAGCATTAAAGTTGTGAGTAAGTGATTTGGCTGCTGCATAAATTAGTTTGCTGTGGAGCCATCCTTCCTGAGCTGAGACAAAAATGTGTGAGCCGGAAGCCAAAAAGCTATGAGCTAGCTCACACTAGCTCAGCTTAGAGGGAACACTGGTGGAAACAGGGATGTGGGGATGGAGTTGGAATTTACAGCAAGGTTTAAAGAACTGTTCTTGGATATAGTCACAATTATATCAGTCTTCCCCCAAAGAAAGGGCATTTATTATGGTTCCTTTTTGGTATACTAGCCAGAGATGAAATAGGTGCTCCTGAGAGGACGGTCTAGGGGGATTGCTTTCCTATCTTTCCTACATGGCTACTGTAAAGTACTGGGTTTCAGGCCTCATGACTCGGACGACGACATAAGAGAAGACGCGTTTATTCGTACTTCACATAAGACAAAGAACCCACAGTAACGGCCGGAGGCCAACTATATACAGTTAGGGGGGGACGGCCCTATATTCCTATTGGCGGGTTTGAATCGCCCGCCAATGCTGCCATTGGTTCACTACTGGCGAGCTCAGGAACCTAGTCCCTATTGTTCTCAGAGAGCGAAGCTTGACAGTGTTTCGCCAGCTCAGCCCTCTGATCTCAGGACACAACACCCCTCCCCATGGTTCGTCCCCTATCAGGTGACGTAGTCTTTTAAGTATGCTGGTGGCCTCCTTTCTCTTAGCGAACGTCGGGGGCCGGTACCGGACTGGCGGGGCCCCTATCGGTTGTTCCGCCCGCACACGGAGCTTGGGCCTCTGGAAGTCGCCGAGGCGGTGACGGTGGCGGCTGTAACGGTGGCGGCAGCGGCGGCGGCGACTCGGCTGCTACCGGGGCCAACGGTGGCGGCAGCGGCGGCGGCGGCTCAGCTGCTACCGGGGCCCCCTCCGGATTCCGTGGACTCTCTGGCGCTGGCTCCGCTGTCGGTGCTTGCGGTCGATCGGATGATGGGGCAGGGGCGGCATTTCCCGGTAACTCGATCTCTCTATCGGGGTCTTGACGCCTCCGGAGCTGGTCGATGTGTTTGCGGAGGACCCGGTCCCCATCGGTTAGGACCTCGTATGACACTGGCCCGGTGGGTTTTAGGATGCGCCCTGCCACCCACTGCGGCCCCGCTCCGTAGTTCCGGAAGTAGACAGGGTCTCCCGGTAGGAAGCTCCGGGGCGCCTCCCTGTTCTCGACCAGCTTTCTCTCGGGGGCTCGGTCCGGGTGGAGTCTGTCTAATAAAGTGGTAGGGCGGCGGCCCATTAGTAGTTCTGCGGGGCAGTGTCCGGAGATGGGGTTTGGGGTGGTGCGGTATGTGAGAAGGAAGCGGGCCAGCCGGAACTCCCAGTCCCCCCCGTTATGCGGCTCAGGGCCTCTTTGGCGGTGCGTACCGTCCTCTCCGCCTGTCCATTAGTTGCCGGGTGGAAAGGCGCGGATCGTATGTGCCTGATGAGGTTCCTTTCGAGGAACGCTTGAAACTCCGCAGATGTGAATGCTGCCCCGTTGTCCGACACGATTGTGTCGGGTAACCCGTGCGTTGCAAATATCTTCCGCAGGGCCCTTATTGCCGCCTTGGTAGAGGTGGTAGACACTGGGCTTATTTCCACCCATTTTGAATAAGAGTCTACCGTTACCATGAACTGGAGCCCCTGGAACGGCCCCGCAAAGTCTATGTGCAGGCGTGACCACGGCTTGTGGGTAGACTCCCAGCTTTGGGTTGGCGCTCTCGGTGGATTGGGGCGGACCTCCTGACATCGTGTGCACCCTCTGACCCAAGATTCAATTTCTGCGTCCACCCCGGGCCACCACACGTAGCTCCTTGCCAGAGCTTTCATTCGTACGATGCCCGGGTGGGCCTCGTGCAGCGTTTCTAGCACCCCTTGTCTCATGGGCCCCGGAATGATCACCCTGTCTCCCCATAGTAAACACCCTTTCAATGCGGACAGCTCTTCCCGCCTGGCCTTGTACGCTGTGAACTCTGGCCCTGTCTGTTCCGCTGGCCACCCCCTCACCACCCAGTTTAGGACCCGGGAGAGAATGGGATCTCGGGACGTGCGGGCGGCCACATCTGCAGCCTGAAGGGGGGTTTGGCAGTTCCTCCATCAGCAAGACAGCGGGAGCTGGGGCCGGATCTTCCCCTGTCTGCAGCAGCGGTAGGCGGCTCAAGGCGTCGGCATGACCCAGCGCCTTGCCCGGCCGATGCTCCAGTCGGTATTGGTAACCCGCTAAAAATAAGGACCAGCGCAACACCCGGGGCGACAAAACTTGCGGCGTTTGTTTGTCCGCCGCGAACAGTCCCAGGAGCGGCTTATGATCTGTTACGAGCGTGAAGGGCCGCCCGTACACAAAATTGTGGAATTTTTTTACCCCCGCCACCAGTGCCAAGCCCTCCCTGTCGATTTGGGCGTAGTTCCGCTCCGCGGGGGACAGCGTGCGGGAGTAGTAAGCCACCGGGACCTCCCTCCCATCCGGTAGCTTGTGTGCCAAGACTGCCCCGACCCCATACGGTGATGCGTCGCACGCCAGGATGACCGGGAGCTTTTCATCAAAGTGCGCGAGTACTGCGTTTGAAATCAAGAGGACTTTCACCCCCGAAACGCCGCCTCCTCCCTCGCTCCCCATGCCCAAGGTGTCGCCTTATCCAGCAGCCTGTGTAGGGGTTCGGCCACGGCGGCTTTGTGTGGGAGAAAGGAATGGTAAAAGTTCAGGAGGCCTAAGAACGCCTGGAGCTCGGCCTTGGACTTCGGGGCGGGGGCCTCCACGATGGCCTTCACTTTGTCCCTCGCCGGATGCAGGCCTGATGCGTCTACCCGGTATCCCAAGAACTCTACTTCCGGCACCCCGAGGAGGCACTTTTCCCGCTTCACTTTCAGCCCCGCGGCTTGGAAGCGTTCCAATACAGTTCGGAGGCGGGCGGCGAAGCTTTCCGGGGTGGTCGCGGCGATGAGGACGTCGTCGAAGAACGGCGTCACTCCAGGGATCCCTTTTAACAAATCGTCCATTAGATTTTGGAAGATCCCTGGGGCCACACTGACCCCGAACTGCAGCCTCTTCACCCGGAAAGCTCCCCGGTGGGTCACTATGGTCTGTGCCTCGGCCGTGGCCTCATCTACCGGGAGTTGCTGGTACGCCTGTGCGAGATCCAGCTTTCCAAATATGCGCGCCCCTGCCAGTGTTGCTAGGACATGGCTGACCACTGGTACGGGGTATGCATGCGCCTGGAGTGCCTGGTTAATAGTGCACTTATAATCCGCGCAGATGCGGATCTCCCCGTTTGGCTTGACGGGTGTCACTATCGGTGTCTCCCATCTAGCGTTCGGGACGGGCTCTAAGACTCCCTGGGCCACCAGCCGGTCTAATTCGGTCTCTATTTTAGGGCGGAGGGCCAGGGGCACGGTGCGGAAGCGCCGACGGATGGGCGTCACGGTGGGGTCTAAGTGGAGCGACACCGGGGGCCCTTTGTAACATCCCAGTTTCCCGTCAAAGACCTCTGGGAATTCCTTGCACACCGCCCCCCAGTCCCGCACCCCACATTTATTTACTCCCCCAATCGATATGCCTAGGGCCTCGAACCACGCCCGCCCCAGGAGACTCGCGAGATTTCCCTCTACCACCACCAAGTCCAACTTCCCCTCAAAGTCTCGGTACTGCACTCGGAAAGTGCCGACTCCCCGGATGGGGACAGGGTTCTTTTGAAAGTCCACCAAGCTTAGTGGCGATGGACGTAGAGGGGGTCCCCCTAGTGGGCAAAGTCTTTTTAAAGTGTCCAGGGAAATGATGGACGCCGCCGATCCCGAGTCCACTTCCATGCAACAGGGGACCCCTCGATCCGCACGGTTACTTGGATCTTCGGGGCAGAGGAAAGGTTGGGGTTGGGGAGGCGAAGTACCTGTAGTGGTTGGTCGGTGAGGTGGTACAACTCGGCGACCTCCTCCGTTGTCTCGTGTGCGGTGGACGATGCGCGGTACTGGGGGACCGACGATCTCGAATTCCGGGAGCCCTTGGACCGGCAGACCCGGGCGAGGTGTCCCTGCTTTCCGCACCCGTGACAGACAGTGTCCCGGAACCTGCGGGATTTCCGTCCGTGGCCCTCCCCGCAGCTGGCACAGACGGCTCGGTTGCCGGAGTACTTGGCTTGCTCCCTGTTGGCCTGCTGGAACGGCGCCGGCCGGCGTTGTTGGGGTTTGAGGGCGAAGACCTCGTCCGTCTCTTCGTTTCCGGGGCTTGGGCTCCTTCCAACCACCTTCGCGGCCGCGACCGGCCGATCCCCTTCTGCGGCCTCGTGGGCAGTGGCGGCGTCGAGGGCCTCGTCCAAGGTGAGCTTCCGGTGTCCCACCAACTTGCGCCGCAGCTTGGAGTCCGCCAGGCCCCACACGAACTGTGTCAGCAGGTTGTCCTCCACCTTCGGAAACCCGCAGTCCACGGCTAGCGCCCTTAGCGCGGCTAGGAAGTTGGCAATGGATTCCCCTCGGGTCTGGACTCGCCTCTGGAAATCCATCCTCTTGGCCAGGAAGGTCGGCCGGGGGCTGAAGTAGCCATTTAGGACGTCCAGGATTTCCCCAAACGAGCTCTCCAAGGCCGTGCGGGGCACCAAGAGGCTCTTGGCGAGGCGGACGGTTTGGGTGCCGCAGGCGTTCAGGAGGATCGCTCGTTTCTGGTCGGGGTGGCGGATTTCGTTGAGCTCCAAGTAGCTGATGAGCTGGTCGACCCATGCGTCCCAGGTTTCTGGCTGCGACTGGTCGAAGTGCTCCAGTGTTACGTGGGAAGCGGCCATGGTTCTGTCAGGAACGGCGCGCGCCGGGGCGAGCGGTGCGGTGCTGCTCTCGGGGTCAGCGATGCGATGCTCGGCGAGCGGTGCGGTGCTGCTCTCGGGGTCAGCGATGCGTTGCTCGGCGGTGTCCGTTTCGTCGTTCATGGAGTCACAGAAGGCGTTAGAATCCCACCTTCGTCGCCACTGTAAAGTACTGGGTTTCAGGCCTCATGACTCGGACGACGACATAAGAGAAGACGCGTTTATTCGTACTTCACATAAGACAAAGAACCCACAGTAACGGCCGGAGGCCCACTATATACAGTTAGGGGGGGACGGCTCTATATTCCTATTGGCGGGTTTGAATCGCCCGCCAATGCTGCCATTGGTTCACTACTGGCGAGCTCAGGAACCTAGTCCCTATTGTTCTCAGAGAGCGAAGCTTGACAGTGTTTCGCCAGCTCAGCCCTCTGATCTCAGGACACAACAGCTACATGGTGCTCCTCTTACAAGTTCTCTTGACATACAGTGGCGGTATTATGATAATTTTTCAGGCAGTCTGAAAGCAAGTAGCTCAAGCCCAAAGGAATCTGTTTTCTGAAACCTAAAATTATCCTGCTAGATACTGATCCTCAAGGTCTATTCACATCCATCTCATTTCTGTTGTCTGAATATATTTTTTATGTTATGTGGGAGCAGCAGTTCAGCTTGAAACAGTCCTCTGGTACATTGGGAACTATTTAATAATTGCAAAACTTTCTGGAAGTATCCAGGACAGAAATGTGTACTTCTATAATAAAAAGAACAAAAATGATGTTATCCTAGCTCAAACTCAAGTGTCTCTGGGTTGATGATGTTGGAAATATGTGTGCGGTGCAAGGTCTAATCCAGTCATTATAGGGTTAATCTGTTTACCTTGTGTGCTCTTGTTTAGACTGAGCTAGAAGGAAACCTGGCACAGAGCCAATGAAAACAAAGCCTGTGAAATCTAAGTCTGTTTACTCACAATCATTGGTTAATGTATTCAGGTGATTTCCTTCTAAGGGTCAAGAAGAAGACAAATCTCCATTACAGTTGTTGCTGTGAGACCATATGGTCGGTCTGTTCTGTATAGATGTAGTCTTAGTTCTTTTATTTTGTAGCTTTTCCTGTGTACCCTTCCCTTAGAAATAAAGATTTTTACACAGAAAGAAATGTCTCCTCTCCAGTGAAGCAAAGATCCATTGCAAACTCTGAATATCTAAGTATTTTTGGCAATTTCCCCAACAGATGAAACAGCATCTTTGCAGCAACTATCTAGTGTTCTCTTCACATGGAATAGGAGCCTGCCAGCCATGTGTATCAGGAAGTAGTGATGCCAGCCTCCAGGTGACCTGGGGATCCCTGGAATTATAGCTAATCTCCAGACTACAAAGATCAGTTCCCTTGGAGAAAATGGATGCTTTGGAGGGTGGACTCTGTGGCATTGTATCCCACTGAGGTCCTTGTTCTCCCCAGGCTCCATCCCCAAATCTCCAGGAATTTTCCAACCTGGATCTGGCAACCCTACACCCCATCCCCTACTGGTAGCCAGGGAGGACCTTGCAACCCCAAACAGGAGTCCCCATGTGAGTCCCCATGATGCCCCACCCCAAACAGGGATGCCACCGTGTGATGTCCTTGTCATGATGATGTCACCCAGAAGTGATGTCATCATGTTGCCGGTGTTGGGGGATGACACACTAGTTTTGGGGCAAGCTGTTATGGTTTTGAGGGCAAAAACCCATAGAATTCTGCCCCCCCAAAACTAGAGTGTCACCCTTGACATTGCCAATGTGATGATATCACTTCTGGGTGATGTCATTGCAGTGCTTGTGCTTTGCACATGTGCCATAAGATTCCACTCAGCAGCCTGGAGCCCCCATCAGCAGCCACGTAGGACCTGGCAACCCTGTGCACATAGTATGTGGTCACCTATTGTGTGAATTGTGTGATACATAGGTTTTTTGTGTGGCTTTCCCATGGAAAATCAAGGTCCTGATTCACATAGATGGAAGCTGGGAAATCCACGCACACTGACAAATTCACAATGCAACAGTGATCATGTGAATTGTACTCCTCAAATATGTGGCTGATTGGCTCCTGCCGTGTGAATGGAATGCCAACATTGTGTCTTCTGAGGGTTTAAGCAGTGAATAAAATCAGTAAACAGACTCCAAATATTTGCAAAACTGAAGGAAAACTGCATGAACTGAGCAGTGCTATATGAGGGCATGCTGCTGCTCATAGTCATTACTGCTGAAAAATGCTGTAAAACTAGAGTTATGATTCTTGATGCTGTTCCCGCCACCCCCACTCCCACACACCAAGCCAGTTTGTTATGCAGCATACTCTTAAACAGCCCAGAATGCAGTTAATTGCATTAACATCTTTATTGTTTCCAAAAGATAGGCTACAAAGAAAATGAGCTATGCTGAACAACGTGCTTTATGCTGGAAATCACCGAGCATTAAATGCTTCCTACAACCCAATCAGTGGCATTATTTCACCCAGAAAGTACAGTTTTCGACCCTACTCAGCTATGGGGTTTATTACTTGTTCATGAACTGATGTGATCTTCTTGGATTTAGTTGGGGGGGGGAATCTTAGCTCCCGGCTGGGGATATAAATGGAGTACTTTACGGAACAGCAATAATAACTGAAAGGCTAAAGCAATTTCTACCCAAGAGTGGTAAATCATTCACATCTCCACTGTCCCCAACAAACCAACCCCCCCCAACAGTGAAACCTTACCCATTAAACTGTAATTTTATCTTATTTCATGTCTGTATTTATTGCTTTGGTGGTCCCAGGCTGTTTTCTTCATACTAGGGAAAGAGAAGGCTTTGTTCAAGATGTGTGAAACAGCTGGTGAGGCAGAGGCAGGCATTTGCAATTAGGTTGTCTGGGACAAAGGATGGGGCAAATGGACCTCAAAAGCCACATCAGTATTTTGAAACAGCCAGCATGAATAAGATAATCCCCAGCTCATGCTATTGATGCATTCCCCCTATGTATGAAAATGTGAGATCCCTGGGTGCTGGAACTGCCAAACTTTTCCAAGCAGTCTGGGCAAACATTTCAGGGCAACTGTTGTTGTTGTTGGTTAAAAAAAAACACAAAATCAAAAGTGAATGATAAGGTGCCCAGCCTTCTCACCTTACTCCTGTGAAAAATTTAATTGCCACCATAAAGAATCTCCAGTTGGAAGAACTGAGCAAGATGTAGCCTGTGCTATGAGAGAGAGCCCAGCTGTTTCTATTTCTAGTATCAACATGGCTTCTAATATGGCATGCCTTGAGGTTCTCCAGTATTTGACAAGCATTAAATTAGAGTTTTGGAAAGCCCAGTTGTCTCATTTTTCTGCATTATCTTTTTCCCCAGGAGGACCTCCACTTGGGTTTCGATTCCTGGGAATTGGAGCCTTCTAAGCTTTGCATTTCAGAAACCAGGAAATTTAAACCTAAATTAAAGATTGGCATGAGCCCTCAAGATTAGTTCCAAGACCTAAAAAATTCCCAAATCTCATAAATTTTGCGTTTAAGATGATACAGGATAAAGAATAAATGTGAAATACACATCTAGGAATAATATTCCATGGTTCTTCTTAATTCAGAACCTAATTAAGTATTCCTTATGAAATGACAGTGATGAAATCACCTTATTTATTATCAACTCATCAGTATGATGAGTTGTGCCGCAGAACCTGGGCTACATTATGGCTTAGCCTGCCCTTAGCACTTCAGTCCGGGTCACAACATCGCCTGGTAGTCCCTGGCCCTAGGGAGGCCTAGGGAGGCTACCAGGGCTAGGTCCTTTTCAGTGGCGGCTCCTACCTGGTGGAATGAGCTCCTGGAGGAGATCAGGGCCCTGCGGGTCCTCTCACAGTTCCTCAGGGCCTGTAAGACGGAGCTCTTCTGCCAGGCCTTTGAGTAGGAGCTGCCACCCCCTCTGCTGCTATTTCTGCCATCTTATGTGGTGGAGGGAGAGGACAGCCGAGGAAGATCTATATGGGCCCGCTGTGACCAATACCGCCGGATGGGGCCAAATAACACTGAATGGCAGCCTCTGTGAGTCTGATGTCATTGGGTTGAGCTGAGTAAGTAACTGTTGAGCACTTTACTGTGAATGCCTTTCTGGAATGTTTTATCTGTTTTATATGTTTTAAGCTGTTTATCTTTGGCACTTAGTTGCCTCATTGTAAGCCGCCCTGAGCCCGTTCGCGGGGAGGGCGGGGTAAAAATGGAATAAATAAATAAATAAATAATAAACAGCATTAGATGATCAGGAGCCTTCATGGGCTGGAACAGTTGCTTTGCTCTTCTTTGGGGATGATGTCAGCCATGATTGGCCTCTGCTGAAGGGTAATTGGAGGAGGCTCTTATTAGTAGCCTTTCAGCTCTCCGTGTACAAGAAAACAGGAGTGCTTACCCAGTTAGAAGATCAGCATGACAAAGCCTTAGAATGCCTAACTTACTTAACCCTATATCGTCCCAGCCACTCATCAACTGTGTCCATGCATTTCCAAGCCTTCCTACAAATACGATAGAAACTTTAAAAAATATATTAGACTTTTTTAAAAGGTTGGAGACTTTTTTAAAAAAATTCTAAATCTTCCCTTAGACTTAAAAAAATTGTGCTTGCATACTGCAACCTTAGATGCTCAGCTTATATATTACTCTGACTATGCTGAAAAGAATGGGAATGAGTTGGGGTTGTCATGTCAAATATATTTTTGTCTGTGAACTGCTTATATGGTATTACAGCAGGATTTCTGCAATGTGCACTGTGTTACCAAGAAGCTATTTCCGATTGCACTAAGAGACACTTTTACTAGCAATGCCTTGCTGGACTGTGAATTGGGTGCCAGGGCAATGGACAAAGCTGGAATCCTAAGCTGAGTGTTCAATGCTGGACTATGGACTGTATACTGTGGCCATAGCAGCCTTGTGCCACAGGCTCATGTCAAACCAAATCTGGACCTAAGACTACAGAAGACTTCTGCCCATGCTCCACTCTGTATCTGTACAAGCACCGTGATGCAGACCAGCAGGGAAGCCGTGTTCTGAAAGAGACCAGATGTTCCTGCAAAGAAGCCATGAAGGGATCGCTTCTCCATCACACAGCACATTCCTTCTCCCCCTGAGTCATCCTCAAACAAAGACAGTTGCCCATCCAGAAACAAAAGATACCATTGAGCCTTCCTGCCACTCTTCCAGAAAACGCCCATGATAAGCATCGAATTGTTAAAGTGATTGCACCCTCCTTCCTCCTTCCCTTATTTCACCCATTCCCCAAGAGGTGTCACTCTCTTATGCACATCAACCCTAAATTGTCCAACGGTTGTTTCTTTTGTCCTATCCATCCAAGGTATTCAGGGTGATCTGGCTGCGACATCTGTCACCCCATTGATCACTAGGGTTGATTTGGCTTATCTGGCTGTCTAGGTGGGTGTCCCCTACCTCCCTCACCACTTCATGTGTGTCCTTCCTGAAGCTACATGCTTGGTCGAAGAGGACAACCATCCCGATAGAAGGAGTGTACTGTTCTTCGGTCAAGGGTATACGATAGCTGCACTCCCCTGCTAGAACCTCCAAACAAGCTTTTCCTTCTACATTTCCTGGGAACTAGTGACGGCCTGGCTCCTGGCTCAGGCCACAAAATTGGCTACTTAAAGGAAACTCTCTGGACATGCAGTGGAGCTCTCACCCCCACCCCACCTTTCAGGTTCCATCCCTGTTCAGTTTGGGACCACTCCACATGTCTACACATTACCCACCAATAATATTCCTGCTAATGCAAAAGTCTTTTCCTGCCTAATTTTTCCTAGATCAGTATTATGTGTGAATGTGTGCTAATTATTGTTGTATGACTGATAATTATTAAGTAAAAGACCAAGTAACACAGTAACCTGGTCTCCTCGTCTGTTCACAAGCTCTGGGAATTCTGACTCTGGTATACACTGGTTATGTTCCTGTGCTATATGCCAATTGCCCTTTAATATCATAATTCTCCCAAAGCTTGAAAAGAAATAAGGCAATTTGGCTAACAACTGACTCAACTTCACACCTTATCAATCTCCGTGGTATGATGGAGTGTATATTATGTTTACATGCTCTGCATGGAGAAACAAAATACTGCATCTTAATATTTAGGATTTTAAAAGGAAATAGATGGGATTTAGTGGCTGGGAATGATACAGAGAAAGTGGTCAAACTTCAGTATTTTCCCACAGAAGGCCATCAGAAACCATGAAATTACCAACACTTCTCAGGATACCATGTAGCGTCTTTTAAGTGCTTGAGTTAATTCATCATCTCAGTGTCACATGAGCTCACTCCTGGCACAGTTTCAAGAGATCTCATTATTTTTTGATGTCTATGATGGATTAGAGATGAGAATATTGCTGGCCTAAGGGTTCACTAGCTCTGCCTGTCATATTTGTCAGCTACAAACCAGCTCCACTGAAGGGTTATAAGGGCATTTGGGATAGTGGGCTATTAAAAAGCTGTTCCATTACTTACACTCAGCCAGACTGAGGAAATGTAGGGTAACAAGTGTGAGAGTTACCCCATGGGATGCATTTTCCCTGTTATGCACCCAAGAAGGAAAAATCAAGATGACAGCAAATGCAGCCTGGATGCTTTCCCAGCACTTGATAGCCTCACCTTCTTGTTTCTCATTCCGTCACCCTTTGGGGGTGATTGGCAGACTGCAGGCAATTCTGGGGGGTTTGAGGTGCAGGAGGTAAACTGCTGTCAACTCCAACCTGAAGTAGGAGAATTAAGTATGAAAGCAAAGGAATGGGGGCAATTAAAATGATACTATTGTACAGTCCACATGATATTCTTGTCATGAAGACACCACTGAAACTGAATAGTGTTCTTCCTATTCCCCCTTCTCTCCCCCCACCATGGTAACTGTTAGGAATGTTCCACATGTTATTATAGTGTTAGTTTTGTTGTCTTTGTCAATGTCAGCCAATGATCTGGAGTGGAGATGGGGAAACTCAGGGTGTGTTATGTCTGCAAACAGACAGGACTATGGGCCTGCAGGTGGCATCTCTATGGTGAGTAAAACACCTGCTATAATAGCTTCCCTGTAAGGCACATTTTTCATCCAGGTTTTAATACCCAAGTAAAAAATTCTTGCTAATAACATCAGTTATGAAGACAGCATACATATAATTGTGGTTTAGCTTTCAAAATCAGGAATGAAGGATCAATCCTTTCTTCACTATTTGTGTACGAACAAGAAATCTTTACACAAGAAGGTTACACTGATGTGCTATGTGTGCATTTTGTACTGAGATATTTTGTTCTGAGATACAGTATACTTTTTTGGCACTTAATGCAACTCTCGTTTTTAAATTTCTTCTTCTGTGTGTCCTATACAGATGCATGCAACTTAATATGTAAGTGCAAAGTCATATACCAAGTGATTGCCACCTACTCTGATGCTAACCCCAGCTTGTACGCTACTTATATTTGAAGAGTCTGTGCTCTCCCTTAACCAAATCAGGCCTTGTCATTGCCTTCATATAATTTTTATACCCACATTATAAAACATTTTTACACACAAAAAATTTATACACACACACACACAAAATTAAATTTTACACACACATTAACAAAGAGGTCCAAAGATAGTTTGATCTGGCAGATCTCCTCCTAGAATCTACACATATGAGAGGATCTCTAAAGGGTATGCATCAACCCTTTTCACTTCACTGTCTCTCCTAGAATTCAGCTGGTAAAGAGCATTACTAGTTTATATTCTGCTGGATCTCCTTTTGTCTGGTATGGATGGGGTGCACTTAGCCATGGGTCACTAGTGGCAAATTCCCTTGGCCCTGTGCTGAAGAGACCTGATTGGGATTCCCCACTACCCTGCAGCCAGGGTTGTTCTGCAACTCCCACTGCTACAGATTCACCACTGATCCCCTGTGCCTGAGACTCAGGTGGGGGAGTGAGCAATGATCTCTAGGGCAGTAAGAGGCCCCTGACCTCACCACAGCTGATCACCCATGCTGCCCAAGACTACTGTAGTGAGTAGGGAGAATGATCAGCTGTAGAATGATGGGTGTCTCCTAGACTGTTCTGCAACTGCTCACCTCTCCCCAGTATTTGAATGATTCTGAGGCACCATCTTTCAATTTTGTCCCGGGCCCATAATCACTAAGGTCTCCTATGGGTACAGAGGTGTCTCTTTTTGTAATAGCATTTTGGCACTGAGAGGCATTTGATCCAAGTTATATTGTCTTGTAATTCAGCAAGAGAAAGGGGAAAATGGCTGAATGGACTATCTAGGGAGGATTGTGAGGCACTCCAAAGGGATCTGTTGAGGATGGGCGAGTGGCAAATGGGGTTCAATGTGGCCAAGTGCAAAGTGATGCACATTGGAGCCAAAAATCCTAACTATAAATACACGTTGATGGGGTCTGAACTGGCAAAGACTGACCAAGAGCGAGATCTTGGAGTTGTAGTAGATAACTCACTGAAAATGTCTAGAAAGCATGCAACTGCAATAAAAAAGGCCAACGCAATGCCCAGGATTATTAGGAAGGGAATTGAAAAATCAACCAGTATCATAATGCCCCTGTATAAATTAATGGTGCGACCTCATTTGAAGTACTGTGTTCTGGTCATCACACCTCAAAAATGATATTATAGCATTGGAAACAGTGCAGAAAAGGGCAACTAAAATGATAAAAGGGTTGGAACACTTTCCCTATGAAGAAAGGTTAAAGCTCTTGGGACTCTTTAACTTCGAGAAACAACGGCTGAGAGGTGACATGATCGAGGTTTACAAGATTATGCATGGGATAGAGCAGGTAGAGAAAGAAGTACTTCTCTCCCTTTATCACAATACAAGAACTCATAGGCACTCAATGAAATTACTGAGCAGTTGGGTTAGAACAGATACAAGGAAGTACTTCTTCACCCAAAGAGTGATTAATACATGGAATTCACTGCCACAGGAGGTGGTGGCAGCTACAAGCATGGGCGGCTTCAAAAGGGCATTAGATAAGCATATGGAGCAGAAGTCCATCAGTGGCTATTAGCCGCACGGTATAGATAGGAACTCTCAGTCTGGGGCAAGTGATGCATTGTATTCTTGGTGCTGTGGAGGGGGGTGCAACAGTTGGAGGGCTTATAGTGTCCTGGCCCCACTGGTGGACCTCCTGATGGCACCTGGTATTTTGGCCACTATGTGACAGAGTGTTGGACTGGATCCAACATTGGCTTCTCTTATGCTCTTAAATACATGTCCCTATATTGTCCAACCACTGCAATGTTCCCTCTAAGCTGTGGAGTCTTGTGAGCAAAAATTCTGCATTGTGAGCTACTGGCATTAAAGTTGTGAGTGAGCGATTTGTCTGCTGCATAAACTAAGAACGTAACAATGCTCCAACCCCATTAATATCTCTCTTATTCAGTTACATTAACTACTAATTTTACTTTCTTTCCTAATGGTAACAATTTAAGAATCTAATCACTTTAAAGTTTCCCCTTAATAACTATCAAAACAAATCAAACCATGTTTAACATCCCAACTTTTCAACAAATATTCTTGAAAGTCTTTCCATTCTTCAAAAAAGTTTTCGTCTTCCTCGTTGTTTAATTTTCTTGTTAGCTTGTCCATTTCTGCCATAAACAGCATCTTCTTAATCCATTCCCATGTTTCCGGTATTTTTTCTTGCTTCCAAAATTGTGCAAAAGTCATTCTGGCTGTTGTCACCAAGTACCATAGCAATGTTCTCGTGGTTACATTTTTCTTCCATTTTAAGACCTAACAGTAACATCTGTGGGTCTTTCTTAAAAGTACATTTCAAAATTTTTTGTATCTCATTGTGGATCTCAGTCCAATATCTTGCTGCCGTATCACAAGTCCACCACATATGATAAAATGACCCTTCTTTTTTCTTGCACTTCCAACATTTGTTAGACATGCTATCATTTATAATAGCAATTTTTGGGGGGGTCATATACCATCTATACATCATTTTATAGCAGTTTTCTTTCACATTTATACAAGTTGAAATTTTCATTGACTTTTTCCACAAATATTCACAAGATGACATAGTTATTTCATTATTTATATTTACAGCCCACTTTATCATTTGCTCTTTTACTGTTTCATCCTCAGTATACCATTTCAATAAGACCTTATACAATTTTGAAATCATTTTTTTACCCTTTTCAGCCCATACACTTTCAATTTCATTATTATTTTCTCTAAAACCATGTTCTCTTTTATCGGTCTTAAATAAGTCATAAATCTGTCTATACTTCAACCAATCATAATCATATTCAACATCATTTCTATCTTTTAAGACAAAGTTTTTCCCTTCTAATTTTAAAAGCCTTTTATAAGGTAACCAATCTAAACCTTTATTCCTTGAATATGGATTAATCACTTCTGCCGGCACTATCCAAAGTGGTCGTTCTTCCGAGAAGAATTTTTTGTATCTTGTCCACGTCTCGAACAGTGATTGTCTTATAAAATGCTGTTTAAAAAATTTATCCATTTTTGACTTTCCATACCATAAATATGCATGCCATCCAAACTTATTGTCGTGACCTTCCAAAGCCAACAACTTCATATTTTCAAGATTAATCCACTGCTCTAACCATGTTAAGCAGACGGCATCATAATAAAGTCTAAAATTCGGTAATTGTAATCCTCCTCTTTCTTTTGCATCACATAAAATTTTCATTTTAATCCTTGGTTTTCTTCCTGCCCATACAAACTTCGATATTTCTTTCTGCCATGTATCCAATATTTTACTTTGTTTTAATATTGGAATAGTCTGAAATAGAAACATCAAACGAGGCAAAATGTTCATTTTTACAGTTGCAATTCTTCCCAATAATGATAAATTCAAGGTATCCCATTTTTTGATGTCTTGCTGAATCTTATACCAGACTTTTTCATAATTATTTTTAAACAAGTCAATATTTTTCATAGTCAATTCAATTCCTAAATATTTGGTCTTTGTTACTACTTCACATTGAATTTTCTCCTGAAGTTCAACTTGTCTCTCTTTCGTCATATTTTTACACATCACCTTCGTTTTATTTTTATTAACATAAAAACCAGCAATTGTTCCAAATTCTTCAATTTTTTTCATCAATTGTGGAATGTTCTCAATTGGATCTTGAATCATAAGCATTACATCATCTGCAAACGCTCTATATTTGTACGTAAAGCCTTTCACTGTAAGTCCTTTAATATTATTGTCTTTTCTTATTTCTGCCAGTAATATTTCCAATATCCAGATGAACAATAACGGAGACAATGGCCAGCCTTGACGTGTTCCCTTTTGAACTTTAAAAAATTCTGTTTTCTCTTTATTTATAATCAAAGCTGCTTTTTGCTCTGAGTATATTGCCACAATCATATTTAGAAAAAACTGTCCTATATCCAATTTTTCAATTACTTGCAGCATAAAATCCCAATTCAAATTATCAAAAGCTTTTTCCGCATCTAAGAAGAGGAACCCAACTTCTTTCTCTGGATGTTTGTCATAATACTCAATTGCATCAATCACCACTCTCAAATTGTCTCTTATTTGTCTATTTGGTAAAAAACCAGCTTGCTCTTCCGCTATGGCATCTTTCAAGTGTTTTTTCAACCTTTCAGAAATTATTTTTGCAAATAATTTATAATCATTATTCAATAGCGATATTGGTCTATAATTCTTCACATTAGTTAAATCCAAACCTTCTTTGGGTATAAGTGAGATATTTGCTTCTTTCCATGAGTCTGGGATTCGTTTAGCCATTCTTATGTCATTTGACAGAAGTACCAGAATTGGGGTTAGCTCTTCCTAAAATTTCTTATAAAATTTTGCTGTAAAGCCATCTGGACCTGGAGCTTTGCCCAACTTTGCATCTTCTATCGCCATTATTATTTCTTCCTTTTTAATTGGACCATTAAGTAATTCTTTAGTTTGTTGTCCCAGCTCTGGTATATCAATATTCTCCAAATAATTCTTAAGTCTTTGTTGGTCAATTCCTTTCTTTTTAAACAAATTTGCATAATATTTTAAAAAAGCTCTTTTTATACCTTTCAAATCCACAATGTCTTTTCCATCTTCTGTTATTTTATTTATAAAATTTCTTTCTTTTCTGTTTTTCAACTGCCATGCTAAAAATTTTCCTGGCTTATTTGCACCCTCAAAAGATTTTTGCTGTAACTTTTTCAAGTTCCAATATAGTTCTCTGTTAGATAAGACATTCAGTTGATCCTGTAAAAGATGGATCTCTCTAATAATTTTTTTCTTCCCTGGTCTTTTCATTAATTCCTTTTCCTTTTGTCGAATTTTTTCTTGAAGATCATTTTGTTGTTGCATCCTTTGCTTTCTGTCTTTAGTATTCAGTGAAATAAGCAAACCTCTCATTACCGCTTTGTATGCATCCCATACAATCTATATGTCAGTACCTTTATTTAGGTTCATTTCGAAAAAAAATTCGTTTCTTTTTTTAATGTCTCATTAACTAATTTTTTGTCCAATAAATCTTCATTAATTCTCCAATATAATTGTTTTGGTTTTTCTTTTGACAACCAGAGTAAAGGGTTGTGGTCTGAATTATTTTTTGGCAAAATTTCATTTTTTTGAGTTTTTAAAGCCATCTCTTCTGACATCCAAATCATATCAATTCTAGAAAAGGAATTATGTCTATTCGAGTAAAAAGTATAATCCTTGGTTTTAGGATTCCATTTCCTCCAGACATCTTCTAGTTTCTCTTGTCTCATCAACTGAAAGAAGTTTTTTGGCAATTTTCCAGTCCCTTCTCCAATTGCATTAGACTTTCTGTCCAATGCATTATTCACCGTACCGTTAAAGTCTCCTGCAAAAACTATTTGATCATAATTTAAACAGTCCAACTCTTTTGACAAGTCTTTAAAGAAAATCTCCTTTGTCCCATTGGGTGCATATAAGTTTACAAGCGATGTCTTTTTTCTGTACATCGTTATTTCCACACCAACGTATCTCCCTTCATTATCTGAAAAAATTTGTTTGGGTTCCAATTCTTTTGAAATATATATCACTGTTCCTTTCTTCTTCTTGATTGCCGATGAAAAAAATTCTTCTCCCAATTTTTTATTAATCAGATATTTGTTATCTTGTTTTCTGATATGTGTTTCTTGCAAACAAATTATATTACATTTTTGTTTCTCTAGCCAATGATTCACTAATCTTCTTTTGTTTGGTGAATTTAGTCCATTAACATTCCAAGATAAAAATTTGTAATCCATAAGTATTTTGGGTTATATATCTTTAAAAACATCAAAATTGTTTTCTTTGAATCTACACAAATCTCCCTCTGTTTTAATTGTAACTTTCACCGAGTTGTATGAGAATGATAATCCCTGTGGTATCTCCCATCTGAACCTGATATCTATTTCTTTTAACTTGTCCGCTAATTTCTTGAACTTCTTTTTGTCTTGTAGAATCACTCTCGGAATTTCCCTTAGAATTATTATTTTCTTCCCATTAATTTCCAACGGTTGTGTAAATTGCTTCTTGAAGATATCTTCTTTCATTTTTTTTGTCACAAATTGTACAATCACATCTCTAGGTAATTTCTTTCTCTTGGCATAAGCTGAGTTTACTCTGTAGATTAGGTCAAAGTCTGAGTCCAAATCTCCTTGGTCCTCTCCTATATATGTTGTCAGCGTGTTTATTACTAGCATACGTATATCTATATTTAGGATTTTTGGCTCCAATGTGCATCACTTTGCACTTGGCTACATTGAACCCCATTTGCCACGTTGACGCCCACTCACCCATCCTCGACAGATCCCTTTGGAGTGCCTCACAATCCTCCCTGGTTTTCACCACCCTGAACAACTTCGTGTCATCTGCAGATTTAGCCACTTCACTGCTTACTCCCAATTCCAAATCATTAATAAACAAGTTAAAAAGCATCGGACCGAGTACTGATCCCTGTGGTACCCCACTGCTTACCACCCTCCACTGAGAAAGTTTCCTATTTATACTCACTCTCTGTTTCCTATTTACAAGCCAGTTTTTGATTCACAAGAGAACTTGTCCTTTGAACGCCCGCCCCTTCCCTCCCAGCGGCGGCACGGCTCTCCCAGGCCCCTCACAGCTGCGAGGCGCCGAGGAGAGCCAGGGAAGGGGTGGCGTGGCTCTCCCGGGTCCCTAGCAGCTGCGAGGCACCCGGGGAGAGCCGGGGAATGGGCGGTCTTGGAACGCCCACCCCTTCCCTCCCAGCGAGAGCACAGCTCTCCCTTTCCTCTCAGTAGCGGTGCCAGCAGTGGGCTTTTCACGGGGGGGCGGGGGGGCATTTTGGTGCCCCTGCAGGGCCGGCGCCCTAGGATAGCGCCTAGCTCACCTAGTGGGCGAGCTAGCCCTGTCTATTGGGTCCCCCTTGTCCACATGTTTGTTCACTCCCTCAAAAAACATGAACAGGTTAGTGAGACAAGATCTTCCCTTACAGAACCCATGCTGAGTCTGCCTCAATAGTTTTTGTTCATCAATGTGCCTACTAATTCTTTCCTTAATAACAGTTTCCACCAACTTACCCGGTATCGATGTTAGACTGACTGGCCTGTAATTTCCCGGATTTCCCCTGGAGCCCTTTTTAAATATGGGAGTGACATTAGCTACCTTCCAGTCCTCAGGAATGGAGACAGATTTTAAAGAAAGATTACATATTTTTGTCAGGAGATCCACAAGTTCACATTTGAGTTCTTTCAGAACTCTCGGATGAATGCCATCCAGGCCTGGTGATTTATTAGTTTTTAAATTGTCCATCAGTCGGAGGACTTCCTCTCTTGTCACCGCAATCTGATTCAGGTCTTTCAAACCCCCTCCCGAAATCGGTGCTTCTGGAGTGGGCAAGCACTTCTCCTCTTCCACAGTGAAGACAGGCAAAAAATGCATTCAGCTTCTCAGCCATTTCCCTATCATCCTTCACTACTTCTTTTACCCCTTGGTTGTCAGGGCAGGACCCCAAGGTGCGACACGAATGAGCACAAGTCCAGGAACAGTCCAAGGCTAAAGCCGAGTAAATCAGGTAGCACGGTTCAAACAGGTTTTAAATCACAGTCCATAAGTAGGGTCAGACATACCAGAGAGTCAAGTCCATAAATCACAACGATGCCAGAGGAGTCAGAGAGAAACGCAGGGTCCACGAAGCCAAGGGTCAAAAGCCGGTAAGAGTTTCACAAGGATTGAGGCCGAGATACAAAGATTCAGGTCCTGACAACGACGTTGCTAGCACAAGTGTGCTCATGGCCAGAGGCTTTCCTAAATAGTGCTCTGGCTCCGTAGCCCATGAGCACCTGTGAACAAGGCCCTGACTGCTGCTAATACTCAGGGCTCAAGGTTCTTTGCCCTCTGGAGCGTGACTCTTTTCTTCGGCTGGCCAGGTCTTGACGCCAACGATCCCTTAGCTGGTGCACAGGTGGGGGAGAGGCAGGTGGTGAAGTGCTTGCTTCAGGCACTGCTCCAGGTGCAAAGCGTCCCACAGTTGGCTCAGGCTGCTGTGTATCCTCCACAGCACTTACATCGGTTGCAGGTCCTGGTGCCTCTTCAGCCCTTAAAGGTACCGAAGCCTCCCTGTTTTGGCTGTCAGGGGCTGGTTCAGGGGCTGAGTCAAGGACAGGCATGACATTGGTCATCCAAGGTCCCCACTGCCTCCCTGGCTGGCTTCCTACTTCTAATGTATTTGAAGAAAGTTTTATTGTTGGCCTTTATGTTTTTTGCAATATGCTCCTCATATTCCCTTTTTGCTTGCTTGATCACAGACTTGCATTTTATTTGCCATAGTCTGTTTTCCCTTTTATCAACCTCACTAAGACTAGCTTTCCACCGCTTAAAGGAATCCTTCTTATCTTTTACAACTTCCATTACTTTATTTGTTAAGCATGCAGGCTTTTTTCTATACCTATTTGTGCCTTTCCTAACCTGCGGTATATATTTTTTCTGAGCTTCTAGGATTGTATTTTTAAATAGTCTCCAAGCTTCCCCAATGGTTTTGACCTTCTCCACTCTTCCTTTCAATTTCTTCCTCACATGTCCCCTCATACCAGAGAAGTTACCCCTTTTAAAGGTAAAAGTGGTTGCGTCAGTCTTTTTGGGCAACTCCCTATCTGTACAAATGTTAAACTCAATGACATTGTGGTCACTGTTCCCAAGTGGTGCAATCACTTTTACATCTCTCACCAGGTCTTGGGTGTTACTTAGGACCAAATCCAGGATCGCCTCTCCCCTGGTTTGCTCTGGAGCCCTCCTTCCTGAGCTTAGACAAAAATGTGTGAGCCGGAGGGTAAAAAACTGTGAGCTGGCTCACACTAACTCAGCTTAGAGGGAATACTGCCAATTAAGAAAACCCAAGAACAGCTAAGAAGCTAAAGAAAACTAAAGTGACAATTACAACCGCAAGCACAACATTTCTAAAAAATTAATTCAAGAAACCTGGTAAAATGCCAATTTCTATTGAAGGTTTATTATTTTGAATGAACCTCTCCTCTTATGTTCATTATATTTTTAAAAAACATACAGATGGATAGATGGATGGAAGAGCTTCCCCCAGGAACATGTGGTCAAATTCCTTGTAATTTCTTTCATAACAGTTTTAAAAGATTCCCCGAAGTGCCTGAATTAACTGCATATCACAAAAGCATTGGGGCATTTTTTCATATATTAATTGCTATGTGGTAATGAAGAGTCCACTTGTGATTTAATGACTATTCGTGTGGTTCCCCAGATAATTATATAATGTTAATAAGTTTGTATTTGTCTTAAGAACAATCAGTAGTGTTAGTGGTTTTAATAAGCTGATTATTTTTTAAAAATAGTTTTCCAGTAGGTCCTGAATTATGAGAGAAACGTGAGGCAATATTTAGAATTCTGGCCAATATCAAGCATTTTCCCCCGTCAAGTCACAGCTGACTTATGGCAACCCTCTGGTGTTTTCAAGGCAAGTGACATTCAGAGGTGGATTGCCATTGCCTGCCTCTGCCTAGTGAACCTGGACACTTCCTTGGTGGTCACCCATCCAAATACTAACCAGGACTGACCTTGTTTAGCTTGACAAGATTTGATGAGCTCAGGCTAGCCTGTGTTATTCAGCAAAGGGCAAGATCAAGCCATCCCATCTAGGAAAGAACTGAAATGTCAAATCTTGGGCAGCTAGCAAAAGCACCCTACAGACTTTGAGATACCAGCAAAAGGCAGAAGAGGATGCCATTTGTATTTTCTGTTTGTATCACCAACATTTTGGGGGCTCTTTCTGCTCATTACATTTGGTTGTCTCTGTTGCTCATTTCCAATGGAAGTCCACTGGAAGATTTTTTTTTCTGAAGGAGTTACAGGAATGTAATTGATGACTCAAACTAACCATTCCTGATGAGTCACTGCTCCCCACTTCCCTGTAGGTTTTGCATCTGAGTCCAATGCAATAACAGAGAACCAGCAACTCCCAGAACAAAAATATTAGTGCTTTTGAAAAAATTCCATGTCTGTTAAGTGCCCTTGGCAACATAGCTTCCATGTTCTTTTAAATCTCAGAATCCTGTTTGAAACTTTTTTTGAAAGTTAAATTAAACAAGTTTACTGTAACTTTCTTTCAAAAGCAGATTTTGAAGGAATACAGTTATGTCCTCTGTCACCCTGACTGGTGTCCCCAGAAAGAATCAAGCTATCTGATTATGGTAAAAGATAAAGTGTAAGCCGAGACAACACAAAATAAACCTTAAGGGAAGTATTTTTACTTTGATCTGTTTTCTTAATGAGCTAAGTTTAGAGGTAGATGAACTACTTTGCTTTTTTCTTAAAAGAAGACGCAAGCACTAAGAAAATTACTTCATGGATTAATTTTGAAAAAGGTTGTTTCCTGTGGGATTTTTGCCGTCATATATTAATTCTGCAAGAAATTCATTATTAGTTGCCTAAAGAATTTCACAGTTGTGCATTAGTGAATACTCCACTCACCTTTTCATGTGAATTCTGCATCAAATGCTTCTTGTAGGGCAGGAGTTCTCAAAATGGGGTTATGTTACATGTTGTTGAAAGCCATTATCTACATGACCCTTGTCTCATGAGACTGCTCTTGTAAAGCACACATGACAAAAGTTGCAACATGGGAAAATTTATATCCATGTTGACTCACTGGTCAGGTTATTACTTTTTACTATTCTCATTTTTAAGATCTGATACTCAGAACAGGATGCCAGGAATTTGACTGAGAGCAGTTCAGTATATCCTGGCTTGAATAACAACATAAAGGTATAAATCATTTCCACAGCACTATTTTCATCATGGATGTGACTTTCCAAAGTTTTGCTGTGAATGGAAATTTCAACACAGTTTTAGTAGCCTTTTCTTATGTTTAATTAATTAAGGGAAATACAATTGGACATCCTAGGATGTGACAGTAATTTCCATACTATGGCCAACATCTCACCTAATTCATTGCTTGTACTCTTGCATGTAGCACAGCTATTAGAAGAACACTGTATGCTCAGCACAAGTAGCAACAGTTCCAGAAATAGTACAGGAATGCACTTATAACTTAGTTGGAATCTGATTAGCACACATGCGTGCACACCCATATACACAGGAATTCTGAACTCTAAGTATGCACTTGTTTGTTTGAGTGTAATATTTATGTCTTCTCCTGCACATGTTGGAAATGACAATTCCAGACTTGCAAATGTGATTAGAAAAATTAGCATGGAAATCTAAACTAGAGGAGGCTTCTTACATCTGCTCCTGTAGTTCTGGAGTCTAAAAAGCCACCTGTCCTTGAGGGAGGAAATGAGTTTTTCACAGGAATGGAATCTAGCAAGAAATCCTGCTGTAGGGCAGGAAACAGGCAGGAAATCATCTGTTGGGCAGATGGAGCTTGAAAGCTGGCTTGTTGAACTTTGAATGGAAAAGCTATCTGACTGAGGTTGGTCATGATGAAGAGCAATTTGTAGCAGAGACATGTTGCAGACTAAAATATAGATAATATTTGAATGTTTATAGAAGCTTCCCCCCCATTTTAGAGCAGTACCAAGGGAGAAAGAGAGAAACCAAGGAATCAAGAACAAAAAGTAAAAACATTTTGGAAAGACATAGGATTGGATGCAACCAATTTTTCTGCTGGTCAAAAAAAAGGAAATTGAGCCCCATTTGACCCCCCTCCCCCAAAAGCTATGGTAGGTATTAGGGACCTGCAGGTACAAACTCCAAGCTGCTCAAGGTCTATAGTACAGATAACTGGATGAGAAATAATGGAAAAGCTGGCTGGACGCAGCCCATAACCATCTACCTCTTATCCCTTCTCTTGTTAACTAATTTGGTATATAAACATTTACATTTATATTATATTCTCTTTCATGCCTTCCCCACTCCTGCTAAGAATTATGCAATACTTTCCTTAAATTAACTCCTGAAATCCTGATGATTCCTGTGCTCAACAAAGTCAGTGCTTCAGCATGAATGTAAATAAACAGGGAAAGAACACAGGCTGAGTTCAGACTGGCAATTTGCCCTGGCAGAGCCCCGTTTCAGCGACGCTTTAAAACTGCATTAAAGGGGGCGTTCACACAGGCACATCTGCCTGGCGTTCCCTACCCATAGGCAACTTGGGCTGTTTCGCTTTCTTCCCATGTTTAATAGATACCTCATAAAAGCGGTAGCAAATTCCCAAAGAGCGCCTGTGTCCCACGTTTGTCTGCTTCCTGGAAGTATGAATGCTCCACCGATAAGCCGGGAGCAACCTGTGTTGGGCAGAAGGCAGCAGTGGTATGATTGGCCGTGCTCTGCTCTACTGCCCAATGCGGTGCCGGCGCTGTGGGGTCCTCCCCCAATCGGCAAAATGCGCTTATGCACACATACACCCATAGCCGAATTAATGGGGAAATGCCGCATACAGCGCGCCCCCGGGGCAGCAGTCTGAACGCTCCGGCGTGCTCCCTCCTGGTATGCTTTGGCAGCAGCCCAGACTGTGTGAACGGGAAACCCTGGAACAGTTTGTTCCGGGGCTTTTTTTTGCTGCAACTGGCTCCCAGAGCAAATTGCCAGTCTGAACTCAGCCTAAGCCTCTCAGACTAACCTACCACACAAGGTTTCTGTGAGGATAAGAAGGAAAAGAGGAGAATGCTGTAAGCCACTTTGGGTCCCTATTGTAGTGAAGAGTAGGGGATCAATTAAGTAAAGGGAATGAAGTAAATACTCAAGCTCTCAACCAGCCATCTGTCTTTGCAGAGGAGGACTACAATGACTCATTTCCATCTTGATGTTTCAACTCCAATAATTCCAGCTTTTTAAAAATACAGTATCTTCAACAAAACTACCTGGTAAATAATACATTCCTCTGACAATATCGACAAAGCTGGACATTTACAGCTGAAGTCCAGGAGTGTATGTGCTCATGAAACTTAAGCAGGCCTGGGTGTGTTTGATGCTTGTATGGGAGAAATGTTGAAACATTAGCAGGGCTATTTTTGGGCAGGAACGCACAGGAATGGAGTTCTGGCTGGCTCCTGAGTTGACCATGCCCAGCAGGAACTCATTAGCATAATAGGCCACACCCAACAGCAGAAACTCATTAGGATTGGCTACATTTGGTGTGTGTGGCCTAACATGCAAATAATTTCCCGATACAAAAAAAGCCCTGGGTTTTGACAACAAACAAGGTAAACAGAATAAGAAGCAAAAGGTGGGTGTGGCTGGATGACCACACTTCTGGTAACATGGTTGTTGTTGTTCAGTCGTCCGACTCTTCGCAACCCCATGGACCAGATTACGCCAGGCCCTCCTGTCTTCTGCTGTCCGCTGAAGTTTGCTCAATTTCATGTCCGTTGCATCGATGACACTGTCTAACCATCTCATCCTTTGCCGTCCCCTTCTTCTTTGACCTTCAATCTTTCCCAGCATCAGGGTCTTTTCCAGTGAATGCTCCCTTCTCATTTGGTGGCCAAAGTATTTGAGCTTCAACTTCAGTATCTGGCCTTCCACGGAACAGTCAGGGTTGATTTCTTTTAGGATTGAATGATTTGATCTCCTTGCAGTCCAAGGGACTCTCAAGAGTCTTCTCCAGCACCATAGTTCAAAAGAATCTATTCTTCGGTGCTTGGCCTTCCTTATAGTCCAACTCTCGCAGCCATACATTACTACGGGGAACACCATTGCTTTGACCATGCGGACTTTTGTTGGCAGGGAGATGTCTCTGCTTTTTATCATGCTGTTTAGGTTTGCCATCGCTTTCCTCCTAAGGAGCAGGCGTCTTTTAATTTCATGGCTGCAGTCACCATCTGCAGTGATCTGGGATCCCAGGAACGTGAAGTCTGTCACTACTTCTACGACTTTCCCTTCTATTTGCCAAGGAGTGATGGGGCCAGATGCCATGATCTTAGTTTTTTTGATGTTGAGCTTCAAGCCCACTTTTGCGCTCTCCTCTTTGACCCTGAGCAAGAGGCTCTTTAGGTCCTCTTCACTTTCTGCCATCAGAGTGGTATCGTCTGCATATCTGAGGTTATTGATCTTTTCCCCAGCAATCTTAACTCCAGCTTGTGATTCATCCAGGCCAGCATTTCGCATGATGTACTCTGCATATAAATTAAATAAGCAAGGTGACAATATACATCCTTGTCGTACTCCTTTTCCTATGCTAAACCAATCAGTTGTTCCATATCCGGTTCTAACTGTTGCTTCTTGACCCTTATACAGGTTTCTCAGGAGACATGTGAGGTGGTCCGGTACTCCCATCTCTTTAAGAACCTGCCATAGTTTATTGTGATCCACACAATCAAAGGCTTTAGCATAGTCAATGAAGCAGAAGTAGATGTTTTTCTGGTACTCTCTTGCTTTCTCCATAATCCAGCGAATGTTGGCAATTTGATCTCTAGTTCCTCTACCTCTTCGAAACCCAGCTTGTACTTCTGGCAGTTCTCTATCCACGTACTGTTGGAGCTTAGCTTGTAGGATCTTGAGCATGACCTTGCTAGCATGTGAAATGAGGGCAATTGTGCAATAGTTTGAATATTCCTTGACATTGCCCTTCTTTGGGATTGGAATGTAAACTGACCTTTTCCAATCCTGTGGCCACTGTTGTGTTTTCCAAATTTGTTGGCAAATTGAGTGCAGCACTTTAAAAGCATTTTCTTTTAAGACTTTGAATAACTCAGCTGGGATACCATCACCTCCACTAGCTTTGTTGTTAGTAATGCTTTCTTTTTTTTTTTTTAAACAAATTTTTTATTGGAATACACTCAACATTTCCAATTACGTTACCAATACAATTTTGAAAAAGAAAATCCCCATCCCAACCCCCCCAACCCCCCTAATAGGCTTCCAACACTGCTAATAACAAACAAAAAAATTATAAGGTAATCAAGCTTAGACTTAAATGCATCGACAAACCAGGTAACACATTTCAATTATATATAACCTCTACAATTTCAACATATTTTCAAATAACAGTACATACAGTTCAAAATTCATTTCACTTCTCGTTCAATATCCATACGTATCCAAGTTATATATTTTCCCCTTCATTCTATATTCAGTTTCTAGATACAGTTTCAATCCTTCCCAGTCTTTTAAGTACTGTTCTGCCATTTGTCCATTTAATTTCTTTGTCATTTTGTCCATTTCCGCTAAAAATAACAATTTTCTCAACCAATCATGTATATCTGGCACCTTCTCCATTTTCCATTGCTGAGCAAAGGCCATTCTCGCCGACGTAATCATGTACCATAACAATGTCCTTTTTTCCTGTGGAATTTTTTCCATTGTCAAACCAAGGAGAAGAAGTTCTGGCTTTCTCTCAATTGGGATTTTTAATATCTTCTGCATCACACAGTGTATATTAGACCAGTATGCTTTCACTTTATCACACGACCACCACATATGGTAAAAAGAACCCTCCATTTTTTTACATTTCCAACATTTGTTACTCAAGTTCTTATCCATACTAATATTAGCAATCTTTTTTGGTGTCATGTACCATCTATACATCATCTTATAACAGTTTTCTTTTACATTAATACAGGTAGACATTTTAAAAGATCTTTTCCACAAAAATTCCCATGATTCCATAGAAATTTCTTTGTTCATATTTATGGCCCACTTTATCATTTGTTCTTTAACAGTTTCATCCAAAGTATATACAGTCAACAAGGTTTTATACATCTTTGATATCATTTTCCGTTCTCCTTTCAACCATATATTTTCAAAGTCATCATTTACAGCTCTAAAACCAAACTCTTTTTTATAAATGTCCCTTATTTGACAATATTGTAGCCAACCATACTCAAATTCTAGTTCATTATTTGACTTTAAAACATATTTTTCCCTTCTTTTTGCAACAATTCATGATATTTCAACCAGTCATTACCTTTATAATCTGAAAGCCGATGTATAACTGCTGCTGGAACAATCCACAGAGGCCTCTCATCCGAGATTTTATCCTTGTACCTGGTCCATGCATCAAACAATGTCCTCCTTACATAATGATGCTTAAACATAGAATCGACTTTATTTTTCCCATACCAAAGATAGGCATGCCAGCCAAATCTGCAATCGTGCCCCTCAAGGGCTAAAAGTTTTCTATTTTCCAAATTAACCCACTCAGATAACCAAGACATACATACTGCTTCATGATACAAACGCAAATTCGGGACTTGGAAGCCACCTCTATCTTTAATGTCATACATTATCTTCATTTTAATTCTTGGCTTCTTCCCTGCCCAGATAAACTTGAAGATTTCTCTTTGCCATTTTACCAACACTTTCCCATCTTTCACAATTGGTATTGTCTGAAACAAAAACATTAACCTGGGCAGTACATTCATTTTGACAACGGCAATTTTTCCAAGAAGAGATAGTCTTAATTTTTCCCATTTTTCTAAATCACTCTTTATCGAACCCCACAGTTTTTCATAATTATTCTTAAACAAATCTATATTTTTCATTGTAATTTCAACTCCCAAATACTTAATCTTTTTAACCACTTCACATTCTGTCACATTTTGTAACATTTGTTGCTTTATACCAATCATATTTTTACACAATATCTTAGATTTATTCTTGTTAACATAAAACCCTGCGAGATCACCAAACTCTTTCACTTTTTCAAATACCTTGGGCATATTATTAACAGGATCTTCAACAATAAACATAATATCATCCGCAAATGCTCTTAGTTTAAATGAAAAACCTCCAATATTTAAACCTTTTATGTTTTCGTCATCTCTAATCATTTGTAGCAAAATCTCCAAAATCCAGATAAATAACAATGGTGACAGGGGACAACCCTGTCTAGTACCTTTTCTTACCCGGAACACTTCTGTTGGTTCTGTATTCACAATCACCGTAGCTTTTTGTTCTTTATAAATTGATTGAATCATTCTTATAAATTCTGCGCCCATCAAGGATTTCTCAAACACCTTAAACATAAATTCCCAGTTCAAATTGTCAAATGCTTTTTCAGCGTCCAAAAATAAAAAACCAACTTCTTTTTCGGGGTGCTTATCATAATACTCAATTGCGTCTAAAACAACCCTCATATTGTCTTTAATTGTCTATTTGGTAAAAATCCAGCTTGGTCTTCAACAATAGTGTCCTTCAAAAACCTTTTAAGGCGCTCTGCTAATATTTTTGCAAATATCTTATAATCGTTATTCAATAATGAGATAGGCCGATAATTCTTTACATTTGTTAAATCTTGAGTCTCTTTAGGAATTAAGGTGATTGCCGCTTCGTTCCAGGAGTTAGTAATGCTTTCTAAGGCCCATTTAAGTTCGCATTCCAGGATGTCTGGCTCGAGGTCAGTGATTATACCATTGTGGTTGTCAAGGATATTGAGGTCATTCTTGTATAGTTCTTCTGTGTATTTTTGCCATCTTTTCCTAATCTCTTCTGCTTCTGTTAGGTCCCTACCATTTTTGTCCTTTATCATGGCCAGCTTTGCATGGAACGTTCCCTTGATTTCTCCAGTTTTCTTGAAGAGATCTCTAGTCCTTCCCAATCTATTGTTTTCCTCTATTACTTTGCATTGTTTATTCAGGAAAGCCTCCTTATCTCTCCTCGCTGTTCTCTGGAAATCTGCATTCAGTTGGGCAAATCTTTCCTTTTCACCATTGCCTTTAGCTTTCCTTCTTTCCTCTGCTATGTGTAAAGCCTCATCAGACAGCCACTTTGCTTTCTTGCATTTCTTTTTCTTTGGGATGGTGGTGATTGCTGCCTCCTTTACAATGTCACAGACCTCTGTCCATAGTTCTTCAGGCACTCTGTCTATCAAATCTAGTCCCTTAAACCTATTCTTCACCTCCACTGTATATTCATCGGGGATGCAATCTAGGTCAAATCTGAATGGCCTAGTGGTTTTCCCAACTTTCTTCAATTTAAGTCTGAATTTTGTAATGAGTAGCTCATGATCTGAGCCACAGTCAGCTCCAGGTCTTGTTTTTACTGACTGGATAGAGCTTCTCCATCTTTGACTGCAAATTATATAATCAATCTGATTTCGGTGTTGCCCATCTGATGATGTCCATGTGTAGGGACGCCTCTTAAGTTGTTGGAAAAGGGTGTTCGCTATGACCAGAGTGTTCTCTTGACAAAACTCTGTTAGCCTTTGCCCTGCTTCATTTTGTTCTCCAAGGCCAAACTTGTCTGTTATTCTGGTTACCTTTGGATTTCCTACTTTAGCATTCCAGTCACCTATAATGATGAGGACATCATTTTTTGGTGTTAGTTCTATGAGCTGTTGTAGGTCTTCATAGAACTGGTCCACTTCAGCCTCTTCTGCAGCAGTGGTTGGGGCATAGACTTGGATTACTGTGATGTTGAATGGTTTGCCTTGGATTTGGACCGAGATCATCCTGTCATTTTTGAGATTGTATCCCAATACTGCCTTTCTCACTCTCTTGTTGACTATAAAGGCCACACCATTTTTTCTACGGGATTCCTGGCCACAGTAGTAGATATAATGGTCTTCTGAGTTAAATTCGCCCATTCCTGTCCACTTTAATTCACTGATTCCCAAGATGTCGATGTTCATTCTTGCCATCTCATTTTTGACCACGTCAAGCTTACCTTGATTCATAGATCTTATATTCCAGGTTCCTATGCAGTATTGTTCTTTGCAGCATCGGACTTTCCTTTCACCGTCAGACACATCCACAACTTAGCGTCCTTTCGGCTTTGGCCCAGCCGCTTCACTCTTTCTGGGGTTACTCGTACTTGCCCTCTGATCTTCCCCAGTAGCATATTGGACACCTTCCGACCTGAGGGGCTCATCTTCCGGCGTCATATCTTTTAGCCTTTTGTTACTGTCCATGGAGTTTTCTTGGCAAAGATACTGGAGTGGGTTGCCATTTCCTTCTCCAGGGGATCACGCTTGGTCTGAGTTCTCTGCTGTGGCCTGTCCGTCCTGGGTGGCCCTCCACGGCATAGCCCACAGCCTCATTGAACCATGCAAGCCCCCTCGCCACGACAAGGCAGTGATCCATGAGGGAGTGGTAACATGGAGGTGTGGCTTAATATACAAATGAGTTTCTGCTGTTGGGTGTGGCCTATTACGCTAATGAGTTTCTGCTGGGCTTTTTCTGCAAAAAAAGCCCTGATCATTAGCAATATGAATACAATAAAAATTGGGGTCTTCAGCTAAAAGGAAGCTTTGCCAAGGTTTGAAATATTAAACTGCTGGAAAGAATACCATCAGTTTTTATTATAAAAGAGCTAGTGGGTCAGACTAGGACATGGGTTCAAATTTCCACTCTGCTATAAATCTCATTGGGTGAATCTGAGCCAGTCACTCTCTCTCAGTCAAAACACCTTGAAATGTTGTTGTGAGGACAAACTGGACAGAGGAGAAGCATGTCCGTTGCTGTGAAGAAGGGCAGGAAAAATATGGCAGATTATTATTCATTATCTCTACAGCACTCCTGATTATATAAACTGCTTTACAATTTCAAATGATGCCAAGCACCTTTATCCTTGTATCTCCCCAAACACAAGTCTTTTTTCCTTAGCCAAATCAGTTAGTTGTGATCTCCAATAATGGATAAGTGAAGTGGTTTTTGCTTCACTATCACAGTTGTCATGCACCTCCTGGGAGGAACTGTAGTTGGGGACAGGTGTGCAGTTACATGACATCACTTCTGGCAAAAAAGGAAGTGATATCACACACAGGAGTGTACCTGGCCTCTCATTTCCCTCGTCTTTCAACCACCACTTGAAGCACAGTGTTGAATGGAGCTAAGCATTGGAAAGTCTGCTATAGAAGGGAACCTGCCTTCCCTAGCTGTGCCCCACTGGCACAGGTCCTGCTACTCCATCAGCATAAGGCTTGGCACAGTCCCTGGCATTACTTAGAAGTGTAGGATAGGTGAATCATAGGACTTCAGTAGAAGACAGAGTCACAACAAGATTCAGATCCACATCCTGCTATATGCAGTAGTGAACTACAAAAAACAAAGATGTGTTTGTTGAGAGCATCTTAATGAAGCTCCCCCCCCCATATATATAGGATTTTATTTTGGTGAATATTCAGGCTGGAGGGCACATATTTCTCCTTGTTAAAGGTGAATGATGAAAATGACAATGAAAATTATTTTGTATGATCTACCAGAATGGCCAGTGTGCTGCCTTATATTCAGTGATGTTTACTCTGAATGTAAAGGATCGAAGCAGTGCCACCTAAATTGATAATGGAAAGCATGGAACAGTGTTAGTCACCAAGTGCAAAGGAGACCTCATTACTCATAACAGTCTTTTTGCAGTCTGAAACTATGAATAAATATTTTTCTCTATTAGAGATTCAATGGACTCTACAGATCTGTCCAGCTGAGTACATATGCTGAGTAAATTTCCCTTGAGTAATAAACGTCTATTCTTTCACTGTCATCTTGAAAAGTGTATTCAGAATGGCACATATTTCAAGATATGGCCCTTGTTTTTAATATTCTTTACACAATGATTGTCAGTTTCACCAAAATTTTGGTCATGCAAACCTTAGATGCTGATTTTCAAAGAAATGATACTCTGTGTAGTATCAAAGAGAGATTTATTGCAAGCCTAGCCCTTTGATTTACAGTGCAATCCTAATCAGCACAACTCTATTCTAAATCCATTAAAATCAATGTTTTTAGAAGGGCATAATTCTGTTTAGAATTGCATTTCTAGATACTCATGGCAGGCTTTTACCCACTGTCCAATGACTGTAATTATTGTCACAGTTCATGTTGTAATTAATAAACTCTAGCTGAATTCCATGTATATGGTCTGATGTTTTTGTTTCAGGGTATAGGGACAAAACACAGCACAATGTCTTATTACAGGTGGTGGTATTTTTGCTGCCATTCAGTCAACATGATGAATTTTATTTTTTAGCTGTAGTACTGAGGAAGCTGAAAAACTGTAGACCTTTTAAAAATTACATAAATTAAACTAGGTTTTAAGATCATACAAAGTTAGAAGTTGATAACAGTGAATAAAATTATGATGGCTGAAAAACTACTATAATGTAGATCACGAATTTTAATGGGAAGGACAAGCACAAGTTTAAATCTCTCCTAGTGTAATCACAGGAAAGTAAAATTTAGCATGATAGTATTTGTTCAGTTGGTGAAAGTCTGCAGTAAGTATCTATTGTGCTTTTCAAATTCTTGGATTGTGGACAATATAAATTAAAATCCATTAAAAGGTTTATTTTTTAAAACCAGAAAAACGCAAGTGGCTGTATGCTCTCACTTATAGTATCCCGAGCTGACCAAGCTCTTCTCAATAGTTTGAAATTATGGAATCAATAGTTTGTAACTATTTTCTGGTTCTTGAGAGGAATGGCTAAGGAAATAACTAATTCTCACAATATGACATGTTGGGCCAAATGACAAACATGCTGAAATTCAAAGGGTTTTTTTTAAAAAAGAAACTCTATAAAATTATCAAAAAAGAAAAGGCTGGAAGAATGATCTGTTATGGACTCTGATTTTCTAAGGACTGAATGAATGATCAAGTCCTCAAGAAAAATATGGATTTTTTCTTCTTCTGGCAAATATGGTTCCATGCCCCCACTCCATGAAGAGCTCTGGTGTCTCCTATGAAGGCAAATATATGAAAATCCAAGTAACAATACCCACTCAGACTGTAAAAGGCATCAGCAAAGACATTATTTCTGCATTATTTTCAAATGTAATCTAAGAATGTCTTCTGTTGAACCTAAAATTAATTCTGCAGTAGCAAACTACCTGCATTTTTTTTCTCCTGGTAGATGAGATGTCTCCCCCCCCCCAAATGATGCTAATAAAACCTTCAGGTGATGAAAATAATACACCTTCAGTGTCTGAATAGACAAAACTCTGTTGGAGCATTACAACCATTGAATACTTTTATGTCCTATATGAATAGTTTTTAGTGCTTCCAGTCAGAGATGAATATTTCTTTCCTAGCAGATGTGCAATTACAAAGATGATTCACTGGTTTGAGGAATGTTTCTCTATTTAATTTCAGCAGAAAAACAAAGACTCCCCAGAGTATTTTACAAGTCTCGATAGAATCTGAGACCTAGAAGATGATTAGAGAAGTAATGTGATTCGTAGCAGACTTGTAAGTTCTTTACTTCAACTTTCTTCTACTAGAACAATAAGACATTAATATACCAGGTCAGATCCATATATGGAAAGAAATAGTCATATAGGGATATAATATGCATATTTTGATTCATAAGATGCATAGGGTTGTTAATAATGCATCTATCTTGAGGAATCAGTAAAAAGAACAAAGTAGCTGATTAAAGTGAATGGGCTTCAGAGCACTTTTACAGCAATTTAGCAATAAATAGGATTACCACTAAAAAAACAACAACAACCAGTGGCTCAATGCCTTAAACAACTGCAGACACAAAACCAGTGCTTGCAGACCTTCTGACTAGAAGAATATCATAATGGGAGAAGGTGGTGAAGTGAGTCTCAGACTAGGATTTGGTAGACCCGGGTTCAAATCCCCCTTCTGCTGTAGAAATTTGCTGGGTGATCTTGGGCCAGTAATACACTCTCAGCCTACCCTACCTCCAAGTTTGTTGTGAGGATAGCATGGAGATGAGGAGAACAATGTAAGCCAGTTTGGATCCTATACTATATCAGTACAGCAGCACTCATGGAAAGGAACTTTCTGACCTCCCCCTCCCATTGCAGCTTGCCATGTCCTTATCCCCCCCCCATCTTGCTTCCAAGATTCAGTGCACTTGCAGTGGAAGGGGGAGGTCAGAAAGTTCCCTTCCATGAGTGCTGCTGTACTGATATAGGCTGAGTTCAGACTGGCAATTTGCCCCGGGAAGGGACCCGGGCCGACAACGATTCAATACCGGAGTAAATGGGACATTCACACAGCCACATCTGCCTGGCGTCCCCCACCCGTAGCCTACCGGTGCTGTTGCGCTTCACTGCTGGATTAAAAAAACACCTGATAAAAGCTGTCGCAAATCCGAAAGCCCGCGTTCGTCGCGTGTTTCTCCGCTTCCGGGGAGTCTGAACGCGCAGGCGAAAAGCCAGGCGGAAGCCACGTTGGGCATGAGGGCTCATGCGCACATACACCCATACACCCACAGCCGAATTAATGGGGAAACGGCGAATATAGCACGCCTCCGGCGCGGCAGTCTGAACGCTCCCGCGCGCCTCCGTCTCGTATCTTCCAGCAGTGGCCCCCGCTGTGTGGACGGGAAAACGGTATAGTTTAATCCGGGTTTTTTTTGCTACGACTGGCTACCGGGGCAAACTGCCAGTCTGTACTCAGCCATAGTATAGCTTTCCTTACTTCATTCCACAAGGCAGGAGCCACAAGGGAGAAAATACGCATACGGGCAGCTGTTGATTTTTCTCATTTGCAGGTTAGCACCTGCAGAACCCACTGCTGACATGAGTGGAGTTGACATGGTGGAGCTTAGGGAGAGAGGCTGCCCCGTAAATAGGAGGGGCCAAGACCATGAAGGGCTTTATATGTGGTAACCAATACCTTAAACCAAGCTTGGTAACAAATGGGCAACCAATGGAGGGTCTGCAGAATGGAAGTAATATTCATGTTCCATCGAGCTCCCACTAGTAGTTGAGCCATGGCATTCTGGACCAGTTGGAGTGGATTTCTTCATTTAGCAGGTAGGGGCCTCCCCCCCGCCCATGAATTCACTGGGTACATGCCTAAAGAAGAACTTAAGGTTAGTCATAAAGTTCTCCATGGGAAGCCAGTCCTAAGGACCTGGAAGGTATCTTCACCAAGGTCAGATGCCTGTGAAGCTGAGCAAGTTGATGCAGTGCCAGCAGCTTTATGACACTACACAAAAAGCATGTTTGGTGGCCAAATTTATATGCTGTTTGGAAAGTTAACTATTAGCCATTTGGGAATTACAAGCACATGCATTCAAGGATTTAATAACACTAATCTGAGTTATTGTTGGAACAGCAGTATTTCCCCCCCTTGACAATCTGAAAAATGCCACGTTTGGCATCTCTATTATTAAACATATGCAGATGAACCAGGTTTCATTTCAGGCAAGGTTAACTTGTAGAACAGTTGTATAAGTACTAGGAGTCATAATTAATGGTTCATCAATCTTCTATATACTAGGACAATAGCCAAATTTCTTTCTTCTTCTTTTTTAAAGCAAAATTATTTCTCTCAGAAATGGATAGGGTAGATGAGATTGCAACGTCCTTGAAATTTGAGGTGTCAGTGATGTCCTTTCCAGTGTCCACCTTGCTTGCCTGTAGGAAAAAGTTTTTCTTTTTAATTACATTCATTAGGGAGAAAATGTGCCTTCCTACTGTCTAATCAATGAATCTGGATTAGCTGTGGAAACTATCTCCCTTTTGCAGCTTTTGCCATGTGCTCCTGCAGGCTGTGCTGAATTGCATTAAAACACATAATGGGGATCACTTTCAGTGCACTGTCAACAGAAACTGTACATATAACTTTCATTTTCACATCCATGATAATGCTTTATAATATTAAAACAGAATGGCCTTTGAAAAACTGACATATTTTCTTGACTGCTTCCCTATCCGTGTTTCTTCTAGCAATTAAAAACAAAAAACCAAGATGGGTTTAGAAAAGGTTTGCATCTCATCCGAGCTCCTCTTAAGCCAAGAGAGTGATATGCAATTAGGGTAAGAAGAGAAGTAGATGGGTTCTGCCACTTGTCTTAAGAAAAGTATCTGAAGATAATTATTGAAAATGAAAGCCTATCCTCATCACATAATCACTAGCAAGCCATTGAGGTGAAACATGTTTTCCTCCAAAACTACTGCCTGGCAAAAGCCCTCATGGCTGCAATCCATATGCCATTCATGAGAATTGCATCCCTTTCAAACATGTATTGGACTAGATCAATTGGTATGAACTGGAATGCAAAAACTTTCAGGGGTGCACTTGCTTTCTTAATATCATTGCAAAAGTCTTAGAAGAATCATCCTGGATTCAAAACCATTTAAATTGTCATTTCCCCCCGCCTTTTTGGTAATTTATTTGCTTAATTCTATTCATTACCTCTTCACAGCCATTACTGCATAGTTTCCTAATAATTTCAGTGGCAATACTTTATCCGTACTTTATCTGTAAACCTTGGGGATTAAGCACAATACTGGAATAATTTGATTAAACAGTGGGGAGAAGGGGAGAGGTTCAATAAAAATCACTTCTGTATTGATTTTTTAAAATCAAATCAATTATTTATTTCAATATAAAATCAACTCCAAAGAATCAGCAATAATACTAACAGAAGAAATAGAAATAAAATAAAGGGATAAAATAGAGGGATAAAAGGGTAAGGGGAACATGCAGTGCAACAGGGACTTAACATTGAGCACAAATTATGGGGTGATGAAGAGGCACTTTCCTCCACCTGAGAGGTTATTTCTGGGCTTCAGTCAGGCATTTGCGTATCCCACATGCCCGAAGGCAAAGCTTCACAACTTTATTAGTTATCTCCTGGGAAAAGTCTGCAAGAAGGAGGGAGACATATAGTTGTTCAGATCTTCCTGGTAAAGTTGACAGAGCTATATATTGAGACTGGATATCACTATAAGATGGGCAGTGCAGCAGCACATGTTCAATACTTTCCCTGCATGTCATGGACAGAGCTGTTGACAGAGTAGGATGCGATGGTATCTACCCTCCAGGAGGGCCAGGGGTAGAATGTTAAAGCATGCAAGAGTAAAGAGTCTCCGATATTTGGAGACCTTGAGGGATCTGAAGGAATCTGCTGGTTGAAAGCATTTAGTATACTGGGGAATAATTGGATGTTTCTCTGTCCATGCTCTGTCTGATTGTAGAGCTTGATCCCAGAGATGCTGTTTAACTGTTTCTTTTGCTTTTTGGTGCCCAAGGAACAATAAGACTGGGGGTGAAAAGCCAGTCTCCTGGAGTTTTCCCTCTATTGCTCTTTGCCAGGCTGAGTGGTGGCTATCATCAAGGGAGCTAGATGATTTTTCTTCAAAATTACAAAAAATGAAAACATACAACATCTAGGTCAAAAACAGATATAAGAAATGTAGTTTTAGTGATTAAGTGACTGCTACGGTCAAATGGTTAAAAGTGAACGAACTGAAACTGAACACTGGCAAGATGAAGGTAATGCTGGTTGGAAAAACTGAGGTCTTAAATAGCACCATGCTTCCCATTTTGATGGTGTTCAGCTTACCCTTGCTGATTTGGTTAAAAAGCCTAGGGGTTACACTGGACTCAGGAAGAATATAGCTAAAACTGGTGTTATGTACTAGCTACGGCCACGCACGTGGCCAGGTGACGTAGCCGAGCTTAGCTCTCTACAAACAATAGCTGAAGAAGATCCGAGAATGGGCCAATCGGTCACTTCGGATCCTAAGGTAACCCTATGGGAATGGGCACTGTGTAAATAAACCAATCACGGGTATGTATGGGTGTGTGGGGTGTGGCAGAGCAGGGACATTTAAGCAGGCCTCTGGGCCAGCTTGAGTGTTCCAGTTTCTCCTGCTTTAATAAAGTATGAGCTGATTCACTACAATGCATCTGGACCCAGTACTTTATGCTGGTGATGAGGATGGGATCCTGTTGAGCATGCCTGACCAAGCAACAGAACCTAGGACTCCTGAGTCCACTCCAAGCAATGCACCGCATCCCAAGAACCACTCACCGCACCCTGCATTGCCCCTCCGGTCATCATGGCTGCTGCTCTGGGACGAATCACCATCTGCGATCCATCCCACTCCAAGCTGTGGGAAGCCTAGGTTGAGCAACTGAAGTACTTCTTCGAGGTCCAGGGAACAACCGACACGGATAAGAAGAAAGCATGGCTGCTAAGCACGTGCAGAGTCAGCACAATCCGCCTGGTCCAGAGTCTAATCATGCCAAAGACTCTGGAAGCAGCCACATATGATGAGCTGGTGAAGGCTTTTTTGCACTGAAACCATCCAAGATGGCAATTTGCATGGACTTCTTTGTACTGAATCAAAGGTCGGGAGAAGCGGCCGCGGACTTCATGGCTGACATCCGCAGGCTGGTGATTAATTGCAAGTTTCCCACCATCGAGGATACTCTGCTGAACCAGATCATCTGGGGCAACTGGGAACAGAAGCTCCTTAGGAAGCTTGTTGGCCTCGATGACATCACCTTGGACAAGGCACTCCATGCGGCTACGGCTTTTGAAAAAGCCCAGCAGGATCGCCAGGCACCATCTGCACACCAGACCATGGAATCCCCAGCTTCTGATGCAGCCAATAGAGAGGATATTCTCCAGGTACGCTGTACAGCCTGCTGGGAGGACCACTGGCCACCGACAGCCACTTTGTAGGCCACAAAGCACAGCGGCCAACCACCGTGTGCCAGCTGCGGGGAAGCGCATGAATGCCGGTCATGCCGTTTCCGAGACGTGATCTGCAGAACCTGCAGGAAGGCCAGACACCTAGCCCGGGTATGCTGCTCCTGAGGATTCCAATGACGGATGACAACTCACCACCGGGACATGGAGCTCCTCACAAGCGGAGCTCCACATGACGATCTCAACCCAATAGCACCAGGTAATGAATTTGCACTGGGACGCCCTTAACAACATTAAAGTTCAGGTCATGATCAAGGGGTCCTCATGCGAAATGGAGTTTGACACGGGCTCTTCCTTCTCCCTCCTAGAGAAACTGGCCGGCCTCACCTTAAGAGACTTCCAAAAGAACCCGATAGCCATAAAGGGGTGGAGTAAATTCAGAGTCCAGTATAAGGAATTTAACAGACTACTAGACTTGCTGGTCGTGGCAGGCCGACTTACCAGCCTACTTGGCCTGTCGTGGTTTGGGCCCTTGGGGTTTGAGGTGACCGGGGTAAACCACGTACAGCCCCAGGACTTTGACATAGTGCGTGAGGAGTTTCTGGCTGTATTTGATGGGGTGCTTGTGTGCTACACGGGCCCTCCGGTCTCCCTCGACCCCGCAGTACAGCCCATCCAAATGAAGGCCAGACAGGCCCCCTTTGCCTTACGGCCTAAAATAGACATTGAACTCGACCACCTGGTAGCACAGGGGGTCCTCGAACAGGTACCACATGCCCAGTGGGAAACGCTGATTGTCACCCTGGTTAAGCCCAATGGGGACATCTGGATATGCATGGACTACAAATGTACAGTTAATGAAGTGCTAAAGGATCACACATATCCAGTCCCTGTTGCTAGCCATGTCCTAGCATCCCTGGCTAGCGTGAAAGTCTTTGGAAAATTGGATTTGGCTCAGGCATATCAGCAGCTGCCGGTGGATGAAGCCACTGCCGAGGCACAAACTATAGTAACCCACAGGGGGACGTTCTGGGTCTGGCTGCTGCAATTCGGGGTTAGTGTAGCCCCGGGGATATTCCAGAATTTAATGGACTGTTTGCTCAAAGGTATCCCGGGGGTCCAGCCATTTTTGACAAAGTTTTAATAGCGGCCCCCAATGTTCTGACCTTTGGGCCCAACTGAAGGTTGTCTTGCAACGCTTCAACCACACTGGCCTCAAGGTCAAGCACAAGAAATGCCTGCTGGGTGTACCGAGAGTGGAGTTTTTGGGGTTAGCTGTTGATGCTCAGGGCATCCACCCCACAGAGGACAAGATTCACGCCATTGTACAAGCACCCGCCCCCTCCTCAAAGGCTGAACTACAGGCTTTTCTAGGACTTTTAAACTTTTACCCTTCTTTCTTGCCCCACAAAGCTGCCATCATGGAGCCCCTGCACCGCCTGTTGAACAAAAACACTCCATGGGTCTGGGGTCCCAGGCATGCTGCAGCTTTCCGAGCGGAAAAGGATCTTCTGACCTCCAATGCAGTTCTCACCCATTTTGAGGAGTCCCTTCCTGTAGTCTGGCATGCGATGCCTCACCATACAGGATGGGGGCAGTCCTGGGCCACTAGCTTGCAGGTGCTGGGAGGTTCTGATTGCGTATTATTCCCAGAATCTCTCTCTGGCCAAGTGCAAGCATACTCAAATCAATAAGGAGGGGCTGGCACTTGTGGCTGGGGTAAAGAAGTTCCACAATTACCTCTAGGGTTGGCCCTTCACTGTGGTAACAGACCACAAACCTCTCCTGGGTCTGCTTACCCTGGACCACCAGACACAGCAGATGCTCTCTCCCTGGGTACTCCGCGGATCCATCTTCCTGGCTGGGTACCAATATTCTCTTGTCCACCACCCTGGTAAAGCGATGAGCCATGTGGATGCCCTCAGCTGCCTTCCATTACCATCCTGTGAGTCAGCCCCGGCCCCAGATCACCATATTGCTCTGCTGGAAGACCTTCCCAACCACCCTGTACAGGTAGCCAAGGTGTCTCACCACACCATTCAAGATCGCACCGTCTCCCAGGTACTAGACTGGGTGGGGAAGGGATGGCCCACTGGCCCGGTGGGCCTGGAGTTTGTGGCCTTCTCAGCACAGAGAGATGAGTTCTCATCCCACAAGGGCTGCCTGCTATGGGGAAGCCAGGTGGTGGTGCCCACCCCACTCCACAAGCAGGTGCTCACAGCGCTGCATGAAATGCACCCCGGGATCGTGCACATGAAAGCACTGGCCCGGAGTTACGTGTGGTGGCTGAAATGGATGGGGACATTGAGAACTGGGTGAAGAGATGCCAGACTTGCCAGGAGTCTAGACTGGAGCCACCTTGGGCCCTGGTGCAGCCATGGGAGTCATCCCACAAGCTGTGGGCAAGGCTCCACTTGGACTTTGTTGGCCCCTTCCAGGGACAAATATTCTTTATACTGGTAGATGCATATACCAAGTGGCTAGAGGTGGTGCCAGTTCCATCCACCTCATCGAGATCCGCCATCTGGGTGATGTGGCAGATCTACAGTACACGCGGCATCCCAGACTCCCTCGTGACCGACAATGGGACAGCATTTACCTCGGCAGAGTTCCAGGAGTTTGTGCACTATTACAGGATTAGGCACATCCACTCTGCCCCATTCCACCCCACAACCAACAGCCAGGCCGAGCACATGGTCCGAACAACCAAGGAGTCCTTGCAATGTTTGGGCCCAGGAGATGGGGACTACCAGCTGGCCGCCTTCCTGTTCAACCAGCAAATGACACCACACACCACAACCGGCCACAGGCTAGCTGAGCTATTCATGGCCCGGCACCCCACAATGAGACTCAACCACCTCCACCCCGATCGGGCACCAGAACACAGCACGGAGCCAGTGAGTCAGGAAGCTGCCCAAGGGTTCTTCCCAGAAGATCCCGTGTACTCTCGGAACTATGCTTGGGGCTGTGCATGGATCCCAGCAAGAGTGGTTAGGGTGATGGGCCCCAGATCCTACGAGGTCTTTACAGAGGATGGCAAAGTGCTGAGATGCCACACTGACCAGCTTTGGCAGCGCCTCCTCCAACCAGAGATGGAAGTGCAAGAAGAAAGTGAGGACGAGTGCCTGGCCCCCAAGACTAGTGACCCAGATGAGACTGAGACTGCCTCACAAGCACAGCTACAGCCAAGCGCAACACTGGAAGGAACCGGTAGCACCAATCCTGAACCGGTCTGGGACACAGACAACAGCAGCCCACGAACCCCAGCCGACAGACCTGAGGTGCCTCTGGCTCATACCAGTGGGTCTCCAGAGCAGCCGGCTCCGGGACCTGAGCTCTGCCATCCAACCCAAGAACGGCGCAGACCCACCCACCTCAAAGACTTTGTCTGTTTGGGGGATCTGAACCATGGGGGGAGGGGTGTTGTGTACTAACTATGGCCGTGCATGTGGTCAAGTCTGCACACAGCCAGATGACCCAGCTGAGCTTAGCTCTCTACAAACAATAGCTAGAGAGGATCCGAGAATGGGCCAATCGGTCACCTCGGATCCTGAGGTAACCCTATGGGAATGGGCACTGTGTAAATAAACCAATCACGGGTGTGTAGGGGTGTGTGGGGCGTGGCAAAGCAGGGACATTTAAGCAGGCCTCTGGGCCGGCTTGAGTATTCCAGTTTCTCCTGCTTTAATAAAGTATGAGCTGATTCACTACAATGCGTCTGGACCCAGTACTTTACAACTGGAATAACCAGATCTGTTATTCCTATCCTAGCTATATTTATTGCTCCGTTACTTATGCATCTTGACTCTAATTAGCCTTTCCTGGCAACTAACCCCCTTACCTATCTGTAACATTTGAAGAAATCTGTTTCAATGTATCTGAAGGAGTGTACATCTACACATGCTAAGTCTCTCAGTTCTCGCTTATATCCAGAATTGAACTTTGTTGGTTTTGGAGGTGCCAGTGGACTCAAACTTTGTTCTCACATCTGTTTATTGTATTTGTATGCTAATTTACTGCTGTTCACAGATCTTAACAATCACCTTAATCCAATCTCAGCTATAATCACCCAGTTACTTATGCATCTTAACTCTAACTAGCTCTTCCTGACAACTACCCCCCCTCTACCTATATGTAATGGTTGAGGAAATTTGGTTTCACTATATCTGAAGACGTGTACGTACACATGAAAGTTTATACCTTGAATAAAATTTGGTTGGTCTTAAAGGTGCCCCTGAACTTAAACTTTGTTCTGCTGCTTGAGACCAACACAGCTACCCACCTGAATCTGTGTTCTGCATTGTTTGCTTGTTTTATTAGATTTATAATCCACCCTCCTCTGCACAACATGGCTCAGTTTAATATTTCATTTTAATACTTATGATTTGTTCAGATGGCAGCTTTGTTTAAAATTTCTGTAATCCTGTTTAAAATTTGTTTAAAATTTCTGTAACCCTATTATGTTGCTTATTAGATGCATCATCTGTCTGTGTGTTTTTGCCAGTCCAGGTGGCTAGGGTGGCATAATGGTTAAGCGTAGCAGACTCTCATCTGGAGAACTGGGTTTGATTTCCCCACTCCACCATATGAAGCCTGCTGGGTGTTCTTGGGCCAGTCACAGTTCTCTCAGAACTTTCTCAACCCCACCTACCTCACAGGGTGCCTGTTGTGGGGAGTAGAAGAGAATGTGGTTGTAAGCTGCTTTGAGACTCCTTAAGGCAGAGGAAAGTAGGGTATAAAAGCTTTTCTTCTTCATTCAGCAATGATGATGTGTAGATGGACTATTTCTACTGGACCAAACCACATACAGATGTTTAGTGCTTTCAGTTCCCCCACCAGAAGAGAAGGTAGAATATTTCCTGAATTCATCCCCACATTCCTCCCAGTCATTCAGCAGTCAATCTGTAAGTACTTGCTGACCGTTATGACTATTCGTTGGATGAATTGGCATATACAGTCATGTATTTAAACCACAGCTAAATACCTGTATCAGGGCCATAGGTGAAGTAAAATTCAAATTGCATCTGCTCCAGATACTAAAATACCAGCAATGGTTCCACACAGAGATTTTACTTTATGCTCCCCCCAGGGGGGTCTTCTTTATGACATAATTGTGCATTCACCTACCTTCTGAGTTCTTCCTGGCTTTGTGGCATTTTTACCCAAACACACTTTGGTATTATCTTTCCTGAAACACTGTACTCAGAATGGGTGCAGGGAAAGTATGGATGGGAAGGTGAAGATTTCACGACCTCCCTACCAACATCTGGTGTCATTTCCTCTTTCATTCTCCTTTATGCCTGCCATCCCACCCTGTGGATTACTAGTCTTTTTGCTTTTCTTCAAGAAGTAAGCAGGAGGTATATTGCTATAGTATGTAGTTAAATACTCTGTCAAAATAAACCTACTTGTTTTTGTTTGTTTGTTCCTGCCAACCTAGCAGTTCGAAAGCAAGAAATTGCAAGTAGATAAATAGGTACCACTTCGGTGGGAAGGTAACAGCGTTCCGTGCACCTTGGTGTTTAGTCATGCCGGCCACATGACCACGGAAACGTCTTCGGACAGCGCTGGCTCTTTGGCTTTGAAACGGAGATGAGCACCGCAACCCTAGAGTCGGATTCGACTGGCTTTCGAGCAAGGGAACCTTTACCTTTACCTTTAAGACAGCAAAAAATGTTTTCTGGCTGTGGGAGAGAAGAATGGCACTCATGAGGGGTAATGGAGGAAAGAACAGATAGTCACCCAGTGTGGAGGGTTTGTTGATGCTGTGAACACCTCTGCTTGCAATGACGGTGAGATCACAATGGGGAACTGTTCCCATGCTTAAGCAACCTAGAACTATGTACTTCTTAACATTATATCCTACACGGGCCCTCCATTGTCATACCTCACTCCCCTGCCTCTCTCTCTAGGCCTTTCACAAAAATGTGTTCCTGTTTATAAACAGGCTGAACAACCATGACCTAGAATAAATCTTCCTTGCCTTAAAATGTAAAATATACACCTGAAATGTCTATCTGTGGTAGCAATTTAAGTTCACCCATGCAATTCCACTTTCAATGTTATTTTTAGACAAAATTCATTCCATGGAATGGATACTTCTTAATTCCCAGAGTCAAAGGTATAACATTGCAAAAATGGTCTGCTGGACCTTCAAGAAGCTGCAGTAGACAAATGTTTGGCAGTCTGGATCTGAAAAAGTATAACATGCCCCAATAAGGTTTGTTTCTCAAACGTTACTGTGGGGAATCTTTTGTGTACAGTTGTATGCTCTAGCTGGAAACACATGATGTCATTTTGCTGGCAAACCCCAGCTGCTAGCTGTGATTGGCCTTTTTTCGGCAAAGTCCCCTGTGTAAAATCAATCACATCTTGGAGATCAGAACACATGCAGATCTCATTAAGAGAAAATCCATGTATAGTTTACAGCTGTACACATCAGTATTCCCTCATGTGGTTTTAGATTAGCAATCTGCATATAGTTGCATATGCTCTATTCATGGGAAGAAAAGACTTTTTCATATGTGTAACTGTCACAGTATCCATCCAGAGCACTGTAATGGCCTGGTTTCTTTGTGAGTTAGAAGAATGTATGTTCTATGTAGATATTACGAGCCATCTTTCTTCACAGAGCTGTCCTATATTGAAATACCTGGGTTTCTGATCCCCACCCCCATTAATGAAGGAAAGATAGAAAGAATCCTGGGACAGAAACCATTTACATGTAGAGTTCTATTCTATTCTATAAAACACCACAAACATACATACATACATACACACACACACACACACACACACACACACACACACACACACACACACATATATATATATATATATGGGTCACATGAATGGGTACCATACTTGGTTACTAAACACATGATGACTGGTAGCTGAAAATATGAACTGAAATATAAAGCAATTCAATCCAATAAATCATGAATGGAACAAGTTTACAAATGGATCTTTCTCCTGTTTCCCTGAGTGCATCCTCAGAACCCAACCAGAGAAGAATGGGAAGTGGCATTGGGAGGGAGGGTCCTGATGCTTAAGAGAAATTGAATCACCCTCCTGAACAGAGCAAGAGATTGTGCAAGAGAGTATGCATAGGGACGGGCATGAACTGGCTGACGAAGTAAAGTTTATCACATATTTTAGCTGGTTCATAATTTGTGAAGTAATGTTTGTGAACTGAAGAACCGCCATGAACGTTCATGAATTCTGATGCAGTTTGTGGTGGTTCATAAAGAGCAGAAAGCTCTGCTCTTCATAAAAAACAGTTGAGTGGTGAAGAGTGGCCACCAATTATTTAAGCCCTGGCTTTCTGCTCTCTGTGGCCTTTCCAAGCCATTTAAATCTCTGCTTTTTGCTCTCCACAAAAAGCCCCAGGGAGCAGAAAGCAGGGGTTTAAACTTTAAATGGCTCATGAACCAATACGATTAGGTTCAGTTTGCAAACCAACCTCCTAGTTCATATCTGTTCATAGTTTAGTTTGTGGTTCAACCATGAACCATGAACTGAACTGCAAAAATGCAGTTTGTGGCCATCACTACATATGCACAGGGCTAGTTTTGGGCCGGAACGGTGTTCTGGCTGGCTTTGCAGCCCCCCCCCGGGAGGCCTGAACAACCCACCTGCTGGCCTCCCAGGGCCCGTGCTGAGGTGCTGTGGCCCACAGGAGGCCCAAAGACCCTATCTGGCACCCTCCCCATGTCTGTGCTGAGGTGCTGTGGTATGCGGGAGGCCCAAAGACCCCATCTGCCATCCTCCCCACGCCCGCACCAAGAGGCTGTGGCACACGGGAAGCCCGAAGACCCTGCCAGCCAGCTTCCTAGGGCCCGCACAGAGGTGCTGCGTGTCGTGATATGCACGGAACTGGCTGACACTGAGGGGCCCATAAGGGAGTAAGAGTATCCAAAGGAAGACTGGACTCCACAGCTTTAGTGCAAATACGATGTACAATTTATTTACACCAAGCCTCCACCAACATCCAGTTCTCAGTGACAAAGTGTTCAGCTACAACCATTCAGTAAGAGAGAGATACATACACTGTACAAGCAATACATTTATACAACCACTGACCAATCAGTACAGTGCTGAATCATGATGATGCAAGTTACTCAGTGCTGGGCTGGACTGTCCTAAACTGGCTGGAACCAGCCACCCTTACAGCTCCTAGCTGCCATCTGCACTGACATAGATCAAACTCATCTAGGCCAGCCTTACACTAGACATGTATATCACGAAACTCCCCCTTAAGGCTGAGCCTTGATGTTCAGTTTGCCTTTCAATACATTGAATCTGTTTATATCTAAACATTTGGTAAACAAATCTGCCACATTTGCATCAGAAGCACAATGATACAGGTAACACACACTATTGCCAAATTTTACATAGAACAAGCAGGGATCAGCAGTGGCTTGTTCAAAACAAACTGTCTTTAGAGCAGAGCTGAGACAGTCATACCAGTTTCTTGCACTTTGTTTGAGGCCGTAAAGAGACTTTTTTTAACTTTAATACCTGTTGCCCATTTGGGGTTTCAAACCCTGGTATGTCACACATATATATGTCTTCAGTAATGGGTGCATTCAAATAAGCAGAAGCAAAATCAAAGTGATTCACCATCATGTTGTCTTGCCCTGCTTTTATGAGGGCAAGTCTGAACATGTCAGACCTGACTTTAGGGGCAAAGATCTGGTCATAGTCTTGTCCCTTAATCTGCGAAAAACCCTGAGCCACCAATCTAGCTTTCCTCTTGACACTGCCATCCGGCATTTGTTTTACTTTGTAGACCCATCTGCAACCAATGATGTTTTTGTCTCTGGGTGCCTCTGTTACCTCATACACTTTATTTGCAATCAGTGAATTATGCTCTTCTTGCATTGCCTGAAACCATGCCTCCCTTTCAGCATTAGGCATCTGGAGTACCTCTTTGTAACTTTGAGGTTCTTTTATGTACACATGGTTAGACTCATAACCCTACCTTGCTGGTGGTACACCCTTTGTGCTATGCATAGACACTCTTGGCAGCACTCTTTCACTCTGTACACACTCAGGTTCTTGTACACTTTCAGGCTTTAGTTCCTCTTTAACCACAGGTTCAACATTTGCACCTTCAGTGACATCAGAACAAGGCAAAGCAATCATTTGAGGAACCATATTAGCATGGATTCTATCCCAATTCTCATGCTCGGAGAAATTTGCAGACCTGCTGAAAGTTAATTTGTGATACTGATCAGCAAATCTATAACTTTTCATTCCTGACTGATATTCAAGAAAAATCAGTTTTTTGGCCCTGGCTCCCCCTTTCCTCCTGCGCTCAAGAAGTATATTCACCCAGGCTTTGGAGCCAAAGACTCTCAAAAGGTCTAGGTTAGGAGCCCTATTGTACATCAATCTGTATGGTATATCATCAACAGAACAAGAGTAGATTCGGTTACTAATATAACAGGCATTCTTTATGCCCTCAGCCCAATAAGAAATACCAAGATTAGCATCTTTTAACATTGCAAACATTATATTCTGTAAATTCTCTCAGCAAGACCATTTTCAGCAGGGGTGCAAGGATTGGCAACTCTGTGTTTTATTCCTTTCTGCCTAAGCCAGGCTTCAAAGGCATTTGAGGAGAATTCACTCCCCAAATCAGTTTGTATGGCAAGGACATTCCCAAACTGATTGGTAACCCTTTTGTGCCAACATTTGATAGTAGGGAACACTTCAGACTTATGTTTCATCACATAAACCCATGAAGAATAAGACCAGTCATCTGTAATAAGAAGCACATATCTGTTCCCAGAATGACTCTTAGCATATGGTCCTATGACATCCATGTGCACTAAAGCTAGAGGCTTTTCTGACTGTCTTTGACGCTTCTTTGAGTTAGTCATTTTACAAACCTCACAATCCAAAAACACTTTACAATCATTTACACCCTCTTTGCCTGTCAGGGCTAGGGTCTTTTGAATGGTGTTATAGGAGACATGTCCCAAACGCCTATGTAAGATATGTTGACAGTTTTTGTGAATATTGATATTGGTTACAGCCTGTGCATTTTCATTGGTGCTATTTAACACATATACATTATTTTGCAGCCTACCAACTGCACACACCTTGTCTGCCTTTATAATCTTGCATTCATTATTGGCAAACACCACTTTAAAACCAGCCTTATCAAGGCACATCACACTCAATAAGTTATTTTGTAAGGCAGGTACACACAGGACCCCTTTTATAGTATAGTTCAAGTTAGGAAAATACACATCCCCTTCTGTTGTGACCTTAGAAGGTGACCCATCAGCAAGACTTACATAGCCCAGGGATGGTGTCCTTTTGTTTTGCAACAGGCCCTCATCACAACAAAATGTTTGCGCGGCGCCTGAATCGCATAGCCATAATGACTCTCTGGTGTCTGAGGTGACCACCACAGACGCTGAATGATAAGTCTCAGGCTGTTTCCTAGCTTGCTTCCATTTCTCAGGGCAGGAACGCATCAAATGCTTTAAGGACCCACAACAGAAGCACTTCTTTCTTCTCTGGCTGACATTAGAAGACTCTCTGGGTTGCTCCTGGTGGTTGGCATCTGGAAACGTGCAGCTGCTAGCAATTTCCTCTTGCCGTCTCTCCTTGGAAACCTCTCTGGCACTCTGCCCAGACTGGTTGGCACACTTCCCAGAAACTTTGCCGTGCTGCCTACTTTCAGTTTTTCTCTGGTCTTCTTGAAGAATCTTGCCAGTAACATATTGAAGAGTTAATTTATCAGAATCTGTTGCTTCAAAAGCTGTTATCAACATTTCAAATTCTTGAGATAATGAGCTTAAGACGATATGCACCTTATCAATATCTTCAAACACCTTTCCTCTCTCCTGAAGCTGCCGAAAATAGTCCATCAAAGTGTTCAGGTGCTCTTTAACAGGCTCATGGGGGTGTTGTACTTTTCTATACAAATGCCGGGTCAGAGATATGACTGAGCTGATGTTAGTTTGCTGATAAACGTCCTTTAATGAGTCCCAAGCATCCTTGGAGCTTTTCTTATCAGCCACATAAATTAATTCCTCATCGCTTACACTTAACACAATCAGTGCTAGTGCTCTCTCATCATTTCTTTCATCAAGTGACATAGGGTCTTCAGGAGGATCAGTCACATAAGTCCAGAGACTCTCTTTTATGAGGAAAAACCTCATTTTTAATGCCCATGTATTATAATTAGTTGAGGTCAGCTTTTCAACAAGTTTGGCCATAGGTACCTGAGCCATATTGAAGTCTGCTCCTGGTAGCTGGTCGCCTGGTTCCAGAAGCTGGACGTCCTCCTCAGTACTGGACTCCCCCTCACTGCAGCCGGCTTCTGGCTCCTCCAGCTCCTCCAGCCTGCTTCTCAACAGCACGGCCAGCAAAAGCCTCAGCAGACAGTCACTGTTCCACTCCACTGATACTCAGTCCACAAATCCACTTACTCAGCGTACTGCCAGCTGTGGTCTGGGCCCATAACCCTGTTGTGATACGCGTGGAACTGGCTGACATACTCCCATAAGGGAGTAAGAGTATCCAAAGGAAGACTGGACTCCACAGCTTTAGTGCAAATATGATGTACAATTTATTTACACCAAGCCTCCACCAACATCCAGTTCTCAGTGACAAAGCGTTCAGCTACAACCATTCAGTAAGAGAGAGATACATACACTGTACAAGCAATACATTTATACAACCACTGACCAATCAGTACAGTGCTGAATCATGATGATGCAAGTTACTCAGTGCTGGGCTGGACTGCCCTAAACTAGCTGGAACCAGCCACCCTTACAGCTCCTAGCTGCCATCTGCACTGACATAGATCAAACTCATCTAGGCCAGCCTTACAATAGACATGTATATCATGACACTGCAGCCTACAGGAGGCCCAAAGACCCTGCCAGATGGCCTCCCAGGGCCCATGCCAAGGTGCTGCGGCCCACAGAAGGCCCAAAGACCCCATCTGCTGTCCTTCCAGGGCCCGTGCTGAGGCGCTGCGGCCTGCAGGAGGCCCAAAGACCCTGCCAGCCCACCTCCCAGGGCCCATGCCCAGAAGTGAGCAGGTTGAGAAAGAAGTACCCTTTCTCACAATACAAGAACTCGTGGCCAATCTATGAAATTGCTGAGCAGTCGGGTTAGAACAGATAAAAGGAAATACTTCTTCACCCAAAGAGTGATTAACATATGGAATTCACTGCCACAGAAGGTGGTGGCAGCTGCAAGCATGGACAGTTTCAAGAGGGAATTAGATAAACATATGGAGCAGAAGTCCATCAGTGGCTATTAGCCACAGGGTATAGATGGGAGCTCTCTACCATGCATCCTCCATGTGGTCAACCCAGTACTTTACAGTGGTGACGAGGATGGGATCCCTGGCACCGGCCTGAATGTCCTATCGGCATAGCCACGAGCACTGACACAAAGGAAGCCACTGCGCCCCACATCGCTCCCGAGCAGCCCCGCATCATGCCCGACTCTCCACGTCTCCACTCACCGCACAGCACTGGACAATGGCCTCCACCCAGGGACACCTCAAAACGTATGACCCCACACATCCTGAGTTCTGGGATTTGTGGACGGAGCAGCTGACATGCTACCTGGCATACCATGATGTGACTGATGGGGCCAAGTGACAGAACCTCCTCCTAAGCTCCTGTGGCACAGCCACCATCTGGCTAGCCAAGAGCCTCCTGGCCCCTAGGTCCATTCTCAAGTGCTCGTATTAAGAAATCATCGACACACTGATGAGGTACCTCACACCAAAGGCGCATGGAGTTCCAGGGGCGCCTCCATAAGCTGGGGAAAATGGCCACAGCGTATCTGGCCAGATGGCCATGGAATGCACCTTCCCAAAGGTTGAGGACAACCTCCTCACCCAGTTCACATGGGGCATCAGCAACACCAAGCTTCGCCAGAAGATGATCAGCACCACCAGCATCCAGCTCGACGAGGCCCTACAACTCACCATCGCGCACGAGGCCTTGCATCACAATCGACCATTGACCGCTGCACACCTCATCCTTCCCAACTTGGTGCCAAAAAACTCCGACGAGGAAGATGTCCACCTGGTCCGACAGCCCACCCGCTGGAAGACACCGGGAGTCACCACTGCTGGTTCCTCCAGGAAGACCGCAGACAGTGCCACATGTGCCAGCTGCAGGGAGGTGCACGCAAGGAAAACTTGCTGGTTCTGCAAGACTATGTGCCATACTTGAGGGAAAAAGGGACACCTCACCCGACACCAGCAGCTGCCCACTCAGCCATGACGCCAGACCGCCACCACCTATGAGACTGTCAAGGAATGCACCAACCTCTACCTTCTCACAGATTGGCCATCTTTCCAGGTACTTCGCCTCTCCAACCAGTCTGCTACCCTGAAGATCTAAGTCTAGGTCAGGATCGAGGGGTCCCCCTGCACCATGGAAGTGGACTCAAGGTCAGCGACGTCCATCGTCTTGGTGGACATGTTCAACAGGCTCTGCCCCCATGGGGGACCCCACTTACACCCCTCACCCATCAGTTTGGTGGACTTTCAGAGAAACCCGGTTCTGGTTCAGGGGGTGGGGAGATTCCGTGTGCAGTACTGGGGGTTCAAGGGTTCTCTGGACTTAATTGTGGTTGAGGGAGACCTTGTTAGTCTTTTGGGGAGGGCCTGGTTTGCATCGCTGGGCATCTCGGTGGTGGGTGTCAATAAATGTGTAGCGTGGGACTTTACTGATGTGTGTGGGGAGTTCCCGGGAGTTTTTGATGGGGTGTTGGGATGTTATAAAGGGCCCCCAGTTTCCTTACAACTAGTCCCCAATGTGGCCCCTATCCAGATGCAGTTCTGCACGGCCCAAAATTGATGCAGAGCTGGACTGCCTGGTAGCTTAAGGGGTCCTGGAACCAGTGTCACATGCCATTTGGGAGATGCCAATTGTCACCCCAGTGAAGCCAAATGGCGAAGTCCACATCTGCGTGGACTATAAATGTACGTTGAACAAGGCCCTCCATACCACTCATACCTGGTCCCAGTAGTGAGCCACGTACTGGCGTCTCTGGCGGGGGCCAAGATTTTTGGAAAACTTGATCTAGCCCAAGCCTATCAACAGTTACTGGCTGATGGGGCTACAGCCATGGCACAGATAATAGTGACGCACTGGGGGGCTTTTAAGGTGAAAAGGCTGCAATTTGGTGTGAGTGTGGCCCCAGGGATTTTTCAACCATGGACTCATTGTTAAAAGGGATCCCTGGAGTGATGCCATTTTTCGATGATGTTTTCATTGCTGTGGCCACCCCAGATGATTTCACTTCTCACCTCCGCACCGTCCTACACTGATTCAACTCTGTGGGCCTCAAAGTGAAATGGGAGAAATGCCTCCTTGGGGTCCTGGAAGTGGAGTTTTTAGGATTCAGGGTCGACACATCTGGCCTCCATCCTGCAAAAGACAAAGTTAAGGCAATTGTGGAGGCCCTGGCACCCACTTCTAAAGCAGAACTACAGGCGTTCTTGGAACTTATAAATTTCTACCATGCCTTTCTACCACACAAGGCGGTGGTTGCTGAACCTCTCCACTGCCTCCTAGACAAGTCTGCTCCTTGGTCCTGGGGCCCGAAGGAAGCAGCAGCCTTCTGGGGGGTAAAGGCACTTCTCATTTCTAACAATGTGCTGGCACACTTCAACGAGTCCCTGCCAGTGGTCCTAGTGTGCGATGCTTCCCCCTACAGCGTCGGCGCCATCCTGGGCCACATCCTCCCCGATGGCTGCGAGGCCCCCGTGGCCTATTACTCCAAGACCTTGACAGCCACTGAGCACAACTATGTGCAAATAGACCAGGAGGGGTTGGCGATTGTGGAGGGGGTCAAGAAGTTTCACTACTTTGTTTATGGCTGGCCCTTCATGATCATGATGGACCACAAGCCTCCCCTCGGCCTGTTCGCCACAGACAAACAGGCACCCCAAGTTCTGTTGCCCTGAGTCCTCTGGTGGTCCTTTTTCCTGGCAGGCTACCAGTACATCCTGAAGCACTGCCCGGGCAAGGCGATGGGACATGTGGATGCACTAAGCCAACTGCTGCTGCCCTCCACAGACTTTGATCCTGCCCCTATGCCAGGAGTGCTGCTTCTTGAAGGCCTTCTGGACCCTCCACTACAAGCTGCCGACATCGCCGCCCACTACACCCACAACCTCGCCTCCCGTGTTTTGGGCTGGGTGGTGAGGGGATGGCCCAAGGCCTCACTGGGACCCAAATTTGTGGCTTACATCACTCGCAAGGATGAATTGTCATCCCTCAAGGGGTGCCTCCTATGGGGGAACTGAGTCATGATTCCCGACACCCTGAGACAATGAGTCCTCACAGCACTACATGAAGCACATCCAGGCATCGTATGGATGAAGGCACTGGCCTGGAGCTACGTGTGGTGGCTGGGGATTGACACTGAGATCGAGTCTTGGGTCTGCAAATGCCAGGCCTGCCAGGAGGTCCGGCCAAACCCGCCTAGTGCACCAACACAGCCATGGGAGTCAACCAGAAGACCATGGTCCTGGCTCCACATCGATTTTGCCAGACCATTTCAGGGACTGCAGTTCTTAGTAATGGTTGACTCCTACTCAAAGTGGCTGGAGATAAGCCCAGTGTCAACCACCTCCATGAAGGCAGTTATCTGGTCCCTTCATTGGATCTTTACTACACATGGCCTGCCAGACACGATAGTCTCCAACAATGGGATGGCCTTCACGTTGGTGGAGTTCCAGAGCTTCCTCCAGTAGAACCTGATCTGGCACATCCGATCTGCCCCCTTCCACCCTGCGACCAATGGTCAAGCAGAAAGGATGGTGCACACTGCAAAGGAGGCCCTCAGCCGAATAACTGACAGGGACTGGGAGTTCCAACTAGCCCGCTTCCTCCTGACACAGAGGATGATGCTGAACCCTGTCACGGGACACAGCCCTGCAGAGCTGCTCATGGGATGGCGCCCCATGATGTTGCTGAACAGACTGCACCACAACTGTGCCCTGGACTCCAAGAGGACTCCAAGAGAACAGTGCGGCGCTCCATGGGGGTTCTTCCCAGGAGATCCAGTGTTTGACTGGAACTATGGGTCCCCCCCCGGTTAGTGGGCAAAGTCATCCAAGTAACAGGCCCAGTCTCATACAAGGTCTCTACAGAAGATGGCCGACTATTAAAAAAACACATGGACCAACTGTGGTGGTGACAGCTTCCGGAGGCAGGAGAGTGCACCCCAATCGCAGTAGAACCAGGCACCTACACCCCGGAGGCCAGAGGCCAGCCCGAAGCCCCGAGCAAGGAAATTGCCCCACCAAGCAAGCCTACACCAGCCCTAACTGAAGCAGAGACATCCTTACTGCTTCCACAAATGCCCCAACCACAGGTCACCACCAGTCAACCACAGGCCACTGCCACTCAACCTGAGGCCACTGCCAGTGACCCAGTGCCAGCCCCCCGGTGTCCGGTCAGGGAATGCTGGCCCCCCACATATCTAAAAGATTATGTCAGCTAGGTGGGGTCAGAACTATGAAGGGAGGGGTGTTATGTACGCGGGCTGCCACCAGGGGTCCACAGCTACAGTGTGAAGTTTGGCTCCCTAGAACAATAGAACGAAGGCTCCTAGTTCCCCCTAGCATCCACCTATAGCGAGTTGGCGGGAAATTCAAACCCCTTAATGGGACTGCGGGTGTGCTGGGATGGTGTGTATATAGTTGGCCTTGCAGCGCTGTTGTTGTTGTTGTGTTGTGAAGTACCAATAAACATGTCACACCACATGTTGTTGTCTGTGTCCTCCATGCAGTCAATCCAGTAGAGTGGACAAAGCCCTTCCCTGATTCTGGGCATTTGCAAAGGCTTTGGATCCCCCCCACCAGACTTGCAAAGTGCTTCTTGCCTTACTGCCCTATGAACTTCTCAAGTTCCTGTGCAAAATCTCTACATTACAACCAGCAAATAAATGGTTATTCGGTCTTCTGTCCCCTGGAAGTATTATGGAAACCCCTCCCATGTGTTTTATGCAAACACAGTCATTGTTAGTGTGAAGGGGTGTTCCAAACACTGAGGGGAATGGAAGATGTATTAAGTTTAATGGTTGCAGTTGTTGAAAAGTCTACAATGAAAGGTGCAGTTGGGAGATTTGGGTTGGGTTGTTTCCTAAAATGTGTGTGTTTGCTCTCCTGAAATAATGCATGCCCCAGCTGCCTCGCTCTGCTCTCAGCTCTGACATTCCCTCCCCCTCCTTTTTTTTAGAACTCAAAAGTTTGTCAGGTCCTTTGCAGACTGCTGGAGCCGGCTTGTTCTCTGGTGAGGGAGGGAGGGAGAACACCAAGTAAGAAAAAAAAGCAGGCAAGGCAAAACAGTACTGCAACATGAACACTCATGAAACCATCCATATAACTCGCTGAAATGTTCTCCTCCACTGCTGCCTCCCCCAACATCCCTTTTGTGCACCACCATATTTCTAAGTGAAGAGAATCTCCCCCTCTCTGCCCCTAATGAAGCAGCAGAAACAGCCCATCTCTCCAAAAGTAGAAAAGAACAGTGATGGGGAGAAAGAGGGGAAAGAAGGGGCTTCAGGGGAGAAGAGCAAAGATTTGGGGTCCAGTGAAGTGGCTGGTAGGAGCTGCAGCCTCCCTGCACAATGTGCACCTCATGAGGTACAGGGAGTTGAGAGAATTCTGAGAGAACTGTGAGTGGCCCAAGGTCACCCAGCAAGCTTCATGTGGGGCAACTGAGAATCACTTACCTCTTGATAAATTCTCACCTGTAGTGATGTGTCATTAGCTCCTGCTTCAGGATAGAAAGCTGTGCCACATATACAGTAACACAATTCCTTACTTGATTTTGCATTAATTGTAACTAGCATGGTGTACTTTTGCATCCACAATTTCAAATGAAAATTAGAATCATTTCATTCCTTTAGCAGCCATTGGAATAGTGTGAAAATACAGTCATGTTCTTTGGCCATTTTATTTTGGTAATGCAAAGATGATTAATATGTTAGTGGATAACTAATACACATTGGTGATCTTTTTTTTTTTTTTGGCCCCCTGAAGAGGATTTTTTATTGTTTTTTCTATATACTACAAAACTACAACAGAAAAATCCAGGGTAGGGAACTACAAACTACAGGAAAAAGAAAAGATAATCTCTAAAAACCCAAGAGTCGGTGATCATACAATCAATTTGAATAAAGATCTGCCTCTTAAATGTGAATTGACTTTCACTGAAAATGATAATCTTACTAAAATATCATTCACTTTTCACTCGCTAATACAATTATAGTTTCATAAAGAGCTGCCTCTGACTAACAAAATTCTTTCTAAGATGCTCCAGAGAACAATAACAAACTACTTCCTCCCTCTTTTCCCCCTTAAATGATAGCTTGATTTGGGGGCTGCAGCCCCCAATTTAGAGTCCGAGTCCTCTGCGGAAGATCCAGTCTCTCCTTTTTCTTCGCTCTCCCTGGTGCCATCCGGAGTGCCTTCTCCCTCTCCTGGTGGACGACCATGTTGATGCAAGAATTCACAAGCCTTTTCCACTGAATCAATCTTTTCTTTACTGTTTGCATACCAAAAGATTAGTCCCTCGGGAACCAACCATCTATACTTCTGGCTTTGTAAAAATGTCACCAAGTCTCTGTATTTCCTCTTTTTTCTTCTTATCTCAAATGGAATGTCCTTCATAACTTTAATTTCCTTGTCTCTCCACTTCAAGGTAGTCCCATTGGTCACTTTCAGTAGTTGATCTCTTACTCTCCTTCAGGAGAATCTAACAGAAATTTCCCCATTAGGTGATCTTGAATGCATGCCCCTGAAAGGTAATACAGCAATTCTTACTTTGTACGGCACCCAAGAAGTAAATCAGTTGTACTGCCTAAAGCTCACAAAGCAGAATTTGTGTACCAGCAGTTCTAAATCTTTCAAAAATCATGTCTGATGTATTGAAATCCATCATGCTATTTGTGGAATTCCTCTGGAATGAGTAAATGACCCAGACAGTTGATATGATCATTCCTAGGTACCCTCTCTTAAGTGTTTACAGTAAACTTGGTTTACTGAGCAGCTGCAGGCAACAGTGAAGGAAGGCTCAGGATGAACCCAATATAACATAGGCTAAAGCTCATGTTAAAGCATACTCTGTGGAGGTGATGATGACAAAGAAATAACACTTTTCTATTGCTATTGCATCTCTTCTGGATGTTCAGTGGCCTATTGGGATCTAGCTTGTAGGGAGAAAAGAAGAACAAGAAGAAGAGAAAGAAGAAGAAGAAATTGGATTTATACCTCCGCCCTTCCTCACAGTCTCAGAGTGGCTTACAAACTCCTTTCCCTTCCTCTCCCCACAACAGACACCCTGTGAGATAGGTGGGCCTGAGAGAGCGCTTTCAAGCTCTGACAGAACTATGGCTTGCCCAAGGTCATCCAGCAGCTGCAAATGGAGGGGTGGGGGATCAAACCCAGTTCTCCCAGATTAGAGTCTGTGCACTTAACCATTACACCAAACTGGCTGGCGATCTGCTGTTACCATTTTGCTGAGCACTTTGCAGATAAAATTGCTCACGTTCTTATTGACTTGGGCTGTACATTAGCAGTGACAACTCTGCTGGTGCTGGGGGTTGATGTCCAGTTGTTTGGGATAATTTTGAGTTTATTCAGTTTGAGGATATGGACAGGATTCTTGGAGGTCAAAGACCTACTACCAGTTTGTATGATCTTTGCCCTTCTTGGCTACTTAAATCTGCTGGGGGGACTGTCTAATTGGGTTCGAGAGGTAGTTAATGCCTTGGTGTTTAGTTATGCAACCCAGTTCCAGAGTGTTTATTGAGATGTTTGCTTATGTTACTGTTAATGTTACTTTTAAAATAAATATAATATTAATTATTAAAAGTATGGAATTGGAAACTTTTTTTAAAAAAATGTTTTATTGGTTTTGTCAAAACCGTTGTGACAACAAACAAGGTAAACAGAATAAGAAGCAAAAGGTGGGTGTGGCTGGATGACCACACATCTGGCAACATGGGGGTGTGGCCTAATATGCTACTGTGCTGTGATGTCACATGGGTGTGGCATATTATGCTAATAAGTTTCTGCTGTTGGGTGTGGCCTATTATGCTAATGAGTTCCTGCCGAGCTTTTTCTACAAAAAGAGCCCTGCATATACATATATGATTACTATTTATTTCCCTTTCTTGCAGCATACTATATGCTATTCTGTTTTGCAGAGGCCTCTGACTCTCAGGAGAAACTTTCTAGGAGTGCAGCAGACTACCCTGGGAATGGGGGGAAGTTATTCCATGAACTCATTTTTGTGTGTGTGGTTCATTTGTTCGAGCCAATTTTGTCTGAGGTGTAGTGATGTAAAAGAGCTATGTGTAGAGTCTGAATGGTGACTAGTAATTTGCACAAACAAATCATCATGCATTCTGCCAACATCAAGTGATAAATGTCTGAACCAGGTTTAGAAACTAATAATTTCTAGACACTTGTTACTTTAACATGGTATCTGGAGCAGTCAAAGGAATAGCCATATCATTCAAGAATACTGTACAGGTTTCTTGAACCTTCTCACCTCCAGTCAAGGAGATAATGAAGGTCCAAGTCCTGTTACTATGCCAGCACATGCAGATTCTCACGCCTCTCCCAAGCCCTTCCAGGAATGAGAGTTGCCAAAGACCCGCATGTTTCAGGAACACTGAAATCAGTATTCTGCCACCAAGACCTATTTAAGGACGTTCCCAACTCAGACAGGAGCATAGGTCCCACCTCCTGCCAGGTTTCTGGGAATTAACAACTTATCAGCTCTGGGCGAGAGCAATTAATTAACACACAGTAGTAAACCTCAGCTGAGCAGCCCCAGGCCATGAGATTTAGCCTTAGAGATCCAGTTACAATACAGAACTCAAAATCAGATGAGATTAATCTATATTAAATCTTTATTAAGCAAAGCAAAGATATGACAAGAGACTTGCAAAGATTAGAAAACAAAGAAATCTAAAGCTTGTCCAGCTCTTACTACACATAGAGATATTCCATAGTTACCAGTCCTTCAGGGTCCATTGACCAGGTAGAACAAAGTCCATTGCCCAGGGAATCTTAAAGAGGAACCACATGCTTGCAGTAGGCAATTAAGGCCAGCTTGTTGCCCACTAGCAAAATTCAGTGTTGCAGGTTTGTAATCCAAACAGAGACTAACTCTTAGAAAGGAGCCCTCCTTCCAAGAGAGTTCTGTGTCTTTTCTCATAGGGTGAGGATAATCCCCTCCTACCCTTGTCACAACTGAGCATGGCCATTTACCCAATCCTGACAGGGCCGAAAGGCATGTCTAACTATGTAAGGGCAGCCATTGCGTATGTGCTGAAGGCACGTCTGCTGCGCTTTGAAGTTTGGGAAGAGTCTCAATGTCTGGTCTTCCCCTCAGAGGTGCCAAAGTGGCTTTTGAAATGGATATCTAGGCCTGGCATCTGTGCATGCCATTTGTGCAGGTGACAGGTGACAGGGACATGTTATCAGCTAAGCCATTTGGGCCTAGTATGACAGAACCAGGAAAGTTTTTTCCTATACAAATACCTCTTCTCCCTCTCTCTATATAGACAAAGAGATAGCATGCTATGACTATGTCCATTAAGCCCAAGTTGTCCCTCCCCCCCATTTATGAAAAAATGGGAAGGGGAGGCAGTGGTTCAACCATGTCCTAAAACAAAGACATTCTTAACGATCTTTTGGTGCTACCAATTAACTTTTATTATCTTTGAGAGAGATGAATTTCATATTGTAGCTGTAACGCTTGGCTTTTAATATACTGCTAAATCATATTCAAGCTATTATGTATGGAAAGCAGCACAGCAATCACTAAATCTCGGGAGATGAAGCAGATTAATGTAAAGCCTGGGTCTGATGTTGCCTTCTTCACCTGTTGAGAATGTTTCCCACAGGGTCTCTCTAACTGAAAAAAAATCCAAATATTATTTCAAACTGGCTCATAAAAATGTTATCTTTCATATGTTCATGGGGAAAAAATCTCCCCCTTGGGAAATTGTTTTTATAGTGCACCCCACAGAGGAAGATAATCTGTATATTACTTCTGATGGAGGGAAAGATTGTTTGTCACGGCTTGATAGATGAGATGCAAAAATCTTGCTTGGAAATTCAGAGATGGACATGAGGAAAATAAACAGGTGGATAATGTAACTTCCCTAAAATAGCTACGTCGGTTTGTATTCTGCTTTTCATGCCCAAAGAAGGAATTTTATAATATTTAACTGGAGTAAACACAATATTCTCTTATTAATGTTTCCCAGAATTATTGCTAGTGGATGAAAATGTTTACGAGAACACAAAATGAATGAAAGATGAGGATAAAGTAGGGAGGAAGGTGGGTGGCAATGAAACAGAACTTCTTTTTTCTTTTGCTTTCATTTGCCTGGAGTTGTGTGGCATGTGTTTGACCTTGTATTTTTATCTTTAAAAAGGCTTGTGGAATGGTGATGTATGTTTATAAGTCTTCCTGTTTTGTCCTCTTCAAGTCCCCCCCATCCAGTTCATCATGTTATCCTTTTACACCTAGCCTCAACATTCTTATTCCACTTACTTATAGTTGCTCAATACTATTATCTTCCCTTTCTTTCATTTTTAAATGATCTTCAGTTGATTTATACCGTGTAATCTATCTTGAGTCTCAATGAGAAAAATGGACTATTAAACAAATTCTTGTTCTTCAGGGTGCTCCATGCAATGTTTTATGCATACAGCAAAACACATAATATGTTGCATCCCAGAAACTGCAAGTGCAAAGAGCCTGCAAAGGAGAACTTTCACCAGCACCCTCCCCTTGCATCCTCTGCAAACTGAATGCTGACTCTTGGGGGACCATCCTAGATAAAATGCCTTGAATATGGAAAGCTACAATCAGGAATAGAAATTCAGTGACAGTGTTGCTTTCTCTCTTGTGCTAGTAGCAGCTTGCTCCACTGAGTTTCATCCACTAGCAAAAGAGGGTGATTTCATTCAGTTTCCCCTTCTGTGAAATTCAACACAAATGTGATCACCAGGAAACCTTAGCTTGCTCATCTTCCACAACTGAGGCAACACCATCTTGCCAGTCCTGCAAGCTCACATGCAGCAGTTTTGAACCTGCACAGTAGCTACTTATTCTACAGAGTTAGGTTGTTGAGACTTCAGTTCTTTCAGTTCCCATGGGTCATCTTTTAAAAATTGTTTTTAATTGCCCTTACAGTTAATTGCCACTGTAATTGCCTTACAGTTAATTTTCCAACTGTCTCTCACTAACATTCCATTAGCTGTCATTGGTCACTATGAGGGAGAGGCAGAACCTTATTGGTCTGCCACAAATGTTTATGTCATTGTGTCATTCATTATTGTATGCAGGGACCTTTGTTTTCCCATTCGTTTTAGTATTAAGCACATACATTTCAATAGAAATTATTTTTGTTTTCTGTCTAACTGGGGTGAGATTCTCAGGGGTTGTACCTTTAGCTAAATGTCAGGCCAACAAGTCCAGGAAGTGGGGATGTGTGTGTGTGGGGGGACTGTAAGGCAACTTCCAGGGAAAATATAGAAATGATGTCATGCCGCTCTAGGAATTGCTGGTTTTACCATATAGTTTCCAGCAATTACTGACATCATGCTATCCCCCAATGGTGATTTTTTAAAAACATTATTTTTCTCCCACTGGCCACAGGAGCTGCAGAAAGAAATGGGAGATTGCAGCAGGAGACCCCCTCACCCCAGAAGGGAATTGACAAACCAGGCCACTTACCAGGCCAGTCTCAAGGGCATGTAGTCCCAGCGAGATTCCTCGGAAGAGACAGATTCAACTAATAATAATTATCACATGACATTCTGTGTAGAATAGCCAGGAGATCCTAAGATTGTCTGACAACCAAAAGCTCTAGCTGTTCTAGCATTATGCTCTACTGGGTGGCAAGCTAGACTTATTTTTAAGGCAAGAGACATTTCAGAGGTGGTTTGCCATTGCCTGCTTCTGCCTCACAGCCCTGGTGTTCCTTGGAAGTCACCCTTCCAAATGCTAGCCAAGGCTGACCCTGCTTAGCTTCCAAGATCTGATGGGATCAAGCTAGCCTGGGCTATCCAGGTCAGGATATCCGGCTCAATGCTGGGGACATGACCCTGTACTTCCCCAGGGTGTCCTGAGTAGCAGATGATGGGTACACTTCATTTCTGTGGCATCATATGGAGAGGATGCATGTTTCTGCAAGAAGATGAAGACATGGGCCTCTGCAGGGCTACCCCATGCCAGCTTTCCCTTCCCCAAATGGTGGGAGCCTTGAAGGATATGGCCCTGTTTTGACTACCTGGATGCATAGAATCCCCCATCCCAGCCAAATGCATCCAGGGGACACTACCCTCACTTCAAATGGGCAATTCAAATTCTCACTAGCCGAGTGGGCAGGGGCAGCTATCTGGCACTCCAAAAGGCTACCCTGAAGACACAGGAAGGAAGTTTGCAACCTTGCCCAAACTGAACTTAATCTTGTGGCGTGAACTGCTGCCAAGGATGCCAATAAGACTGCCTCTTCATCTATCACATATAATACCTTAGGCAGTTCCCTGGAGTAACTGATCTGGGGTGGCGCTTTCCTGTCCCAATTGCCTCCAGTCAGTCCAATAATTGTCTGCTCTCTGAAGCTCACCTGACTTCCACCTTTGTCCAGCAGGAGCAGGGGGCAATTCTCCTTTCCTCCTTACTCCCCTGGGCCCCTTTAAAAGCAATGTGGCAATCTAGCCATGCCAGTTCCCAAAAGCTCACTCATTTTTTTCTCCTCACAAGAGTTTAGCTGCCATTTCTCATTATCTGACCAGACTCTCATGGGAACAGGTGATCTCATAGAATTTCATGAAGCTCATGCTCTTTTAAAAGAAAGCAGGGGCAGCAAAGAAGAAAGTAGAGTTATTTCCGCTAGTGGCACCAGCAATAATGATGCACAGGTTTTGAAAGGGAAGAAGAAAAAGAAGAGTCGGATTTATGACCCATCCTTCACTCAAAGTCTGAGTGGCTTTCCAATTGCCTTCCCTTCCTCTCACCACAACAGACACCCTGTGAGGTAGGTGGGACTGAGAGAGCTCTGAGAGAACTGCTCTTGAGAGAACAGCTCTGAGAGAACTGTGACGGACCCTAAGTCACCCAGCTGGCTGTATGTGGAGAAGTGGGGAATCAAAACCAGCTCTCCAGATTAGCATCCACCACTCTTAAACTGGCTCTCAAACAAGCACTTGCTATTGTCTCCATGTCAGACAGCAGAATACCCTGAACCACCATTGGTTCCACACTTTCTCTCTTCCTTCTTCCTTTCCTTGGTCTTAAGTGCACCTCCCAACTAATTCTGATCATTCAGGAACCAAGGAGAAGGAACAATAGTGTTTGACAGAAATTATTAAAGTGTATGTGTATATGCAATGCAAGTCATAAACTGAAATAGATAAACTATTAATGTGTATGCACTCTGTGGGAGTTACTTTAAAAAATAAAAATAATAAACAGTAATTGTACCAATTTATGCAATGCTATGGGCATGGTTTACTGTTGTATTGTTCTGGCTGAAATTTAAAAAAAAAATTACCAGCAGCAGTGAAACTTGTGCTAAAGCTGGTGGCACATTTTGAATTAGGCCAGACCTTTCAGAAAGGACAACATATGCTTCAGATGTTCATCTGCAGGAAACTTCAAAGAAAAGAAGGTTTGGGAAGCACTGGCAAAAATGTGGGAAAAGCATGGAATAGCAGCAGATGTGTAACAATGCTGAAAAGGAACTCTGCAATAATCCAAAGAACTACAAACTAAAGCAATAAACCTGTGTGGAAAGCACCTGAGAACGTATGTCTGTCTTAAGGTTACCTGATGAGTTGATGGCAGGGGCAACATTCAGTCTAGGAACTTCTTGATTTGAAGTTCAGGGCCAAACCAGATGTGCTGAAGATCACAGATCTCTACATCATTCTGTAAAAAGTAAACTGCACACTCATACACAGAGCTGAAATGTGGGTCAGGATTGTGTGAGAAGGGCAGATAGGGCTAGGAGAAAAGAAGAAGAGTCCAGTAGCACCTTAAGAACTAACAAAATCCCTTGGTAGGGTATGAGCTTTTGTGAGTCACTGCTCACTTCTTCAAATGGGACCAGTCCTTCAAATGAACTATGGCTCTGCATGTGTGAAACTTACTTTTTACAGACAAATAGAAGCACATGAAGTTTGTCACATGTGACCCTTGCAGCTATTATGCTCAGCCGCCTTCCTTCTCTCTCTTTCTCAAAACAATGGACCCCAGAGTTATCCAATAAATCTGTGACAGTGGATTTAAGAATCAAATAAAAGAGGTATTTCTTCATGGGACATTTAACTAACTTATGGAATTCATTTTGATGGTGTCTAGTTTCCTTTTCAAAAAATAAGACATGATCTTACCATTTATAATTTAGCACAATAGGATTGTCAAATGGCTATTTGTGTTGTTAAAAATAGAATTCAATATTCACAGGTGTATCTTTGATTGCCCGATGCTGTGGAGGACAACCAAGTGCTCAAGGAAAGTATATCATAGCCAGAGAAACATTCATTTATTTAAACCTTTTTATTTCACTTTTCTACACACACAAACAGCTTAGTACAAAATAGCATATGTAAAAAACCATTTAAATCAAGTTAACCACTAATCAAAACAGGATGTGACAAATATGCTGTTACCTTGGTACTCTTCTGTTCTGTTTGGCATTGGCATGAGTGGATGTTGACTGGCAGGGGAAACCTTCACTAGCTGAAAGGCTGAAAAAGAGGAGATCCCTGAGGCAGTCCTATCAAGGCCCTTCCTAAGGGTTCATTGACATCTCTGGCATGAGATTCTGAACCAGCCAGGTACCAGCTCTCAGACACCGTACCTAGAGATACCTCCAGTCCAATGACAGCTATTTCAAGAAGCTTCAGCCTCTCTGGCAAGATCAACAGATGTTCACTTGTGTGGTAGAATATTCTGAAACCAGATATGTGAGCTTGCTGAAACTTCAGGAAATTGAAATATTCTTAAACACTTGTTTAAACAAAGTTTACAGCAGCTGCCACACAAGTGGCTGCTCTGTAACGAATTACTATGCCAAGCTCCATCTTATGTGCTGAGCCACCCAGGACTCCAGAAAGACACTAGAGCCCATTATGAAAACTGGAGAATGGTGAAATGAGATCAAATGAGCAGAGTAGAAGATTCAGCCAGACAAGCAAGCTGACATTTAGTAAGACAATTTCCATTTAACATATAATGTTGCCAAAAAATAAAAATAGACTTTATTTAGAATGGCAGGGAATATGTGCCATGAGAAAAGGATCACAGCATTACTATGTTTTACTAGGTGCATAAACACAGTAGAATTGATTTGTTTTTCAAGGTTTGACCCTATGGAACACTGAGTTTTCAAAGAAAGAGTAGGCAAGGAAAGTGCCCTGACCTGGTTATCGCAAGCTAGCCTGATCTTGTCAGATCTTGGAAGCTAAGCAGGCTCAGCCCTGGATAGTATTTGGATGGAAGACCACCAAGGAATATCAAGGTTCTTATGCAGAGGTAGGCAATGGCAAATCACCTCTGAAATTCTCTTGCCTTGAAAATCCTATGGGGTCTCCATAAGTGACTCAGCAGCCAAAAAAAAAAAAGACCCAGGGTATCCTTAGCCAGTGTGTTATGGTATATTGACAACTAGAACTTGATTATTTAATATTTATAACACCATCACTTTTCTGAGTAACACAAGCTGCAAAATCAGATTCCTGCCCAGAGAAGCTTACAATTTCAATCCACGCTAGTGTTTATTTATTTATTTATTGGACTTATATCACAAGCAGGCTCAAGGCGGGTTCCATCAGTATTAATACAATATATAATACAATTAAAAACAACTTAAAACAACATAGATCATAAAATATCATGTAAAATTTAGTCAGATTTCTCAGCAATTTAGATGTGGCAGAAGTGTGGGTTCCTAGATGGCTATTCGGATCCAGGCCACTGATGGGAGATCAACTGGGGAGGGGGAGTCCACTGCCTCAACACTGCTTGTAGTTGCGATATTCACAGCATTAAAGCCTATAATCCTCTCAGTTAGGGTTTGCTCTTCCTTAAACAGAAAAGAAAAGGAATGTAAATGATGACAGCCAAATGACCAGTCTGTGGAGAAATGGTAATAGGACCATCTGAGAGCTACCACAGGCCTGCCAATAAAAGATTCCCCCAGACAAAAGATTCTGCACTGTGAAATCCACACCATCTAGATTTAACCAAAACATTGTATGAGACCAAACTGCATGACTAGCTGGGCTTCTTGCCACTCAGCAGCACTGTAGACAAGCTGGAGTGTCCAGTGAGTGTGCTGAGCTTGGACCTGAGAGATCTCGGTTCATATCCTTTCTCTTCCATGGATTCAGTTTTGGACTTGGGAAAATCACTTCATTCATCTTTGTGCAATTGGACTAATTCAGCCTGTAGGCTGCAAGGCTAAAGTAGAAACAATAATTATTTATTTATATTAACAAAATTGTGTGCTGTCTTTCTGCCCAGTTATGATGATGATGAACACAGAGAAACCATTAATATCAGTAGCAAAGGTAATGTTGTATCCCACTCCCATTAGTTTGAGTTTGATCAACGGAACCTGAAGTAAACCTATAATGGCTCTGTAATTGGATTCACAGGAAATTTCTGTCCAATATTGTTTTCTGATTATGGTGCAGAAATCCTCATGCATCATCATACTGGAGATGAAGATGATATTTTATTGATAAAACCAAGCTGATCCTCAAACTCCTAACTCTTATACACATGAACTCTGATCCAGCAAGCGTGATTGCACATGAGATAATTTTAGCTGACAAATGGACTCTGCTGGGGCATATAGACTGCTGCATGACATGGAGCAGGAGGTGAATGTTTGCATTCATTGGCCCCCATGTACAGTTGCAGCAGAAGCATAGTCTTGGCACCTCCAACATCAGATCAGCACTGTGAGGAAACCTTCTAAATGAAGTCCCATGAACCATCAGATTGCTCTTAGTTGAGCTAGTCTGAGCATCCTTTAACCCTCATTGTAGTTTTCTTCTATAAGTATACTTCTCACTGGACTAAAATGTCAGTTCTTGGCTTCTGGTTGTGGAAATGCTTGCTCAGCATACCATGTCTCATAAGTCACACACAATCTGATGACTACTTGTTTTTGATTGTTTTTCAATAATTACAAATGCAGACAAAATGGTGAACAGAGGTTAGACCTGAACTGAGACAGATATGCCTGCTTGTGAGTTAAACAAACAACATTCTTCACCAGTTATCAATGGCCCTTGGAGATGTCTCCTTGATTCTGAACAAATTCATTGAGGAGATGCCCTTGATATTGGCCATAACGATGCCCTTGACATTGGCATATTTACTCATACAATAGAAAAGAGTCCAGTAGCACCTTAAAGACTAACAAACATTGTGGTAGAGTATGAGCTTTTGTGAGCCACTGCTCACTACTTCAGTTACAGTATCTGAAGAAGTGAGCAGTGACTCATGAAAGCTCATACCCTACCACAAATGTTGTTGGTCTTTAAGGTGCTACTGGACTCTCTCTTTTCTACTGCTACAGACAGACTAACACAACTACCCACCTTGATCTTACTCAAACAGGTTCAATGCATCGGGAATGCCTTTTCCTTTGTTCAGGTTTTGGAACAGTCTCAATCTACCTTTGTTTGGACAGCCTATATGGCATTGTAGTGAAATGTGTTTTTCTTTCTAAACTGATAAAATGGTTTTGGAGCCAATGGGCAAGACTGAATCAGATTTGAAAGGAACTTGTGATATGGTGCTGGAGTCTGCCTTTCAAAGGAAAAAAAAGATAAGCCCAAACCCTTAGGCAAAGCTGAAGTAGCTCTTTGGATTATAGCCAGTATGTATTGTTGACCTCATACAAAAGCAGAATAAAGTCATATTTTTATAGAAACAGCACAGAAAATAGAACAAAGTTTGAGTCTAGTGGTACCTTTAAGACCAACAAAGTTTAATAATGGGTATAAGCTTTTGTGTGCATACACACTTCTTCACACATATTGAAACGGGCTTTGCCAACCAGGGCTTAACACAGATATCAGGTTCTTCTTTCACTACACATGGTAAGTTAGTCAGTTCTTGTATCTGTTTGTTAACTCTTATATTATCTGTATGCTAATGTGCCACCCTGAGCCCACGTTGGAAGGGCGGGATATAAATTCAATAAATAAATAAATAATTTGCTGCTATTCACAGGTTTTACCGACTCTTTTAATCCAATCTCAGCTATACTTATTGCTCACTTACTTATGCATCTTGAATCCAGTTAGCCCTTTCTGGCAACTAACCCTCACCCTCTCTCTACCTATATTTAATGGTTGACAAAGTCTGTTTCAAAGTATCAATGTACCCAGGTCTAACCACTACTGCTCCAAAGTTGCTATTATCTGAGCAGCAGCTATGGAATATAGCAGCTAGCAGTAATGCGGTTATCATTTTAAAAAGGCTACCTTTGATCCTTGGATCTAAGGGACACACAACAGTATGAACTTGCTGTGACAATATATATATATATTTAAAAAACACCTACTTTAAAAGGCATTTTATTCATTCTGAAATAGAAAATGCTTCATGAGAAGTTTTTTTTCTTTTTCTTTTATATCCACCACACATATAAGGCCCAGTTTCCTTACTGAAAGAAACTCAGATCTGGTCTTAGCAACAAAATACCAGTGGTAGAATCCTGGGGTAGTAGAGTGGATTGCACTATTTCAGGCTGCTGGTGAGTTTGCCATTTTGAGTCCCCTGTTAAAAATTCTCTGCACGACAAAATTAGCACATCAGGAAACACTCCAGCCCCCTGCTGAATTGGACTTGGTTTCTTGCTGGGAGTTTTTTTGTATAAGAAGCATTTTAAAATTGACTCCCCCCCACACACTTGCAGCCTGAAGTGATACGGTCCATTCTGTACTTCAGGAGTCTCACCATTTCATCCCCAATTCATTTTATGGCATGTGTAGACTTGGCCTCATTGCAGCAGCTTTCCTTACCAACATTCCCTCCCCTACAGTAATCAGAAATCTCCAGGGCAGCAAAAGCAAGCAAGCAAACAAACAAGAATCATGACCGCAAAACCAATATGTTGTTTGCCTGTTTGGAAAAGAACTACACACCTCAGGAAACACTGCTGTCTTTCTTCCCCGTGTTCAAACAAAAAATGTACTGTCAACAACAGGTACCTTGGCCTAAAGGCATTCATGAGTCAGAAGAGCAGGTTGGCTCAGAACTAAACAGGGAATATGGAGAGAGAACACAGAACATTCATATAGCTACTCTGTTGGAATAAAGGCAGTTGTTTTCCAGAACCCATAGAAATAATCAGTTGTATGGAACATAAGAAAGACCTAAACTTCATTGCCAGAAAGAACAAAAAGGGAAAGAGTTGCCATGTACCATGAAAGACACCCCTAATAACATGGCTTTGCTGTCTTCTCACACCTCAATAATGGCTATCAAAGATGTTCTATGTCTTGGCAGTCTTACTAACAGAGTTGAGCACTAACTGAAGCCCAGAAGTTGTGTTCATTAGACTATAATAAAGTAGACAGTTTCTCTGGGCATATGCACATTACCTTTTATCTTACCACAAGTGAGCCACAGTCAGCTTTTCAGGCATCAGGAGAAAGATTTTCAATTAATGAAGATTAGATTCCAGTCAGGTGTGAGTCCCACTACAGCTGCAGAAAGCCTCTTCCCTATGATTACCCTGTTGGTAACATATGCATGTAGGTACTTTGCACCCAAGTGCCATACCTCAATCAGTACCAATGGCATTATTGTGAGAAGACACATAAGCCAAGTAATCCATTACCCCTTCACATGAGTACCCACACACCCACAAAGGTATGGTGAGATTCCATACCATTGGAGAACATTTGTGAATATTACAATCACATGATCCAGGCTGATAGCATGGGCACTCCATGCATCCCACCAAAAGTAAGGTTACCAGACAAATAGCAAAAACACATGCAATCAGCTCATGTGTATGATGTTACAATACTCATCCACATTCCCCAAGAATACCTGTTTAAGAACATAAGAAGTGCCTTGCTGGATCATGCCAGTGTTTCATCTAGTCCAGCACCCTGTTTCATGCAGTGGTCACCCAGTAGCCCCAGAGGGCCAACAAGTAGGGCACAGAGGACAAGAACTTCCCTTGATGTTGCCTCCTAACAATAATAATCAACTGTGTACCACCTCTGAATGTGGAGATTCTCATTAGCCACCATGGCTAACATCAATTTACTAAGGATGATCCTATTATGGAATCAGAGTCCATATTTCATCACCTGCCTCTCCCACCCCGCCCCCGCCCCAGGATGCCTTTTTGGGGAAGCCATGACAAAGTTTTAGCAGTTGTTGCTAGAATAAATTATACTTCAGGGTTTGGTATCCCACCCTGCGTAGGATGCTGAATCCTGAAGAATATTCTAGCAACCAATACTAAAAAGAATACACCATCTCTAGTGTTAACATACATACATAAGTATGAGGTACTGGGTACTGCACATCCTGCAATTTCATAGAAGTGTGTTTTGAACTGTAACTAGGGTTGCCAGACAGTTCCAGAAAGCCTGTTTCCTGTGACTGAAGTACCCTACTGGTAACATGGCCTGACATAGCCTGTCAACCTGCGGGAGATGGGTGGGAGGCAGGTATGTACAGGGGGCAGTGATTTTTGTTGCCACATGATGATGTCACTTATGGCTCAACCTGGAAGTGACAGCATCACACCAGTGTGATGTTCTAGCACATGCCCCCAAACTCTATGGAGTTTCTGGGTCCGTGTAGAGAATCTTCCTGGTGTGATTCCAGAACTTCTGGGTTGCACCGGAAGCAATGTAATCACATGGTGATAAAGATTAAAAAATAACCCCATTTTGCTGTCCTGCTTCCAAATGAATGTCTGGGAGCATCAGCAACAATTACCAGGAGTTTGCCTGCCTTTAGTGAGCACCTGGTTAACCTACATAGCAAAAATAATAATGATAATGATAACAACAACAACAATAGCAACAATAATAACAATAAGAAATGAATACAGAACACGGAAAGTAAGATAGAGCCTTCAAGAAAGTATAACAGCAGTGAAGGAGTTGCTTATGTGGTTATCCTTGGTACGTACAACAATAAGGTTGCTCCAAGCATGTCCTTATTTTCATCAGTAAAATATCAGAGGGAATGTAGACAACACATGTTGCAGCATGGGACTGCAACATGTGGAATTAGTTCTAGCACCACTAGCTGTTTCACGTACCTTGTTTGTATGTACATATTACTGAAGTAGTGGAGAGCACGACTATGGGGAAGCAGATGGTTCAGTGGCTGTCACACCCCACTGGCCACAAAGGAGCTGGGCCTAGAAGATAAGACTTTCAGACCACAGAAAGTATTAATAACTGAATTCTTAAGGCTCACTACAGAAATATAATTAAGAAAAGACATTTTCCCACTCTTCTGTTTGCACATACAGCTAATGTAACCAAAAAGAGATTTTTATCGCCACTTATATGTTGCCGTTCTCTCCAAATCCCCTCCTCTGTAGCCTGTGCAGCAACATTCCATGTGGCTTTCAATTTGTAATTATTCTTGTTAATTTTTTGTTTATGAATCCCCTGCCAGGCCTCCCTCAGTCATGTTTGTCTCAGTTTAACTTGGCACAGTCTAGATTCACCACAAATATTAAAGTGCATTTATACATGCCCTTCACAAATCACAATTGTTGATGGCTTCAATAATGCTGTGAGAGACAGAAATTAAGATTAAATGAAGTCAGACAGTCAGAATGGACTGTTAGGAAACCACAGCTTTGGTTCACTGATATTTTACAGCACAAGTTGCTGTAACCTCCCAAGAAGTTATGATTAGAACACTTGTTCACGATTCAGATTTTCATACTTATCCTGCAGTTTCCAAATCAGTTTTGCTAGGAAAATTTTCTTGTTTACATGGTGGCATACCCAGAAAGAGGGTTTTATGAGCCAAATTAGATGGGTAAAACTAATTTACTCTGTTAACTATTTAACATCCAGTAAAATTTAACATTTATGTTGGGATGTGTGGGATCAAAGTCCCCTTGTACAGCATAACTATATTTTCTTTTCTTTGCTAGAATATCATTATATGCCATGTATTCTACTGATGGCTGTGACCTGGATAGCCTAGGATAGTCTAGACTCCTCAGATCTCAGAAACTAAGCAGTGTCGGTCATGGATGAGAGATCTCCAAGGAATACCAGGGCAATGATGTGGAGGCAGGTTATGGCAAACCATCTCTGAACATCTCTTTGCCTTGAAAAACCTATGGGGTCACCATGTCAGCTGTGATTTGATGGCACTTGCCGCCACCACCACTGCCACATTCTACTGATGGTATTTATTTTTCTTTTATGTTTTTATTTTTTTTATAACTTTTTAATTGCTTTTTCACTACACAACTACAAAAGATAAGGGAAAAGGGGAAGACTAAACTAAAATGCAAAGCTAAAGCAAGGATCATAGTACATTGATTGTATCGATATCTTGATAGTCTTCTCACAGTTATAAAAATAAAAAAGGAATGTTACTGATTATTATTTCAAGATCAAACTAATACAATCATGATTAACCAGAGTAAGCGCATTCTAGTTTCTTATATATAAAAAGAAAATAAGGCTTTCGGCATTAAACTATCACATTTTTATCTCCTGCGTTTGTTTTTATCATAGTTCAATTTAACTTTGAGGAGTTTAGGAACTGCCGCTCCTTTTTCAGATTCAGAATCTTCTGAAGGGCTGCCCAAGGTGCTTCTAATGCTTCCCAGTCCATGTTCGCTATTCTCTTCTGTTTGATTATTATCCTCTGCTTTCCCTTTTTCTTTTGCAGTTATTTGATGTTGCTCCAAGAACACCTTTGCTTTTTGAACAGAATCAATCTTCTCTTTTTTCTCTTTGTTGTTGAAGATAAGTCCTTCTGGAAATATCCATCTGAAGGGGGTGGAATTTTGCTGTAGAAAAGATTTTTGTACTGTTTTCTCTGTTTTCTTATCTCAGATGGAATGTCTTTTAGAACTCTTGCCTTTTCTCCTTTGACTTTCAGGGTTATCCCATTAGTCACTTTCAGGATTGTATCTCTCATTGATCTCTTGGAGAACTTAACAAATACTTCACCGGGCAGTTTATTTTTCTTAATGAAGTCTGGATAAGTTCAATAGACCATATCCATGTTGCTTTGTATAGATTCTTCTTTAAGATCTGCCACTGGTGCCAAAGCTTCACTTAAAATCTCTTTTAAGTTCTCCCCTTTCTGCTCTGGGATACCCTGAAACCTCAGGACATATAATGATATTTCCATTTGTAGCTGCAACAACTGCTCCTTGTTGGAAATCCTCTCTTTTCCCACAACCTCCAGTCTCTGATTGATCAAATTTGCCTTAGCATCAACTTTTTTAAGCGCCTTGACTGTTTCTTCTGTCTTTGTAGTAGTTTCTTTCAGCTGCTTCTGGAAAGCATCAAAATTGCTGTTAAGGTTAGTCATCTGGTCCAGCAAAGGGTGCAGTGCTGTAGCCAACATGTTAGGAAAGTCAGTGGTTACTTCCGGTCTAAGAGTCGACATCGCTGAGCTGGCAGTTCCTGGAGAAGGTTTCTTCCTAACTGCCATTTTATCTCCTTGCAGCAACATTGTTTACACAGAAGAAAGTCCATTTAATCCTCTGAAAGTCTGTTAATTCTATGCACTTTATACTATTCTGCACGATACTCAGCTAATTAGTGCTTTTCCAGTCAAAACTGTCTCTCTGCCCCTCACGGTCACCCATAAATCGTAGCTTTTTCCAGAGGGGGATTTTGACTCCTCCCCCCCTCTCTGAATCAGCTTGGGGCTTTAGTTATCTGCTTCAACACTTGATTAGTTACAAAGAAGCTTGCACTCACAATTCATTCCACAGATTACTTCGAAAGGTAGGGAGGATATCAAAATGCTGGAGCACTTGCTCACTCGGTCTGGCATGTGCCTCTGCCTCCATACTGGTCTCATGGTGATGGGACCTATTGGGGCAAAGAGGAGCCTTAATTCTTTGGCCGATGCCTTGGAAGAGGCTTACTTAGTGCCCCAGGCTGCAAGCCCCCTCTGAGGGCTCTGAGGGGACCCGGAATCATCTGGGAACCCTCCCGTCTGCCACAGTTATGGGGTGCTCACATCAGAGCACGATGGAGCACACCTGTCCAGTGAGTCACCAAAACTTGAAGTATCAGTGATTCAATGCACAATAGAATTAAATCAAAGCTTTTGGGAGTCAGCTGATGGTTCCACGAAATATCTGCTAGGTACACTGATGTAACATTCTTAGAATGCAAATACAGTGCTGTCTTTTGTAGTGTAAATTGGGTCAACTGTTGATATCTTCCTGTGAAAGACAGGCTGGGTTCTGCCTCTCTCTCTAAGCAATGAGAGTGGATGGAATGTCAAGAGAAGGAGACTTGAAAGCAGGAGTTAAAAAAAGACAGAAGGGTTTAGCAGCAGAGAGGGAAGCTGACAGTTTAAGAGATGAGGTGAAAAAGGGTTTTCTGACTGAGGAGAACTGTATAGAAGAGCTGCTTGGAACATGCTGAAAACAGTAAATGTGTAACTAAAGGATCCCAGTTGTAGTCTAGGACCTCAGTGCAAAAGTTCAATGGAAGTGAAACATTGTTTCTTAGACTTTACTTTCCTCAGTGTTTTGTCCTTATAAATAGAAGTTTCTTTTTTTGATTAACTCTGTGGGCTGTGTGTCTAAGGAGAAGAAGTGCACACACACAGAGATGAGTTAATATCTCAGTCTACATATGTATAGGATATGAATGGACGGTGGCAGTGAGTGATTGAAACTATGTTTGAGCCCCAACCCCAGTAGCTCTGTGTGAGTGAGGGCTGATTATAAAGGTGGTTGAGCTATCCTTTCTGTGGATGTTCCTGGGAGTGACAGAGAGGATCTGAGGTGTGAGATGGTAATAACTAGGAGTGTGCAACCCTCAACCAGTATTTTTTCAGGTTTGGGAATGGTACTGGGATTCAGGAAATATTTGGGGTTCCAAAATTTTTTGGGAACTCATTGTTTAAACACCTTCTTGCCGCTTAGGACACCCTTCATGAAGTGCTGCTTGCAAAAGGCATTTAAATGCCTTTTGCAAGCAATGTTGCACAAGTGGAGTTCCAAGTGGAGAGTTCCAGGTGAATGCCTTTTGCAAGCTCACCATAGATCAGTTGGGGTGGCATGGAGCTGAAAGCCCCATGCGGTCTCGGCTGGGGCTGGCACTTGGTATAGCTAAAAAACCCCAAATAAAACAAACAACCCCCTCAGCTTTTTTTTTTTTAGGGCTCAGCTATACCAGCAGCTGAGTACAGATCTCTGCTCTGTATTTGGCTTAAGTAATGCCCCCAAAATACTGATAAAATATTTTTCAGAGGGTTTTTTTTTTTTGGTGCAGTTATGCTGAACACATATCCCTAGTCATAATTCTCTGTAGATTAAAAGAGACAAGAAGGGTGGTGAGTGTGATGTCCTGACATACTTATAAACCATGACCTGAAGAAGAGAAGTTGTAGGGCAGCCTCATGTAGAGAGGTTGTAGGGGGTGGAAGACACTCTGTGTGGTAGACACTCTGTCCCATTTCTCACTGAAGGGAAGGGGTTCATGATACAGAATAGTCTCCAATATGAACAAGTCCATGTACAGAGAAAACTAACATCTCAAAGAAAATGGTCCTACCCTAACCAGTGCTCCCTCTAAGCTGTGGAGTCTTGTGAGCAAAAATTCTGCTTTGTGAGCTACTGACATTAAAGTTGTGAGCAAGTGAAACCATTGAACATATGACTATGGAGTGCCCTATATTCGATGAGTTGAGGGCTAATTTAGATATGGAACTACTAAATGTGTGAGCCCAGGTGTCATGGCTACTATCGGATACCAATGATCGTGTCACCCTCTCAGTGGCAAAATTCATAGGAGTAATAATCAAATATATGAGATAATACTGAGTAAGATGTTTTAAAAATTTTTCTTGGGTTCTAATTTCTGCTTAAGGTGATAGCCATATGAGCAGTACTAGATAGATAGATAGATGATGGATGGATGGACAGACAGACAGATAGATACTGCATAAATTAGTTTGCTCTGGAGCCATCCTTCCTGAGCTAAGACAAAAATGTGTGAGCTGAAGACTAAAAAATTGTGAGCTCGCTCACACTAACTCAGTTTAGAGGGAATACTGACCCTAACCTCTTCCCTGCCATTTCTATGAGCAACATTTTTTCTTGTATGAAGGAACATACAATCATCAGCAATCTGAAATATGTGTAGCACAAAAATTGAGTTACCTTTTTATTGAAATTTACCACCCAGCTATGTCAAAGTACTTCAGTAAAATCAAACATACTTCACTGATTTCAATAGGACACAAAGAACACAACACCAAGTGCCTCTTCTTGATCAGGGTGAAGTATTGAAAGTCACTCTAGAAGGGCAGCAAGATGGTAAATCTGGAACATTTTTTATTTGCTTACAGGAAAAGAATCGAGTAACAGGAAAAGCTTTCTTTTGCTGGTTGTCTGAGCAAATATTTTGCTTTCGTTATAACTGGTAAAGCAAGTTTACCATTACATACTATTTAAGCAAGTAAAGCATTATGGAGATTCTATGTAAAAGAAACTGCATTTCTGGAATCTCAGCCCACAACTGAGAGGTTGAATCAGGTTAAACCCAAATCAGGTTGAACAAGATTAAATCCAAATACTTTTAATGTGATCTGTTGATCAGACTGTTTGTCATATTTTGAAGTGACTATCTGTGACATCCATTGCAGGCGTGTCCTATTAATGGAGTGGGCCTGTGTATCCCCAAGCATGTTGATTCATTTGAGGGAAAGCCAACAATTCCATGCTATAGAAATCTAATGGTACTATGCGCTGGATTCAGTTTTTGTCATACAAACTGTACATTTAGGGTTACATATGATACTATTTAAAAAAATCTTAATTCCGCACCTGATGCAGGTACATGTAATCTGCTTGGCTCATGAAAGGACTGCAAAGAGGACAGATTGGCTTTTTTAGTGACCATAATATACTGAAGCTTTTTGAGAACAGACATAAAGTGAACCTTGAATCTGAGAGACCAGGATTCAGTTACCCCATTTCTGATACTTACACAATTTGATACATAAATAGCAATTAAAATCCACAAAATCACCTAAAAACAGTTCAGTTATAAACAATTCAATGTCGTGAAGTGCTGGTGATAATTAATTAATTGCTTAATGATGGCATACTGTATGAGTGTATTTAAAGGTCTAACTAAATGTTCTGCTCAATGATCTTCCTGATATGAGCGGCAGCACGGGCTTTAGATGTCAAAGCTAGGGGCCAGGGCTCTATAATTAGGATTGTTGGTGGTAATAGTGGCGGTGTCTCCTTAGCTGAAAGCCTGGTGGAAGAGCTCTGTCTTGCAGGCCCTGTGGAACTGTAAAAGATTCTGCAGAGCCCTGATCTCTTCTGGGAGCTCATTCCACCAGTATGGAGCTACCACTGAGAAGGCCCTGGCCCTGGTAGTAGCAAGCCTGGCATCCTTGGGACCTGAGAGGGCCAGTCGATTTTGAGACCCCAACCATAGTGCTCTCCAGGATTTGTATGGGGAAAGGTGGTCCTTTAGGTATGTCGGACCCTGGCCATATATGGCTTTAAAGGTAAGAACCAGCACCTTGAAATGAATTCAGTACACTATTAACAGCCAGTGCACAGGCTGGATGTGCTCCCACCTGGGGAGGCCCATCAGAAGCCTGATTGCAGCATTCTGTACTAGCTGAAGCTTCTGAATTTCCAACAAGGGCAGCCCCATGTAGAGAGTGTTACAGTAGTCTAGTCTCAAGGTAACCATCGCATGGATCACTGTTGCCAGGTTGTTGCAGTCGAGGAAAGGAACCAACTGCTTAATCAGCCAAAGATGATAGAAGGCTGACTTGGCAGTGGCTGCTACCTGGGCTTCCATTGTTAAGGAGGCATCCAAGAGCTCTCCCAAATTCATAACCTCTGGCACTGGCACCAAAAGCACCCCATCGAAGGTTGGGAGTGAGATCCCTATCCCCGAACCGCCCTGGCTCTGGCACAGGACCTCTATCTTCATCAGATTCAGTTTCAGTTGGCTCAGTCTAAGCCAACCAGCCATGGCTTGTAACACCCAGTCCAGAACTTCTGGTCTGGAGTTGGACTGGCCACCCAACATCAGATAGAGCTAGGTGTTATCAGCATACTGGTGACATCCCGGCCCATGCCTCCAGGAAATCTGGGCAAGGGGGCACATACAGATGTTAAATAGCATTGGGGAAAGCAGCACTCCTTGAGGCACTCCACAATCCAGTGGATGCCTTCTGGACTGCTGTTCCCCTAGTGCCACCCTTTGTCCCAGCCTTGGAGAAAGGAAGTGAGCCATTGCAAGGCAAGCCCCTGAATTCCTATGTCGGCAAGACAGTGGATCAGTAACTGATGGTTGACCATGTCAAACACTGCCAACAGGTCCAACAACAACAGTATTGCCGATCTGCCCGATCCAGATTCCTCCAGAGGTTGTCCATGAGGGCGACTAGTGCCATCTCCATCCTGTGTCCAGGGCAAAAACCAGACTGGAAGGGGACTAAGATGGAAGTGTCATCCAGAAAGTTCTGCAGCTGAATCACCACCGCCCTCTATATTATTTTGCCCAAATAGGGCAGATTGGAAACTGGCTGGTAGTTGGCCAATTCAGCCAGATCCAGAAATGGTTTTTTAAGAAGAGGATGGACCACCGCTGTATGGTGCTGTAGAAATGACATTTTAAAGGGCTGTCCCTCAAGAATGTCACATGTGAATAAAACAAATATATATTAGCTACTGAACATTTACAAGGAAGCTGGGATTGACCATATCTCCCCCATTAGTGTACACAGGGGCATATTTACATTTGTTAGCATGTAAGGAGTGAAATGACTTTCCTTTTCTGGCATCAAACAACTTGTTATCTCTCAGCTAACTGCTTCTAAAACTGATGAAATCTGCTGTGACCCCACTGGTATAACCTGCATCAGAGGGCAGCCTGTTACACTGGCATTTTACAGACATCCTCACCACTAAACCACCCCAGGGTCCGCTAAAAGCATTTCTCCTGAGTCTGTGAACAGTCCAAGAAGGGACATACATACGATCATGGGAGCTTGCCTAAAACATGGACCCTGGGGACTGCAGAAACAGACCATCCGTCTTCTCGACACACAATCTGCCCCCCCCCCCGCCCCAGTATCAGTGTTCTCAGCATTCCAGCCTGTCCTGATATGGAGATTGTCTTTCTCTGAAAAACTCCTTTTGTCTCTCTGATGTGTAAATTTTCTTTAGTTATGTTTCTTTGCAAAACATCTTCTCTGTCCTTTATGGCCCCTCTCCTAGGCCAAACTTCCTTTATAGTGTAAATATTTCTCTGGACAGCAGATTTATGGTCCTCTTTCTGGGCTATTCTCTGAGTTACCAAAAGCCTATTAAATTTGTGATAGTATCAGCCATCATTACCACAGGTACCCTTCAAGATATACTAGGGTGCCATCACACCTTTTGATCAGAGTTTGGGAAATCTCTGATCAAAGTTGGGAAACCTCTCAATCCTTTGTCTCAGGCTCATAGTCCTGCCCCTCAGGACACATTCTCTAGTGTATAAAAGGGCTGCCCAGCCTTGGCTCTGTGTGTCACTCTAGGGCACCTAACAGAGTGCCCCCCCAAACTCAGAGTTTGGGTCCCCTTTGTTTGTGATATGTTGATCATTTGTGATCCTCTTTCAATGGACTTCTGCACATCTGGATGGTAAACATCACCTCAGAACTACTTTTATGTCTAAGCTCCTTTGTTTCTCTGTAGACTTATGTGTGTGGGCTATTTGATTGCTTTGTGTGTATGCTTTACATTTAATCATTATTTTTCAATAAAACAACCTTCCTTCAAACTCAGTCCTGATTATTTGAGTATTTCTCTTTGAAAATGACTCCGGTATACACAAGTGTAAGATCCCTCCTGTTACACCTGTTCTGCCAGCTCCGTCTCCCTGCTAATTCCCCCATCTAAAAGGAGACAGGCAGTTTGGGTTACACTGCACTGTTGTTATTAGAGTGAGCCAATAGACTGCAAGCACTTCCCAAATTAAAATATTGTAAATTATTTTTAAAAGGCTATGTAATGCCAACCAAAATAATACAAAAGTGCGTGCAAGTTCTCATGTTCTCCAGAATTCTCTATCAGGCCAGCTGGGGAGAGGGGAGGGGAAGACTTTGCAAGCACTGATCTTAAGGCCTCTTCTCTTCATCCTCTGTAGACTGCCAGGCAGATTTGAATAAAATGGTGCTGGGTGAAGCTGGAATCAGGCTGTAACTTACAGTAATAGAACATGATGAAATTCAGCAATGATCAGTAACATATTATTACTAGGAGTAAGGCCCATTGTGGGAAGAAGTACAAGCTCTAGAAGGAAGCTCCAGGTGGGTGTCCTGGCTGTGGTTGCTGGGGTGGCAGAGGGAAGGGGAAATTAGAGGGAGGCAAGTCATTTTTATTTCCTTCTGCCTAGCTATAAGGCAGGGCTGTCTCAAGTAATTTTGCTGCCCCAAGTGGGTAGTATGGGAGGACAGCCTCATGGTAATAGGTATGGTTCCCTCCACCCCTGACTTATGTTAATTTGGGTCTATGCAGTGGCAGCTAAGGTAGAAAAGCACCTCCTCCTATGCCATGTTTTCTGGATTCCAAGAGTCTGGAAAACAGTTCTGTAGCCAGTTACAGGGTTGCCAACTCTGGGTTGGGAAATACCTGTAGATTTGAAGGGTAGAGCCTTGGGAGGGCTGGGTTTGGGTGGGGAGGGACTTCAGAAGGGTATAATGCCATAGAGTCCACTGGCCAAAGCAGCCATTGTCTCCAGGAGAACTGATCCTGGTCATCTGGACTTCAGTTTTAATAGCTGGGAAATTTTCTGTAGGGGAAATGATGTGCTGTGGCTGGGGAACATGGTGGTTTCTGGGAGATCTCCAGGCCCCACAGGGAGACTGGGATATGTATTTTACCTCAGGAATCCCAACAGCAACAGCAGATTGTTTAGAATGTTAGAGGCAAAGGCCAATCAGGCCACATATGCAAATGACCTCTGTGTTCTGACTGGCTATGGGGGGGAGAGGAACAGCAAACTGTTTAGAATGTTGGAGACAGGAATCAGGCAACGCAGCCAGTGGATAGGGAGATGCTCTGAATGACAGATCATTCAGCCAACTGATTTCGGAGCGTGTTGGAATGTTTAGGGGAGTCCATGACCAAAACAGAATTATATATAAGGAGAGATGCCTGAAGATATTTGGTTTATCTGTGTGCTATTGAATAGCATTCAATTCCTTGGCATTAAAAACGTCTCCATAAAAAACAGTATGATCTACAATGAAAAACTAAGTTCTTTTCATTAATTGTAAATTGTGAGGCAAGTAACACAGAAGTTCTATGAGAAGGTGTATTAAATCAGACAAGCGAGAAGAAAAATTGCTCAGTTTCTGCAAGGGTTACTTTTAAACCGAATAACACAGTTGCTCAAACAAGCTGGATTTGAGGGTCTATCAGCCATGGATCACACCACCAACATGACATTGTTTGTTAGGATTTTTTAGGAGGGTTGTGCGATGCCATCCATTTTCTAATACAACATTTGGCATGTCTTAGTGTTTCCACATGTTCAGTGGAGTCAGGATTTTATAACCGGGTATCAAATTTGCACATAGCACCATTACCACTGAGCAAACCCATGAATATTTACAATTACTCTGTCTCCAAAGGGAAGTTCTTGGTTATATGGTCCTGCCTACAACAGATGAGTTAGCTGGGAAGGCAAAAAAAGAGCAGAGCCAACATGTGTTTGGTAAGCACTGCTGCAAAGTGGAACTGTCTACCACTAACTTGTATACCCAACTAATTTTTTAAAAAAATGTATGTACTTTTTCAGTGTTCTGGAAATGTGAAGGAGGTCCCGCTAAAAATAAATGGATAGTTATTATAGAATAGGCAAACTCCTTTTTGAATCTCCCATTTTTTTCTATATATAAATTGGGACAGGATTTATCTGCCCAAATCTTTCTAATTAGTTGTTTATTTAGTTTGTTGACAGGATATCTAGATAGCTTTTCAGCTATTGCTATAAAACAACGTACAGAATAATTTTATAAACCATCTTAAATATCGCAAATTAAATATTACACATTGAATAGTAAAGATGCTGGCCTCTGTACCAGTTATGAAAGGAGGCAATACAAACAAGGAAGGGGCCTACATATTTGAGGGACTGCCTAAGTTTTCAGGGAAAATGTAACTTTGTAAACAAAAAGGAGCCCCCAACTAATAAAACCAGGTCTGATGGGGATGGAATGTACTCCTAGAGTGCCGATTTGCCAGTTAAGTCCCCCCAAGCATATTGGATCCTGAAAGGGCATATTTTAATGTGGAGAAGATTCTGCAGTTGTTCTTGCCTCCAGCAACTTTTCATGGACCCCTAATTTGTTACATTTGTAAAAAAAACACCATACATTTATTTTAAACATTCAGCAATTTTGTGTGACTCTTCACAATATATGTTTATTGTATAACAAATAACAAATGCCCTTTAAAAATGCACACACATTACAACCGGCAATATAAAAACAACAAATGGAGCTGTAAAACGAAGCAAAGCACTTTCCAGGCTCCTTTTGGCCTTTCAGGAAGGATTCATTCGGGCCAGGCATGGCAGTAACCACAAGCAACTTGCCACCTGGCTGCTTGCTGTTCACTAGCAGCCACTGCATGACAGTCAATGTGGAGTAGTGGAACAAATTTTGAGTCCTGTGGCACCTTTAAGACCAACAAAGTTGAATTCTGGGTATAAGCTTTTGTGTGCATGCACACTTCTTCAGATACATTGAAACAGACTTCCTCAAGCATTACATGTAGGTAGAGGGGGGTAGTTGCCAGGAAGAGCTAATTAGAGTCAAGATGCCTAAGTAACCGAGCAATAAGTACAGCTAAGGTTTGATTAACACAGTTGGTAAGACCTGTGAATAGCACCAAATTAGTATACAGATAATAAAAGATGGACTTAGGTGGGTAGTTATGTTATTTGTAGCAATAGAACAAAGTTTGAGTCCAGTGGCACCTTTAAGGCCAACTAAGTTTAATTCTGGGTATAAGGTTTTGTGTGCATGCTCAAAATTTTATTTGTCTTGAACTTTGTTGGTCTTAAAGGTGCTACTGGACTCAAACTTTGTTCTAGATAATAAAACAGTTAACAACTAACACCCCCCCCCCCGTCTAGTTCAATGTATCTGAAAAAATGTGCATCTATACATGCTAAGTCACTCAGTTCTCGGTTCTATCCAGAATTAAACTTTGTTGTCTTAAAGATGTAGGATTGCCATCCCTCAGGTCCCAGTGGGGGTTTCCCCACCCCCAAACAGGGACATCATTGGGTGATGTCATCACACCAGGGACATTGCACACAGATACTCTGGTTTTGGGGCAAACTGTATGGTTTTTAAGGCAACACATGCAACAGCCCCAACAAGATGACGTCACTCACATCGTATTGGGGACATCACATGTGACATCTCGCCCACCCCTGGAATGCCCCCCAAATCCCACCTCCATGGCAGTGAGGGGACCTGGCAACCCTATAATGATTAGGTTGTTGTGTTACCTTCACAACATGGCTGTTGTGAAGGTAAATTGGAAGAATGATGTAAGCTGTTTTGGGGCCCCATTGTAGAGAAAGACAGGGTACAAATGAATTAAATAGATAGAAATAGAATTGAAGATGGGGGATATAATGTAGGTTGGTCGGTGGGTGAGTAGGAAGTGGAAAATAAAGCAGGAAAGTTGAAGATATGGGGGCTGCCAAGAGGAAGGAAAGAAGAAATAATATGGGGAAGGGGATACGTGGGAAGTATCTGCAGGTTTTCCACTGCACAATTGGGCCCAGCCTGGCCAGCACCATGCAACTGTACTTGGCCCAGCAGGTGCCATCCATACCTAGGCCAGAATTTCCCCAGGGATAGACTGCCAAGGGGAGGGAAAACTGAGGACAAAGGTAGATAAAGGTATGTTGGCTGATAGGTGGGAAGGAAAGAAGGAAGCCGGGAAAGGGGAGAGGCTATGGGGGCTTTGGGAGAGGGAAAGAAGGGGAAGGGGAAATGAAATGCCTCCACAAATCCTTGCAATCCCCTCCCTTGCCCATTTATATTTTGTCAATGGTTCCAGTTCTCTGCTTTTCATTGTTGGTTTTATAACTTTTATTGCACATGCATATTGTACAGTTTTTATACCCAATACATTTATGGATACAGTATGCATCCTTGAAATACATAATGTATGAGAAGTGTATAGTGCTGATTTATTGACATGCAAATACCATTGTAAAATGACTGTGTTTCACAAAAAATATCTTGGAAAGAAAGCAGTGTGAAAATAACAGATTGCCAGTTCAGTTCACACAAAGGGGAAATCAAATCAAAATGAGAATCTGGGAGGCGGGCGGGATTAAAACAGCAGAGAAACAGAATTCAAAACTATCCCTGCTTCCTACTAGTTACACTTTGCCTATGTGTCCTTAGAACATATTAAGTGCTAGTTCTTTTAAACATCTTGATTTGGCTACCTTTTCTTTCATGTAAAACAGCTGTACCTAAAGCATTACCTAATAATATAATAACTGCTGAACCAGGAATTTAAGAAGAGCCCCACAGGATCAGACCAGAAATCCATCTAGTCCTCCAGGATTTTGTGCTCGAAGGAATACTTTTTCAGCTTTTCCATCTCAGTGTTTTCTCCAACAAAAAGTTTCATCAAAATAAATGGGCTTGTCTCAATGGAGAACTTTCAGGCTTTGTGGTTAGAGTGATAAATGGAGTGTTTATATTAACGATGATTAAGATGGGGGTGAAAGAGGCAGCCAGGGGTCAGTTTGGGAAAACCTGTAGACTTCCATGGACATGTGCAGAGACATTAAAATGCCACATTATTTAAAAGATGTAATGACAGGTGCCCCCCCCCCCAAGTCAGTCACCATTGCACTAATAATATCATGTAATAATAATCTGTGCAGATGTCCTCATTTGTGCATTAAATACCTGCTCTGTCTTTATATGCAGAATATGCATATACCCCTTGTATACTTTCTAAGCAGGACTATGTACCAGAAGACCTTTTATTTTTCTTTATACTTTTTCCAATCTTTGCAACTGGTTAATTGATGTCATTCTTGTTATTAACCACCACCTCACTTAAGACAGCTGATGACTGGACTTGATTGACAGGTGTTAGTTCTGTGTGGAAAAGATCACAAGGGCTCCCTGATAATACTTACAAAATTGCACAAGCCTTTCTGTGTCATCCACTTAATATTTATTATTCATTCACATAAACTTGCAGTGCATGGAGGATATGGATGGTCACTTGGTCTCACCTTAATTAATTAATTAATTAATTAAAACATTTCTATTCTGCCTTTCTTCTTGGTTCAAGGCAGCTGTCAGATGTATGCCTGCCTGCCTCTCTCTCTCTCATCTATTTATCTATCCTCTATATAGCTAATATACTAATGGCCAAGTTGACCAAATCTTTGGATAGTTAAATTCAGTGACTGAAGCTGTGGGTAAGACAGATTTTTCTACAAACCTGAAAAGGGCCCCATAAAATGTGAAATAGGGGGGGGAAATACATTGGGGAGTTTAACCTCCCCCCCTAGAAATGATAAAAGAAGTGCCTGTAGCTTTCAAAAAGGATTCCGTCAGTGGCTTTTGCTAGGCAAGCACAGCATTCCAGGCTTCAGTTTCTGTGAGAAAAGGTAGGGGGAAGGAGTTAGGCCCATTCCAGGCCTATTTTGGCCTTTGAGGGATGACTTACTGGAGCAGGCCTGGAGCTAGGGTTGCCAGCTCCAGGTTGGGAAATTCCTGGAGATTTTGTGATAAAGGCTGAGGAGTGCAGAGTTTGGAGAGAAGAGAGGCCTAATCTGGGGAAATCTTCAGTTCCCACCTGGAGATTGGCAACCCTAGTCCCAGCAGCACCCTCTGGGTGACTTGATATCACATGAATCAACTAGGCTTGGGTACTTGCTATGGTTTAACAGCAGACATACTAAGAAAGTACACTGTAGTGATTAGAGCTTTAGAATAGGGTCTGCAAGACCCAGGTTCAGATCCCCATCTTCTTGTGGAAACTGACTGGGTGATTTTGGACAAGTTACATACTTTCAGCCTAACCTACCTCACAGGGTCGTTGTGCAAATAAAAAGAGGATAGAATAATGTAAGCTGATTTGGTCCCCACTGGGGAGAAAGACCGTCGTTTTCTTTGGTAGAAGCTGCAGGCAGAAAGGAGATGGAATGCTAAAGACAGAGGGGCAGATAAAGGTACATTGACTGTTGGGTGGGAAGAAAATAGGGCTGTCAACTCCAGGTTGGGAAACTCCTGGAGATTTGGGGGGTGGAGTCTGGAGAGGGTGGTATTTGAGGAGGGGAGGAACCTCAGACAGGTATAATGCCATAGAGTCCTCCAGGCCCATAGCCAGCAGTGGGGCACTGAGGACCGTGCCCCCTATAGAATCTGCAGTGCCCCCAGCCAAGGCAGGAGCCACTGCCACCTCAGTCTGCTTCCTGTTCCCACCAAGAACTGAGGCAACCCTGTCTGTGCCCCTCTCAGCCAAAGATGGCGATAGCAGCAGCAGGCCAGGCCTGCTGCAGCTCCTCCTCTTCTCTGCCCTGGGAAGAACAAGCAGCCAGGAGGAGGAGGAGGAGTAAGTGGCTGCCTGCCACCACCATCTTGGATTCACATGCTTTCGTTCCTCCTCTTCCTCTCTGGGCTGGGGCCGAGGCCAGGCTGAATGGCATGAGGCTGCCAGCACAGCTGCCAGGTAAGGCTGGCAGTGTTTTGAGTGAGGAGTCATCAGACGGTGAAACAGAACAGGAGGGGCCCCAGAAACTCATCCACAAAGTCTCCACTTTGGGCCAGATCGGCAGTAGGGTGGGTGGGCGAGGCTGGGGCAGAAGCGCAGTGGTGGTTAGGGATGCTGAAGCCCCAGTGGTAGTGGCGGGCTCCCAGCTGGGTACTGTCCCTGCAATCAGCAGCTCTCCCACTGGCTTTTCATTTCCCCATTTGCATGCATACATGCTTTGGCAACAACATTCCAAGCCCTCTTTCTTCCTATTCCTTATGGTTCAAGCTCCGTTAATTACCGTATTTTTCGCTCCATAAGACGCACTTCCCCCCCCCAAACTCTACAAAGTCAACTGAATGATACCAAGTAAACGGCAGAGCAAACAGCAATAACAGTTAAAGAAGTTGATGCCAAAACTATTAAGCTTCAAAAACATGTAGAGAAAGGGGGGGGAGAAAGCCTCCAATGAACTCCAACTGTTACAGCTTCAAATGGAAAAGTCAAATTATGTTTTGAGATTTCAAGGAGTTCCAGAGACAAAAGGAGAAGACCTCAAAAAGACTTTAAGTGACGCCTTGGGACTGGTTGCAGATTTGAAAATGGATTTTCTTCAAAGTGAGATGGATATGGCCTACAGGACATATTCAGAATACATCAAGAAAAATAATCTGCCCAGTGAAATTTATGTGAAATTCTCCAAAGAGCACATCAGAGACCAGATATGTAAAACAACTAATCGAATTACCTTGAAAATCAACGACAGAGAAATTAAAGTATTAAAAGACATTCCCTTTGAAATAAGAAAGAAGAGGAGGAAATATAAAGACCTAGTCTTATTTCTACAAAAGACAATTGCAAAAGCCAGAAAAGCCAGCAAAACCTCAGGAGGATGACAATAAAGAGGATAGTGACCAGAGAAGCCATGGAGAAATTTCATCATAATCTATTGAAGAAGAATCTGACTTGGAAGCAGCAGCCAATCAAGACTATAACCTCAGAAAAAAAGATAAACATTAACTTTTATCTCTAGAGCTTGAATTTAACCTTCTTCTGGCAGATTCTCAGATGTTCTTTATATAGTTAATGGTTCTGGATGTACTTACTAACTTTTTTCATTTATACTGCACTCATATAATATTAAGGCATAAAAAACTATTGTAAACATTATATGATCACCGCTTCTTGGGTTTTTAGTGGTTATCTTTACTTTCTCCCATAGTTTGTAGTTGACCCTTCCCTTGATTTTTGTGTAGTTTTTAGAAAAGCAATAAAAATGTTTTTTTTTAAAAAAAGGAGCAGAGCTGGTGCCAAGGAATTTGCCATTCCTTGTTCCGGCCCATGGCCCTTTAGCCAAGATCACCGTTCGTCTTACTTGGCACTCTGGAACCCTCCTTCAAAGTTCCTGGCTTCTGAGTTTCCGCTCTTGGCGATCGCCATGGCAGGCGTCTTCTCCTGGATGGGTGGGGGCATGATCATCTGTGCCACCCCAGCTGGGTGGGGGCATGATCATCTGTGCCGCCCCAGGAGTCCTTGGGTTGGACTTCTTGCCATAGGGTGCTAGAGAACCCCCCCTGTTATGACAAACCGGAGAAGGGGGGGGCTCCTCCAAGCCCTGACATGCCCGCTGCAGAGTGTCCTGAATGGGAACAAGATCAGCACACCAGAGCAAGTGTGTGGTGATCCAGTGATTATGAATGCAGAGAGACAAATGCTAAAAATGTGAGTTGGAGTATAAGCAAGAATCACCCGCAAACATTGTGCCCCCTAAAAGGAAACAAGGGGAGGTGGGAACCTCCTCCTGCTAAGGACTGCTTGCAAGCGATTTTAAAGTCAGAAAAGGGGGGGGGTAGTAGAAAGTGATTGAATGGAAATAAAGAGACTGTGAGAGCTTACTGTTTGATTAAGAACTTCCAGAGGCTTTGACAAACTTTTACAAAAAGTAAACAAACCTCAAACATGGTGCCACTGAAAGACTCTAAGGACAAACTAACAAAAGTTAAGCCTCTTTCAGGAAGTTCCAGCCCTTCAAGTTCTGTACCTAGACAGGACTCAACTGCGGAGCTCCAAAGGTTGCTGTCAGAGGCGCTTTGCCCTCTGCTGGAGAAAATTACAGCTATTGATAATAAGCTAGATGCACAACAGGCGCAAACAGTGTTAAATACACAGAAAATCGAAAAAGCAGAGCAGGAGCTTAAAGAGATTGGTTCCAACTCAAAAAAGATGAATAAAAAACTGCAGGCACTTGAAAAGAAGTGCCAAATCGAAGAGTCTCGTGTTTTACAGCTGCAGATGGAAAGGGTGAGCTATGTATTGAAACTTCAAGGGATCAAAAAGGAGATAGGGCAGAATCTGAGACAGATTGTGAGTGATTTGTTGGCTCCCTTGGCAGAGACGACATGGGATCAACTTCAAAGTGAAATAGATACGGTCTTTAGATCATATTCTGAATTTATCAGAAAGAATAATCTGCCAGAGGAAATTACAGTAAGATTCTCCCGAAGAAAAGTGAGAGATCAACTATTGAAAGTGACCAACGGAGTTGCCTTGAAGTTGAAAGACAAGGAGATTAAAGTATTGAAGGACGTTCCATTTGAGATAAGAAGGAAGAGAAAGAAATATAGAGACTTGGCGTTATTTTTACAAAGCCATGAAGTGGCCTACAGATGGTTGGTACCCAAGGGACTGATCTTTAGATATGCAAATGGCAAAGGAAGGATAGACTCTGTTGAAATTTTTTGTGTCAGCACAGTTGACCACCAGGAGACTGAGAAGAAACCCCCGATGCCACCAAGGAGAGCAAAGAAGAAGGAGAGACTGGATCTCCTGATAAGGATTCAGACTCTAAGTTAGAGGCAGCAGCCCCCTAAACAGGCTATCAGTTGAGAGGGAAAAGAGGGAAAAAGTAGAATGTCAATGTTCTCTGGAGTACTTAAAATTATTTCATTCTAGGGCACAGCTCTTTATGAAATTGTAATTGCTGGTGAAATATTGGAATGTTTTATTAGCTAGATGTTCATTTCTGGTGAAAGTCAATTTGTATTCAAGAAGTAGAGTTTAAATTTTAAAAGCTATGCATGATCACCGATTCTTGGGTTTTTAGAGGGTTTTCTTTTCTTTCACCTGTAGACTGTAGTTTCCCCATCCTTAATTCTCTATGTATTGTGGACTCTTTTTTTTCCCTTTTCTGTAAGTAGATTTAGAAAAAGCAATAAAAAAATCCCCTTAGTGGGGCCCAAAAAAAAAAAAAGTTCCTGGCTTCTCACTCCTGAATAGTTCCAAGCAGATGCAGCATTCTTGCCTTGAAAGGTCTCTCTCTGGCAACAGGCTACCTGTACAGACTCTGGCCACCAGTAGCCTTTTTTGCTGTGCCTGCCTCCCAGCTAAATAGTCCTTCAGCTGTCAGACTAATTGATCTATGCTCAGCAATCTAGATCAACAGTTGTCAAAGATCTCTTAGTCAAGCTAAGGTTTTGACAGCTACCAGCTACATGAAGTTACAGCAGGCAATGATTATTAGGAGGTGGTTTATGTTGGCTGACCTGCTAACAACATCCTGACAAAACTTAACTAACTTCCTGACTCATGCAATTACTTAGGTCTCTTAAAGGCCTATCTCTTGACACAATGGAATGCTCATGACATTCGTCAGGGATCACGGAGTCCAAAGAGTAGGAACTAGCAGCTCCAAGGGCGGGGAGCAGCCACAGAGCCTTGGGCAACACATCACGGACATGGGGAAACCTGTAATATTAGCCATGTTGTTTCATATTGGCTTCCTGGAATGGTTAGCTGTGACCATGGCTGTAGAGAAAGCTTATTGTATTTTGTATACATTTGCTGCCCTCTATCAACACACCTATAATGCTTTTTTTACTCAGTAGGGTATTTGAATTGATTGTAATTATTGCCATCATACTGATAATTTGTCAACTTTATTAGAGAAAGAATTAATTATGCATCATAAATGCTTAATAATGCAAATATGCCAAAAGGATAAATAAATGTGATTTTATTATCAGGCAAAATGCATATAATGAAGAGTACTCAGATATATTAGTTCCTGATAGATGACTTATGTCATTCTGTTTAATGACACCAAATACAATAAAGCTGTCAAGGAGGCACAAACCCCAAAGCACTGTGTAACCTGAGCAAAATATTTGATATGTTTATGGTTTGGCATTTGTTCTGGCTAATTAGAATTATGTTTTCTTACTAATCACTGTTACCATTCTAATCATGTGAACTACCACTGAAATACCACCAGACATTGTTCCCTTAAGTATGGCATATAATGCCAGTGTGTCATGAAATGTACATTGTATTCAAAATTATCTCATATACACAAAGCTGCCTTCAGCAGTTAGATGTGTCAAACTTAAGAGGACCACACACACAAACACACACTCTCTCTTTTTTTATGGATCTTTTTAGTTTCCAACTGATACATAGTCTGATCTTTGCTTGAAATTGCATTTTCTCTGTAGTGAATATTTATACAGCACATTTGTGACAATTGCCTGAGAGATGAACATTTTATTAAGTAGTCATAGTTATTGTCATCTATGGGATATGATTACCAGGTTTCATACAAGCTTTTAAAGCAAATGGTACCAATGTATAAAACTGTACATGAGGCTGGTGGATAAAAAACCCCATTTGTCATCTTATTATAATGGGAAAGAGACAATTTCCTTGGGCACTTGTTTGGGTCTTGAATTGTCATTTGACTATTGCAAATAAGGCCATACTCTTTTTTGCTCCCTCTTTGCTACCGTTTCCTGTTCAGTGCCTGTTCACACTCGTATTGTCTGGGTGCCACCATATTTGTGCAAACACAAAGAAGGCATTTGAAGAGCCAGAAGCCTTAAAAATAACCAACTTTTTTTGATCCAAAGAAGGTCAGGGTAGGTAGGGTAGGGTTAGCTCTGGGCTGGAAAAATTCATAGAGATATAGGGGTAGAGTCTGGGAAGGGAAAGGTCGGAGGAAGGGACCTCAGTGGGGTATAATGCCATAGAGACCACCTTCCAAAACAGCCATTTTTCTCCAGGGGAACTAATCTCTGTAACCTGGAGACCAATTGTAATTGAGGGTGATCTCCATTCCCCAAGTGAAGGTAAGCAACTCTAGGGGACGGAGAACAAGCCAGGGAGACAACAGGACCGTTACAAAAAGAAAAGGACTTCAGGAGGATAAGAAAATTGCTCATCCTTTGCATGAGCTTTCATTGTGGAACATGTTGGAGAGATACCCAGGTCTTGATTCTTGGAGGGCATATAAGAAGCTATGTCCTGTAGATGAAAAGTTGTAAATTACTAGTCAACAGGGCTGGATCACTCACATATAGAGTTCTTTAAAAGTGCAAAGCTAAACTCTGTAGTGTTGCATGGGAGATCCAATATGCTTTTTTTACATTAACATTGCAATGATAGTGGGGCAGGAGGGAAGAAGAGACCTGTTTACAGTTGGGTTTGCAATGCTCTATACCATTTTTTAAATAAAAATAAGGAACTTTCTATTATATTGTGGGGAGGAGAGAGACACATTAGTAACAGGTAAAAAAATCAGCCTATGCAGTCTTTTCCCATCATGGGAGATACTCTTGGAAAAACTGCTGCTCTATAATTTTTGCAAACAGACAAAACACCAATTATTGTTCCAAATTCGAAGTACTCTGTGATTTCATTTGATATTGCATTCATATCTCAATCAGTCAAAGTCAGTTCCCTAAAAAGGCCTCCACATTGTATGAGGAAATAATTGGTTGAAATCATAAATGGAATTTTTGTTTAGCACAAAGCAATTTTTTTAAAGCCTCATTGGTATGCATTTAGCGCAGCGTTGTTGGCTTTCATTCCAGCATTCAATCATCTAAAGAGGAGGTGATTGTTGGTATCAATCAGAATGTACAGAACTTATAATGATGAAGCATTTCATATGATAGCATTGCACCGAAGACAAGGCATGAGAAGCCATGGAGTGATCTTTAATGCAAATTGTATTTAGACTCTTGATTTTGTCATACATTTCATCAAGCAGAGCCATGTTGATGCTTGGCTTTTGCCTGGGTTGTGTCTGACACTTAATACATCTGATTGTAAAGTTTGCTCCTGTAGTTCCGCAAGATGGAAATTATAATTATGACAAAATAGGAATCAGGAAGGACAATTGACAGTTCAATAGTGATTACACTATGTAATCCGCCTTGAGTCTCAGTGAGAAATGCGGACAATAAATAACGTAGTAGTAGTAGTAGTAGTAGCAGCAGCAGCAGCAGCAGCAGCAGTGTGATCCAGACTATGTGAATGCATCACCTTTAACATTTGGACTAAAGAAGAACCAGAGATGACCAAGAATTTTGAACTGTATTATCTAGTTATTTTGTTAGTTCAGATTTCAAGGCACCTTTCTCAGAGATGCCACAAGCACCTATAAAACTAACATTAAAAAATATCACACAATATGAACAACTGATAAATAAATCCTGGTTCAACCCTGTCCCTGAACTGACATTCTACACTAAATGTGAGTTCACCCCTGTAATTATCTTGGGGTATTTTTACATTCTACACTAAACTTGAGTTCACCCCTGTAATTACCTCAGGGTATTTTTTGTTTCCACATTACATTGAGGTCACCCTGGTTTTGCCCCACACTTGTCCCAAGGTAAATGGATGCTGTTATAACCAAGGATAAATGCAAGGTATTGTGTCCTGAGTTGAACTCTGATAAAACCAGGGATGAGATCCAAGTGCAGAAAGGACCTCAGTCTAAAAAGAGATGTCTTGGAGTAGCTTCCTCTCAGGAAGTGATTGCAGTTCCATGTCTTACTTGGGACCCCGAGGTCGGCTCGCCTAGTACACCCCCCCCTTTGAATGAACTCACACAACCAGTTTCTTTGGAAAATTAGGTGGATAAACTTGGCCACAACTTTTATTGGTTACAGCTGTACAGCATTGGCACAGCATGGGTCCACTGGATCCGACCTATCGGCTGGCCCGTGTGCCAGCCAAGTTAACCATTACCCAGCCAGCTGGCATGGGTAGAGAAGGTGGGAGGGCAGGTTATCGGAGTTCACACGGACGCTTGCCCCTTTGTGAGCTCCCCTGCCCTCTGGCTGTGAGGGCAAGCACTGTTATTCCTTGAGCTAGTCAGCTCCATTCAGCCCTCACGCCAAGACCCTTAAAGGGGTCCCCAACTCCGGAATTGGCACGCAGGCCTAATTCCACCATCAGATCCGGCCCCATGCTGTTACTGCCACAACAACAGGACGCCCCCATTAGTCCTGTTCCCGCCAACGCCCCTTACAGCTGTAGCCAAGAAAGCAAGTTATGCCGGACTCCGTGCAGCCATATATCCATCCCCCAGGCCGATAGATGTACGCCATCCGCTCGGAACATGGCCTCCATCTTGTGAGAGATGTCTGGATGGCGAATCCAGATACTGTCTGCCGACTTGACTGCCCGGCCCAGCCTGCCGGACACTTTCCGCCTTGCCACTTCCACCTTCTTGGGATGAGCTGCGCCTCGCCACAACCTCCGTTCCAACCAATCTGACCAGAAGATGACAGTGCCGGGCAGGATCTCACGCACTAAGGCCAGGTCGACCAGTACCTGGTGCTCAAGGGACACCCCAGGGCACTCGGTCAAATCATTTTCCCCCAGCTGCAGCAGCAGCACGTCAGGAGGATGGCGCCTCACTGCAACGCGCCCCAACCAGGGCAACAGGGACCTCCATCGCATGCCTTGCTGTGTCATCCATGTAATGTGCGCTGCACCTCCCAAGCCCAAGTCTTTGCCCCAGCCCGACGAGGATGCATACAAACCTGCCCAATGAACGATGCTGTGCCCAAAAATCCAGATTGTCTTGTACCTCTGTCCTGGAACTGAGAAGTCAGAGAGACGGTCACTGGCTGGACTCCAGCTGCGGCCTGATGTATGCCCTAAAGGCCGTAGAGCGCCAGCGGCCTATGGCCCGTATACGTCCCTCCGGCAGGCCGACACCTGCCGCAGTGGTGGCTGCCCCAATCCTGAAGGAGTGAGGCCCAAATTCCTTGCCTGGTAAGCCCAAAGCCCCCAATGCCAACCTGAAAACCCCTGTGAACTGATACCTGGCCAATGGGGCCCCGTCTCTATGGATAAGCAGGGGACCAACACCCTCAGGCCGCATTGCTAAAAAGGCTCGAGTGGTCTGCACAGGACACAGGCCACTCGGTAGTGGCCCCAAGTGCAGGCATGCCCCTTTTCCCAGTTGGTCCGTCTTTGACCTCTGAATATACAATGACATCCCCTTTTGCCCAAAGGAAACATCCTGAACACCCAGCGGCGTGTTGGTGAACAAGATTTTGGCGCTCGCCACCAGTTCCCTGACCCTCAAGGCCCCAAAAAAGGCCAAGACGAATGCAGTCTCAAAGAGTGTGGCCTCGTACCGGGACCAACACAGCACTGGAAGCTCCCGCAAAATCCCCTTCAACAGCTCAAAGGTCACAGGCCGTCTACGATCTGGAGGCTGAGCAGCTTGCCTCCGCCAGCCCTCGACTGCTCTATGGGCTTGGAATGAGTGGCATGGGTCCTCGAACCCCTCAGCCTTGCTAAAGAATGTGATGGCGGCCATGCAACCCCTGATGGTACTGTGGGAGAACCCGCTGTCCTGCAGGCATGCCATGTAGCGAAGCACCCAGTCCCCCTCCACCGGCAAGGTCTGTGGCCCCCCGAATCCCGCAGTAAAGTCAAAAAAGGCATTGATAGCCCTCGCATACTTGGCGAGAGTGGAGGGGGCAATGGACCCATAGATGCCCATCTTATTGTACCTTCCCAAGTTCCCACAGCTCCTCTGGAAATGGGTCTGAAATGCGGTTGGCTCCTGGCACCAGTATGCGGAAACGTTCCTCCTGTTGGCGAGACAAAGCGTCCGCTATGCTATTATCCATGCCTGGCACATGACATGCAGAAAATGTAATGTTATCGGCCAAGCAGGCCAGAACCAGGCGGCGAACCAACCGCAGGGCTCGCCTCATGGTCGAGTGGGGAGGGGGAGCAGCTTCCCTTCGGCTTTTAATGCCTCCCCCTCCCCGACCATCCCCCTGCCCTCTATTGGCTGGGGAAGGGGGGGAGGTGTGTCTTTTCCCGCCACGCACCAGACCCCCCCCCTTTCTGGCTGGCCGACCTCTCTGTCCCTGCCCGTCCCCGCAAATGGCGGGCCCGGCCCACCTGGGCCCTTTCTGCTTTCAGCCAAGAGAGACTAGGAGAGAGGGCCCGCACTAGATGAAATCATCTCTGCAATGCTGAAGGAACAGCTCAGCAACAAAGTCCTGAATGAAACTGATTTTCATTGAGGCCTACTGCTTTTTCAGTTGAAGCCTTTCAACAATAAAACAGTAATCTGGAGCAAATCCAGGGGCTTCTAAAAAGTATCCCCTCCTACTCTTTGTCAGGTTCAATAACAAGTGGATCCAGGCATTCTTATGTAAAGAAAGGCTTTATTGGATAATCTTGCTAAAACCCACAGTAGGAGGTCATTGTCAGGAATGGGGGGCGAAGCAATGCAAGCTAACTTATAGTGTGATGCAAAAAAGCGCCTAGCAAATGAAATATGAGTGCGCGCGCGGGAAACTCCCGGCGGGAGATATACTTCATGAGCGGGAGACTACTCCCCCCTCCCTTTGCCTTCCCAGGACTGGAAAATTCTCAGCAACACAAGAATAGCCCAAAGCCTACATTCAAGGCCACCGTGATAAGGAAAAGCGGCAGGGAAGAAGCTCCCACGTTTTCTGCCTGCATAGCTACGCAAGCGCAGAGCAGCAAAGCAGGGTAGGGAACACATAACAATGGATTCAGTGAGAAACATCAAAGAAGCATTTCTGACATTCTGCCCTTCCCAAAATACCACCCACCCACCGCTCAGGAAGGAGAGAATGATGGGCCCCCAGGTTTATTTGGGTAGCGGGTGTGAAACTCCTTCAGGTGATCAGGTGCATTGATATCAGACACTTTCACCCACTCCCTGTGTTGAGGCCCAAAGTGTACCCATTCAATAAGGTACAGCAGTTGTCCACGGAGGATCTTAGAGTCCAAAATGTCAGCAATTTCATAGTGCTCCTCATCATCGACCATCAGTGGTGGGGGAGGTGCTGGAAGCTCAGGATGCCACTTAGTCAGGGGTAATGCTGGTTTGAGGAGGCTGTAATGGAAAATTGGATGTATTGCTTTAAGAGATTTAGGTAAATCCAGTTGTACAGTTACTTGATTTATACATCGCACTACTCTGAATGGACCAATATATTTCCAAGCAAGTTTTCTGGATTGTTGTGCCAGCCTTAAGTTTTTGGTGGAGAGGTAGACATGGTCTCCCGGTTGCAGATTCCAGCCACCCGCCCTCTTTTTGTCTGCTTGTTTTTTGTATTGTGCCTTGGCCTCGTTTAAAGTCTCAATGATTAGGGGCCAGGACTCTTGAAAAGTTTTACACCATGTTGTGGCTTTCCCACCAGTCTCGCCGGGCTTCAAAAACGGAAGAGGGGGCTGTCATAACCCATGGCAGCTTTGAAGGGAGACATATTCGTGGAAGCATGCCATGAATTGTTATACGCAAATTCTGCTAGTGGTAATAACTCTACCCAATTGTCTTGTTGATATTTAGTGAAACATCTTAGGTATTGTTCTAAAGTTTGGTTTACTCTTTCTGTTTGCCCATCGGTTTCTGGGTGATAGGCACTACTGAGAGCGCGTTCAATACCCATAAGAGTCATCAACTCCGACCACAGTTTTGAAACAAATTGAACCCCCCTATCGGAGATTATTTTGAGCGGTAATGTATGTAGCCTGGCAATGTGCTGAAGGAAGGCTTTGGCCAGGGCTTTGGCCGTTGGCAGGCTAGCAAATGGTATAAAATGAGCCTGCTTAGAAAATAAGTCCACTACCACCCAAATGACTGTCATATGTTTGCTGGGGGAAGATCAGTGATAAAGTCCATGGAGATTACTTCCCAGGGTCGGCTTGGGGTGGGCAAAGGCTGTAAAAGACCTGGAGGTTTCCCTGGTCTAGTCTTGCAACGATTGCATGTAGGGCAGGATTGTATATAGAGGGATAAATCCCGTTTCATTCGGGGCCACCAGAAGCTGCGTTGCAGTAGGTGTAGCGACTTTACATACCCGAAATGCCCAGCAGATTTGAAGTCATGGGCTGATTGCAACACCTGGGCTCGGGTAGCTTCTGGAACAAAGATTTTATTTCCCTTATACCAGCAGCCATTCGTGCTACATTCCACGTCTCCCCGAGCTTTTAAGTCAGCTGCTTCTTGTTTAGTAATGTCAGTGGCAAATTGCTTTTCCCAGGTCGTGCCAAGGCTTGGGGTTAATGATTGTGCTTGCCGGGTTTTTCGGGTTACTACTGCCCCAACTAGTTGTTCTGGGGTGAACATAGACTCTCTTATTTCTGTCCTCTTACAAAGGTGTTGGGGAAGGCGAGAGAGGGCATCAGCCAGATGATTAGATTTACCTGGAAAATGGTGGAGGGTGAATTGAAATTTGGAGAAAAACTCAGCCCACCGGAATTGTTTTACATTTAGATTCTGAGGCTTCCGCAGCACCTCAAGATTCTTGTGGTCAGTCCAGATTTCAAAAGGTACCCGGGACCCCTCCAACCAGTGCCTCCAGGTGATTAACGCTAAGCGTATAGAGGCTGCTTCTTTATCCCAAATGGGCCAAAATCTCTCCGTATCATTAAACTTTTTGGACACATAGGCAAGGGGTTGTAGCTGCCCCTGAGCATTCTCTTGCAAGATCACCCCCCATGGCAGTCTCCGATGCGTCTACTTGGACCACAATTTTTTTTGTCTCATCGGGGTGTGCTAATATGGGTTCAGACGTGAATAACTGCTTTAGTTGTTCAAATGCTCCCTGACATTGGGGAGTCCAATTCAAAGGGGACCCGGGCATTGAAGCTTTAGCCCCTCTCCCTTTAGTCTTCAGAAGGTCTGTGAGGGGGAGGGCCACCTGGGCAAAATGAGGCAGGAATTGATGGTAAAAATTGGCGAAACCGAGAAAACTTTGGAGCTGCCGCCTGGTTTTGGGGGTTCCCAGTCCAACACATCTTGGACCTTTTTTGGGTCCATTTCTAATCCAGCGGAGGATATGCGGTACCCTAGAAAGTCAATACACTCCTGGTGGAATTCACATTTTGACAGCTTAACAAACAATTTGTGTTCTAACAACGTTTCCAAGACTTCCCGCATGAGCGTGGTGTGAGATTCTTGATCTGGGGTGTAGACCAAGATATCATCCAAGTAAACAACCACCCCTTTGAATAAGTAGGGGTGTAACACCTCATTGATTAAGTTCATAAAGACCCCGGGTGCCCCCTGTAATCCGAAGGGCATAACCCGATATTCAAATTGCCCCAGCGGGGTATTAAATGCAGTCTTATGTTCATCCCCCGGTCTAATACGGACCCGAAAATAAGCATCATGTAAATCCAGTTTAGAGAACACTTTTCCCTTTGCCACCTCTGCCAACAAGTCCTTGATGAGGGGCATTGGGTATGCATTGGTTGTAGATACCGCATTAAGACCCCTATAGTCCGTGCACAGTCTGAGCCCCCCATCTTTTTTTTTACAAAACAACACGGGTGCTGCGAAAGGGGACGATGCTGGCCTAATAAATCCACAGGCCAGATTCTTATCGATAAATCGGCGTAGTTCTTCCTTTTCTATGGGACTCATGGCATAAATTTTTCCTTTTGGTAGTTTGTGGCCGGGAAGGATTTCAATTGCACAGTCGGATTTACGGTGGGGAGGTAGTTCGTCCGCTTCCTCCTCCTCAAACACCCTGGTTAAGTACCGGTATTCTTTGGGGATGCGATTAAGGTCCTCCGTGGCTAGGCAAGCCCGTGGAGGTTCATTGCATGGGGTTTTTCCCCACCCTGGGTCCCATTTATGCTCTGCACATTTCGGGGAGATGAATCGTACGCTCCCCTCTTCCCAAAGTATATAAGGATCGTGACCATGTAACCATGGGCTACCCAACACTAATGGGAACTGGGCTTGAGGGGCTATTACAAACGAGTGTAGCTCCCAGTGCTCACCAATGCCTACTCTCAAAGGAATAGTTTCAAATCGACATGGTTCTTTCATCGGTGACCCATCCATTTGAGTAAAAGTTATCGGGTCTTTTAGATTGACAACAGTCGCCTCCAGTCCCATAACCATAGATGGGTTTATCAAATCCCTCCCGCACCCCGAGTCAATGAGGGCTCGAACCCTGATATGGGTCATCATCGCTGGGTTCATCACAAGTACAGTCACAAAGAAGAGAGAGGGGTAATTGCTCACCAGTTTAGGCGCCTCAGGGACCGGGTCCTGTTGTGTAGCGCCATTCACAAACAGGACCAATTCGTTTCCCTGCATCTCACTCTCCTCCTCCAACATCATGGTATCCGCTTGGTCGGGGTTGGCGAAAAGAGCTCGTGTGTTGCGTGGTTTCACTGTTCCCTTTCTTGGAGTAGGGGTTGGCCATCGTTTGGGCTCCTCTTGTGGTAGGGCTCTGTTGGAATCCCCTCTGGGACAGGATGAGGTGAAGTGCCCCTTCTCTCCACACCGCAGGCAAAGGCCCTGTCGCATGCGCTGATCTCTCACCCCGCTCGGGGTGGAGGTTGGTCTGGGTCTGGTTTGTCCTGCCGAGAGGCTCGGGCGGTTATTACCCTGAGATAGGTCCAGTTTCATGACACGCAGGCGGCTTTCAGCTTTTCGGCCTCCTCCATCCAGCCTTGGAGAGTGCGAGGCTGTTGAGAGCTGAGGACATTGTTGCGGACATCTACTGCTAGTCCCATTCGATATTGTTGAGCCAGCACAGCATCAGTCCAGTCTCGAATTTTCACCGCATGTCTTTGAAACTCCCTTGAATATTCCCGCACGGTGAGTTTACCTTGTCTGAAAGTGCGAAGGAAGGCTTCTGCCTTCTGGGCCGCCCCGGATCCTCGAAACGGTTCCTCAAAGCCCACATGAAGTCATCGACATTCCCCAGTTCCGCTGCCTCCAGATCATGAAGGGCTACGTACCAGCTGGTAGCACTTCCCCGGAACCTTGAAGCGATAAACTCCACCTGTTGTTCCTCATCCGGGAACACATAGCCCCATCTCTGCACAAATTTCCCTACTTGCAATATGAAAAAGGACACAGTTTCGGGATCCCCGTCAAAAGTGATCTCCAACATGTCCTTAGGGCGGATCACCGGGAGAGCAGGGGCCATGATCGGTGCAGGAGCCGGCTGCGGGAAGGGTGCTGGAGCAGGGGGTTGAGGCGGAGGCAAAGCTGGTGGCTGGATAGGTACTGGCGGCCCTGGCCCGGGTCCCGGTACTGGGCCAGCTGGTGGATGTGGGGCCGGTGGAGCAGGAGGTGGTTGTACCGGTGCCACCGGTGGTGCAGGAGCTGGCGCTGGTCTTGGTTGCATCAGCGGATGGGCTCGAATTGCTTGATCCATCATCTGGGGTAGGGATTGCATTAATTTGCCCATGTCCCGTACCAAACGTCGGGTATCCTCTTGAATCGAGTCTATGCGAGCCTCTGGATCAGAACCGGACCCTGTTCTGGGAGATCCTCGAGACATCCGTCCCTGGGGTAGTCCGAAGCTCCCTCTGGGATCCAATAGGCTGTCCCGGCTCTGGCTCCCCGGCATGGACCAGGTCGTCTGGGTAGTGTCCAACAGGTTCTTAGTCCAATCGCGCGACCTGTGGTAGGTCACCCCTTTATCCCACGGTGTTGGGGCCCCCGGCACGTAGGCTCATGGAATGGCTCCCCCCTGACTCTGCGTTGGCCCAGCCGGGCTATAGATTGGGAGAGTGTACGAAGCTCCCACTGTGCTGATCGATGGAGGGGAGACCAATCCTGCCGCGGACTGCGGGGTCGGCGCTGCCACTACCGAAGTTGTAGTCACTGGAACAACGGTGGTAGTCGGAGTGGCGATCACTGGAGTTGCCACGGTGGTAACCGGGGCCGTGGCTCCCGAAGTGGTAGTCACTGGGACTGCGCCAGAGGTTCCCCCCCCAGCTCCGGTCATCGTGGTAGACGGCAGAAACCGAAGGTGGGGAAATGATGGTGATTCCTGACAATTTCTGTCAGGTTCAATAACAAGTGGATCCAGGCATTCTTATGTAAAGAAAGGCTTTATTGGATAATCTTGCTTCGTTAGGGGGCGAAGCAATGCAAGCTAACTTATAGTGTGATGCAAAAAAGCGCCTAGCAAATGAAATATGAGCGCGCGCGCGGGAAACTCCCGGCGGGAGATATACTTCATGAGCGGGAGACTACTCCCCCCTCCCTTTGCCTTCCCAGGACTGGAAAATTCTCAGCAACACAAGAATAGCCCAAAGCCTACATTCAAGGCCATCGTGATAACGAAAAGCGGCAGGGAAGAAGCTCCCACGTTTTCTGCCTGCATAGCTACGCAAGCGCAGAGCAGCAAAGCAGGGTAGGGAACACATAACAATGGATTCAGTGAGAAACATCAAAGAAGCATTTCTGACACTCTTCTTCTCCCAGTTCAGAAATAACTAGCCCTCTTACTCCACAACTCACCAAGGACACAGTAAGCAAACTAGCTACAAACTGGCTAAAGTAAGGAGCTTGGTCCCTGAACACAAAGGGACCTAGGATCCTAGTCCACCTAGTGTCCACCAATAGCACCTCTGGCGGGAAATTCAAACCCTCCAATGGGACTGTGGGTGTGCCGGGTGGAATGTATATAGTTGGCCCTTGCAGGGCTGTTTTGCCAGTTCGTGTGTGAAGTACAATAAATGCATCTGAACGCATGTCATAGTACGAGTACTCCATGCAGCAAACCCAGTACTTTAGAACATGCACAATTAGCCACACTGTAGGCCTGAATGCTGGGCAGATTTAAAGGGCACAATCAGACGTGAACATCTGGGAAGCATCCCGCACCCATCGGCAATCTGTTTTGCTCCACTGCAGAAGCAGAGTAAAAAGACCAGGTTGCTATGGGCCACAGGTTGTTACGGGCCATGGACAAATGGACTTTCCCCTGTGTGATTGCTCCAGCGCGCTCTCATGGCATTGGGATGGTCTGATCAGGCCATCCTGACTCTGTGCCATTGTTTTTTTTCCCTTCTCAGTATGCGCATCATTGCACCCTCCATGGGAGCCCTCAGTGCTGAGATGCAATTCACTGATTCCCCATTTAAGCGCATTGACAACATACGGCAAAAAAACTCACCCCTGACTCACTCGCAGTTGCATCTGATCACATGGTGGCGGGCTGCCCCCATACCTTCCAAGGGCTGTGTGCTCACGCAACTGTGGGTCTAATTCCTCCGGGGGGAAATAGCCTTGCTTCCCCCCCCCGCATTATCTCGCGCATGTGACCTCCACCTTTAATTACTTTAGTATACTTTACAGGGGATTGCCTTTGAAATCTCTTCAGAAGCTTCAATTGATCCAAAATGTAGCAGCCAAGTTATTATTGAGGTGATGAAAGGTCTTCACTAGCTGCTTATTTGTTTATGAGCAGAATTCAAAGTGGCAGTCTCACCTTAGCCCTAAATGGTTTGGAGAGAGAGGTGCTTGAAAGACTGCAACCTCCAACACTGTCCAATGCACAATTTCTTCCCAACTCCCTGTACTCACCTGCAGAAGTAAGCCAGGTGGAAGCCAGAGATGGGGCTTTTCAGCATTGGTGCCTTGCCTCTGGAATGCCATCAAGCTTGAGGTTCACCTGGCACCTACTGTACTGTCTTTGAATTGCCAGGCCAAAACATTTATTTTCACGCTGACTTTAAATTGAAAAGTTCCATCTTTATGGCTGTTGTATTTATGGCTGGCTTCTAGCTTGGGGCCTGGAGAGCTCTCAGAATTAGAACTGATTTCCAGGAGACAGAGATCAGTTGTCCTAGAAAAAAATGGCTACTATGGAGGGTGAACTCTATGGCATTATACCCCATTGAGGTCCTGCCCCTTCCCAAACCCCTCCCTTCCCAGGCTCTACCCCCAAATTTCCAGTATTTCCCAATCTAGAACTGGCAACCCTAAATCTGGGGGCTTGTTTTATTGCTGGTTTTACTAATAAAAATCTTTATGCTTGTGGCTTTTTTATTGTACTGTTTTCATCATATGAACCATTGTAAGCAGGTCTCTGGAGAACCAACATAAGTTTTTAAAATAAAAAATAACAAAATAGTTACAAAACCACAGCCATAAAAATAAAACAAAAATGAGCAGTGAATTTATATGGCTACAAGATGTATAAAAGTATTTAACACCCCCACCCCCAGCAAACAAGAGCTAATTTTGATTCATTCATGACATGCTCTCTGCCAGAGAGTAGAAGTAATTAATTAAGTTGGTAGGAAGGAAACATTCAAAGAGATAGTAGCTATAAGAAACCTCTATAATGTTTTGACTTGCTTCACAGGACAACCTGGAATTATACTTGGGTTTTAATTTTTTTTTAAATGCTACAAAACAGTTTGTCTAAAAAGACAGAAGAAACACTACTGAATGCAACATATTAACAACAACCTCATTTGTTTTGATAAAAACTGTGTAAGCCAACGATGACTAGTGTCAGTGTGGTATAGTGGTTAAGAGCAGCAGACTCTAATCTGGAGAACCAGCACTGATTCCCTACTTCTCCACATGAAGCCTGCTGAGTGACCTTGGGCCAGTCACAGTTCTCTCAGAACTCCCTCAGTCCCATCTACTTCACAAGGTGCCTGTTGTGTGGAGTAGAAGTGAATGTGATTGTAAGCCACTTTGAGACTCCTTAAGGTAGAGAAAAATGGGGTATGAAAACCTACTCTTCTTCTAGTGTGGAATCACTACCAGGGGCGTACACTTCTCAGTTTCCCAGGTGGGGGAGGCATGGGGCTGAACCTGGTCCATGCCCATATTTATTAATCTAGATTAAATTGTTTCAATAGAAAATTGTTTATATTTCAAAAAACATATTCCATCAACGATTAATCATGTGGTTTTAAAAAATATAGCTATATTTTACTTGTAATAGTCTCAGTAAAAGAAAGAGGACTCTGAAAGAAGAGAGGAAAGATGTCATGAATGCCTTCACTGAGGCATCTTGAATAAATATTTCATTTGTGCAAGAAAATATTTTCTCTTCCTCTCATTTTCCTCACAACTTAGGTTGAGTGTGTGACTGGCCCAAGGTCACACAGTGTGTTTTATGACTAAGTGGGTATTTCAACTCTGGCCTCCCCAATCTTAGACCAGCACTCTAATAACTATATCACTCACTTAGAATCTACAATAAATACTAGCTTCTCAGGTACTCTGACCCAAAAATATGGAAGCATTTGTCCAGAACAGCAGAATCATCTTACTTTCCATATTTGAGGAACCAGCTTTAGCTCCCTCCCCAAATGTACAGATGCACATAGACGCCCCCCCCAAAAAAAAAGCCTAGAAAGAAATATTCCTGTTATGTATTGAGCCTGAACTGTACTGGCAAAAGGACTGAGCTTGGGATGCGTGACAATAGATTGCTAGGATCCTAGAATGGGCCAGTAGGGAGACAGGGATCCTGGAGTAAACCAGCTGGGAAACAATAGAGTGTAAATAGCCTATCGTTGGGAGTGGGGTGTGTTTGGGGTGTAACCCTTTTCAGGCATAAATCCCTGGCTTCGGCCAGGGATTTTCAGTCTTCTTTCTCTTGCTTAATCACTAATAAAATATGAGCTGATCACTTGAACGCTTCTGAACCCATTATATTTCAATTCCCATCTCTTCTATTTCTTTTTCTCTAATGCCACAAGTCCCAGGATACCAAAATCACAACTTCCAGTATGTTGTCTGTTTCAATGATCCACAGGTTGAAAATAGGAGGTTTAAGCAGAACTTCCAAAGATCCCAAGGAAAAAATAAGGTAAGATAGTAGAGGGGTGCTCCAAGTAAATGTTGCAAAGTCCCAGAGAAAGAAAAGTGGAGTTGGTAACCTCTGCACAAGTATAGAGGGTGAGACTGCACAGTTTTGGACGGCAGTGCACTGATAGTTATAGGAGCTAGCACAAAAGAATTTTGAAGACATAAAGGCCAGGAATTCAGGGTGAGTCCAGGATTTCCTAGCTCTAAGTTAAGGGTGAAAGGGTCTTCCCAGAAAGGTGGCAAAAGGAGATTGCATCCAGGCAGGGTGAACAAAAGCACTGGCTTCCCCCATGCCTGGAGCAGGCTGGTAGACTAGCAGAAATTCAGGGTTCAGCAAAAGGTAATTGGCTGCTTGACAGTAGTTAGATTTTGCATTTGCTGATAAAATTACCTTGATAGACCAAGGTGGGTGCCTGGCTTTGCAAGCCCCTGTGGCAACAGGTAGGCATGCAGATGTCCCATTAGTGAATCAGTTTCCTGCTCGAGGGTTTGGCCACTCATTAGCATAGCCAGAGGACAGCCTTGACCTCACTTCCTCCAAGGCATAACTAGTTCCTAACATGACTTCCAAAGTGAATTTAGCCAGAATGGAATCAGGGAAGACAGAACACCTCTAGGTCGGGAGGGGGTTCCCCTCACCAATAACTAAATATAAAAATGGAGATGGGACCATTTCTTTCTCTAAGGCAGAACCACCAGGGCACAGTAATAATGCAATTACTAGTATTCCATCTCTGAAGGCAAACCATGAATCTCTTGGTCCATTGCTTACATCAGATAGTTTCAGAGGGTAGCTGTGCTGACCTACAGTAGAAATGCTAGATTTGAGTCCAATAGCACCTTAGAGACCAGCAAGATTTTGGGGGTTTAAGATTTTGAGAGCCAAAGCTCCCTTCATCAGATAGAAATGAGCACTGGTAAATGAGGGAGACTTTTGTTGTAAATTGAAAATTTTAGAATTATTGTTTCAGGGCTGTGTCATCTATTGGGGAGTTCAACTGGGACGTCATTTTGGGAGTCAATGCACAGAGTGTTCAACTGGAGAGTTCTTGATCCACCAACAAGAGGACACTCCCCTGCCCCCAGAGAGCACTACATTCTGATTATTGGCCAGTGAGAATAACTGGATCTGCACTAATCCCACTGCAATGGAATCTTGCAAAATTAATATTCATTAAAATGATATTTGTGGTCCTAGTGGATTGTGTATTAAGACCTATGTTAATTCCTATTCAGGATCTGAAAACCAGATTCCCAATAGTCTCAAACATGTTCTCTTTGCAGTGTGAGCTATGCTATCAAATCATGATTCTGTTATTTTAATCATATCATTTTACAGCTTTGTATTTTCAAGTAAACTCCCCTTTATCTCTTCCTATAATCATGCTTTGTTATAGTGTGCACAGAAGCTTTATCAAACCATGTCATCATGTTAAAGAAACAGATGGATTGCTAAGAAATGGTCATGGGAACTGAGTGGGGTGTTGAAGGTCTTTGGTTTCACTTATCAGTAATATCAGCTTCAAAATCTTTTACAACATACAACAAATGCCACAGCTGCCAAAGTTAATAAACATAGCATATATTTGCAGCTGGGTTGTAATAGGCATTGCGCTGATCATGGCTGCATTCATAACTTCAGTGTGATTTGTAAAATTCCATGGCATAAAAGGCATTTTATAATTCAGTATGCAGAAGATTTCCTGGATATAATACAATGGAAGCATCCTAATATTTTTTGCTTTTGACTTAGGGTATCCCATGATGCAAGCCCCATTCATTTTAATGCAGCATGTACAGCTAGATACTATAATCCAGCACAGATTTTAGAATCCTTTTGATGTCATTTTGATTTGATTTGCACATTTTTTTACAAGGCTGAGTTTAAGGTACTGGCTATCACATACAAAGCCCTATAGCCTTGGCTGCCTTGTGGCCTTGGGACCACCTCTCCCTATGCTCTGCTATGACAACTTCACTCACGTTAGTGAGGGTTTCTGTAGGTGCCAACCTGCAAATGGGCAAAATCAACAACTGCCAGTACACATGCTTTCTCCGTTGTGGTGCCTGCCTTCTGGAATGGCTCACCTGAGGAAGCCAGGAAACCTTCCACTCTCTTGGCTTTCCCCAAACTATGTAAAACTGCATATTCAAGAGGGCTTTCTGCACAGATAATAGGGTTGTTGGTGGTGAAAAGTGCAGTCACAGCTGACTTATGGCAACCTCATGGAGTTTTCAAGGCAAGAGGCATTCAGAGGTGGTTTGCTGTTGCCTGCTTCTGTGTCAGAATCCCGGTGTTATGTACTGCTGGAGCTTGAGTCTGAGGGAAGGCTCCAAAGGCCTTCAAGGCTATTGGCTGCGTTGCCGGTAATGACCAATCATATTTGTTGCCTTATATCCAATAGCTGTACTGTAAATAGTTACTTTGTATATAGTTCATGCAAATGAAGGATCCTAGCTGCCTACTTTGTATTGGTTGTTGTTAAAGGTGGGTGTGGTTTTTACAAGTATAAATTGGCTCCTGTTGAGCCTGTGTTTTTTTGGTTTGGAAGTTCAAGAAAGAAGCATGTTGTTATGAAAAGAGCTGCCTCATCACAGTACTTAATACTGGCAATGAGGATGGGATGCCAGCAACCATAGGCTCATCCAAAGCTGAAATCACTTGCTGAAATCACTCACCGTGGGACATTCAAAGTAAAAAGACTGCAGTTTGGCATCAGTATTGCTCCTGGCATATTCCAGGAACTGATGGAAACACTCCTCAAGGGCATTCTGGGAGTCATACCGTACTTCGACAATGTGTTGGTGGCTGGGACCTCTGAACAGGAACTCATGGAACATCTCCGATAAGTCATCTGGCAGTTCCAGACAATAAGACTCTGGGTTAAGAAGGAGAAGTGCCAGTTTGACGTTCCCCAAGTTGAATTCTTGGGTTTCTTCATTGACACTTCAGGCATACACCCTACTCTGGCCAAGGTGAAGGCAATCCACAGTGCACTGCCTCCAAAGTCTAGGAAGGAACTACAATCTTTTTTGAGACTCTTAAACTTCTATCATGCCTTCCTACCACACGAGGCATGGATAGCTGAACCTCTTCAAAGACTCTTGGAGAAATCAGCAGAATGGAGGTGGGACTCATGAGAATGTGCAGCTTTCGAGGCCCTCAAGGACTTACTCTCATCAGACAGTGTTCTCACCCACTATGATGAGAAGAAACCCATCATTCTGGCATCCCTGTCCAGGATCGGGGCCATCCTCAGCTTTCCCCAAACTATGTAAAACTGTCTATTCAAGAGGGCTTTTTGCACAGAAAATAGGGTTGTTGTTGGTGAACTCCAGAACACTCTCCTTGGCTGAAAGGAACTATGTACAAATTGACAAAGAAGCATTAGCGTTAGTCACTGGTGTAAAAAAATTCCTCGATTACATCTATGGCTGGCCCTTTGAAGTGGCTCAAGGTAGTTCCTGTGTCGTCTATGACCTCCACCACCATTATCAGGGCCCTTTCACGCCTCTTCACCACCCATGGATTGCCAGATGCAGTCATCTCCGATAATGGCACACTATTCACATTGCAAGCACCAAGCAGCACCAAGCAGTCCAGAAACTCCATCAGTTCCAAGTAGTTTCTAGCAGAGTAGAGCCCACTGCCAACTCCGGGGCACCCATCAGCAGGGCCTCTACAACAGAAGGTTTATGCAGGTCACAGTGGGTACACCACTCTGGAAAATTTCTTGTTGTTTTTGATAGGGACAGAGCCCTTTGACAAGGATTGGATCTACCATCAATTAATAACACTGCTCAGTCAATATAGACAAGATTCAGGGATGTCACACAAACAAATGGCGAGCCACTATGAAGATCACCAACAGTAGCTCATTTTGTGTGACATCCAACTGGTGAAAAATGCAGTAACGAGGCTTTTGACTGGTGTTGCCAGAGAATATATTACATAAGTTTTGAAAGACCAGTACTGGTCAACTCCAGGCCTGTAGCTACATTGAATCATTTTGGGGCCCAGCCCCCCGACTTTCTGCCAGAGCCTCCCAACTTACTACCTTGGGCAGGCCCCCCTGACTTATTCCTCCTGCTGGCCACCACTGCAAGCATCGTACCCCTCTCCTCTCCGCTCTGTATCTCTTCTCTGCTGTTGTGTCTCACTCTCTTTCCATGCCTCCTGCACCTTTGGAACATTGTATTTCTAAGAAGGGGGGGGGAGGTCAGAGAATCAACTGCAGCCGCCCTTTGAAAGATGCACAATCTGCTATTTTAAATCCTTTCTGCTATTTTTAATCTTTCCTATCAACCCTAAAACTTTATTGGTCTTAAACATGCCCCTGGCCTGGACTCAAAACTCTGTCTCTCACAGACACACCCCACACTGTGCATTTCGGTACATTCTTCTGCTCCTTACTGGAGCTGGGAAGGTCACAACGGCTTCAGTCTGAAACTCCAGCTGCCTGGTACTTTGTCAGTGCAGCGAGCATGGAGCTGGCTGGGGTAAAGGCGGAAGCACTCTGAGGAGATGGCAGGGAAACCTTGAGCCACCGCAGCCACCTAAGGAACTTCTGGCCATGGAGAAGGTCAGCGCTGGCTCTGGCTGTTTTGAAGGGGCATGGGGGTGTCTGGTGCCATTCTTGTGTGTGGGGGGGCTCATGGCAAGCAATGATCCTGAGAGATCTTTAGCACCAATTGCCTAATCCCTCAATAGAAAAAAGCAAAACAAAACACGCACACACACCAGAAATAACCACACTTGAAACTTTTCAGTCTCCATTTAGGGGGGGAGTCAGAGGGAGTTACTTAAATTGCTTTTAATTAAATTAGCCAGTGCCCCCCAAGAAATTAAAATGCCCCCCAACTTTAAAAATCCTGGCTATGGGCCTGGTCAACTCTGTCCTTTTTGAGTTCAGCTCAAACTGGAAGCTTTACCCTTTAAGGCCCTGAACAATCTGGACCATAAATGGCGAACTGTATCCTCTCAAATACTCAATTTCATGCTCTTTGAACTTCTAAGGAGGTCCTGTTTGCAGTTCCTTTGTTTGGGAAGGCATAAACAGGGCCGGCTCCAGGTGTCTGGGCGCCCTAGGCAGGATAGCCTGGGGCGCCCCCACGGGGATGCCAACATCCCGGTGGGGCCTGGAGACCGGGGGGCAGCGGCGGAGTGCTGGCTTTCCTGGAGGCTCCGCAGCTGTGGGGTCCACAGGAAAGCCGGGAAGGGGGCGGGGGGGTCTACCCACCACCCCTCCCAACGCCGGCTTTCCCAGGGGCTCCACGGCTGCGGGGTCCCTGGAAAGCTGGGAAGGGGGCGGGGGGTCTAGCCACCGCCCCCTCCCAGAGCTGGCTTTCCCGGGGGCTCCACGGCTGCGGGGTCCCCAGGAAAGCTGGGAAGGGGGCGGGGGGTCTAGCCACCACCCCCTCCCAGAGCCGGCTTTCCCGGGGGCTCCACGGCTGCAGGGTCCCCAGGAAAGCCGGGAAGGGGGCGGGGGTCTAGCAGTGGCGGTGGCAGTGGGCGCCCGGTTAGGGCAGCGGGGGGCACTTTGGGGGGGGAGTGGGGCACCATTTGGCGCCCCTGAGGCCGGCGCGCCCTAGGTGAGCACCTAGTTCACCCAGTGGGCGATCCAGTCCTGGGCAGAAATGAAGGCAGTTAGAATTGAGTCCTCTGTTGCATCACCTTTCACAGTCCCTGACCCCTGCACAAGAAGTGTAGCTAGCTGATTCCTCTGCAGAATTTCTCAAATATGTTCTAAATCATTTTAATTGACCACCTGTGTCCCAGTTTATTTATTAATTGTGATTTCTCTTGATCTTTCCAGAAAACTCAGGATAGATTACAATATTAACATTACCTGGGGAAAACAACAGCTTCCAACTTTCTCGAGACAGGATATGCAGAAGATATGCTCATTGTTAGGATGGCTTAGCTAAATATCGCTGAAGTATTAAGTAATGGATAGACTGGCCAATCCAGTATATCTGTCAAAACAATCGCTCAGTCCCAGTTTCAGAACAGGGTGTGATAATGACTTCGGGGAAGTATGGGTGGGACACTGGCTCCTGCTGTGGCAAGACACTTGTTGTGAAACCAAAGCTCAAATCTGTTTTTAACAAGGACTGCCATTAATCTATCAGTGCCAGAAGGATGGAAAGTCTGAACCATGAGCATATTGTGTTTTTAGTATTGCTGTTTGTTTTCTTACTTATTTTGCATGGAGCTAGACTCACCATTGTTACTTAACAAAGCTGAATTCTCGTGCATGGAAACAGCTTTGAAAAGACATTGTAACGTATCTAACCACAATTCTTTGGAATCATGCATTTAGCACAAATTGCTGCACAGACCTAATTTTATTCTAGTTTACTTGGATATAAATCTCACTGTGCTCACTGGGACTTACTTCCAAGTGAATGAACTTAGGACAGTAACTTTAAAATCTTTACTCATTTTCATATTTGGCATATTGCAAATGAGAACAAAACATTTTTTGGGGAAAAGAAGTCTGGAAAATTGTGACTCACCAAAGGCCATTCAGCAATTCCATCAATAGGTGGGTATATGGACTTTCTAGAATTACTTATTCTGTCCAAGGATTGAAAGAATGTTCCCTATTTCGTTTCTTTTTATATCCATTTATATTTTCATTAATGTTTTTGGGACTCTGATTTTTGTCATTTGCTTTGCAGATTTGCATGTATTATATACTCCGCAAAAAAGTTTTTATACAATTTGTGTCATGGGTACAATTTTTGTCCTGTTTATGTATAATATGCATAGATCTTGATTTATTGACACACAATTCTGAAAATGCTATACTTATTGTGAAACATGATAAGAGGGGGAAAAAACCTGGTTTTAAAATAATTATGGAACAAATGAAATAAAAATGAGGATTTTTAGCACAAATTGGCAGAATTGAGAAATTAGAGATCCACTGGTGGTGGTGATCATAATGATACTAGAAGTCTATAAGCCCCATTTAAAGGCTGAAGCTCTAGGATAATGATTCCTTTCCTTAATTTGGACATATTATATATATAATTGGCACAGATGTCCAGTCCCTACTACTTGCTTTCTTAATTCAAGTAGATTGACCAACAAAAAGCTAAAGATCTTCTTAAAAATGATAGTTTCTAGAATCCATACAAAGATCAAAGGATGCTCATAATCCATAAGAGGCAATCCATTTCCAGTTCTGTTTTCTGAGCCTCCAGCAGTGGGTTTGGGGTCTCTGCTGGTTTTGAGTCTCAGTACTTACCCAGTCAATAGCCTAATAGAAGAGTTTGTATGTGTGATTTCTCCCCCACATACATACACAAGTGCCAAACAACATTCAGAATATAGTACTAAGCCTGAATAAACAATTTGTCATGCACATTTCTATTTCATTCTAGGCTGCACTGCGTACCTGTGTTAAGGGTATAACTGGTGTATTAACTTGCAAATGCATATTTCACCCAAGTGGATAACATTTGTTCTGTTATTTTTGCCATCAAGTCACAGATGACTTAAGGTAACCCTGTGGGGTTTTCAAGGCAAGATAGGTTCAGAGGTGGTTTGCCATTGCCTGCCTCTGCATGCATCACGACACTAGTATTCCTTAGAGGGTTCCCATCCAAATGCTAGCCAGGGCCAACCCCACTTAGCTTCTGAGATCTGATGAGATCACGCTAGCCTGGGCTACCCAGGTCAGGGCTTATTGGATATGATTTGATAGATGAATATTCAGTACTGTGGAAGTTCAGCTGATTTGGCTGGTAAGTATTAAAATATTCTGAATAAGATTAAGCAGGTATCCTGTTGATATAGTAAACAAGAACATTATAATCCGGGATAAATACACAGTGAGTTGGATCTAATGTTCATTTTCTGCCAAAGGCACATGCCAATAAACAAAGGAGAAATGTTCACTGCAGAGACCCCCACATAGCTCTCAGTTCTGTTATGGGGGTCCCCTAAACTGTGAGGGTGTCACAAGCATGGAGGACTTCAGTTTGGTTGCTATGATTTTATGGAATAGGTTCTGAACCCATGGTTTTCTAAGGTACATTGAGCTGGATCATATTCACAGTGAGTCTGCTGAAAAGACATGCTGCTTTCCCTTTCCCACTGTGGCCCTTTTTGTGTCCATAAAGAGCTGCTCACCCTAGTCCTTGAGCAACTGAAGCAAACTTCACAAATGGAATAAAACCTTGTGCAACACGTGAGGGAATGATTTCAGCCAATTCCATCTTCTGGGTGCAACCCCCTCTGCCATACCTCAGTCTGCTTGTGAGGGTCCCCTGACCTTCAGGATTAGCTATTTGAAGGTCACAGCAGGAAAAATCTTTTCTACAACCCTCACTTCATTCATGAGAGGGTAGGATACAGCCATTAGCCATGCATTTTAGTAGAAAGGTTACTTTTTGCCTTGACCTATTTGTTTATACATTTTTATAAGTATTGTGACTCCCAACAAAATGTGTTCAAATGATGGAGTCTAGGCCATTGTCGAGAGAAGCTTGTATAGGACAGCTTACACAGATCTGTCAGCAGCTGAAAAACTTCCAGGCTTTTTTTCTTTGAAAGAATCTGGCTTCCATTTCTAATGAGCACAGCATTCCCATCGGAGGCTCATTGATGCAAATCTGTCAATTTAAAGTCTTGGAGCTACAGTGACAACAGAGTCAACAAACAGCAAGCTGATATGGAAAAAGAAAATACACCTGTTTTACACTTGCCATGATAAACTGCTCAGTTGTTCTAGAGATGACAGGTTATTTCTGATTATAACAGGGGAGGATTGGGAAAAAGGGGGTGCACAAACAAAAATTCCAATGCTAAGACCTGTCAAAGCTTCCAATTATAGAATCACAGATGCAGGCTTGGAATGCAACCTTTCCAAAACAAGTAGGCTGAGAAATAAATTCAGCTGTTTTCAAAGTGGCACCAAAGAAATACTACTAAAAAGACTTGCAGCCAAAGCACTTTCCTTATTTATTGATTTAAACATTTGGGCCATGCTTTTCTCCCACACTGGGGATTCAAATTGGCTTCCATATACAAAGTATACATTCTAAACAGAGATGTGCAAACAGGACAATCTTCCAGAAGGTGATGATATGATATGAAGTAGTGCTGGTTCTGTCAGCATGGTTCATGCACAGTCACAGGATAAGAGCCATAGTCTCCATATGAAGAAGATGAAAGGCGAAACAAAACCATTAAAGAAGCATTGTTCTCATGCCTTTGGAATTGTGGGGAGAGGCAAGAACACAATTTTTCATACAGGTTTCCTCCCAACCTACTTTGCCTTAACAATATCACAGAAAGCAGCACTGGGAAAATTATACCTGAAATCCTGAAGAGCTGCTTGCAGTCAATTCTGGATTATTTATTTATTTCATTCATTCATTTCAATCCCACCATTCTCCCCATTGGAGACCCAAGGTGGCTTACATCATTTTTTTCACCTCCATTCTTTCCTCATAACAACCCTGTGAGGTAGGTTAGGCTGAGAGGCTGTGACTGGTCCAGTGTCACCCAGCAAGCTTCCATGACATGAGTGGGGATTTGAACGTGGATCTCTCAGATATTAATCCAACATTCTTAACTACTATACCACACTAGCTCATTAAACTTAGATGCTATAAAATGGTTTGAATGAATAAAAGGAGGGATGCAAACATGATTGCCAGCCAGATTTACCTTGATCAAACTCCTTGTTTACATGCAAGCTGAACCTCATCACTGCATCACCTAGATGTGGTTGTCCAAGATGTCACCTAGTTGTCTTCAGAGCAGCTATGTATTTGTGCAGTAACCACATATGGAACAGTGCCATGGTTGGGTCATACCTTTGTAAATAAGCTACATTTACAGCATGCAGCCATGCTTTCACCTGCACTATCAACAAACTAAATCTTCTCAACAACTTGAGAAAAAGGCATGTATTCCCCATGATTATAGCTGGGCCATTTACATTCTTTATTTTGAATGAACCTTTTTCATTGAGGGTCAAGGCAGATTACAAAATATAAAAAAACAATGTGATCAGAAATTATAAATATCCAATAAAGAAAGCAATAGGACTAGGATTACAGAATTAAAAACCAGTGCAGACAATAAACTGTCAGGCATGATATACTGTAAACAATGTAGGAATTGGATTATAAATGTAGAAGACAGTGCAGTAAAAGCAGGATGCTACATACAGTAAATATTTCAACAGACTTCAGTCTATTCCCTTATAAAAACACCCTCCCAAAGTGTTCCATTATGCTCCAATTCTAATCCCTTTAAGTAAAGGTCCTCCTGAACTTTCCTCTTTTGCACATTCTAAAGAATGACAGAAGTGTGTGGCCAATTTGTCATGCAGAGAATCACTCACAATTTGCCTACTTTTTGAACCTGAAGATTTAATTGGCTGCATCCTTTAAATGATCCTCAGTGGATGCATCACTTGCTTTTTGGAGCAGCCAACACAGTTAGTGGTATCTCTGGTAATGGTAAGAACTATCTGCAAGATTCATCACCTAGTCTTTAATTAACATGATGTAACACTGTCGTAAGGTACCCAGAGAAACCTAAATAGTAAGTATCAACTTAATAGTGGCAAACATTTTTGACAGCAGGTCTTTCATTTGGAAGCAATGTGAACCTGGTGTTGAATTAGATGGGCCATTGGCCTGATCCAACATTGGCTTCTCTCTCTTATGTGAACAACAGATGCAACAAATGGGCAACAATATATACTCAATTATCTTTCCCCTCAGTCTGACATATTCCAGTTGTAAGGAAACTATTGCAATCTCACCCTCTTTCCTCCCTCCCTCACAGGATTTGCTTTTCTATCTACTTTCTTGCTGAGCAGCCCCTTTATCTATTTTCTTTTTATTGGTTTGTCTATGGCTGTCCCACCCAGTCACTTTAGGGGGGGGGAGAGAGAGAGAGAGAGAGAGAGAGAGAGAGAGAGAGAGAGAGAGAGAGAGAGAGAGAGAGAGATGCTGGCCCCGCCCAGGGAACTGAAGGAAGAGACAAAATCACCTTCTTATATTCTGTTTTCAAAATGACATGCAAGAGGCTTTTGAAAGTTCAAAATGAACAAAATATTTAACTTGGAGGAGAAAAGGTCAGGTGGAATCAGGTGGAGGATGTATGAGGTGAACAGATAATAAAACTGAGGTAACTGTCAGTCCCCAACTGTCCTTCCTTAACTAATTCTGTCAATAGAATTCCGTTTGAACAGCCTGTCACTCAAAGGTTCTCAGACTCTGTTAGTCATTATTAACCTTTAATAGTCCATCACATAAACATATAAATATTATGTCAAATACTTTATTTCTACGATTTTCATTTGCAGGCAGGATATAAATTGAACCAGTAGGTGACTGAGCATTTATGAGTAGAATGCGAATTCATATATCCAATTCATATGCTCTTCCTAACGTGCAGCAATTTTAAGTGCCAACTGGAACATGCAAAACTCTGAATTACTTGAGACCAGCAAACTTGAGAGATATGTATTTATTGTATTTAAAATATTCTTCTCCCACGCTGTTGGCACAGCAGTTATCAAGTTGGCTTCCAGTCACTATAATTAAAAAGTTAAATAACAAATGATAAAAATGGAAGTCCTATAATAACAAGTAAGCAGAAAACAAAAGTAGCATTCGAATAGATCATAAAAGCCAACAGAAGTAAAATCAGCAATAGAACCTTAAATATTAAAACCAATACAGAAGAAGAAAAGCAACACATTAAGAAACTTTCCTTTCCAGTTTCTTATTTCTCTACTTTTTTATCTACTAACATGTGTGTCCTCACCCACTGTGAGTTGACTGATAATTCTTTTAATTGGATCTTGGTTTAAATAGGCATCTCTTTGTAACGTCTCTGCTGCCTTTGTGTTGTTTGCAACCCAGTAAAAAAGTATCAGCCTAATGGATTAATACATTATGCATCTAATGAAGTGAGTTCTGACTCACAAAAGCTTATATGACAATAATTTTGTTAGTTGTTAAGATGCAAGTAGACTCCTTTGCTGCTACAGACTAATGCAGCTAACACACATGCAATCATTTCTCATTGCATTCTTTCAAATTGATTAACACTATGATTGCCATGGTGGGGAAATTCCTGGAGATTTGGGAGTGGAGGGCCAGGTTTAGGGAGGAGAAGAACCTCAACAGGGTAAAATGCCAGCCCCAAAGCAGTCATTTTCTTCATAGGAACTGATCTCTACAGTTGCAAGATCATTTGTAAATCTCCAGTCCCTATCTGGAGGCTGGCAACCCTAGTGTCAGTTTGTGGCACCCCCCCCAGCAAATGGAGGCTTCTTTCATAGCTAATTCTCATCAGTGTGATTTCTTCTGCCATAGTTTCAAATGGAGACCATTTTAGACATTCCTATTTCCATTTACAAGCCACTGAAAAGCTCTTAGGAATGGTGCCATTCCACATAGAAGTGTTAATAGTTAAATGTTTTATTCATTTAAAATATTTATAACCCACATTATCTCCTTAGACTCAAGGAAGCTAACAAAACAGTAAAAGCTTCAAGGACACACACATGATAAGCATTCATCACTATGAGCAGGGATATGCTGGCAGTAGGGTGCATATTCCATGTGTTAGGCAAGCAGTAGAAATTTGGGAACTTTTAGTGTTAGCATTTCATGTGGTCCACTGTATCTATTAAGGGCTTTCTGGTCATCTGCATATGGAAGTAGTAGTGTTTTTTACACCAGTCTGGAATGTATTCTGGATTGGAAACACCTAGGCTGAGTTCAGACTGGCAGTTTGAAGCGGGAGGGAGTCATGGCAAAAAAGCCGGGTTTTCCCAGTCACACTGCACTGACTGATGCAGGAGTATACCAGGAGGAGGCATGAGGCCCAGTTCACACTGTTGGCCCAAAGGCATGGCTGTAAGGCGTGGCTTTCTGTTTTGCTAATCTGGAGATATCCGCTTATGTGCATAATTAAAATCGCGGATTTTAGTGTTCACACTTTGTTGGTGTGGGATATACGTGGGACAGACATGCTTTCCAGGGTTTGCTACCACTTTTACCAGGTATCTTTTAAACTCAGGAGGGAAGCATTACAAGATGGGTTGAGTATGGCTGGGGAACGCTGGACAGATGTGCCTGTGTGAATGGCCCCTTTAAGTATGAGACTTAAGGCAGCAGCTCATAGCAAGTGATTCAGCTTTATTTACAAGGTAGGACAAACACAGAATGTGAGAGCAACAGGCTGTCTTTTAAACTATCCGGGCTTGGTAGGCCACACCCTTAGTTGAGATAAGAACCAATCAAAATATGAACATAACAACCAATTAAATTATTTCCCTCCTGCACCTTTCTTGTATCCTGATTGGATTGCTGTGCAGAGTATCCAATCAGCTTGCAGGAGTTATGATACCAGTCTTAAATAGGAGATAGAATTCAAGCTCAGGCATTATGTATACCAATACATAACGAATCCAGTTGTGAAACGTTGCTGAAACATGCCTGTCTCAGGGCAAATTGCCAGTCTGAACTCAGCCGTAATCTGAACAAGCAGTGCCAACATTTAGCAATGCCTAGTTTTAATAGAGTTTGATATCAGATTTATTTTGCATATATTTTCTCTGCATGCCTCCTATGCATTTGGCTATCAAGCCAGCTCTGTGCTATGAGTGGAACTGCATTTATTCCTTGCCTGTTTGGTGTGGGCTGTTTCCCATATAGGGTTTTCGTGCACTCACTGGGGGTAAAAGAACTCCCACCCCTAGTGGGCCTTACCTGCTGGCACTCAGACACCAGCAGGATTTTTTTTAATGTCTGTTAGTAATAGGAAAACCTGGTGAGTCATTCCTCTTTAGGAATCACCAAAGCTCTATGGTTTTAGTTTCTAGAGAGGCATAAGTCACATCTGAGGTTTCCCTTTATGAGGTTATACTGTTCTCTGATGGTAAATTTGGCTTAAAACCATAGTGTCTTGCCCTTAAACAAGAATGCCACCATGTGACATCTCTGATGTGAGGACATCACTTCTAGGTGATGTCATTGCATCAGCAACATCCCAGAATGCCCTCCAAATGAGGTTTGCCATAGCCTGCCTCCTGATCACAACCCTGGTATTTCTTCGAGATCTCCCATCCAAATACTAGCCTACGTCGACCCTACTTAGCTTCCAAGATCTGATGAGAGTTAGCCTAGGCTATTCAGGTTGGAGCATATGCTACTTTAGGCTCATTGAAAGAAGAAGGGAAGCATTAAACCTTAAAATAAAATAAATTGAGTTCTATACAAGGGCCAGGTTGCCAGTTTGCTTGTTAACATACTCATCTTCCACACACAAAAAGAAAAAAGTAATTGTTGTTGTTGATGATGATGATACTTTGCAAGAAGTGTGAGTGTGTATGATTATTGTTGGAAATCATTGAGAGGGTTGTAGATCACCGAGAGGACTGCAGTTTAATTTCGTTGTACTACGTACAATGAAAATAAAGTATGTTGTTGTTGTTGTTACCATCAGCCAGAAATTCATGGGAACACAAATAGACAAGATCATGGAGAATCAGGGGTCTTTTTGGTGGGGAGCGCACCGGAGCATAGCTCCGGCAGCTCAGGAACCAAGCCCCGCCCCCAGCCAGGGTCCCCAGAGTCTTTCAGGCAGCTAAATGTCAATTTCAGCTCCATTATATCCTATGGGCCATTGAAGCCAATGGTGAAAACATAGGGTATATTCTGGGGCTGGAGGGGAGGGGGTTTGAGGGAGAGGCTCCAAACTCACAGGGTAGCTGATGGAGCCTATCCCCAAGATACCCACCAGGTTTCAAGAACATTGGATCAGGGGGTCCAATTCTATGGGCCCCCAAAACAGGTTGCCCCCATTCCCTCCATTGTTCTCTATGGTGGGAAGAAAAGTTACTTTTTTCCCACGGTGCTGTTAGTAGCTCTGGGGGGGAGGGGGTTTGAGGGAGAGGCTCCAAACTTTCAGGGTAGCTTCGGGAGCCTCTTCCCACATACATCCCCATGTCTCAAAGCAATTGGACCAATGGGCCTAATTCTATGGGCACCCAAACAGGTTACCCCCATTACCCCCAGTTCTGAAAACTGTTGACTGGGAGAACACTGCACTTCCTGGAACTCTTCCATCACTCCCATTCTATTTTCCCACTGAAATTGTTCTACATCACAAAAGCTTGGCTGTTCATGAAGCAGTGTTATATGGGCTACTTTCCCATCTCCTCCTTTACCATTTATTCAGCTCATTTTTATTCTGAAAATGGTTCTAAAAACATATTAATCTTTTAAAGCAATAGAAGGACATGGAAAGTGCTTTTAAATTGGTTGAAGCACATGCTCTGTTAATGCATTCAGCTGTCAACTGGACTTGCACAGTGCAACTACAAATTCTATTCCATTGTGTGTCTGCTCTTTGTATGGGAATCAGCGCCTTGTATGCTAAGGAGTGTTAAAAGTATTTGCATCTACAATAGTGGCATGCCAGCATGACACTTAATACAAAGAACTTTCTAAAATGTGGTGCGCATTTTTAAAATTCCAGTTAACATATAATATTTCCAGCTATATGCAATATACAAATAGAATGGCATTACAATCTCCTTTGACATGCCAAAGGATAAATGGAAGATTCCTTGTAACTTGAAGCACATCAGTCCAAACTGAAACCATTTAATCATCATCAACACATAGTAACATGCATAATTCAATTAAATGACATGGGTAGGCAGTGGAGAGATACAGGTTCAAATACTTGTCAGGCCAGGAAGCTCACTGGGTGACCTTGAAGAAGTCCCTGTCTTTCTGCCTAACATAAAGTACAGAATAATGCTGATTTTGTTATCTGAAGAAATTTTAAAAGCTCTACAGCACTTCTAGTACAATTGTTTGTGGTGATTTTTGTCTGGCCCATCTGCTTTAAAAGTCTCACAAGCAGGTTAACCACAAACTATAACCAGTTCAATAATTTAAATGCAAATAGAGTATGAAAAATATACTTGGTAGAAACAAAACAACACAGCAGTAGTAGAAAGTGGTGGCATCAAAGCAAACCCAAAGCCATCAAAACCATTCTTACTAAAATGTATCAAAGGTCCTGGTCACACGAGTAGGATACTGCACCGCTGAAGGGAGGCAAATTAGAGCCGGAGCAAAAAGATGTGTAGTAGCGCGATCAGATGAATCCCCAAGATGCTGCGCAGGCGCTGATAGCCGGCGATCACACGGCAATGTTGAAGCACATCAAAGGGTTTCACTTTCGCATTCTTGCACGTCTTCAATCTTACGTTTCTTTGCATACTATGAAGACTTGGAAAAAACACATCCAGTGCGATGGGACGCATGCGTGTGCTGGATATGCTGTATTAACTCCGCTTCCGCGATCCGATGCTCGCCTGCAACCCGTGTTTTCCGGTTACTACTACCCTTTTGCTGGTACTTTTTAAATCCGCTTCTTTGGGCTGACAGTACGGGTTGGTGATGGGTGCGCTACGCTTCCCAGATGTTGCCGTATGATTGTGCCTGTTTGGTGTGCCCTTAACCTGTCCGTTTCGTGGGGCAAATCCTCCTGTGTGACCGGGGCCAAAGATCCTTAGGCAATTCAATCACAATCAGAAATAAACATAAACACAAAAGGTACTACAATAATTGGAAGGCTGGGCAAATTCAGTAAAGGACAAGATGCAGAACAAAACAACTAAATGGGTGGGGAGGGGGGCTTGCAAAACATAATGAGATTATTCAGTTGCCAACCCTCAGATGGGGCCTGCAGTTCTGCTGAATTACAGCTGATCTCCAAACTACAAAAATAGTTCCCCTGGAAGAAATGGCAGCTTCTGTGGCATCACATACCTGCTGAGCTTCTTCCCCTCCCCAAACTCTGTCCTCCACAGGCTCCACTCTCAACATCTTTAGAATTTCAAAACCCAGAGCTGGCAACCCTATAAGTGCATCACAAAAAATAATCCCATGAGCCACTCCTGGAACATTCCCTCTGTGCCCAATCCCTCCCTCTCCCCACTGGTTGCTGGCCCATGACAGGCAAACCTAAGCTCAGAGCAGCATACATGGTCCTCTCTGCCTTACCCCCACAAGAGAGGATAGAGAATGACTAGCCCAAAGTCACAGGAAGTCATCCCTGCAAGCTTCATGAGAGTGACATGAATGGGTGTGTGTGTAGCCAGTTCTTGACCGTTATGCCATACTGGCTGTCTGAGGAGGTGAGGAAGATGCTAAGAATTTTAAAGAGGTTTGGTAAGGTAGGGTCTTTTTTCCCCCTAATGGTTTTAATAGGGTTTGAGAATTTTCTTGGATGGGGTTAATGGGTTTTTATTGTATAATGAGTGGTTCTGAATTAAAATAATAAGTTAACTTGAGCCACAAGGAGGTGGCGGGGTATAAATGCATATATACACCAAGGTGTCATGGAGCACACTGCCTGTTGTTTCACACACTGGAGCATACATAGTAAATTTTGCAGAAATGCCTAGCCAGCCCAGTCAGGGCTACTTCTGTTTTCAGTGCTTTGCCTTCCCTATGCCCCTAGTGGCTGTAGTGTAGAACTGCATTAGAAGTTTTTTTTAAAAAACACACATTCCATGAATGTGAGGTGTCACTGGCTTCAGGGCCTTCCAGCTGACTAGGCCCCTGGGGATTTTGTCCCCCCAGTCCCTCCCTCTCTGTGGCCCTGCTGTGGAAGATCTGTTTACTTCAGACTAAATAATAAATAAAGCATACAGTAGTAGGAGAAGAGCCTTCAGTAAGTAATACATGGTATGAAAAAGCATTTGGAAGACCATCCTGTTTTCACTGGTAAAATGTTAAAGGATTTGCTTTCATCAAACAGTGCAGCTTAAACACAAACAAGTTAGCTAAAGACAGCAAAGCTGTTCAAAGGTGGGAGAGCTATGATTTATTTGTATACTTTGGTTATTTATTTAGCAAGTAGGAAATATGTGTGCCCTACAATGGCTAGAGGCACTCAGATTGTTAGTAAGCCAGAGGTAATGCACACAGAGGATTTTGTTCAGAGCACTGGAAATCTCACACCAAGAAACTGTAAGACAGTCTGTATCAACTTCAAATCTCCAGGCTTTGCATTTCAGATATATTTTTGCTGTAGAGAGTCAGCAATATTATCAGTGGCCCACTTTAATCAAAAAGCTATTGAATTACTACAGGAAAAAAATCCAATTTACCTCACATTTGTAAATGTGTTGGCTTTAAATGTTCTACAATGATATTTTTAAAAGGGTTCTGGAATGATAAAAGGAACTTCTGGGATATAATTATGTTACACAGAAACCAGCTTCATAGAAATTACTTCTTATTGAGCAAGAGTGTCCCAGGGAGGTAGCAGCAATTTCCATCAAAATCAACCACAGCAACATTATAAATTGCATTGCCACAAAACTTAATGGCCAGACAAATAAGGTTTGACTAACATTGCCTTCCAAGGGATTTTACAGATGAAGGTTTCTGCTCACTCAGTTGTGGCTGAGACTTCTGATTCTGCCATATATACACCCACTGCACACCACAACTGCTGCAGAGAGACAGCAGACCTTGTAGATCCAAGGATGGATACAGAACTGCAGAATAAATTAAAAATTATGACTACATTGTTATCCCTTTCGAATAAACAGCTTGATCTTTATTGTTCTGATGATGTATCTAAAGGTCTTGTTTTTGCATTTCTTTCATACCACTGGCAACATTAGTTGCTTACTAACAATATCTATGACATTCCATGCCTCCTCAAGCAATTAGTTCATTTTATTCCAGTGAGAGTAGACCAAGTGTGGCCAGTTAGTGGCCTGCATGCTTCATCTGGCTCTAACACGACTTTATTTTGTCCCCTAACTTTTCCTGTGCTGAAGTCTCTTCACTGCTTTCCATTTCACAAGATGGGAGAATAGTTTGCTAGGTAAGAAGTGATACCCTGAATATTCTGCTGGCAGTAGTAGAGCTGATTCTGGAGCACTTTCATTCAACAAAGGCTTGCCAAAGCATATGTGAGACTTGCTTCTCAGCTGGCAAGTACCTTCCCTTGAGCCTGTGATGATGAAGGGGGGTTCTGGGGTAGAGTTACCAACCTCCAGGTGGAATCTGGAGATCTGCTAGAATTATAACTGATCTCCAGACTACAGAGATCAGTTCCCTGGACCAAATGGCTGCTTTGGATGGTGGATTCTATACCCCATTGAACACTCTTCCCTCTTCTCCCCAAACTCAACTGATTTATCTTCTCTCCCCTCTCCGAACCCCTCTCTCCCCATCCTCTTCCACAAAATCTCCAGAAATTTCTTAACCTAGAGTTGACAACCCTACTCTGGGGGACCTGAGAAAGCGGGGTTAGTAACCTTACCTGGCATGTTGGGGGGGATAGACTTCAAATCTCCTTGGGAACAAGGGGGAAATGATGTCACAATCTGGAATATCTGTTCCTCAAACAGTTTAGCTGGAAGGAATAAAGCTGTCATGGATAAGCCAGGGCTTAGCAACAGTGAGGACTCCTTAGAGGAGGTGGGATCCTGTGTAGCCAGCCTGCAGGTGACAGGAGCTGGACAGCAGGGAAATGAGGTTCAGGCATTCCCTAACTTGCAGCCAAGAATTGGTACAGAATTAACTCCACCCTCCAGCTCTGACCAGGCAGTTGAAGGCCACCCATCCACCTCGCTTTCCCAGGATCACCAGCACCCTTGGAACACCACAGAAGAAGGCTGAGAACAGACCTACTGGCTAAGCATGGAGTGCATGCCTCACTGCTCAGCATCAGCTGTCTGTTGATAGTGAAGATGAATCTTTGCAGGATTGTTCCTGAGAAGAAGGCTGCATACATGATGTCTTGGCCAGTGGCTATAAAATCTCATGAGAGAAGCTGGTGGGCATGGACGCAATGTGTTTGTTAAATGCTGGACTTGCCAACACTAACTCAACTGATTCCTTGGTAAACCTGATCCCTGATATGCTCACAATACTGAGTTTCTAAAACCTCTTCTGGCTTTGTTTATATTGGAACTTGGAAAGATGCTGTAACTTGACACTGGAAGCCTATTCTGCCAGCCTCAGAACACCTTTTTTTGGGTATTTTGTTAGCCGCCCTGAGTCCGTTGGGGGAGGGCAGGATATAAATCTAATAAATACATAAATAAATATTTAGTATGCTGAGTCAGATTATCTAATCTGATTTGGCAAACTAATAAAGTCATCCTGAATAAAAGCTGATCTTATTCAGCTTTTATTTGGATGCATTCATTATACTGGAGCTGCTGGCCATTTAAACCTAACAGCTGACAGGCGGTCTACCTGTCAGCTGTTAGGTTTAAATGGCCAGCAGGGGGTGAGCTGGGGAAGGGACAGGAGGCATGTTTAAACTCCCTCACTTTGATTCCTTTCCCAGCTGGCTTGCTGCATCTTTAAATGCCTTCCTCAACCTTTTCTCCCTTCCCCAGCCAGCCCACTGCAATGGGCCAGCTGGGGAAGGCACAGGTAGGCATTTAAACATGCCTCCCTGATCTTTTCTCCCTTCCCCAGCTGGCTTGTGGCTGCAAGCAGCTGGAGAAGGGATGGGAAGCATGTTTAAATGCCTCCCTGATGTTTTCTTCTTTTTCCAGGTAGCCCATGGCCACAGCCCAGCTGGAGAAGGGAGAAAAGATCAGGGAGGCATTTAACCCCCCCTCTGGAGTTGTGCCACAGCAGCATGCTCCCTCCATTGAAGCAAAGTCAATTTGCCTTTGCTTCAATGAAGGGAGCATGCTGCCTCAGCGGTGTGACTTCAGAGACAGAGGGGGATTAAAGACTTCTCCCTGCGGGATCAGCTCCATTGGGCTTCCTCGTGCAGCCTGATTTAAAGGGGCTGCACAAGAGACCCCAAAGCTGGACCAGCCTCTTTAAACTGGGCTGCACAAGACAACCCAAAGCTGGGCTGGTGGGGAGACTTCTCCCTTCAGGCTCAGCTCCATTGGGCTACCTTGTGCATCCCATTTAAAGGGGCTGCACAAGAGAGCCCGAAGCTGGGCAGGTGAGGGCTGTTCTTGTAGCATGCCGTGGATCTCTGGTGTGGTGAGATTTAGCCAAGGAGGAAACTATTTGCAGCAACCACATGCTGACACTCCCCCTAAGACTCAGGCGGTGATGCCTAACTTCTCTCTTAGGGTCAAAAACTTGTCCACCTCCAAACACTTTGTGAACATGTCTGCAATATTTTCACTTGAAGCACAATACTGTAATACAATCAGTCCTCATTGCACAGTGTCTCTGACATTTTGATATCTTATGTTAATATGTCTGCTTCTAGTTTTTACACCCTGTGTATCTGCCAACTGCTGAGCTGCAGTGTTATCACAGTACATATACATAGGTAAAGTACATGATATATTGAGATCAATGAGTAATTGGAGCAACCACTCCATTTGCACTACACAATCATTTAGCACTGTTCATATGGTAATTACTTGTAAGTAGGGTAGTATACTGCTGGCTGTGTGCTGTGATAATAAATTCATTCATTCATCATTTAGCACTGCATATTCCGTCTCACGTGTACTCGTTGATACGTATTGTTGTTTCAATGACTTCCACAATACCAGAGCTCCATTTACAAATACAACATAGCCAGTTGTTGACTTGCCATCAGGTCTCTCTCCACAACTGGAATCACAGTAAGCTGTAACCTGGTGTCCTCCATTAGCATTTAACACCAATTTATTTGTTGCTGTGCCCTTTAAATATCTTAAAACCCGTTTAGCAGCAGTCCAATCTTTCATGAAAGAACATGCAGATTTTTGGCACAATAAATGAACAGCAATACTTATATCCGGTCTAGACCAACATGCAATGTGTAGGAGAGAACCGACCAGTGATTGATACATAGTCTTATTGTCAAACACTTCATTGTTAGGCTCCTTTTGATAACTTTTAGACATGGGTGTGGCCACACTATGCGCATCCTGCATATTATATTTTTCCAGTAGTTTGGTTATTTTATTTTCTTGACTCATGTTAAAATAACCTTCAGCATTCCTTGTAATGTCTACCCCCAGGTAGTGACCAATACATCCTAGATGCTTGATTTTGCATAACATTTGAGTAGTTTGGATAAACCATTCTAGTTGTTTCTCATCATGAAACATGAAACATAAATCATTCACAAACACCATTAAGTAACATTTGGTCTTCCCAATTGTTCTACTGAACATACATGGATCTGCTACTCCTTGTGTGAACCCCAGATTGATTAGAGCCTTGTTCAAACATTGGTTCCAGGCCCTTGCACTCTGTTTCAAACCATACAAGGCCTTATTAATTTATAACACAAGCCTTTTGTCTGCATTCTCAAACCCAGGAATCTGCTCCATGTAGAGTTCTTCCTCTAATTTTTCATTTAAATACACAGTGGTAAAGTCAAAGTGATGCAACTGCATATTGTCTTGCCCAGCTTTACATAATGCAGCTTTCAGTGTATCAGCCTTCACAGTGAGAGTGAATACCTCATCATAATCTTGCCCTTTCACTTGTGAAAATCCCCTGGCAACAAGTCTAGCCTTTCTCTGTACCCCACCATCTGGTAATGTTTTTAGCTTGTACAGCCATTGACAACCAATTACACCTTTGTCTGCAGGCAGATTGTTTGGGGTAAATACATTATTTTCTATCACAGAATTGTGCATAGCAGCTAGCCAAGCCTGTTTCTCTGCTTCCGGCAAGTTTAACACCTCCTGATAGCTTTGTGGCTCCTTAAAATAGACATAATTCACATCTGTGGCCTCAAATCCATATCTTACTGGTGGTATTCCTTTTGTACTTCGAGAAGACACTCTAGGGATTTGTCTCTCACTCTATTCACCTTCAGAAGATTGTTGAATGGGAGAGCCTGTCTCCTGTTTTACACACTCAGTCTCCTCTGACAGTGGCAATGCAACTAGTGATGGCAACTCATTGGCATGTATTTTGTTCCAGTTACTGTTTTCACAGAAGTTAGCAGACTTACTAAAGCTTAGAGTTTGATACTCATTAGCAAACCTGTAAGCTTTCATCCTCTTCTGATAGCCAAGGAAGAGAAGCTTTCTTGACCGAGCTCCCCCTTTCCTTCTCTGGTTTACAGGAACATTTACCTATGCTTTTGTGCCAAACACTCTCAAATGCTCCAAACTGGGATTTTTGTTATACAACATTTTGTAAGGGATGTTGTCTATGGCACTTGACCAAATTCTATTGCTAATATAGCACACAGCCTTTATTGCTTCAGCCCAGTAAGCAATACCCAAACCTGCATCTGATAACATGGATTGCATCATGGTCTGCAACACACCTCCTTTCCTTTCTGCAACACCATTTTCCTGTGGCGCTGAGATGTTAACAACTCTGTGATTTATGCCCTGTTTTTCCAACCAGTTACTGAACTCTGTTGACATAAATTCTCCTCCCATGTCAACACACCCAACTGTTTCTGCACCCTTCAGCACCAGTATTTCACAGTTGTGAAAATGTCTGATTTTTGCTTCAATACATACACCCATGAAAACCTTGAGTAATCATCAGTTAACACCAGAGCATATCTATTGTTAGAGTGACTTTTAGGAAAAGGACCAATTACGTCTGCATGAACCAAGGCCAGTGGTTGGCAGACACTCTTACACACTTTTTAGCAACTGGGAAAGCTTTTGATTTAGTGCTCTTGCATACCTCACAGTCAAGAAATGTTTTACATTGTTTTATACCCTCTTGCCTTGTGATTGCTAGTGTTTTGTTTATAGCATGTAAACTGGCATGTCCCAGTCTTCTATGAAGCAAATGTATACAGTTGTCATGGGGAATTACATTTGTTACCATCTTAGCTTGCATGGAAGCATTTTCTAGCACATACACATTATTATTTAGCTTTCCCACAGCAAACACTTTTCCCCCTTTCATTATTTTGCAGGACAACATATTTGTGAAAGTGTGCTGTAAAGCTGGAAACACAGTACTCCCCTGAAGTTTTACCTCAAAGGTCCTGCCGTCAGCCAGGCTGACGTGTTGCAAAGTTGATGGATGTTTGTCCTGTAGTAAGCCCAGCAAAAGTTCAACGATGCTCCAGAGTCCAGGATCCACATTCCTCTGGTAGCAGTCTCATTTGCAACTACCAAAGAAGCTGTTTGGTCGTTAGTTGACTGCAGAGATGAACCTCCAGGCTTTCCCAGCCTCTTCCTCTCCGAGCAGGCATATTTTAAATGTTTTGTTGAGCCACAGCAAAAACATTTACAGACTTTCAGAGTGACCTGTGATGTTTCTTCGCGATGCTTTCTGCTGTTGCCTGGCACAATCTCGCAGCTGGCCATAGCTGGCTCCCCCACTCTGGTATGCTGCCAATTCTCCAAGAAATACAACTCCTTATGCCTCGTTTCCTCTTCCAGCAGCCGCCCAGTCACGTATGCCAAGGTCAGCTTTGCTGCATCAGTTGATTCCAGTGCTGTTATCAACATATTATACTCCTTTGACAAGGAACTGAGAATAACATATACTTTATCCTCTTCCGACACTGTCTTTCCTCTCTGCTCCATCTGCTGAAAGCATTCAGCCAATTTGTTGAGATGAGCCCTTACCGACTCCCCTGGCTTCATCACTGTGCAGTACAGCCGACGCGTGATAGCAATCAAAGATCTGGCAGTACTCTGTATGTAAACTGCCTTTAAGCTATCCCAGGCATCTTTAGCCTTAGCTTTCCCCAATACGTGCACCAGCTGGTCATCTGCAATGCTTAGGATAATAGCAGCAAGAGCTTTTTCCTCTTTGCTTTCATCTCCAGCGGCTGGCGGGTCTGGAGTAGCCTCAACATAAATCCACAAGCCTTCTCTTTTGAGATAGTGCTTCATGAGAAGTGCCCACATGTCATAGTTTGTGGAAGTAAGTTTACCTACCAACTGGGCAGATGGCACCTGGGCCATGGCAACGTCCTTGTCCAGCTGCTGGTCCTCTGGCTTGCTCAACTCCTCTGAGCTGTAATCAGGAACTTTGCCGAGCACATTCTTTACTCCTTCTCCAGAAGCAGTAGTTGCTGACAGCCACTCAGGCAAAGATTCCACAGCAAGCTGGTTCTCACCTAGCACTTCCAGAACATGGCGGGAGCTGGGCCCATAACCCTGTTCTTGTAGCGTGCTGTGGATTCTGGTGTGGTGAGATTTAGCCAAGGAGGAAACTATTCACACAGTCTTGTACAATAGCTATATACAATTTATTTACAAAAGAAGATACTGTTACACACTGTCAAATTGCTTCGCCATCCACACATCCAGACACAGAGAGAGAACTATACAGTACATGAACAACAAAATACAATACAATACAAATGTACAACAACACATGTACAACAACACAGTACAATACAATGTACAACAACGATCCACCAAGCAGCTATCAGAGCTGAGTCATTCTGACTTAGTCTGCCAGCACTGGACAGAACCGGTTTAGACCAGATAAAGTGACTGTCAAAAGCTGTCAGGTAGATCACTTAGATCACCACCTGATGTCTTATTTGCAGTAACCACATGCTGACAACTTCTTCCTGAGAGTTCAACTCTTTTGGGCTCCCCTGTGCAGCCCCTTTAAACTGGGCTGTACAAGATAGCCTGAAGCTGGGCTGGCAGAGAGAATTCTCCCCATGGGCTCAGCTCCATTGAGCTCCCTTGTGCAGCCCCTTTAAATGGAGCTGCAGAAGACAGCCCGAAGCTGGGCCAGCAGGGAGACTGCTCCCCACTGGTTCTGTTTTTCGGGCTGTCTTCTGCAGTCCTTTGAAAGTTTAAATGGACTGCAGAAGACAGCCCAAAACAGCTGTGTGGTGGGAAGCAACCTGCTCTGCATTGCTCACTGTTTTTTGGGTTTTCTGCAAACCCCATTTAATGGGACTGTGGTCCCTTTCAACAGAGTTTGCAGGGCCACAAACCATGAACTGATCTGGTTCAGTTTGTGGTTTGGTTTGTGGGTCAGATTCAGGCATTCCCTGACTTGCAGCCAAGAGTTGGTGCAGAATCACCTCTTCCCTCTAGCTCTGATCTGGCAGTTGAAGGCAAGCCACCTGCCCTCTAAGGCCAAATATGATGAAGAAGCTGGGGCCATAACAAAATTATAAATAATGCAGAATGTGAAGAGTTAATAAGGATAAAAACATTTCCTTTCTCTCAAAAGACTATAAATTCACTCATAGCTCTTAGAGCCAGTGGTGCCATTTTCCCAACCTCACTCTTCAAATGATGCATGGAAGTCTAATGCCAGTACTGGGTGGAAATCCAACCAACAGGAGGACTAGAGTAAGTATCTTAAAGAAAAACGTTGACTTCCTGATAAAAGTATCTGTCATGCATTATTTGCTCCATGGGCCATTTCAAGATGAGAAAACAGCACAAGGGAAGGTGAAGCTACGTACATATCATTTTCATGATAAAAAAATGAGTCTGTGTGCATCTGGGAGGCACATAACTGCCATGGTGTGTGTGCTAGAAAGTCTTGTCAGGTACCTATAGTGATGGGTACCTACCCTTTGTCAGATCATCCATACCCCTGCTCTATATCCAGCACTGAGGAGACCAACAGGTCTCTTTATTGTTTCCAGTTGGGAGAGAACAGTAATACACACAATGGGGAACTGTAACCAACACACAGAACAAGACCTAAGTAAGGCCCCTCTCATACAGACCTCTAGGGGGAAACAGAAACTAGTTCTTGAGGACTCACTTGAGGGTAAATTCAGAAACATACACCACAGCCCATTAACTGTTTATCATATGAATTGCCCTGAATCAAAACACACTAGATGCTGAACTCCCATGATATATGTATGACTTGCATCATTACATCTGAGATGTCTCTGAGATTTTCCTGGTATTCTAGTGAGAAACAATGAAAATTGTACCTTTATATTAATCTAAAATTAAGGCAATGTAGTCCAAGTGAAGACAGCCTGTTTCACCACATACACATACGAGTTATATTGGGATTTTTTCCATGAAAAAAGGATTGAGAAAGTAGTTTTGAAAATGAACTTTTCCAACATCTGCTGCTCATCCGTTTCAGTCAAATAGATCATCCACTGGTAGAAACATAAAGATCCAGCTGTTCCTATTTGTCATGTTTGCAGCTTTGAGTGCCAAGAAGAGCAAACCCCCAAGGAAACAGTGATTTGGGGCTGCTTTGGTTGTCAACGTATCTGTTTAATTCGAGGCATGAGAGGTTGTTGAAAATCTTTGACCTTTAGTCAGTAAGAGGAGACCCTGAGGGCATTTTGTCAGTGTTAACTATTTTTTTTTTTTTGCAAATTCTTTAATCAGGTGCTTATATTCCACAGATGAAGAAGGCATTTAGCAGTCAGTGAACCATGTTGTGATTCATTATGGAAGACAATTACATACAACTAGAAGGCTTATTTGCTTGCTGCAACTGTTCACCTAGCCATCTTAAAAGACTTTCTGCAAAAAAATGTTAGAGGTAGTCATTCAAACAAACAGAGCAGTTCAGGTATACAGCTAAAATTCATGGGCTTGATGGTATCAATGAAACCTAGAACATAATAACATAAAAGGGACCCTGATAAGTCAGAGCCGTGTCCATCTAGTCCAGAGGCCAACAGGTTGCCTTAGATGGCCAACAGACAAGGTATAGGTTCCAAGGCCTTCCCCTGATGTAGCCTCCAGCATTGGTATTCAGAGGTTTACTGCCTTGGAATCTGGAGGGTCCTTTTAGTTATCATGGCTAGTAGCCACTGATGAACCTATACTCTGAGAATCTCTTTGATTTCATTTGAAAGCCATTATGCCATTGGCCATCACTATAAGATAAAGCACAGATATGTAGTGGGTTGAAGCCAAACTCTTCTATAGATCAGGCAGTTATGAAAATATTTTAAGAAACAAGAGGAGACATTTTGCTCCTGTAAAGCAGCAAAATGCTTGTCAGAAAAGAGATTCAGGTACATTGCTCCATCATGCAATTTAGAGCATTATAGGTTATTGTAAATTAGTGCTAAATCTATGTGTGCTTGTGTGTTGGGCAGAGAAGGTTATCAATAATGATACTGGAATAGCCTTAGATAACCTGGTGCCTCATCCATCCAAAAATCATTCATTTAAAATGTTTTACCATACCCTGACCTGGATAGCCCAGGCAAGCCCAATCTCATCAGATCTCAGAAGCTAAGCAGGGTTGACTCTGGCAAGTACTCAGATGGGAGACCTCCATGAAATATCAGCAGTCAGGAGGTGGTGGCAGGCTTTATTCAGCCACCTCTCTGAATATCCTCCAGACCCCCAGCAGGGGTCAGTCACCAGAGGTCACCATGACTTCCAGGTACATACACTCACACATGCACACACAGATGCACATATGAAAAATACAAAAAAAGTTTTATCACCTCCAGTCTCAATATAAGTTTTTCACAGGGCACTATTAAAAATATGCATTTGCATGGATATTTTCACTGTGTTAAACTTAAGCACACTCTTTGCTCATTTCACTGAGTATCTCATGTTGACTATTGATTTGGTTTCTTAAATGCTCAGTGTTTATGAACCTTACTAGTCCAGCAGTGGAGACCCAGTTCTCCTCCTGTTGACCAATACCATCTGTTCAAAAGCCTCAACAGAAAGCTGTCCATACGTGCTGATACATCAGCTAACTGAATTATGTTACCCATCGTCAGAAACTGAATCTGCCCTTGGCCCCTAGATTTTAGGTGGAACCAGTGTTACGATTGCTCACGGAGTGCTTTAACATAATTTCTTTCTTGTGAACTTCCAAGGAGCATCTGGCTGCTGCTCCTTAGCAGTCATCCACTAACTAATGCTGGAAACAGATTGCTATGCTAATTGGTTTGATGATCCAGCAAAGTAATGCTTCTTTCAGGTAAAAGAGGTGAAGAGGCAGAAAACATAATGACTGATTTGGGCTATGAAAACCATACGGCCATCCCCTTACAGTTAACCCCCTTCCTCATCATGTTCCCAATCTCAATCCTCCTTCTGATGCTATTTACAAAAAAACAAACAAAAAATCAGAGCTCCAAACAGTGAATAGTTACTGAACATCTGATCTCCCAGTCCTGGATGGAAAGCAAGGGCTTTTGAAATTGGCAATGATGATTATAAATAGGAAACAGAGAGTGAGTATAAATGGGAAACTTTCTCAGTGGAGGGTGGTAAGCAGTGGGGTACCACAGGGATCAGTACTCGGTCCCATGCTTTTTAACTTGTTTATTAACGATTTGGAATTGGGAGTAAGCAGTGATGTGGCTAAATTTGCAGATGACACGAAGTTGTTCAGGGTGGTGAAAACCAGGGAGGATTGTGAGGCACTCCAAAGGGATCTGTTGAGGATGGGTGAGTGGGCGTCAACGTGGCAAATGGGGTTCAATGTGGCCAAGTGCAAAGTGATGCACATTGGAGCCAAAAATCCTAAATATAAATACACGTTGATGGGGTCTGATCTGGCAGAGACTGACCAAGAGAGAGATCTTGGAGTCGTAGTGGATAACTCGCTGAAAATGTCTACACAATGTGTAGCTGCAATAAAGAAGGCCAACGCTATGCTGGGGATTATTAGGAAGGGAATTGATAACAAATCAGCCAGTATCATCATGCCCCTGTATAAATCATTGGTGCGACCTCATTTGGAATACTGTGTACAGTTCTGGTCACCACATCTCAAAAAGGATATTATAGCATTGGAAAAAGTGCAGAGAAGGGCAACTAGAATGATAAAAGGGTTGGAACACCTTCCCTATGAAGAAAGGTTAAAATGCTTGGGGCTCTTTAGCTTGGAGAAACGACGGCTGAGGGGTGACATGATCGAGGTTTATAAGATTATGAATGGGATTGAGCAGGTTGAGAAAGAAGTACTTTTCTCCCTTTCTCACAATACAAGAACTCGTGGGCACTCTATGAAATTGCTGAGCAGTCGGGTTAGAACAGATAAAAGGAAATACTTCTTCACCCAAAGAGTGATTAACATATGGAATTCACTGCCACAGGAGGTCGTGGCAGCTGCAAGCATGGACAGTTTCAAGAGGGAATTAGATAAACATATGGAGCAGAAGTCCGTCAGTGGCTATTAGCCACAGGGTATAGATGGGAACTCTCAGTCTGGGGCAGGTGATGCACTCTATTCTTGGTGCTGGAGGGGGCAGCAGTGGGAGGGCTTCTGGTGCCCTGGCCCCACTGCTGGACCTCCTGATGGCACCTGGTATATTTTGGCCGCTGTGTGACAGAGTGTTGGACTAGATGGGCCATTGGCCTGATTCAACATTGGCTTCTCTTATGTTCTCTTATGTTCTTATGTTCTTATGCTACCTGTTTGTTTTTCAAATGAGCAGAATACTTTTCATTATATTTGTCTGATAACTATCATGCAAGCAAGTATGAAATATTTACTAGGGGATATGCGAGCTTTCTTGACTCATTAATTTCATTTTTTGCTGGAATGGTTTGATCCTCATTTAATGTTTCAAACATACCCATCCAGGAAGGTGGGCATGCAGCATTGAGTATGTACACTTTGGCATCCCATCCAGCTGGTCTTTCAATACTGCAAAAAAATGAGGTCACGCAGGTTCCTTCTCAACAGTCTGGTCCACAGAGTTCTTTGATGGTAAAAGAAAGAGGAGTCATTCCCACTGCCCAGCAGAGGACCACCCACACAGCCTCCAAACATACAGACCACTGACTGATGTGTTTAATGAGTACACAGTAAATTTTTGAGCTGTACAGTTACGTGGGCAGCTTTCTGAAAAGACTTCTGTGTTAACAGATTTTTCAAATAGTCCTCTCAGCCTGTTGCTTAAGAAGAAAACCTTCATATGTTGGAAATGAAAAAGGTAGCAAGTAAACAGAAACTAAGGACAGAATCTTAAGGGGAAAAAACCCTTCAATACCCCGAAAGCATGTAAGTCCTTTGGCTAAAATGATGATATTGCTTGTTTCAGTGCTTTCTGGTCTCTCGTATACCCACAGCTACAGTCCTTGATGTGATTTTGATACCATGTACTTGGTGTAGAAACAAAGAAGAAAAAGAAGAGGAGGAGGAGGAGGAGGAGGAGATTGGATTTATACCCCATCCTTCACTACCCAAAGGAGTCTCAGAGCAGCTTACAAACTCCTTTCCCTTCCCCTCCCCACAACAGACACCCTGTGAGGTAGGTGGGGCTGAGAGAGCTCTGACAGAAACTGCTCTTTTTAAGAACAGCTGTGCCAGAACTATGGCTTGCCCAAGGTCATCCAGCAGCAGCAAGTGGAGGAGTGGGGAATCAAACCCGGTTCTCCCAGATTAGAGTTCACACACTTAACCACTACACCAAACTAAAATTAAACATTGGACTATCTTTGGATACTTAAATCTGGTGAATGGAACTGTGAATGGGCAAGATAGATTTTTCTACAAACCCGAAAAGGACCCCAAGTTTGCAGAAAAATGTAAAATCTTTAAAAAAAATACATTGGGGTTTATAAGAAGCTGAAAATGATAAAAAGGAGTGCCTGTAGCTTTAAGCAAGGGTTTCCCCCAATGGCTGTTGCTAGGCAACACAGAATTCCAGGCTGGATTTATGGGAGGAAAAGAGCAAGGAGAAGGGGCAGGGCTCTTTCCAGGCTTATTTTGAACTTTGAGGGAGGATTCATTGAGGCCAGGCTTCAGGGTTGCCCGCTCCAGGTTGGGAAGTTCTTGGAGATTTTGCAGTCATCTGCGGAGGGCAGGGTTTGGGGAAGGGAGAGGCTTCAGTGAATATAATGCCATAGAGTCCACCATCTAAAGCATTCTTCAGGGTGACAGATCTCTGTCACCTAGAGTTCAGCTGTAATTCTGGGAGATCTCATTAGGACCAGGCCTGGCTAGGGTTGCCAATTCCAGGTTGGGGAATTCATGGAGATTTTTGTGGTAGAATTTAAGGAGGACAGAATTTGGGTAGGGGAGATGCCTCAGTTGATTTTTGAGCCATAGAGTCTACCCTCCAAAGCAGTCATTTTCTCCAGGGGACAGATCTCTGTGTCTAGGATTCAGATGTAGTTGTGGGAGATCTCCAGGTCCCATCTGGAGCTTGGCAACCCTAGGCCTGGATGCAACCTCTGGTGAATTGACACCACCCCAATCTACATGTCTCAACTCGGCCTGGCTGCCTGCTATTGTTCAACAGCAGCCACCCTATGAAAGCCAGCATGGTATAGCAGTTAGGACTTCAGAATAGGGAGTGGGAGACCCAAGCTCGAATTCCCATATTGCTTTTTAGACCAGTCACATACTTTCAGCCTAACCTACCTCACAGGGTTGTTGTGTGGATAAAAAGGAGGCAAGGAGAATAATATAAGCTGCTTTGGCCCTGGAGAAAGGCAGGGTATAAATGAAGTAAATAAATAATAAATATAGCTGAAGATGGGAGGCAGATAAAAGGTAGGTTGGTGAACGGCTGAGAAGGAGATAATGAGGCTGGGAAAGGGTAGAGGGTATGGGGGTTGCCTACAGGAGGGAAAGAGGAAATAGTGTGGAGGCATGGATAGAGGGAAACTGAGGTGCCACCCCACATGTCCTTGAGGGTTCCTGCCACCTAAGTGGGTCTGGCCCAGTAGCCGGCATCACATAATTGGGCCACAGTTTTCCTAGGTAGAGGCTGCTGGTTGGATAGAAAGGCAAATAAAAGTAGATTGGCTGTTGGGAGGGAAGAGTTGGGTTGCCAAATTCAGGTTAGGAAATTCCTATAGATTTTTTTTGGGGGGCGGGGTGTTGGGGTTTGAGGAGGGAAAGAACCTCAGAGGTATATAATGCCATAGACTCCACCCTCCAAAGCAGCTATTTGCTCCTGGGGAACTAGGATTGCCAACCTCCTGGTGGGGCTGACTCTACATGACAGAGAGCAGTTCCCCTGGAGCAAATGGTTGCTTTGGGGAATGGAATCTATGGCATTATACCATGCTGAGGTTACTTGCCTCCCCAAATCTCACCCTCCAAAGGGTCCACCTCCTAAACCTCTGGGATTTTCCCAGTCTGGAGCTGGCAAACCCAGTGGTCATTTCCTGCCGGAATGCACTGGAATGGCGCTCCAGCAGTAAGGAGCCCAGGGACGCCCCCCACCTTTCCAGGCCCGCCCTCCACAGCCCCACCACCACCTGGGGGGATTTAGATGCCTTTCTTTCCCTTCCCCAGATGGGGATTTGGAAGCTACAGCTAGTGCAGAATGCTGCGGCCAGGCTGTTGATAGGCCTCCCCAGGTGGGAGCACATCCAGCCTGTGCTGAGGACACTGCACTGGCTGCCAATAGCATACCAAATCCACTTCAAGGTGCTGGTGCTTACCTTTAAAGTCCTATATGGCTGGGGTCCAACATACCTACGGGACCGCCTTTCCCCGTATATACCCGAGAGCACTACGGTCTGGGTCTCAAAATCGGTTGACCCTCCCTGGCCTGAGGGAGGCTGGGCTCACTACCACTAGGGATGGGGCCTTTTCAGTGGTGGCCCCTACCTGGTTGAATGAGCTCCCGGAAGAGATCAGGGCCCTGCGGGACCTCTCACAGTTCCGCAGAGCCTGCAAGACAGAGCTCTTCCTCCAGGCATTCAATTAGGGGCCATCACGGTTGTAGATCCTGGCCTGTGGCTTCTAATGGTAAGTTGATGCCATAATAAACCTGAGTGGACAGCAATTCCAGAACATCTGGGAAGGGGAAACCTTGTGTCCCGCCTCGATGCACTGCGGCCACGTCTCGGGCTACCCCTGAGCCGTGTCCGGTGCGACGCCCGGGACTAGAACCAGGGGGACCGAAGACCCCCGAAGCAGCACCATCCCAATGACCCAGCAGGAGAGCAGGGACAGCACCCATATCCCCAGCTACCCCCCCACTGGAGTCTGTCGGTACCAACGCTGCCTGGCTACTTTGGGCGATTCCCGGCCTGGTGGCTGCTGGCCTAAAGAGTGCAGGTGGCTTGTGGCAACATGGTGGGTGGGAGACACTGAGCTGGGAGGCCCCGTCCACCCTACCACCAGATGACAACACCCCCCAACAGCCCCACTGCCCAAGGCTCGGAGGTGGGAACGAGCCTGGGCATTGGAGGACTGGGGGTGGAGCTCCAGGGATGGAGGCAATGGGGGGCAACCCAGACCCACCTGGTGGCCCAAAGAGGGAAGAACCCTGGAGGAGGCACCACAGGGGCACGCCCATGGGCGTCCCTGCAGCCCACGCTGCAAGCGCCAGCCAGCTCCACCCCAGAGACCCCTCTCACCTCAAGCCGGATGACGCCAGACCCCGCAGGAGGAAGAAACGGGCCCACAGCTGGCTCCAGTCCCTGAAACCCAGAAGGGGCAGGGCCTCCAGCTGACTCTAAAAGGGGAGACGCCCCAGCCAGTGAGGGAGGGAGCCAAAGAAGACGGACAGCCCCAAGAGCCTATGGGGTCACAAAGAAGGGAGGAGGGAGGGACCAAGTGTTGGTGGAAGGAAATAAAAGAGTGGTGGAAGCCAGAGCTGGGGAGGAGAAATGGAGACTGAAGGGAGTGGCCTGCCAGCTAAGAGAGATGTGGGGGCCTCCCCCTCATGTGTGCTCCAGGAGATTAGGCTGCCAGCAGTGATATAACCCTGGGCCCTCTCCTGTATCTGAGGCTCCCAGCTGTACCCTCTGGACTGCCCTTCGGCCCATGAGGCTCCCAGAGAAGGCTCTGCCCCCAGGCTGGACGCGGGGCGTGACACCTTGTTTGGTAAATGTACCACCTGAATGTGTCTTAATTGCCACCTGCACTTTGTTATTTGCATTTTGCACTTGTGTTTGTATTCATTTTAGATGCTGTGTTTTAAATAAGTGTTTGTTTTTAAGCTGTATTTCATATTTGTTGGAAGCCACCCTGAGCCTGCTATGAGGGGAGGGCGGGGTATAAGTCTAATAAATAAATAAATAAATAAATAAATAAACAAACATGCCTGGGTTCCCTGCCCGATCTTCTCCAGGTGCCCCGTGAGGAAGATTAGGCAGGGAACCCAGGCATGCTTGCATGCCTAACTTTTGTCAAGGGGTGTGGCATATGCAAATGAGTTATGCAGATGAGCTCCTGCACCTCTTTTTCTACAAAATGACCCCTGGGCAAACCTAATGGGGAAACTGCTCTCTGTAGTTAGGAGATCCGTTGTTGTGATTCCAGGACATCTCCAGGCCCTACTTAGAGTTTGGCATCCCTAGACGTTGATGAGGAAGCAGGAAAAGGGGAGAGGCTATGGGGCTTTCAGGAAAGGGAATGAGGAAATAGTGGGGGGGGGGGGATGAGATGCCTCCCACAAGTCCTTGTGGGTTCATACTTGTGTTGCATAAACTCATCAGGAAATCTATAGATCAGCTGATATCACAAGTCTCTTCCTTTATGTATATGTGACCAAATCTGAAAAGTTAATTATTCTGGTTCTGGGTCTATCGAAACTATTTTATTATTAAATTAATAGTATTTAGGTTCCAGAATGCACTCTTGCATAAATAAAAAATCACCATAAATATCAGCCAAATATTAGCAAGCAGAACATGAAGCAGATTGCTTGTATAGTTTCTTTCTCAGAACCATCTGAATGTAGATTCAAATTTGTAAATGCAGAGATAAAATAACCCTTGATGGAAGCCACCTTGGTATAATTAGAAAGAGCTACATTTTAGGGATATTTATTATTTGTTGCAAGTGTTTTAAAGAACTTTGAAACCTTTCCAATATCAACTTTTACACCTCACTTCATGTTGCTAGGCAGAGCTGTCTTCAAGTTACCAGTTTATGGTTAGAAACTTCTGTTGGCAGAGCCTGAAAGTTAGTTTCAGAATAAACATTAAACTTGGTTGGGAAATGCACTTTGAGTGTATCAACATTTATGTATTTCCCAAATGTAGAGGAGCATGGAAAAGTAAGCCCAAGGATCATTAAGGAGAGAAAATGAAGTTACGTACTCATTTTCTTCATCTTTTATTATGTATACATATTCACCAAAATCTATTTCATTTTTCTTTTCCCATGTCTCTCTTGTACTTTTTTTCTGTCTGCTTTGTTATCTTGCTGTCCTTCATGCTTTCTCTCTCATTTTACACATAAGATTGAGTCTGCCCATTAATTTGTCTTTTACACCAGTGCCATAATATCTTTGCTCCCACATCCTTCAGTTCCTCTTGCTTTCATCTTTTGCCCCAGTTTCCTTAGCCTGCTGCTTGAACTGTAGTTTCCCCCCTTTTTGTTGTCGTTATCTTAGCATTTTTGGCTTACATCATTAGCCTTTCCCTGAATACTAGAGTTGCCAGGTCCCCTCATCCCTTTGGTGGAGGGTTTGGGGGGCATTCTGGGATGTCTCTGACATGATGACATCACCCAGAAGTGACATCCTCATACTGCCGATGTCACACGAGCTACAGCATTCCCATGTGACCTCCCTGGTGTGATGATGTCACTTCTGGGCAATGCTACGTCTAAGCTATGCAGTCTTGTGAGCAAAAATTCTACTTTGTGAGTTACTGCCATTAAACTTGTGAGTGAGCAATTTGGCTATTGCATAAATGAGTTTCCTCTGGAGCCATCCTTCCTGAGCAAAGACAAAAATGTGTGAGCCAGAGGCTAAAAAACTGCGAGCTATCTCACACTAACTCAGCTTAAAGGGAACATTGCTTCCGGGTGATGTCATCACATCAGAGAAGTTACATAGGGATGTGGATGTTTAGGGGCAGGTTTCCCCCCACCAACCAACTGGCTGGTGGTGGGAAGAAGCCCCAAAAACTGAGAGAACACCCTCCCTAACCTGGGAATTGGCAAGCCTACTGAATACTGATGCTTTCCTATCTGACTTGAGACATCCCAATGGATAATGCTATGGCCACAAATCTATTTCAATAGTTGTTTCCTAGGGAAATCAGCAGAACAAGCAGATGGAATGGGAGTCAAAGTGCATGAACATCCCAGTTCAGACCAATGTAAGCCTTTGTCGGCCCTAACTACCATCAACCAAAAGTCTCCCCCCCAGGTTCAATGCTAGTGGGTTGTTGGGTTTTTTGCAGCTTTCCCACAGCATTGTGGTGCATATGTGCAGTTCCTTAGGTTTCCTCAGAATTTATAGAACCTGTTGTTTTTATAAAAGTATATCATTAAAACAATATGAAACAGATTTTTTAAAAACTGAAAAATTCCCAGAGGCCCACAGGAAGGAGATGACTGCTTATGGGGAACTGGGACAGGGAAGTTGCAGGGGAAACTGCCACATGGAAGCTCTGTTGCCACTGCACCATATTGACAGTCACACTGGCAGTGGAGAACTACACAAACCTGTTCTCGTGTGGAAACCACCTATGTTTATTAATAGCTGATTTGCACTATACTAAACGTGATTTTTTGTGCAGGTTACAACTAATGGGACCTGCTGACTGCAATCCTTTCTGGGTAACACCATCCTGATTCTAAACTCAGCCAGCTTTGGTTTTGGCTTTATTTATCCTACTCTACAGAAAACAGTAGAGAGTCACCCAACCTCACCCTGTCCCTCCACATTCCATAAAGTGACTAAGGGTTTGGTTGGTGAATTTCCTTTGCGATCTCAAACCTGCAAAATTGGATGACTGGTGGAAACCGCCCTCCATCTTGAAATGGTTACCCATATGCTATTTACCTGCATTCCTGCCAGCCTAGTTACAGGCTAACCAGTCCCTAATTATAGAATCATGGAACCATAGAATGTTAGAGTTGGAAGGGACCTTTCAGGTCATCTAGTCCAACCCCCTGCACTCTGCAGGGGCATAGCCGAAAGATAGCTCCACATACCTACATACCTAGAACATACCCAAAAGATGGTTGTCCAGTCTCCTCTTGAAAACGTCCCGCGAAGGAGCATCCACCACCTCCCGAGGCAGACTGTTCCACTGCTCAACCACTCTTACAGTTAGGAAGTTTCTCCTGATATTTAGCCAGTAACGACTTCCTTGTAATTTCCACCTATTAGATCTAGTCTTGCAATCTGGAGCAAGAGAGAATAGATCTGCTCCATCTTCTACATAACAGCCCTTCAAATACTTGAACACTGCAATCATGTCCCCTCTAAGCCTTCTCTTTCCCAGGCTAAACATACCCAACTCTTTCAGCCTTTCCTTATAAGACTTGGATTCAAACCCTCTCACCATCCTGGTTGCCTTCTTCTGGACATGCTCGAGCTTGTCAACATCCTTCCCAAAATGTGGTGCCCAAAACTGGACACAGTACTCCAGGTGAGGCCTGACCATAGCAGAATAGAGCAGAACTACCACCTCCCATGAACTGGACACAATGCTTCTGTTAATGCATCCTAAGATTGCATTAGCTTTCTTCGCAGCCACATCACACTGGAGGCTCATGTTTAGCTTGTGATCAACCATAACACCTAAATCCCTTTCACATGTGCTGCTGTCAAGCCAAGTCCCTGCATATACCCCAGAAAGCACTACAGTCTGGGTCGCAAAACCGTTTGACCCTCCCTGGCCCAAGGGAGGCCAGGCTAGCTGCCACTAGGGCGAGGGTGTTTTTGGTGGCGGCCCCTACCTGGTGGAACAAGCTCCCAGAGGAGATCAGGGCCCTGCGGGACCTTTCTCAGTTCCGCAGAGCCTGTAAGACTGAGCTCTTCCACCAGTCATTCAATTAGGGGCTGCCGCCACTGGAGTCTCTGGCCCATAACTGCATGAGCGGGCAGCTGCCTAAGTGCCTATGAGCTGATTTATATCGGGAACACCTAGTGCTCATTATTGAGCAGCTGACATCGGAGACAGAAGGGCACCTAGCTTCTCCAGATACCTTTTGAAGCATTCAATTTAATGGTTTAACCGCTGCCAGTATTTTGTATTTGTAGTGTAAGTTATATTTGTATTTATATTTTATATTTTGTAAGGTATTGTTTAATTGTTGGGGTTTTAACTATGTTATTTATTGTATTTTTATGTCAACTGGAAGCTGCCCTGAGCCTGCATTGCGGGGAGGGCGGGGTATAAGTATGATAATAAACAAACAAATAAATTCTATATCTGTGCCTTTGATTTTTTGTACCTAAGTGTAGGACTTTGCACTTATCTCTATTGAAATTCATTTTATTTGTCTCAGCCCACTGTTCCAGCCTATCTAGATCATTTTGAATCCTGACTCTGTCTTCTTCAGAATTAGCAATCCCACCCAGCTTTGTGTCATCTGCAAATTTGATAAGCATCCCCTCTATGTCTTCCTCCAGGTCATTTATAAAAACATTAAACAACACCGGGCCCAGGATCAAGTCCTGTGGCACTTCACTTGAGACTTCCCTCCACGTAGATGCAGAGCCATTTACAAGCACTCGTTGGGTATGATTTTTCAACCAACCATGAATCCATCCAACAGATGCACCATCCAGCCCACACTTAACCAGCTTATCCTCAAGGATATCATGAGAAACTTTGTCAAATGACTTACTGAAATCTAGATACACTATATCCACAGCATTGCCAGAGTCAACCATTTTAGTAACTCTGTCAAAAAAGGAGATAAGTTTGGTTTGGCATGACTTATTCTTGATAAACCCATGCTGGCTACAACCAATTAACTCATTCCATTCAAGGTGCTCACAGACAGAGCGTTTAATAATCTGCTCTAGAATTTTCCCAAGTATTGATGTCAAACTGACAGGTCTGTAATTTCCCAGGCCTGTCTCTTTCTTTCTTTCTTTCTTTCTTTCTTTCTTTCTTTCTTTCTTTCTTTCTTTCTTTCTTTCTTTCTTTCTTTCTTTCTTTCTTTCTTTCTTTCTTTCTTTCTTTCTTTCTTTCTTTCTTTCTTCTTCTTTCTTTCTTTCTCTCTCTCTCTCTTTCTCTCTCTTTCTTCTCTCTCTCTCTCTCTCTCTCTTTCTTTCTTTCTTTCTTTCTTTCTTTCTTTCTTTCTTTCTTTCTTTCTTTCTTTCTTTCTTTCTTTCTTTCTCTCTTTCTCTCTCTCTCTCTCTCTCTCTCTCTCTCTCTTTCTTTCTTTCTTTCTTTCTTTCTTTCTTTCTTTCTTTCTTTCTTTCTTTCTTTCTTTCTTTCTTTCTTTCTTTCTGTGCCTCCTGAAGATCCACAGGGAGGGGGCCCCCTCTTACCTCTTGAGGGAGCCATTCCAAAGAACCAGAGCCACAATGGCAAAGGCCTGGGTTCTGGTCAATGCCAGGCAGCTTAAGTGGTGGGCTAGCCAACAGTTTGTTGCATGATGACCAAAGCTGGTAAACAGGGACACATGGAAGGAGCCAGTCTTTCATATACGTGGGTCCAAGGATGTGAAGGGCTTTAAAGGTCATAGCCAGTACCTTGATTTGAACTTAAAAACAGACTGGCAGTCAATGCAGCCATTTCAAAATGAGTAATGTATGTTCCCAGTGACTAACCTCTGAAAATAGTGGGCTGCTGCATTCTGGCCTCACTAGTGATCCTTGTGAGACCGCACCATTTACTTCCCTCCATTGTGAGAACTGTCCATTGATTCCTACTCTTTGCTTCCTGTCATTTAACTGGTTTTTAATCCATAAGAGAACCGTCCTCTTATCCCATGACTACTAAGTTTACTCAGGAGTCTTTGGTGTGGTACTTTGTTAAAAGCCTTTTGAAAGTTCTGGTTTATAATGTCTTCCAGGTCACCGTTGTCTACATGCTTGTTCACTTTCTCAAAAAAGTCCAAAAGGCTGGTGAGGCAGGACTTCCTTTTCCCTCTATGTGCCTAACAATTTTATCTTTGATTACAGTTTCTACTAAATTGTCTTGGAAATTGCCTGGGAAATGACTACTATGTGAAATGGAGAGTAGGAAAATTTTGCTGGATGGAATGGCAAGGAAGGCTGGATATAAGGGGCAGGAAGACTTGAAATAGCTTTCCCTTCCACCCATCCAACTGGTAAAGGTGCAAACTGCATTCTTGTCCACCCAATAGTTGGCCTTGGCACCTCTCCTAGGGATGTGCACTTGGGCATATTTGGTCCAAATATATACCTAAAAAATACCTTTGCTCTATGGATCAACACCTCCTGGTAGTCCCTGGCCTGAAAGATGTCTGTCTTGCCTCGACCACAGCCAGGGCCATTTCTGCCCTGGCCCCTGCACTGAGATCAGGACCCTGCGGGATTTACTTCAATTCTGTAGGGCCTGCAAGATGGAGCTGTTGCGCCAGGCCTTTGGCTGAGGCAGTGGACCTCCTTATATGTCCTCCCTGAGGTGTGAGTCACTCTATTAACAACTACTGGCTATGGCTAGGAACCTCCCATGACCAGAAAATTTGTTATCAGCTGTGACCACCATTTTAATATTTATGATTATGTTTTAAATTTGATTTTATTGTATTTTGTATAAATGAAGTGTTGTTACCTGCCCTGAGCCTGCCTCTGGGAAGGGCGGGCTATAAATGTGAATGAATGAATGAATGAATGAATGAATGAATGAATGAATGAATGAATGAATGAATATTTGGGATCCTGATCAGTACTTGGGATTCTCTGCAACACTGGTATCCTGATCACAGATATTTCTGGAAATATTCAGGAATGTTCAGGAATATCTGGGACCAGCTTTTTAAAGTTCACAATTTAGGTGATTGTTGTTGTTTTGCTTTTTGCAGGTTTCCCAGGCAACAGGAGGACATCAGCTGTATAAAATATTTGTGTACCCTTGTACCTCTTTCATATTTGTGTGTGTATTATTTTGAAATATCAAGCCATGATATACATAAATAGCTAAACTATTTGTGGGGACAGGGTGTGGTTCCTCTGGCATAGTAGTCTGAAGTGCAGAAACTAGATCCATTACATCACAGACGTAAAAGATCAACTGAAACAGCCAAATCAGTTTTGGAATTTATATTGACTGGACTGGTGTAGTTTGCAAGTTCTTAGGCAAACACCCTGTTACTTTAGTAGCATCCTATTCAAATGCTGCACACTCAACCCAAGTTCAGCAGCTTTTTATATTGATTATTTGAGTAGGCAGATTATAGAATGTCATGATCTATGGACAGAGAAACATATGACAAGTGATGTGTTCTGTTCACAGATTTTGTGGGGAAAGACCTTACTGTATTAAGAGGAAAATGCTGGATTTTTTACACCACAGTTTTTTACACTGGGCATAAAACTATTGGAATTTAGAGACGTAGCCAGTATTTGGGTGGTGACTTTTCAGGTATTAACATTATTTGAGTGACTATTTCAAACATTTGATTTATGTTTATGTAAAGACATTCTTCAAACAATCAGTGGTACAAGCTCATAAATATAGCAGACAACATGGGCACATTTACTAGAAATATTCAGAAATCCACCTTTTGGAAGTCATTATTATCTTGAATCCATGGCTGTTCATGAAAGTGGATTCAATTTTATTTTTCAATTACATTGAGAAATGGCCATACCAACACTCATCTCTAAAATAACATCCATTCTATACACAAATCTATCTTTCGGGTGAACAATTTTGTGGTATATATGTAATGCAATAGGCCAGTGGGTGTTCATTATTGCAACCCCTTGTGAGCAATGGAAGAAACATAGTAATAGTTTCAAAATGGCTATTATTACCATACTTCAAGAGCTCTTACAGAAAACCTGTTTCCCACTTCATCCATTAGAATAAACTGTGGAAACATTTCTTTTGTTTCTTGAACTATTGCTGCATGCTTTGGTCAGACATTAAGGCGAAGACAAAAATCTTTGAATACTCCTTACCTGCTCTTTGAACTATGTTCTGTCTGGCTTAGAACATGAGTAAAATAAAAACTCTGGCTTCAGCAATTTGTGAGAGCGGGAATGGAAAAAAGTCTTCATATTCAGTTCAAGAAGTATTGTTAGAGTGAGTAATAATATACCTTGAAAACTCCTGAGGTCCAAAGACAGACATAAGTAGCATCTGCTGCTGCACAATATAGTAGGACGAAGGTGTAGGGATGCCTGATGCGCCCCCAGTGGGGGGTCTCCTGCTGCTAGGCCCCACCTCTCTGCCATGGGGGGGAGTTACCCCCCCCAAAGGGAGGAACACTGGAAATTAAAGCAACATGCCTACGCGACTTGGAAGTGATGTAGGCAAGTTGAGGACAATGCTCTGGAATATCACCCCTGACATGCCTGTGTCACTTCTGGGTAACATAGGTATATCACTCAAATGCGGTGCATTCCTCCCTGCTCCCAGTAAGCACCCCACCCCCGCTGGCTGCTTGGAGGGTCCTGGCAACCCTACAAAGGTGAGAAAGAGTAATATAGTAAAGGTAAAGGTTCCCTTGCTCGAAAGCCAGTCGAATCCGACTCTAGGGTTGCGGTGCTCATCTCCGTTTCAAAGCCGAAGAGCCAGCACTGTCCGAAGACGTTTCCGTGGTCATGTGGCCGGCATGACTAAACACCAAGGTGCACGGAACGCTGTTACCTTCCCACCGAAGTGGTACCTATTTATCTACTTGCAATTTCTAGCTTTCGAACTGCTAGGTTGGCAGGAGCTGGAACTAGAGACAGGAGCTCACCCTGTCATGCGGAACCCGGGTCTCGAACTGCTGAACTACTGACCTTCCACAGCCTGCAGTTCAGCGTCTTAACCACTTGAGCCACCGCAGCTCCACAAAGAGTAATATACACTGTGTCTAATCACTGTGTGATGTCTAAACCCTGGGTCATACCTTCAAATGGCAATTAATCACATTTACTTCAATGGACTTAGAAGGATTTACGTCTGTTTAGGATGGCACTGTGAATGTGTAGATAGGAATGGAATGATAATCAGAAAACCTACCACAAGGTTTGGAACAGTGCAGAAGACCCTATGTGCATACACTTGGGCTGAGTTCAGACTGGCAGTTTGAAGCACGAGGGAGTTGTGGCAAAAAGACCCAGAACAATTTGTTCCTAGGTTTTCCTGGTCACACTGCACTGACTGATGCGGGAGAATACTGGGGAGGCTGCGCAAGGGAGCGTTCACACTGTTGGCCCGCCCCTAGCAGAGGGGCAGCTGTAAGCGGCTTTTTGTAATGTAATCTGACGATATGCGCTTATGCGCATCCCTACCAGATCAGCTTGTTTGCATTCACACTTCTGGGAAGCGGGATGAATGTGCTCTCCAGGGTTTGCTACCGCTTTCACCTGGTATCTTTTAAACTTGGGAGGGAAGCGTTACAAGATGGGTTGAGTACGGCTGGGGAACACCTGACAGATGTGCCTGTTTGAACCGGCCCTTTTAATCCGTTTGTGAAACATCTCTGAAATGTGCCTATATTGGGTCAAACTGCCAGTCTGAACTCGGCCTTGGATACACATATAGTTCTCTTCACACCTTCTGCTGACTATCTGGAATTTTGTGGGGAGGAGCCAGCAGGTGCTATCAACACATCATTCCCTCCATGTGTTCAGTTTGAAGAAGATGTGAACAGGGCAAATGTCTTTTTAAAATTTAGTTTGATACAATGACTGCAATCTAGACCCTACTGCCATCAGAAACAAAACTCCCATATGTTTTAATGAAACTGATTTGTACCTAATATAAAAGAAAGTACCTAAAGAGAATTTCAGCCAAATTGTTCATTAGCCATGGAAAAGTAACTAACCGACCTGGTTGAACCCAAGCCATCCAGACCAGTTCTGAACATTGTCTGTGGTTGCCCTTTGTTTTAAGTTTCCATTTTCCCACATTACATTTAAATTTCTGTTTCCCCAGGGCAATGAGGGGAAGCAATAGCAGAAAGTGAATAAGAAGATATGTGCCTGACGGTCAAGCCGGCCAACCAGATTGCTTAGCCCATGTTTGTGCCATACAGTCCCATCCCTAGTTGGTATACCTCTCCAGTGCTTGAATACTTTAGAGTAACCTGACAAAGAGGCTCAAACTGTTCACAAACAGTGAAAAGACTCATTGGACAATTGGCTCCCTATTTGTTATTGGCAAACAGTTGGCGAGTTAAAGGGGTGAGTGTTCAAGCATCTTTAGTCCCAATTTGGTGATAGAAGATAGCTGAGAACAGTCATTGTTCCAAGCAAAATTCCTTCAGCAAATGCTACCTTTGTTAAATAGACAGACACACAGCCACTAAACAGGAAGTTTTCCTTCTCTAAGCCATCTCTGACCTGATACAATATAAAGGTAATAGATCAGCTTAAACACTCTGAAACAGTCTTCTGTTCTATGGAGCTGCAACCTTGATTTTTTGCTTATTATAGTAGTACCCTTACTTAGATTCATGGGTGATTCTTGGGAGTCTTTAGGTACTTTATTGTCTATTAAGTTTTTTAAAAAATTATTAACACATATGAGAGATTTGTTTCTGATAGCAGTAGGGTGTAGATTTCAGCCATTGTATCAAACTAAATTTTAAAAAGCAATTTGCCCTGTTCGCACTTTTAAGTTCCAAGAAGACTGAACATGGACTTGGGTTCAGTCTTACATGGATGCTGGGATTCATATGCACAATCCTATGACTGCCTCTCAAAGAGTTTAAGGATATGAAGGCAGGCAGGATATGCTCAGTTAATCTGCTCTGTTCTAGACATGAATTGCCTTCTCTTAGGCTGCTTTTGCCATGTTATAGGTGTTTAATGGTGTTTAATTAGCATACGCTGGTATAAATGGCCCAACAAAGTCACTTTATGTTGCATTTGTAGATTTGGCTGCCGCATTTGATTCCATCAACAGATACCGTTTATGGTCAAAGCTAGCCAAATTGAACATTGACAAACAGCTACTATTCCTACTTCGAGAGCTTCACAGGGACACTCATGCCCAAGTAAGGGTGGGAACCTCTGGTTCCCTAACTAGTAGTATCTCCATCAGTAAAGGAGTTAAGCAGGGATGCATGTTGGCCCCCAGTCTATTCAATTTGTATATAAATGACATAACAGAGTTTCTGTCAGGCCTGCAATTTTTTCCACCCTCCCTGGGACAGCAGAAAATTTCAGTTCTTTTATACACAGATGATATGGTCCTAATCTCACTGACCAAAATAGTTTTGAGAAGACTTTTATACCAACTAGGGCAATAGTGCAATGAAGAAGCTCTCAACGTTAATTATGCAAAGACCAAAGTAATGGTCTTCAGAAGAAAGCCCAAAATTTCTTGCTGGAGTATTCTTGGTAACCCAATTGATCAATGCAGTTCATTTAAATACCTAGGAGTAATTTTTAAAGAAACACTGAATTGGAAAACCCACGTGACAGGAGTTAAATCGTTAACACTAAGGATTGTTGGGTCTATTCTCCACTACTTCTTCACAAAGGGCGGGTGATTAATTGATCCAGCATTGAAATTGTTCAAGTGCAAAGTCATGCCCCACTTATTATATGGAGTGGAAGTGTGGGTATGGAAAGAGGATAATATATCTACCCTTGAGGTAATCCAAAATTATTTCCTAAAACTAATCTTAGGTCTCCCCAGGGGATCTCCTGCAGCCTTGATGCAAGCAGAAACAGGACTCCTTTCTATTAAGGCAAGGGTACACCTCACAATTATAAAATACTGGAAGAAGACTAATTTGTCTAGATCTAACTCTTTAAGCCACCAATCTGTCAGACTGTTATTAACAAAAGACCCTACACATTCTGATTCCTTTAGCAATATCCTTAGTAGATACACAATACCTGATGACCTCCTCATGGCCTTATTATTATTTATTAGATTTATATCCCGCCCTCCCCGCGCACAGGGCGGCTCATAGTTAGCAGCACCATATGCCAGGTATCAGATCACTTAAAAACACACATAAAAACAAGCTAAAAACAATCAAACATTACATAGTTAAAGTGCTCGCACTGATGGACACTTCCCAACTCAGGGAATGGATGTTCAGATCAGATGCTGTGATAGACCGCTCTGCTATCATAAAGTTGAAAACAGCTCCGTGGTACAAATTTGCCAAATCTGATCATTCTAGATCATCCTATCTACATAACCTCAGTGTGTCTTTTACTGCCTCGCATTTTCAAAAATGTACACAGCATTGTGGGAGGGTCAATTTCTTCAAGTTCCAACAGAACACAGTATATGTATTTGTCATTTGTTTGCCATTAAAAACCTCCCTCACTGTATCTTAGCCTGCCATTGTACAATGCACCCAGAGACAAATTCTTGACAGGAATTTTATTTACTGTAAAAGCATATTCTGAAAATGAGAAGATTGTATTCTTGTTATCAGATACCGATGAGTTCATAACCTATAGAGTCTCCCTTTGTGCCCTTGCAGCCAAAAAGATTAGAGACAGGGCGGCACCATAGGGGCCATTCTTATAACTTGTAGGCTATTTTAACCCATTCTTATTTTAGGTATATGATTTTACGTTTTACTTCTTTATGTATGTTATCATACTATTTTAGTGTTTTACTGATCTATTTGAATGTTTTGTAATTTTGTTATACCCTATGGCTAATACTTTGATACTTGATACTAATGGAGAGTATGATCTGTGATATCTGTAGCAAGGTGTCCTTTTACTCCAAAAGAATGCTCATATAGAAGCTCATATAGAAGTTCTCAGTTTCTAGGTTATAAATCCAGCATCCTAGATCACTCAACATAAAGCACTGTAAATTGTTACATGGCTAAACTCAGTACAGCCTTTGTACTTTGTCAGACTTCAGTGACTGGAATTGGCACAGATAGAGCGATTGCCATTTCTTTTCTCACCTGCTTGTAGGTAGATGACAGAATGGAGGGACTGGAGGTCTGAAAACTTCTTTCCCTCCAAAAAAACTTCTGAGAAATGGTAATTGGGAGTGGTTGCACACTTTATATTCCAAAAAGCAGCCATTCCCAATACAGTTTATTTTAAATGTATGTGGCAGTGTCAAAGGTGATTACAAGAATTCTTTAATGTTAGCTGCTTTTCTAAAAGCCTAAAGTTAGTTAACCAATAAAACTCATGTTATCTTGTGCTTTGTTTAAACTATAAAAGGCTTAAGTGAAGGGCAAGAAAATTGACTATCCCTGACAGATTTTCTTTTCAACTATTCTTTCTGAGTAAATGAGGGACTATTGAAGTGGCAGCTTGCAGGCAGTCTGAGTCAGCTGGAGGGTATGGAGGGTAGATGCTTGGGGTAATACCCCTGCCCCAGCTATATCTATACATGAAAACCATATAACCCCAATGGGGCTTGGCTACAAAGTTACAAAGGAGGTGGGGGGAAATGACAAAGGACTGGAAATGATGAAAGACTGAGTCACAGCTTGCTCAGAGCTCTCTCAGCCCCACCTACCTCACAGGGTGTGTGTTGTAGGGAGAAAGGGAAGCAATTGTAAGCCACTCTGAGACTCCTTCGGGTAGTGAAGTGCAGTGTATAAAACCAATTCTTCTTCTTCTTCTTCTTCTTCACTCTAGTGGTGGAACGTGCCATCAAGTCACAGCTGATTTATGGTGACCCTGTAGGATTGTCAAGGCAAGAGATTTCCAGATATGGTTTGTCATTGCCTGCCTCTGCATGGGAGCACTCAGTGTCCTTGATGGTCTCCCATCCTAGTACTAACTAGGGCTGACCTTACTTAGTTTCCAAGATCTGATGAGATCAGGCAAGCCTGGCCCATTGTGCATGCATCAAGTAAGAACATAAGAGAAGCCAATGTTGGATCAGGCCAACGACCCATCCAGTCCAACACTCTGTCACACAGTGGCCAGAAATACCAGGTGCCAAAAATCTCTGCTCTCGTGGGGACCTGAATAGAAGGCTGAACAAGAACTGTCTCCCCACTTCCTTCATAGCCCAAATCACCAAACTTCTATGGAACACTTGATCTGCTGGATAAAAAGAATGGTAAGCAGTTGTGTGTATGAACACTGCATAGTATAGGAAAAAGCATTCCAAATGCATTGAGTTTTTTCTGGAAGCAAGAAAAGAGTTTAACAATTTAGAGAGGAAAGAACCAGAAGAGATGGCAGGAAGTAATTACAAGGTGGAACAGAATATTGTTTTAGCAGAATCCATTTGGCTAAACTGAAGAGGGAAAGGGCATGAGAGCTTGAAAGATGGGATGCCCACAGCCACAGCAGGAATGTAAAGGCAATGCTTAGAGATTTCCAGAAGAAAGAAGGAAACACAAAAATGTTTGGTTGAGGTTTAAATGCTTCCATAAAGCATCCATCCCTGAGTTCAGAGCATTATCTGCTGCTGTTCAAGTAATTGCTCTTTTATGCAGTAATGACCCAGCTGGGGACACACTGATTTGGGGGCAACTCGTCACTGCACACAACAGACACCAACACTGCTGCGGCTTTTCTTTAAGATGGGCTTTCACTTTCTGAACTCACAATGGAACTCATCTTTCTTCAGCAGCCAAACAATGGTACTGATGTCACACGCCCAGAAGCACCAGTCTTCCTAATGCTTTCTTCCTTTCATTTGGACTTACACAAACAAGTACAGGAAGCCAAAGCCATGCAGAGCAGCTGAAATGGGACTCTCGTGCTTTCCATTGCTTACAACAGCACAAAAGTAAAGCATGAACTGAACACAATGTATAAATTGCTGAATGGTGCAAGTTGACTATAATACATGACTCTCACTTTCTGCCAGATCTCTAGCTGCAGACTGTGAGGGATGAAAGGCATTCTGCAGTTGAATTATGCAGAAACTCTTCCAACCATGCTACACTGGCTGTGAAAATATCTGTGTTTTGAACTTAGCCTTCAAGGGCTTTTCAGGTTAAAATCTGCATCCAAATTGAGACTGGAAGACCACAGACATTCAGTTTCAGTAAAGTTTATGCTCATGTTATATGTGGCCCATCATCATCAAGGTTCAGGTCACCATGTTCAGAACCAACTGAAGTTTTAAAAAAGACTATTATTTTGGTACACATTCTGTTGTTAGGGGTAAATACAAAGTGTTTTTTTTTTAAATAACATTTTGATATTAAGAATGTAAGAACCGGTCTGGTGGAACACTATTTCAGGGGAGAGTGGGGCCCTGTGGGAATTGGTACAGTTCTGCAGGGCCTGCAAAACAGAGTACTGGGCCCCTAGCCAAGAAGCTATAGTTAGAGTCTGGCCTCCCCCTCCTTCCCTTCCCCCCTGCTTCCCTTCTTCCCTTTTCAGTCATTCTGTGTACTACCCCCGTATGAATTTTATGTCATCTTGATTTTTACAGAAATTGTCCTATCTCTTTTACTGTTTTTATGGATTTGAGTAATTATATATTGTATTTAGATGGCTTTTAATTGTATATTTATAAGATGTTGTCACCTGCTCTGAGCCAGTTTGGGGGAAAGTGGGCTATAAATGGGATAAAATGAATGAATGAATGAATGAATGAATGGATGGATGGATGAATGAATGAATGAATGAATGAATGAATGAATGAATGAGAAAAGAGCCCTCTTGGATCAGACCAGTAGTCCATCTAGTCAAGCATCCTGTTTCACACAGTGGCCAAGTAGTTGCTCTTGAGGGTCAACAAACCAAGCACAGAGGTCCAGGCCTTCCCTTGATGGTTCTTCCTAGACATATGTAGAGATTTGCTACATCTGTATATGGAGGTATCCTTACTATGGCTAGTAATCATTGAAGGACCTGTCCCCCATGAATTTGTATAACCCCTTTTAAAGCAGTCTGTGCTTGTGGCCATAGAGGCAGTTTCATGTAGTTGTTAAGAGCAGAGGATTCTAATCTGGAGAACCAGGTTTGATTCCCCAGCAGTGGTAGATTAACCATTAAGCAGACTAAGCACGTGCTTAGGGCACTAAGGTCAAAGGGGGCACCACAAAGTTGGGAAAAGGGTGAAAAGAAAAAAAATGAATGAAGATTTGTATTCATTGTTGGCAGACCAGTTGCACACATCAAGAGATGAGTTTGAGAGATTTGAATCACTTGCAAAGGACATGCTCTCTGATGTAGAATACAAAGCAACTCAAACACGTAAGCGTACAAGAAAGAGAATGCCCAGTGATGGAAATGCACCAGAGGTCATTCTCAGTTCCAGAGACAAGTTCCGTATTTCCACATTTTATGTAATTGTTGAAAAGTTAGAAACGGAAATGAGGAGGAAACGAAAGATGTACACTGAAATAGCAGACAGATTCACTTGTCTGACAGTTGTTCCTAATGCCATCCAAGAAGGTGCTAATTCCCAATTATCAGAAAGTGAAAGGTACTCAAAGACTTGTCAGACACTCATTGATGCTTATCCAGATTACATGAACAACACTTTGTCTACAGAGCTTCAGCAGTTCCATTCATATGTTCTTCATAAGTTTAAAACAACCATCTTTCACTCACATGGAACTTTACAACACAATTACAGAAGACAAACTAGAGAGTGCCTTTCCAAATGTTGAAATTGCCTTAAGAATATTTTTAACATTAATGGTCACCAACTGCACAACAGAGAGGTCTTTCTCACAACTGAAATGTGTAAAAAACCCAAATAGATCAGTTATGCTTCAAGAAAGACTCAACTCACTGTGTATATTAACAATTGAAGCAGACATTCTGAGAAGTATTAATTTTGAGGATGTTATCAGTGATTTTGTGAAAATGAAATGTAGAAAAATGCCTTTCAGGTCATGAATATTGGAACTTTGATACATTTAACTTGTGAAATATTAAAATAGATGTTGTATTGCATTTTTGTAGAACTTTATGTAGCCAAAGCTTGGCTTAGTTTGTACAGTATATTGTGTTATCATATGAATAAATGTTTGTATTGCTGCAACCTTCATTGTATATCTGGTCAGACAGGTCAACAACTAAAATGGACTGGGTCAGTGTGGAAAGGAGGGGGGCACCAAGATTGGTCAGCGCTTAGGGCACCAGTGAGCCTTAATCCGACCCTGTTCCCCAGTCCATACTCCTCCATATAAAACCAGCTGGGTGACCTTGGGTCAGTCACAGCTCACTTAGAGCTCTCTCAGCCCCACCTACCTCACAAGGTGTCTGTAGTGGGGAGCTGTGTTGGTCTGAAGCAGTAGAACAAAGTTTGAGTCCAGTGGCATCTTTAAGACCAACAAAGTGTTATTCAAGGTATAGGCTTTTGTGTGCAAGCATACTTCTGTCACTGTAAACTGCTCCGAGACTCCTTCAGGTAGTGAAGGATGGGGTATAAAACCAACTCTTCTTCTTCTTTATCAGACAAAACTACAATGCATCTCAATATTTCAAAGAGATCCTGCTCCATGACAGTTCCCCAGCACCTCTTTGTAGAAGAGTAATTTGTATGAATATTACTTGGAACATCACAAGTTCTTCTTCTTGACAGAAAAGTTACCAGGGGTCCAGTCAAACAGAGAATTTGCCACGGGAGAGCCACGAATGCCAGGTGGATTTTACAGGCGTGATCACATGGGAACATCTGGCAAGCGTTACGTGCCCGTTGGCAACCCATAGCATCCCATCGAAGATGTGGAGTTTAAAAGTACCTGGGAAAGTCCGCTATCAACCGGTTGTGATGGGCTGCAGACAGACGCTTGCCACGTGATCACTACAGCATGCTCCTCTTGCGTCCCTGCTTCCTGGTTGGAGTGCACCGGAAACACGTGCAGACAGAAACAATGCTGGTTCACCGCCATTGCGTTTGATCATGTTGGGGCGCGTCAAATTGGGATGGTGCAAATAGCCTCCCCTCCCCTCCGCATTATCTGGCATGTGTGACAGGGGCCCAGGTTTTTGTGTGTGAGAGAGAGAGAGGTCTGGTGGCCGATGTAACCATGTAGAAAGAAAAAGGTGTGGTAAAGTATTGGTGCTGGAGTGGTTCAAGTTCTTGTTCCTTCTTACAATTAGGGTTGCCAGCTCTGGGTTGGGAAATTTATGGAGATTTGGGGGTTGAGCCTTGGGAGGGTAGAGTCTGGGGAAAGACAGGATCTCAGTAGGACATAATACCATAGACTCCATCCTCCAAAGCAGCCATTTTCTCCAGGGGAAGTGGTCTTTGTAGTTTGGAAATTAGTTGTGGGGGGAGGTGGAACCTTACCAAGGGGCTGGTGTGATCATTGTCCCCATACAATGATGCAGCTTCCAGCATGACTGGGAGAGTTCTTGGCTGAGTACTTGAGCATCACCCCCAGTGCGATGCTATTGCTTCCAGGTAGTGCTGGAAGCTACATCATCACATAGAGATGATGACTGCGATCCCCTTTGGCTAGCCATTTTCTGCCTGTTGACCAGTGAAGCATTGGTGGGCAATGGCCACAATTATCTTGAGGTCTTTTACCACAAGTAGGCAAATGGCAACCCTAGGTCTGTGTGGCAAGTCATGTGAGATCCATCAGCTCTCCTGATTTCTAGCAAGCAATGAGAGTATCACAAAGCCTTTTCCCCAATCTGTTCCTCTCTCTCCCATAGTAAGTCAGCACCAGCTGCATGAAATGATGATGGGGCCTTTAAGGTGTACACATGTTAAGACATATTATTGATTAAAAGGAAGAGTCTAAATATCAGACTTATAAAAGCTTTTCAAATACAAATACATACAATGGGTAAACAATTTCAAACTTTAGGACCAAACACATTTTGGCTCCTTTGAGCCTTCCTCAGTGGTCACTATTCTCTATATTGCACTGACACACATCCAAATACATGTATAAAAGGTTTTTAGTATACATATATATACGCAGATGTTGTTTCCTGAACCTCATTATAATATACCAAATGTATAGGTAAAGGTAAAGGTTCCCTTGCTCGAAAGCCAGTCGAATCCGACTCTAGGGTTGCGGTGCTCATCTCCGTTTCAAAGCCGAAGAGCCAGCGCTGTCCGAAGACGTTTCCGTGGTCATGTGACCGGCATGACTAAACACCAAGGCGCACGGAACGCTGTTACCTTCCCACCAAAGTGGTACCTATTTATCTACTTACAATTTCTTGCTTTCGAACTGCTAGGTTGGCAGGAGCTGGAACTAGAGACGGGAGCTCACTCCGTCTTGCGGCACCCGGGTCTTGAACTGCTGAACTACTGACCTTCCACAGCCTGCAGTTCAGCGTCTTAACCACTTGAGCCACCGCAGCTCCACACCAAATGTATAGAAAATCATTAATGATAAAAAAATAAACTGAAATTACCTTGTATGTTTATAATAATGTTACTGGTATATATGTTGGGCCATAGATATAGCCATGCCAATTCTTCAAATTATTCTGAATAAATAAAAATAGAGTACACTTATAGAAATTTTATAAATAGTCTAATTTTAGAATAATTTCAGCCTAAAATAAAATTAAATTGGCCAACAAACCTGGTATCAGAGATTTCATTGGTTTGGATGTGTGTCACCTCCAGCAAAGTAAAAGATCACGTTACAAGCTGCTGCAGTGGCCTCATTATATAGTGAACCTGGGATGATGCAATCACCCACATACATTGCACAATGCTTGCCAAGAAGGAGATACAAGGTGGGAGGGGGTAATAAGGAGGGGGGAGAAAAAAGGAGCAGCATGGGGAGAAATTTTAATTTCAGGAAACAACATCTGGTTATATATATATATATATATATATATATATATATATATATATACTAAAAACCTTTTATACATGTACTAGGGAGCAAATTCCATTGTGGAGGAAGACAACGGGCCCTAGAAAGGAAGGGAGGGAGGGTGGAAGGGAGGGAGGCAGGGCCGGCCCCAGGTGTCTGGGTGCTCTAGGCAGGACAGCCTGGGGCGCCCACCCCACTGGGGATGCCAACCTCCCGGTGGGGCCTGGAGATGGCCCAGCACCCGGGAGAGCCGAGGAAGGGGTGGGCTTAGAAGCCTGCCCCTTCTCTCACAGCAGCGGCGGCGCGGCTCTCCCGGGTGCCTCGCAGCTGCAAGGCACCTGGGAGAGCCAGGGAAGGGGCGGGCTTAGAATGCCCCCCCTTCCCTCCCAGGGGCGGCGGCATGGCTCTCCCGGGTGCCTCACAACTGCGTGGCACCCAGGAAAGCCGGGGCTGCCGGCGTTGGGTGGCCCGAGGGGCTTTTCACGGGGGGGGCATTTTGGTGCCCCTGCAGGGCCGGCACCCTAGGAGAGCACCTAGCTCGCCTAGTGGGCGAGCCGGCCCTGGAGGGAGGGTTGGAGAAACAAAGGAAGGAAGGAAGGAAGGAGGAGGGGAAGAGTGAAAGAAAGGAGAGAGGAAGAAAGGAAAGGGGGGAAGGAAGGGAAGAGGGATGGAACAGGCTTCTCTTGGCCTACTGGGCTCTGAGAAGGCCCAGAGGATGGTGTGTGTGTGGGGGGCAGAATGGGCTTCTCTGGGCCTACTGGGCTCTGAGAAGGCCCAGAGGATGGGGGGCAGAACGGGGTTCTCTGGGCCTACTGGGCTCTGAGAAGGCCCAGAGGATGGTGTGTGGGGGGAATGGGGTTCTCTGGGTCTACTGGGCTCCGAGACGGCCCAGAGGATGGTGTGTGTGTGGGGGCGGAACGGGCTTATCTGGGCCTATTGGGCTCTGAGAAGGCCCAGAGGATGGTGTATGTGGGGGGGTGGAATGGGCTTCTCTGGGCCTAGTGCCCCCAAAGAAGGCCCAGGGGATGGTGGGGGGTGGAAAAGGGCTTCTCTCGGCCTAGTGCCCCCATAGAAGGCCTAGGGGGTGGTGTGGGAGGGGAGGAAAAGGGCTTCTCTGGGCCTAGTGCCCACATAGAAGGCCCAGGGGATGGTGTGGGGGGTGGAAAAGGGCTTCTCTGGGCCTAGTGCCCCCATAGAAGGCCGAGGGGATGGTGTGAGGGGGCGGAAAAGGGCTTATCTCACCTGCCTCGGCCTTGAGGGCCTTTCTCTGCACTCACTCTGCAGACGGTCCTCTCCTGTCAGAGGACTGGAGCAGACTGAGCCAAAGACACTAGCCGGGGCTGATGTGGGCGGGATTTCACCAAGCAGCCAGTCAGCCCTGGCCAGCATCTTTTGACTGCCAGTTTTTGTGCCTAATTAATTATGGCATGCATAGAATGTTGTGGAACCAAAATTCAAATATTAATAAGGACAGGATTTGGATGTGTGTCAGTGCAATATAGAGAATAGTGACCACTGAGGAAGGCCCAAGGGGGCTGAAACATATTTGGTCCTAAAGTTTGAAATAGTTTACCATCATATGTATTTGTATTTGAAAAGCTTTTATAAGTCTGATATTTAGACTCTTCCTTTTAATCATAATATGTTTTAACATGTGTACACCTTAATAAACATTTGTACTTCTATAATATACTGTGCTAGCTTAGCCCTTTTGGTTCACAGTTATATCTTGGGTTGAGTTCCCCCCCCTTTTTTGTGTTTGGGGCCTTTAAGGGCCTGAACCATAGAAGCAGCAACCATGACAGTGACATTTGGGCCTTGGAGCATTGTAAGATTGTCAACTTCAGGCTGGGAAATCCCTATGGAGCCTGGGGAGAGGCCTCAGCAGAGTATAATGCCATAAACTTCAACTTCCAAAGCAGCCATTTTCTCCAAGGGAACTCATCTCTGTAGCCTGGAGATCAGTTATAATTCCGGGGGATCTGCAGGTCCCATCTCTAGACTGGCAACCATAAACACTCAGCTGGGGTGTTGTTTGCTCCATGGTTGGCTGGAATGAGTCCCTGGGAGCCTTGGGAGTCCAGGGATAGGCTCAGTCTTGGATAATTTCTTTCCAATATTGCCCCCAAATAAAGATAATAAAATGGAGAAGGAGTATTTCTAGAGAAGTTTTAAAGTCATACAAGATTTTTTATATATACAAAACAAAAGTAACTTTCACGTAATCTTTATGAATTTCCATAAAGATTTTGAAGATCAGGCTCCAAGTGTGTCCCAGCCAAGAAGGTTTTCACGTTCTGTAAACACAGCCTAATATCAGGGATTAACTTTTTGCTCTTTTCCTGCTATTTAGGAAATTGACTCTATTGCCTTTTATAACCTAGACACAAACACTAATTACATTTTTTCTGTGTTTCATGTTGCCTTAAGCTTTCCAAATGTGATCTCTCTCTGGATCTCCAAGATTCTTTTCTGTGCTTTTAGTCTTGTTTCCTTTCCATCATCTCCATGTGATATAACTTAAAAAAAAGGAAATTATGAATTGAAGGAGATGAGCCCACTTGGGCTATGAAGTTACAAATGATTTCAGAGCTTTCAAAGCCAGGTTATTTCTGAGTTTGGGGTCATTTTTTAATTGTTGCTGTTTGTAGAAGTAATTTTTCTAGTCTTTGCTGTTTCCATTCATGTTCCAGGGTGAAATATACTGGGTCTAGACACTTTGAGTGATCAGCACATAGTTCATTAAGTGATTCAGCATTGAGAACAAAAGACCCAGACCCCTGGTCGAGGCCAGGTTTTATGCCTAAAGAAAGTCACACCCAAAGCACACCACACTCCCTGTGACAGGCTATTTACACCAGGTAACCCTATTAATCCTATTAACACCAGGTAACCTAAGTTCAATACATTACACCCCTCCCCCCTAAGTCCAAATATACTCAGCACACAAAGTCCCTTAAATATGTAGGTGTGCACTGTTCCCTAGTGGAGCAGAGCAGAGCTGGCTGTGGCATCCCAGGCCCCACGCTGGTTTCCGTTTCCTCTGGAGTCTGTGAGGACTCTGCGTGGTTGGGGGCAGGCTGCCCTGGTACATCTTCCGATGGTCTGCTGGGTGTGTTTCTGGCCTCGGCTGGTTCACTCCCGGCTTTGTGCCAACGGTCTGGTTCTGCCATGATTGACTGCCAACGGTCTGGTTCTGCTGGCAGGGTCCAGCGGTGAGTTGATCAATGTGCCTTTTCAGGCTGCACCTGTCTTCCATTGTCACCTCATAGGACACAGGCCCGGTGGCTCTGACCACCCTGGCTGGAATCCAAGCTGGCCCGCTGGAGAAATTCTGCACATAGATGGGGTCACCTGGGAATAAACCACGGAGTGCTTCTTGGCTTACTGTCTGTGGACATTCCTCCAGGGCTTGGTCCAGGTACATCTGGTCCAGGCAGATGGTTTAATCAGGTGGCAACCCATAAGGAGCTCCATAGGACTGTGGCTGGTCATGGTGCTGGGGGTTGTATGGTGTCCGAATAGGAGGGCTGCCAGCCAGTGACCCCAGTCTCCCTGGATGATCTGCCAGCGGTACTCCTTTGTGACCCGCACCAGTCTTTCTGCTTGGCTGTTGGTGGCTGGATGGAAGGAGGCCAAATGAACATGTCTGATTAAGTAGCAGTCAAGGAATTCTTGAAACTTGCCAGAGGTGAAGGCCATCCCTTTGTCTGTGATGACGGTGTCTGGGAGGCCGTGGTTGCTTAGGATCCGGTGGAGCACCCAAATGGCTGCCTTGGAAGAGGTGGAAGCGACCAGCACTACCTCTAACCATTTGGTGTAGGAATCTACCAAAATGAAGAAAAGCTGTCCTTGGAAGGGTCCTGTGAAATCTAGATGTAAGTGGGAGCAGGGTTTGTTGGTGGATTCCCAGTGTTGCATAGGGGCCCTAGGAGGCTCTGGTCATGTTTCTTGGCAGGCCCGGCAACATTTAACACAGTCCTCAATCTCCATGTCCAAGCTGGGCCATCAAACATAGCTGCAGGCTAGCGCCTTCATGCGTACGATCCCAAGGTGCATCTCGTGCAGTGCTACTAGTGCTTGCTGGCGCAACAGGCCTGGAACTACTACCCAGCTTTCCCACAGCAGGCACCCTTTGTGCATGGAGAGTTCCTCCCTGCGGGAGGAGAACTCTGCAAATTCGGGGCCTGCCCAATCGGTGGGCCAGCCCCTCCCCAACCAGTCCAGAACCCGGGAGAGGATGCGGTCCCTGGCCATGTGTTGGGCCATGTCCACTACCCCGAGTGGATGGTCCGGTAAGTCTTCAAGCATCAGGATTTGGTGAGCCAGGGCAGGGTCCAGATCGCAGGATGGAAGCGGCAAATGGCTGAGGGCATCCACGTGGCCCATCGCCTTTCCCAGATGGTAGACAAGCATGTAGGTGTAGCCGGAGAGGAAGATCGACCAGCGCAACACTCGAAGTGACAGCATTTGCAGCATCTGCCGATCTGGACCCAGCAGGCCCAGCAGCAGCTTGTGGTCAGTTGCTATGGTGAAGGTCCACCCATAGAGGTAATTGTGGAACTTTTTTACGCCCGCCATGATCGCCAAGGCCTCTTTATCTATCTGGGCATAATTCTGCTCGGCCCGGGACAAGGTGCGAGAGTAGTAGGCCACTGGGACTTCTCTGCTGTTGGAAAGCTGGTGGCTGAAGACTGCCCCAACCCTGTAGAGGAAAGCATCACAAGCAAGGATGACTGGCAGCGATTCATCAAAGTAGGCCAAGATGGAATTCAAAGTGAGGATCTCTTTCACAGCCTGGAACATGGTGGCTTGCTTTTGATCCCAGACCCAGGGGTTTAATGATGGCTCGGACCTTGTCAGGGGCAGGATGGATGCCCTGTGTGTCGATGGAGAAGCCCAGGAACTCCACTCGTGGAACCCCCAGGAGGCATTCCTCCCACTTTACCTTCAGACCGGCAATTTGGAACCTCTGCAAGACAGTGCACAGATGGATGGCGGTCCTCTTCCATGGGTGCAGTGATTAGAACCATCAAAGAAGGGCTGAACCCTGGGAATTCCTTTGAGGAGAGAGTCCATTAGGTTTTGGAAAATTCCTGGAGCCATGCTGAGCCTGAACTGTAGCTGCCACACCCAGAATGCACCTCTGTACGTCACAATCATTTGCACCTCTGCCGTCACATTATCTATGGAGAGCTGTTGGTACGCTTGGGCAAAATCCAGCTTTCCAAAAACTTTGGCATCCGCCAAAGAAGCCAGGAAGTGGCTAACCACTGGAACTGGGTATGCGTGGTCCTGCAGAGCCTTGTTAATTGTGCATTTATAATCTGCGCAGATGTGGACGTCCCCATTGGGCTTCACTGGGGTCACGATGGGGGTCTCCCATAAGATGTGGGGCATGGGTTCTAGGACTCCTTGGGACACTAGCTTCTCCAACTCTGCATCTATTTTTGGCCGGAGGGCGAAGGAGACCTGCCTGGCCTTCAGCCTTATGGGCCATATACCTGGGTTGAGCTGTAGGGTGACCGGTGGCCCAGTGTAACACTGGAGCATCCTGTCAAAAACTGTGGGGAACTCATCGCACACACCCTGAAAGTCTTTTGGATTCATGTGGTTCACCCCAGTCACCCCAATTTCCAGCTGCTTGAACCATGCCAATCCAATGAGGCTCATGCGCTTCTAACCACAAGCAAGTCCAGCAGACCTTTAAAGTTGCGTTACTGTACCCTGAACTTTCCCTTCCTCAATACGGGCACTTCATTCTTTGAAAAGTCCCATAGTGTAAACCTGACTGGCTGCAGGGGGGGACCCCCATTTTGGCATAGTCTCTTAAATGTGTCCTCCAAAATGATTGAAAGGGAGGACCCAGTATCTAGCTCCATTGAGCAAGGGTGTCCCTCAATTAAGACAGTCATGGTAATTTTGTTGGGGGAACCCTGGGGTAAATGTAGTACTTGGTGCTGCTGAATGGACATTGTGTTGAGTTCGGTGGATTTCGTAGGGTTGGTGGTTGCTGCTGGACGCCTCCAGTCTCCCTTGGCCTGACATGCTCTGGCAATGTGGCTGACCTTCCTGGAGCTTCGGCATGTGGCGTCATGGAACCGGCAGGATTTCCGGTCATGTTGATCCCCTCAGCTGTCATACATGGAAGAGGTGGCTGTGCCACTGGCATGGTATGCTGTTGATGGTCATTGTGGTGCTGTTGGTGAGCATCGGCATGTGTGGTGAGGGATTTGTAGGACCTCTTCTTCCTCATCCCTGGAGCTGGCCATGTGGTGATTGGTCTTGGTAGGCCCTTGCCAAGATGGCAGCCTATGAGACGACTGGCAGCCTTTACCACCTTGGACCATTGCAGTGCTTGGAGGCTTCTGCAGCTAGGGCCATCTCCAGGGACTCCTTGAAGTTGGGATTCCCTTTCCCAAGGATCTTTTGTTGGATCCTCTCGTCCAGGAGACCACAGACCAACCAGTCCCATAGGGAATCCTCAAGGGCAGGGAAGTTGCAGTGCTGGGCGATGTGGCATAGTGCCGTGATGAACTCCTATATAGATTCAGTGGCTCCATGAGTGAAACACATGGTGGGCCATGATGACTGACGGCTTGGGGGAGAAGTGTTCCTTGAGTCAGTCAATGATCACCTGGTAGTCTGTCCTTGAGCTCCACCAGAGCAAGGAGCAAGCGGGCGATCTCGTATGTCGGACGGCCACTTACACAGAAGAATGTAAGACTTCATCTTGGCAGTCTGGATGCTGGAGGATTCTAAGAAGAAGTCAAACTGGCCCATGTAGGACTCCCATTCCTCTGTGGTGGTGTCGAACACATCGAAAGATCCAGGAGCAGCAGCCATCATCTCTGGAGTGGAGCAGTGTGGTGCACAGGGTCCTGTGACTAGTTGAGCTGTGCATTGCTAGTTGGAGCCAGTTCACTCACTCTGGATCCCATCCTCGTCACCAATGAAATATACTGGGTCCAGATGCATTGAGTGATCAGCACATAGTTTATTAAGTGCTTCAGCAGTGAGGACAAAAGACTAAGACCCCTGGCCAAAACCAGGTTTTATGCCCAAAGAAAGTCACACCCAAAGCACACCCCTCTCCCCGTGATAGGCTATTTGCACCAGGTTACATTTCCAGGTAACCCTATTGGGCTATACTAGGATCCAAGAGTTCCTACTGGTGCACTTCTAGGATCCTAGCCTGCTTTTGTTATGGATCTCAAGCTCAATACATTACACAGGGATTATTTTTCCCCCCTTTAAAGGCTTTCAAAGTTAAATCTCAAGTCTCATTGACTTCTTTACACATCTAATTAGGGTTACCAGGGCTTACCTCCTCACCAGAGGAGGGTGGTAAGGAGCTTTCTGGGAGTGGGAGAGTGGGGCAGTGTCACTGCAGGCAATGTCCCTGATGTGAAGACGTCACATGAAAGTAATGTCACCATGCTGAGGATGTTTGGGCAAAATTATAGTAACCGTAGATGACGTCACTTCTGTGTGATATCATCATGTTGGGGATGTCACACCAGGGTGGGGCAGGGCTTCACCTGCTGGCCAACTTGCCAGCAGTAGGTGAGAGCCCACAAAATTGGGGGCTGGCAACCCTAGGTACAATTCAGTTTGGATTTTATTCACCCTTAATACCATATTCCAGCATCATTTCACAGAACTCATTAACCTTGACTCCAACTGATGTGATCACTGAATCAGAGCACATAGTTTGAAATTTTTACCAGTGATAGTGCATGTGATGTGGGTTAGGCATTTTCATTCTCACAATATAGCACTAACGTGGATTACAATAATTCTTCAAAGCATGAAAATGAGAAACCACATCACACTAACCAGTATCTGCTCATTCCTCTTCTGATCTCTAATATGTATTAAGGTTCCTTGTCATGTATTTTGGCTCAGCCCACTCACAAATTTGGATCAATAGTGTACTATCAACAGTGCACATCTGTAGCATGTAATAGAAACAATGCATTGTTTCCATAGACAGTGCAAGGGGGTGCTGGGTAATGGGAAGTCTGTGCATATACAGCTATCTCTCTCTACCTGATGAAAGCTGATATTGATCAGAGCATTAGTAATGGCATAGAATGTCCTGAGCCCTAATGGGATCTTCTACATGCTGGCAATGTATTCATTGTATAAGTGGATTATGTGTTAGTGTGTCCATTGAAATAAATGACACATGGGGCTGATTCACCTGAGTGTTGGGCCCACAGTGGTGGTATGCTGAATTGTGGCCAGACTATTTTAGAACGTTCAGAAAACCTGCTTCTGCACAGGCACCTCAGAATATATGTTGATGGAAAGTAACTTCCCAAGGGTTTTATATGTTGGTCTTTTATTTCCAGTTCAATGTGTTAGTTTTTAACTTGGAGCCTGCCTTTCTGTCTGAAACCAGGCACCCAATACAGCTTACATCAAAATATTGCAAGAATTTAACATTGAAACAACCAATCATACAATTATTTATCATTTTCACCACTCTCATTCTTGTTGACATATTGCGTTATTGTGTAACTATATGCATTTTAATGCGTAATTTGAATAAGCAAAAAATTGTAAACCTGCTTAACAAGAACATTGTCTGAATTGTTTTTTCCCTCCAGTTGAGCAGAACTAGAACCTTCTATATCGTGCTTAGGAGGAGGAGGGGATTCTGTCCACCCCCATGTTGTTTAGCCCTGAATTTACTTAAATTATGGAATCTCAGTTAACCTTCTAACTGCAAACCTATAGAATCTGTGTTATACTTACTAAGTAACTGTGATTGGGTGATGTTAGCTATTACTGTAAAGGTAAAGGTTTCCCTTGCTTGAAAGCCAGTCGAATCCAACTCTAGGGGGCGGTGCTCATCTCTGTTTCCAAACCAAATAGCCAGTGCTGTCCAAAGACATTTCCATGGTCATGTGGCCAGCATGACTAAACATCGAGGTGCACAGAATGCTGTTACCTTCCCCCTGCAGTGGTACCTGTTCATCTACTTGCAATTTCTTGCTTTTGAACTGCTAGGATGGCAGGAGCTGGGGCCAGAGACGAGAGCTCACTCCATCACGCGACACTAGGATCTTGAACTGCCAAACTACAGACCTTCCAGTCTGCAGCTCAGCATCTTAACCTCTGAGCAGCCTCAAACCAAGATGAAATGCAGGATATAAATATTTTAATAAATAAATAAGTAAATAGTTATAACTTAAATTTATTTTTGATGAATTAATACTGTACTAACATTTATGTGCATTCTATAATTCTCCTTTTTATTAATTTAAGTACTAAATTAATGTTTGAATTATTTATTAATTATTTTTACGAAATCATAATTAACTTTTTGTATATCAACAATCATTTTGTTGTTTTTCCCCTGAGAAATTCTACTATTTGCATTGATATTTAATGGGCTAGTCTCCTAACACATTTCTAATATTGTTGATTATGTTGCTACTAATATTATTATAAAAGTGGGGACCCATAAGAAATGTGCAGGGTGCCTATCCCATTTCCCCTACCTTTGCTTCCTTCCCTCTCCCCCTACCTCTGTCATATTCTTTCGCCCTTCTGCCACCTTATTTCTTACTCTCTTTCCTCCATAAATGTCACTTCCTCTCCCCACCTTATCATTCACTCTCTGTCTCCTACCCCATTACTCTCTCTTTCTGCCCTATCTCCCAGCCTCCCACCGCCCCTCAGCATCAGTAGCAGCTGCAGCGTTCCAGAAATCATGATGGATCTCCCAGCTACTGAGATCAATTCCCCTTAAGGTTGCTAGTTCCAGGATGGGAAATTCCAGGAAATTTGGGGATGGACCCTTGGGACAGTGGGGCTTGGGGAAGGAAGCAACCTCAGCAGGGTATAATGCCAGAGACTCCACCCTCAAAAGCAGCCATTTTTTCCAGGGAAACTTATCTCTGCCATCTGGAGAGCAGTTGTAATTCCAGGTGATCTCCAGTCTTCACCTGGAGGATGGCAATGGTTCTTGTGAAAGAATGTCTGATTTGAGGGTGGGGACATGGCATTATACCTGTCTGATGTTCCTCCCCTCCTCAAATCCCACTGTCCCCAGGCTCCACCCCTCAAATGTCCAGGAATTTCCCAACTAGAGTTGGCAGCCCCATCTCTTTCCCATCCAACAGCCAACCTCCCTTTATCTGCCCTTCTATCTTCAGCTTTCTGCCTCCCCTCCCTTTCCCTGCAGTCTCTACCAAGGAAAACTATAGTCTTACTCCACAGCAGGGACCAAAGCAGCTTGCACTATTCTCTCCTCCTTTTATCTGCACAACAACCTTATGAGGTAGATTAGGTTGAAAGTATGTGACTGGTCCAAAATTACCCAGTCAACTTCCATAGCACGATGGCGATCTGAACCTGGGTCTAGCAGACCCTACTCTGAAGCTCTAACTGCTTGACCACACTGGCTTTCATAGGGTGGCTGCTGTTGAACTGTAGCAACCAGCCAGGCCTAGCCAAGTCTTGCAAATCAGGTGGTATCAAGTCACCCAGAGGGTGCTGCCAGCCCTAGGGTTGCTAGCCTCCAGGTGGGACCTGGAGATCCCCCAGAATAACAACTGAACTCTAGACAACAGAGATCTGTCCCCCTGGAGAAAACTGCTGCTTTGAAGGGTGGACTTTATGGCATTATATCCTGCTAAAGCCTCTCCCTTCCCCAAACCCTCCTCTCTTCAAACTCCACCACAAAAGCTCTAGGAATTTCCCAGCCTGGAGCTGGCAGCCCTTGTCAACCCAAGGATCCCTCCCGCAAAGGTCAAAATAGGCCTGGAAAGGGCTCCTCCCCTCCCCCCTGCCTTTTACAGACAGAACCTAGCCTGGAATACTATGTCTGCCTAGTAACAGCTACAGATCATTTTGATCATTTTTGGCTTTTTTAAGCTGTTCAGTGTATTTTTATATATACAGATTTATATATATATAGATTTCACATACTTCTGCAAACCTAGGGCCTTTTCCAGGTTCATAGGAAGATCTGTCTTGCCCGTTCACAGCTCCAGTCACTGGATTTAAGTATCCAAAGATATTTTGACCACTATTAGAATATAAGATAATTAAAATACTAAAATCCAGACAATCAAAAATATTTACAACTTCCATCCTGAATAAAACTGATACAACAAATATTGTTTAAATTATATAGCAATAGGAGCTAGTGTCATCAAAGGAAAGGATTTGAACCAGCCAAAGGCCCTCTAATATAATTTGGAATGGGTGCTTCTTACAGAGAAACCAGACTTGCAGTCAGAGCACAGTTTCAGAAGATGATCACAACACATGGACATGCTCATATCGCAGAAGTCACCCAGAGTTATTGAATGTGGGATTATTATTTGAAATGTTCCAATAAAAAACTTTCCTCTTGTGTAATGACAATGTGAACTTAAGTGAACCTGCCTGATGATATAACAAAATATGAAGATATGATTAACTGCATATCTTTTCCTGCAACAATAGAATGCCTTTGGCTAACCCATTCAATTATAGTTTCCCAGTTGTATGCAATAACCATGAGGTCAGTGTGCTAATATCTCCTTATATATAATCCTATTTTTGTGTGACTCTTTCCTGAACGTTCCACATGCTCCCACAGTCTTTTGCTCCCTGACCTGTCACTCCGATGGTGTGCCAATGGCAGCGTGGCTGGAGTCCTGCCCACCTGCCCACAGAGACGGTGCCCAACCTCTTGCGCTCAGTGTGCTTGGAGCCGACAGAAGGGATCGACGGGACTCTCTATGGGGCTGGGGATGCCCGGGACCTCCTTCACTCCACCTCACGCACAGCGTTGGGGATGGGGAGTCCTTGCTTCAGTCCTCTCCCATTGCCCCTCCATCCCTCGCACGCCCCATACATGGAGTGAGGACCCAGTGAGCAGCGGCCGGTTCCCCCCACATGCTGCCACCACCCCGGTGGCTCATCTCTCCTCCCCGGCTCCAGCCACTCAAACTGGCTCCACCTCATGTGCCAGCTCCGTTGCCCACCTTGCACTGTTTAAAATGGCTGAGAGGCAGAGCAGGGTGGGGGGAGGGTGGAAAATCCATGCAGCTAGATTTGGAGTGGGGGGGGACCACTGAGGTGGAGGAGAGGGGACAGGTGCCCACTGTGCCACCTTATCTGGAGCCAGCTCTACCGCTTGGTACAAGCAATGGTCATGGGGAAGAAAGGAAGGCAGGGAAAGAGGAGAGGGGGTGGTGATGCAGCTGCTGCTGGGGGGGATGGCGTGGTGGTGGTGCTGACGTGGGAGGAAGGAAGGATGGAGCTGGTTGCTCCCCGGGATGATTGGGCTGCCCCAACAGAGAGAGGAGATGACGCAAGTGAGTGAGAGGCTAGGTGGGCAGGCAGATCGATGATGGGGGCTCCAGGAACCCCAGTACAGCTTCACTTTCAAGCATGCATGCATAGGATCAGATGCAGGTTGTCAATTGAGATTCCAGTCTACTGATATTTCTGAACCATCATGGACATGAGCAATTCCCTCCCAGAAAGATTTGGCCGCAGCCTGAGACTGGGCAGAAAGTAATGTATTCCTGGTTGTGATTGTTTCAATGCATGTACTGTTTGGATGTATACAGTTGGGGGGGGGCATTTTTGTGTGTGTGGTGACCTCTGGCATATCATACTGGGCCATGGTGATGGCAGTTCACTGAGCTTGTGATGCTGGCATGAGTTTCAAGGCAATGAATGGGATCTCAGTACAGCAGATTGACTGTCCCACCCAGAGCGAGGCCTGGCCTCCCGCAGTGATGGTTGTCTGGCCATGGTGCTCGGGGGGAGGGGGGTGACTCCTGCAGGCCACAGCACTCTCCCAGGCCCTCTTTCTAGAACTCATTGAATTTCTTTCCGCAACAGGCCTTATTACTAGTGGTAAATGTTGCAGAAAGATTAACACTAGCAGAAAGATCAACACTACAAGCTCACCCTCTCACCCATAGACCTGGCTAGAGAAAGAGTTTTTAATATCAATAATGGAAACAGTTGAATTTGAACATAATTTAGATATCTTCAGTTTCAGCCTCCCCTTGCTTGTTTTCACCTGGCATTAAGAAGTATGAATGATTTCTTATTTGAGGATGTCTCTACTACCATATCTTATTGTCCTTTTCTATGAAGCTGCTATCACTAAGGCAGATTTCATTCACCTGTTTAAGGCCCTAAAAACAAAGCTTTTGAAGTGGGGTTAAATCAAGAATGAAGACTTCAGATCATTTGATAAATTCTGTACTGGTCTATGCTGTTGTATATAGAAAGCAATAGCCCTTCCATGGATTTCTTAACATCTATATTACTGACAATGTTTAGATTTAGAGGTCCACTGATGGACCTCCTGATGGCACCTGGTATATTTTGGCTGCTGTGTGACAGAGTGTTGGACTAGATGGGCCATTGGCCTGATTCAACATTGGCTTCTCTTATGTTCTTATGTTTATTTTTTTTAGATTGTGAATAGGCAGGCAGGATCTGTTTGATTTGAATCATGCCCAGCATCTAAATACTAACATTTTTATACCATCTAATAGAAATATAGAACTGGAAGGGATCCCAAGGGTCATCTAGTCCAATACCCTGCACAATGCAGGAAATTCACAGCTACATCCCCCCCCTCCCCCAGGGTCCCCTGCTCTATGCCCAGAGGAAAGCAAAATGTGTTATGATCATTTCTAGAGTGCAGAGCATGCCTAAATTTGTTCATTTCTCAGGATTTTGGACTGATTAAACAACTCATATTACAAAGAGGGGCATGGATCCAGGAATGCACAAGTGGAAACAGAAGTACACTTAGCACAGTTTTACTTGCCCAAGATCTTGTGCAGCATCTGGTGCTTTCCTCCTTGTATATGACAGTGACCAGAAAAGGGTTGCATAAGATCTTGTGCAAGCAAAAATGCAAGGAGAATACAATACATTTGGCTTTGTGCAAGCAGCAACAGTGGTCTTTGGATTTCTGCTTGCACAAGAGCCCTAACACAAGCAAAAATTTCACATGGGATTCAACCCATGATCTCTTGTACCCAGAAAGCTGGGAATCAACTAGATTCTCAGTCAGTCTACCTTTCCCAGTGGTTTTATTCCTCACTCTGGTCATAATCTCTAAAGCATTTTGAAGTCCCATTTATTACAATGGTAGTATTGAACTGTTGTTTTACATTCTCCTATGGAAACCAAGAGGATTTTAAGGCTGCAATTATGAACACTCTTAGTGGGGAACAAAACCGGTTGAACTCAGTGAAATTTAGTGAATATGTTTGGGATTGTTCGGTATGATACTCCTCTGGCTTGATAATTCCTTTTATGTGGTCCTAGAAAGAAACCTAGTATGGTTGGTGGGGAGTGCAGACTACAGAATGTATGTATGTTTACAGATTAGGCCAAGTCAAAGGGAAGGTGGAATCACCCAATGAAAATACAGTTAGTTTGGTGGAGCAGTTATTGTGCTGGGCTAGGATATGAAAAACCCAGGTCCAACTCCTCACTTTGCTATGAAGCTTGCTAGGTGACCTTGGGCCAGTTATTCTTCCTAGCCTGATGTTATGAAAATAAAATGGAGGTGAGGAAAACAGTGCTTCATGTCCCAAGTTCCTTAAAGGATGACAGCAAGTAATACAAATATCATAAAGAAATAAATAACAAAGAATCTGTTTTTCTCCGGTTTTCTCTGTTGTCCATCACTGTAGCTCTTAGCCTAGAGATCTGCATTCCTAGAATCCACAATGCATTGCTTAGCCCTTCTGCAGGACTGCTGCACAAACTTGAGCACATTATGTATTTTTTCCTACTTATTTTGTCAACTCCAAATAGAAGCCAGTTTTCAATATTAATAATAATAACTCCCTGTGTCATCGTTTAGAATTCATTAATGGATTTCAAATATCTTGACAACCTCTCCTGGTAAGTGTCTTTGTATGATAAGTGATAATGACAGCAATTGAGTGGCAACTGTTTTTTCTGCAACTCAAGATTTTTTTCACATGGATCAAAATTACCAGAGGCAGCTTCAGCCCACAGTGCCTGTTTGGTGTGTGTGTGTGTGTGTGTGTTTGTTTGTGTTGTTGTTGTAATTGGACCTTCCTGAAGTTTAGGCTGCAGGCAGTGTCATAGCGGAGGAGATCGGAGGCAACTGTCTCTTTGGGTAGGCATGTCAGCTTGAGCAGATTCCTAGTGAGAAACACTATTCAAGCTGCGAGTCTGGCATACTGCAGAAGAACAAAATTTGGTGAGATTTCCAGGAACAGACAAGCATGAACTGATAAGTACGAGACAACACACCAGAGGTAAGTTCAAAAGTGATTTCAGCTTTATTTCAGCTCCAAGTTAGACCAGCTAAGGACTAGACCAGCTAGACAAAATACAGTTCCAAAATAGCAGTTTATATACACTTCGGGCTGTAGTAGCCACACCCACAGAATGTAAAACGCGCCAATAACATTTGAACAAGGCAGCCAATCATAATGCAGTTATAAGGACCAATCATATTCCATAACAATAGCCAATCAAAGATGTTCCCTCCATAAGCCCTTTGATTGGGCAATACAAGACAGTTTCTGAATCCGCATAATGAGCACCTGCTCAACTTATGCTGACACTTATGTCCCTGAAGACATAACAACTCCTCCCCCTTAGATGGAACACACTCGTAATCAGACAAATGGGGAGGGGCCCTTCTGCTTCGCTGTGACCGCCTTAATTCTGGGGCTACAGATGGTTCAGGGTCTGCACTAGGCTCAGCGCCAGGCACTGCTGGGCTGACAGGCTCTTCAGGGTCCAAGAGTGCAGGGGTCTGCCCTGCCTCAGGTTCTTGACGCGAACCAGCAGCACTCACCTCGTCCGGAGGCAAGTGGGACTGCTCCCTGGGCCTGAAACAATCTCCGGCTTCAATCTCCTGGTCCGCAGGAGACCATCGCTGCCAGAGTTGGTCTATGTGGCGGCGTATCATTCGGCCGTCAGATAGCCTCACCACATACATCCTGGACCCTAGACGGTGGGTGACTTCGGCGGGAAGCCACCGGTGCCCCTCGGAGTAGTTTCGGGCAAAGACCCAGTCCCCGGGCTGAAACTCTCTGGATGGCGTGGGCGGTTCGGCCCGTACAGCTCTGCTGCCATCCAGGTCCGGGTGCAGGCGGTCGAGGAGGGTTGTCAGTTTCCTCCCCATGAGCAGCTCGGCCGGGCTTTTCCCTGTGGCAGAGCTCGGTGTGACATGCTGCCACAGGAGAAAATCGGCCACTCGATGGTCCCAGTCCTCGCCAGGCAGTCGGGCGAGGGTCTCTTTCGCCGTCCGAACCATCCGCTCTGCCTGGCCGTTAGAAGCAGGATGGAACGGGGCTGTGGTGATGTGCCAGATTCCGTAGCCCTCTAGGAAGCCGGCGAACTCCCTAGAGGTCAGTTGAGGCCCGTTGTCACTGACCAGTACTTCAGGTAGCCCATGGGTGGTAAAAAGTTGGCGCGAAGCCTTTATTAGGTTTGCCGATGTTGTGGACCTCATGGGAACTACCTCCAGCCACTTCGAATAAGAGTCCACAACCACCAGGAGCATTTGGCCGTTGATTGGCCCCGCAAAGTCAAAGTGCAGCCTTGACCAAGGCTTTTCAGCTCTGTTCATGGGTGCTGGTGGTGTGTGCGGAGGGTCAGGCCGTGACTGCTGGCAGCGCACGCAGCCTCGAACTTTCTCTTCGATGTTTGCATCGAGCCCAGGCCACCATAAGTACCCCCTCGCCAGGGCCTTCATGCGAACAATCCCTGGGTGCCCGGCATGCAGGGACTCAAGAACCCTTCCTCTTAGTTTGGGGGGAATCACGACTCTGTTCCCCCATAGTAAACAACCCTTAACAATGGACAGCTCAGACCTTCTGTCCCAGTACGCCTTGAACTCAGGCTCTGAACAGACACTTGGCCACCCCCTCCACACCCAGTTTAAAACACGAGATAGTATTAAGTCCTTCTGGGTGAACGCGGCAACATCCTCGGACCAAAGTGGAGACTCCGACAGTTCATCCAAGGCGCAAATGTCCGCTGTAGGAGCCGGATCGAAACCAGTCTCAGGCAGAGGACAGCGGCTCAGAGCATCAGCGTGCGCGATACATTTTCCAGGTCTGTGTTCCAAGTCGTATTCGTATGCCGCCAGGAACAGGGCCCATCTCAGCATTCTGGGCGACAGTATGTTGGGCGTGGGGCGGTCAGGGGCAAAGATTCCCAGTAGCGGCTTATGGTCAGTCACCAGAATGAAATGGCGGCCATACAAAAAGTCATGGAATTTCTTGACCGCACTAACAAGCGCTAAACCTTCTTTGTCTATTTGCGCGTTGTTTTTTTCTGCACCACTCAATGACCTTGAGTAGTATGCAATCGGCGCTTCAGACCCGTCAGGCATTACATGGCTCAAAACTGCCCCAATACCGAATGGCGACGCATCAGCCGCCAAAACCAACATTTTACCCTCATCAAAATGAGTCAGCACGCTGTCAGAAGTCAGTAACGCTTTAACATTTTCAAATGCCTTTTCTTGTAGCCGTCCCCAAACCCATTTCGCGCCTTTATTTAACAATCGATGTAATGACTCGGCTACCGAAGCTTTGTGGGGTAGAAATGAGTGGTAAAAATTGATTAGCCCTAAATAGGCTTGTAACTCCGTTTTATTTTTAGGTCTGGGTGCATTGTGTATAGCTGCTACCTTTCCAGGGGTTGGGTGTACACCTTGTTCATCAATCTTGAACCCAAGGAACTCGACACTGGAGACCCCAATCGCACATTTTTCCCGTTTTACTCGCAACCCAGCCTTATTGAAGCACTTCAGAACACTCCAGACCCTTTCAAGCAACTCTTCATCATTCTTTCCCGCAATAAGTACGTCATCAAAATAGGGAATTACTCCCTTGATACCTCTGAGCAACCCCTCCATCAAACCCTGGAAGATCCCAGGTGCGACATTAACCCCGAATTGTAGGCGCTTAACTTTAAACGCACCTCTATGCGTAACGATGGTTTGTGCTTCTGCAGCATTGTTATCTACGGGCAACTGTTGATATGCCTGGGCGAGGTCTAATTTTGCAAACACCTTGCCTCCCCCAAGAGATGCAAGTACATGGCTTATTACCGGTACAGGATAGGAATGCTGCTGTAATGCCTTATTGATTGTACATTTATAATCTGCACAAATACGTATGCTTCCATCAGGTTTGACAGGAGTAACAATGGGTGTTTCCCATTTGCTGTATGGAACTGGCTCCAAAACCCCTTGCTCTAGGAGCTTGTCAATTTCTATTTCAATCTTGGGTTGCAATGCTAACGGCACCTTCCTATATTTTAGCCTGATAGGCCTAACATTTGGATCCAACTCAAATGAAACCGGGGGACCCGTATAAGTTCCCAGCCCTTTTGCAAAAACCTGTGGAAACTCGTCATACAAACAATTCCATTTATCATGACATACCATATTAATACCAGAAATAGCGATGCCTAATGGCTCAAACCAATCGAGCCCCAACAGGTTTACCCTGTCCCCTTCAGCAACAATCAGGGACAGAGCCGCCTTACGCTCTTTGAAACGGACGTCAAATTCCACCTCACCTGCCAATGGAATTCGGTGCCCTTGGAAATCTGCAAGACAGGCGTCAGTGGGCAGGAGGCGGCGGTGGCTTCGGCTCGGAAAAAGACGATCCAATGTGCACGTTGAAATGATTGTTCTAGCCGACCCGGAATCGACTTCAAAAGGGCAGGAAACTCCGTCGAGGAACAAGGTGACGAAAATCTTCTTCCTCCGGGGTGCTCCCGTGGTGAGGACGGACGATGAAGAGGGGTTGGACGACAGGGTTGGGTTTCGGGACGACAGGAATGAAGAGCAGGTTGTGTTGACCTTGCTTCAGAATTGAGAGCGCTGCGGAGGCGACGTAGGCGGCGATCTTTTCGACTTGCAAACTCTGGCGATGTGCCCGCGTTTTCCGCAAGCCCGACAAACCAACCCTTTGGCCCAACAGGTGTCGCGCTCGTGCTTCCCGCCACAACCAAGGCACTGACGCGCTGGCGCAGTCTTCACTTGGGTTCGCGGCTGGCTGCTGGAACAAGGCTCTCGTACGTCATCCACGGCGGGCGCTGGCTCACGGTCCTCGACCTGTTGGTGAATGATGGATTCGGCTGCCGCAGGCCGCTGTCGTACTTCTCGCGTCGACCTTTCAGCAGCTTCAGCGGCGATGGCTTCCTCGAACGCGACCTTGAATGTCAGCGTCTTGAGGGCGAACAGGCGTTGTTGCAGCTTTGCATTGCGGTGACCGCAGACCAGCCGGTCTCGCAAGGCTGTCTCGAGATCGGCGAAGTTGCAAGCCCTTGCCAACTTCCTCAATGCCGCCAGAAACTCGGCTACGGATTCGCTGGAGCCTTGCCGCCTTTCGTAGAACGCGTGCCGGGAAGCGATCTCTGAAGGCTGCGGCGCAAAATGAGCCTTCAACTTCTCCGTCAGCGTGGCGTATGGCACGGACTTGATGTCATCAGGCGTGACAAGTGAACGAGCGATGTCGAACACCTCTTTGCCACATGAGCTAAGCAGTGCAGCTCGTTTCTTTGCAGCATCCGTCACCCCGCCGCTCTCGAGGTGAAACTCGAACCGGGTGAGGTACGCCTCCCAGTCTTCGGTCGCGGGCTTGAACGGCTTGAACCGGTGCTTGGAGCTCATCGCGGCGCTTCCTGGAGCGGACGGCCCCCTTGGAAACTCGCGGTCGATCGGAACTTCCTCCATGGTGTCTCAGCGGGGCTGCCTACCCGCTATATCCCACCTTCGTCGCCAGTTGATAAGTACGAGACAACACACCAGAGGTAAGTTCAAAAGTGATTTCAGCTTTATTTCAGCTCCAAGTTAGACCAGCTAAGGACTAGACCAGCTAGACAAAATACAGTTCCAAAATAGCAGTTTATATACACTTCGGGCTGTAGTAGCCACACCCACAGAATGTAAAACGCGCCAATAACATTTGAACAAGGCAGCCAATCATAATGCAGTTATAAGGACCAATCATATTCCATAACAATAGCCAAAGATGTTCCCTCCATAAGCCCTTTGATTGGGCAATACAAGACAGTTTCTGAATCCGCATAATGAGCACCTGCTCAACTTATGCTGACACTTATGTCCCTGAAGACATAACATGAACCATGGAAATGAGCCAAGCCTTAGAGACTAGAGCTGAATCTTCATCAGAACACGGTCTAATAAGTCAGAACAGCAAGCTGCTATTCTTGCTAGTATGATCAGGAAAGTAAAATATGATCCTAGTCCTGTTTCAGCCACCACCAGCAGTCAATCCAAGGGAATACAAGACGAGAATGGATGTAACTACTTTACTGTCAACCAAACAGTAGTTAATTAGAAATTCCTTCTTTTGGCTATTGTATTCACAATCACAAGGGTAGGTAGTTGTAGCTTTGACCACACAGAAAGGCCAGAGTTATCATACCTCACATGGAAGGGTAACTTACTAAAAGTGGTATCAGACAATTGGGGCTTTTAAATTTAATTTTTAAAAGCTACAAAATGATGTTAAAACCAAGAGATGTTTAACAGAAAACAGTAGAAAAATTGGTGTAAAACACAGGGCTGACAAAAAACCAGTTTGTATACCACTAATACATTATGCTGCCTTTAGAAAAAAAAAAAAAGCAGGTACATATTAATATCCAAGTAGGGAAAAGGGATGACAGCCCATCTGATCGCACCCTTTATTCCTCTAAGTGCCTAATAATTCTGTCTTTGATTACAGTTTTTACTAATTTGCCCAGGACAGATATTAGGCTAAGTGGACTGTAATTTCCTGGTTCCCCTCTGGACCCCTTTTTAAAAATTGCTGTAACATTTGATGCTGTTCAGTCTTCTGGTACAGTGGCTAAATTTAGTGATAGGTTACATGTACTGGTTATTAGATAAACTATCTTACATTTGAATTCCCTAAGAACTCTTGGATGTAAGCTGGAGACTAATGGATTTTTAATTTCCTGAATAGGTCTAGAACATCATCTTTCATCACCTCAGTTTGACTCAGTTCTTTAAGCTCCCTTCCTGAAAATAGTGGTTGTGGCATGGGTACATGCCTATACTTTTCACAGTGAACACAGAAGCAAAAAATTCATTGAGCTTCTCTGTCATCTTCCTTTATGAATCCCTTTATTCCTTAGTCATCCAAATGCCCAACTGCTTCTCTGGCTGGTTTCCTGCACCAGATATATTCAAAGAAATGTTTATTGTTTTGTCTTGATGCTTTTAGCAACCTGCTTCTCAAAATCTCTTTTTGCATGTCTAATTATTGACTTAAATTTCTTTTGCCAGAGCCAGTGATCCCTTCTGTTCAATTTATAGGGCAGACCTTCCACCTTTTAAAAGAAGACTCTTTACTTTTTATAGTTTTCTTGACTTGCATTGTTAACCATGCAGGCATTCTTTTAGACGTGGCAGTGCTTTTCCTAACCTGGGAATGTATTCTATCTGGGCTTCAATCAGTGTGGTTTTAAATATAGGGATGCCAGTCCCCAGGTGATGGTAGGGGTTCCCCCATGACCACCAGCTGGCTGGCAGGGGGAGCTCTGCCCCCAACAGTTATCTGTAGCCTCATGAAAAAGTGGGTGCCACATGTGCCTGCCCTGCAAGCGGCAAATCTGCTGCTTGCAGGGCAGGCATGCAGCACTCGCTCCTTCCAAGTGGGACAGCCAGCCCCCTCCTTGAAAGAGGTGATTTTGCCTCTTGCAAGGCAGGAGTGCCTACTGCCCACCAATGTTCCCTCTAAGCTGAGTTAGTGTGAGCTAGCTCACAGCTTTTTAGCCTCTGGCTCATATCTTTTTGCCTCCGCTCAGGAAGGAGGGCTCCAGAGCAGACTAGTTTATGAAGCAGCCAAATGGCTTGCTCACAACTTTAAGGCCAGGAGCTCACAAAGTAGAATTTTTGCTCACAAGACTCCACAGCTTAGAGGGAGCATTGGTGCCCACTTTTTCCAAGCAGGGGCCCCAGCTCCCACCTTTCAAGAAGCAATTTTGCCTCTTGCAAGGCAGGAGCACCTGGTGCCTGCTCTTTCCAAGCAAGGCCCCTGCCTCCTGCCTTGCAAGGGTGATTTTGCCTCTTGCCAGGGGTCATTTTGAGCAGGAACACACAGGAACGGTATTCCAGGAGTAACAAGCCTGGCCTGCCCCCCAACTTCCTGCTAAGGCCCCTTGACTTCCTTGGCAGCGTAGGCCCCCTGACTCTCTGGGCTGCCTGGAGGACTCTCTGCCGCTGCCCTTTCCCTGCCTGCCAGCCAGCAGTGCCACAGGCCTCTCCTTGCCTTCCCCCATGGCCTCATCATCTGACTCGGCAATGCAGAGTGGTGGAGAGGGGCTTGAATCGGGGCAGGGCTGGAAGCCCCACTGGCTGTGCTGGCCGGCTGGTTGGGAGGCAGAGAAGGCATGGCCCAGGGATGTGGCTTGCCTGCCTGCCTGGAGGAGGAGCTGAGAGAGGGTTCACCCCAGGCCCGCAGCCAGGATTTATTGGGGGGGGCATTTAATTTTTTGGGGGGCATAATTTTTAAAAGAACCCTTACTTACTTCTGAGTAGAAAAACAAGCTGGGTAGTGTGAGGTGAAGGGAGGGAGATGGCACTGAATGGCAAAAGTCCCCCCCCTTCCCGTTTATGGAAAGCGAAACCTTTTTTCTCTAAGCTGCTGCCTTGAACTCCACAAGAAAGGGGAAAATATGAGGAAAGACTGGAGGAGGAAGAAGTGGTGCTCCAATCCCCCGAGCTGCAGCCTGCTGTCGCTTCTGCTGCTGTTTTGGACATGGAACACCGTGGGGCTGAGGGTTGGTTGGTGCTGCTGCAGCAGGGCGCTTTGCGCTCTGAGGGCAGGCAGGCAGTGCTTGTCCCTGCCAGAGGCCTCTGGGTGAGTCAGGCCTCTCCCCTCTGCCAGCCACACTCTCTTGAGCCATGGGAAGGCAGTGGGGTGGCCTTGGCTCCACGCTGCAGTAAAGCAGAAGCCTCCAGGCATGGTTGGGGCATCCGGGGAAGCAACAGCTCATTTTCATCCAATACAGACATAAACCCAACGCTGCTCGCCCTGGGCTGTGATGAATCTGGATCGATGTGAGGAAGGGAAAAGAATAAGAAAAACAAAGGTCAGCGAGGGGGTTCAGCTGAGCACCCAGATGCTGGGGCTCTCTCCGGTGACAGGCAAAGGCAGAGGAGGCGGGTGCTACAACCATCAGGAGAGGGGATGGGGGTTCAGCGGGAGCAGCTTTGCCAATCACTCTGCTGGGAGGGAAACAACACAAGTCAGCTGCTGAAGGAGCATTGTTGGAGAAAGAGAGGCGGTGCGTGCACCCGATGTGTGGGGGGAGGGGGGAAATGAGCACGCACCTGCTTTGCTCCATGCAGAAACTCTGCAGCCGAAGGGGACAAGTTGGGCACAGACTTCCCTGCAGCACTCTTCAGCCAGGGAAGCAGCGTGCCCAACAGCACCTTTGGGCAGCTGAGTCTTGGATCCTGCCAGCGCCGCACCACCCAGTCCCTCACCTGCATGCAGTAAAGCAGGTATAAAATAAGGTGTAGCATGGGAGGTGGGGATGCCTAATAATCCAAATAATCCCAGTGTCTCCATTTGGGAGTAGGGAGGCCAGGTTCCAGGTGGAGTGATAAATGACTTTTCTTTATGGTAGATGACAAACATGGGCAGTATTGTGTCCATGGCTGCTGGTGTGATGTCTGTTTGGGATTATATCTTGTCTGGTCTTAGTGTGTGTGAAGGTGCAATAGAATGCATGCTCCTCAAGACTGCTGTAAACATTACCCTTTTAATTAATATCTCTCCCAGCCGTCAAGCATTTTTTTCTGTCAGTAAAATGCAGGGGGAGGAAGCATGTCAGGCCTGACAGCAGCCACCATGCAACTTGAATAGGTCATACATGCCCAGCTGCTTGCTATTACTTGACAGCTTCTGCCCCATGAAGTGTTGTGTAGTGGCTAGTGTTCCAGACAAGGATTTGGGAGACCCAGGTTTGAATCTGAGTTGGGAAATACCTGGAGATTTTTGGGGTGGAGACTGAGTGGTGGGTGTTGCCTTCTGGTGATGCCGGGGGTGTGGCATATGCAAATAGTTATGCTAATGAGCTCCTGCACCTGTTTTTCTATGAAATTACCCCTGCCTCTTGCAGTGCAGGAGTGCTTGACTCTTGCTTCCCCACACACCATTTAAAGGGAAGGTTCCCTTTAAATGATAGGAAAAAAGCAGGGACATGATGACATGCAGGGTTCTTTTTGTAGCAGGAACTCCTTTGCATATTAGGCAATACACCCCTAATGTAGCCAGTTCTCCAAGAGCTTACAGTAGCCCCTGTAAAAAGAGCTCTGTAAGCTCTTGGAGGATTGGCTACATTAGGGGTGTGTCACCGAATATGCAAAGGAGTTTCTGCTACAAAAGGAGCCCTGATGACATCACACAGAGAGACACTTTCATGCCAGGGATGACCACACACCCTCCTGGAATGTCCCTTAATCCCCCCACAGGGATTAAGATTGGACCTTGCAACCCTATTTAAATAGCTTCCAAACATTCTCTATGAATCTGATTCTCTTGCATTTCGCTTTCAGCATCCTTTTAACTATTCCCCTAATATTTGTAAAGTTGTCTCTTTTCAAATAAAATGTTACAGTTTTGGACTTTAATGGTACCTTTCCATTGATATGAATGCTGAACTTAATAGCATTGCAGTCACTATTCCCAGTTGGTGCAACAACCTCTACATCTCTCACCAGGTCTTGAAATCTGCTCAGAACCAAGTCCAAGGTCACTATCCCTGTGGTTGGTTCTGTGATCAACTGTTCCAGTACACAGTCATTTGTGATGTCTAGGAATCTCATTTCTACAGGATGATTCGGGTACACATTTACCCAGTCAATGTGAGGGTAGTTGAACTCCCAGTATCATGATATCATCTGGTTTAGTCACCTCCACTTTCAAGTAACCCTTAGGGCCCAGTATGTTCACCCATGTTGAGGAGCTAATTTTCCTGATGTTCTCTATCTTATTTGATTCTATGCCCTCTTTGATGTACAATACAACACCTCCACCAACCCATCCCTCCCTGTCCTGCCTATAGAGCTTATGCTCAGGGATGACTTATACCCAGGGAAATGCACAGCATCCCTGCTGTCTATGCTCTGTGTCATACTGAATATTCTAGCTGTAGCAGTGGTTTGAGGTCAACGGTAACACCATGCTTGCCTCTGATTAAAATCTACAATAACCAAAGCAATAACCTTCTAAGGGACCATCGGGATGCTTCTGGAATTGCCTTCATTCAGATTTCTTTATGGGTTTTAGATTCCTGAATTACCTTATCTTGTTTCCAAAGTGGAATCAATGTATTAGCAATTCTCTATTGTTCCATTTTTATTTAAATATTACATGCCTGCTTTCCATTCCTTCTGTTCCTTCATGTCTTTTCTTTCTGCTACATTGCTGACAATCACATGTGTACTGAGAAACAGAAAAAAGAATATGTGATTGTATATATATATAAATATAGTTGTATCAAGATTTTGCTGAGCCACAGGGACATCTATACATGTCAGTAAAACACTGCACCCAAAGAATCTTGATGCATGAGCATACAATGTTTTATCAATGCACACATGAAACACATGAAAAGAAAAAAAATGCAAATGAATGGAAGGAACTGAAAGCTGAGGCATGCTTACATGCCCACATTACAATTCATGAATTAATGTTTATGATTCTAGTTAACATGAGATTAAGGAAGAGTGGAAAGCAATACAGAGTAACTTTCTGGAACAGAACCAGTGTGGTGTCATGGTCAGAGTATCAGACTAGGATTTGGAGACCCAGGTTCAAATCCCCATTTGACCGTGAATTTCTCTGGGTGATCTTGGCCCAGTCATTCTCTTTCAGCCTAACTACTTCACAGGACTGCTGTGAAGATAAAATGGCACATGACAATGGATGCTGCCTTGAGCTCCTTGGAAGAAAGCTGGGATTTTAAAATATTTAATAGATAAATAATAAAAGAAAGGTAAATCTGCTCACCCCTACCTAGTTATGTGTTGTACATGGTGTTGTTGGTTTTTTAAAAAGTTTTGTTAGTGTGACAGCACTGAACAAGACAGTAAAGACTGCTCAAAAGGCCTTGTGCAGTACCAGGAATCTGAACAGAGCCAATTTTTCTGCTCATCTTCAGTGTACTTTCACCAGACAATATAGTCCTAAACAGTTACTCTAATCTAAACCCATTGTTTTTACCGGATTTAGAGTGGAGTACTTTGGTATATTAGCACACTGTAAAGTTGGGAACTATCCCTAACCTGAATAGCCCAAGCTAGCCTGATCTTATCAGATCTCAGAAGGTAAGCTGGATCTGTCATGGTTAGTACTTGGATGGGAGATCATCAAAGAAGTCCTGGGGTCACTCCATAGAGGCAAGCAATGGTAAACCTCTGAAGCTCTCTTGCCTTTAAAACTTTATAGGGTCACCATAAGTTGGCTGCAACTTTATGAGAGGGGAAAAAGAAAGCTGGGAACTACCTTTGTGTCTTTGTTACTCCACCCTTCCAGACTCATATACTTTGAGTCAGGATTATGTGCTGAAGGAGGTCCCTAGAGATACTTTGACTTCCACCCTACAGGACTCATTTTTCTCCTATTGGGGAAGGGCCTTCTCCTTCATTTCTTCCTTTTGTTTCCATGTAGAATATGGAACAAAAACAACTGAGTTCCTTATTTTAGACATTATTCCATTTGAACAGAAATGGCTCTGTATTCTTGTCATCAGCCCCAAGTCTACAGAGATTTTCAAACCAAATAGTGTTGCATACAACAAAACCTGCTTCTATTTCCCAAGCCACGTAGTGCTTTTGAGGCATATAACTGGAACTAGTGAATATGATTCACATTTTCAAAGTTCAGGTCAGAGCACTTGCCAAGAACTAAAAGGGCAAACTGCAGTGCAGTATAGTCTTGCTATTTCTTTAAATGGCTGTTTCCCAGTTTTCCCACCACCCCTCCTTTAGAAGAACAGGAACTGCTGTGTAGCTAAGAATTGAGGCATTTTGTATTAAAACCACAAGAATTCTATTTCTTGTACAATTGACATTTTCCTATCCATATGAAATGTGGTGCAGAGCACTTTTTATGGGGGGGGGTACAAGCTGTCCACATTTCAGAGAATTTAGAAGGAAAATATCTGAATTATAGCTTTTAAAATATAGCTGGCACAAGGACTGTTCCCTGTGATTTTTGTTGGATGAGGAACCATTGTTAAACTTGTGTGTCTGCAAGTGAAGGTGTATTCAAAATTGCAGGTGTGCAGTCCAGGTGTATATTTCATTTAGTGTTTGAAAATCCATGGTGTACTTAGTGATGTAATGTTTCTCATTTCCAGTGTTTCTCAATAGACAGAGAATGAGAGTTAGATCTTTTTATGTCTCTCATGCTCTGTGGCAGCTGCCATTAGGGATTCAGTGGCCATCAGCAAGAAGCTTGTAGACGGGAGGGAAATACTTTGGAGAGAAAGTATCTGCCATATAGGGCAACCTCAAGGTGCTTTGCTATCCCAGTGATGTAAGATATTGCTTTCCTTTTCCCTTTCTTATCCCACAGAAGGAAGGAAGTTGAATTGGAGAGAATCATAGTCATGCTCCATCATCCACCAGTTCAGCTCACATCCTGCTCACTGATAATGAGTAGGAAGCCCATTATTCAACAAGAAGCTTAGATGCACCCAGGGGGCCATTTCATAGAAAAAGAGGTGCAGAAGCTCATTAGCATACCCACTATTAGCATAACAATTAGCATATGCCACGCCCCCAGCATCATCGGAAGTGTGTCAGATGGGGAAGCAAAAAGGGGGGAAGGCATCTTCAAAAGCTGCAGGGCTGTGGGGCACTTGGAGAAAATCATGCAGGGAAGCCAGGCATTTAAATCCCCCCCCCGAGTCTCTCTGCAAAAGCGGAGAGGCTCAGGGGGAAAGGAGGGCATGTCTGCCCGACTCCCCTTCTTGTCTCCAGCCAGCCTGGGAACTGGGTAGACATGCCTGGCTTCCCTGTGTTCTGCAGCTGTGGGGCACTCGGAGAAGATCACGCAGGGCAGCCAGGCATTTAATTCTCTCCCCTCGGGAGGGGGCAGGGCCTGGGCTCATTACTGCCGGAGCACTGCTCCGGGGCACTATGGCAGGAAATGAGCCCTGGATGCATCCAAGTGAATTCAGATTATTTAAATTTTATTTAGTGTATTTTATCCTGCTTTTTCTCCAATGAAAGACCCCAAAATACACTTTGAACAAATTTACAAATGCAGTATAAAAAAGCATCCCCAGGGGAATAAGACATCTTTGGCTGATGCCCATCAGATTAATCCATTTGCCATGACCATGAGCTGTAATCAACAGGATGAGAGCCATGGGCCAAGAGGTTTTAGGTTCTTTCTCTTCAGCTCGTGCCCAGGGGCTCACATGGCCATATTCAGGCTATAAATACCTACAGCAAGAGAGAGATAAAACACTCAGCCTAGATGTCTCAATCTGGCAGCGATCTTCCCTCAATCCCCCTCTTGCTGATCAAAACCTCTTCACTTTAAGGAAATGGTAGGGCTCTTAGAAATTCACTTGTGCTTTGAAAAGCATGGATAGTATATCTATTTTTCTGAGCAGTGATGTTAGTGTTCCAGTGATGAGCTGGACCACTTATCATCAGAAAATTCACAGGCTCTCAGGCAATAGGTGCCTAAGACACATGATACATTGTGGCCAACAAATTGCAAAGGATAATCCTCTCAGAGGCTTTCTCCTAGCCACTGTACACTGCACTTAGTGCAAAGTGGATATGAAATTCCACTGAATTCCAACTATGGCAAGCCTGTCAAATGGCCAGGCACTAAACTGTCCACAGCATTCCAGCCATGTGCAGAAGCTTTCCACACATTTAGTAAACCTGTTGTATTTACCACTAGGGGTGTGCAAAAAAAATTCAGTTGTTTTTCTGATTCAGGTCTACTGAACCCAAAAAATATTGGTATTCCAAATATTCCCGAAGACGAATATTGGTTTTGTATTGAGATTCGGGTAAATATTCAGGAAACCTGAATTTATTTGGCCCCATTATACCCTATAGGGACCGTCCCCATAGGGTATAATGGAGAAGGGATTTAAACTTTAAAGTGTTCTCAACGGTACGCCCAACCACATGCAGCCTTGATCCATGCCCTTCATGGCTCATAAAAGCTGGCCGTGAGGGGTTACAAGGTGCCCTCAGGGATATTATCAACAAGTCCTTCACTGAGGGACTGTTCCTGGGAGTACTCAAGGAAATGATGATCCGCCCTCTTGTGAAAAAATCATCCTTGGACCCGGCTGAATTGGCCAACTATCAGCCACTCTCCAATTTGCCCTATTTGGCAAATTTCTTGAGAGAGCGGTAGCGATTCAGTTGCAGAGCTTTATGGATGATATTTCCATGCTAGACCCATTTCAGTCTGGCTTCTGGCTGGGTCATGGGACAGAGATGGCACTGGTCGTCCTTACAGATGACCTCCGGAGGCATCTGGATCAAGGGGTATGGCAGTGCTGTTGCTGTTAGATCTGTTAGCGGTGTTCAACACCATTGACCATCAGCTACCGATCCACTGCCTCACCGACATTGGGATCCAGGGACTTGCCTTGCAATGGCTTGTCTCCTTTCTCCAAGGTCGGGGACAGAGAGTGGCATTAGGGGAGCAGACATCCCAGAGGTACCCACTGGTTTGTGGGATTCCTCAAGGGGTGGTACTGTCCCTGATGTTATTTAACATCTACATGCATGCCCTCGCCCAGATTGCCCAGAGGCATAGGCTAGGGTGCCATCAATTTGCAGATGACACCTAGCTATATCTGATGTTGGACAGTCAGTCCAACTCTACCCCTTATGACCTGGAGCGGGTGCTTCATGATGTGGCAGGCTGGCTTAGACTGAGCCAATTGAAATTTAATCCAACAAAGACGGAGGTAAGCGTCCCACTCCCGGCCTTCAATGGGGCATCATTGGTGCCAGTGCTGAGGGCTAGGAGTTTTGGAGTGCTCCTGGATGCCACCTTAACAATGGAGGTCTAGGTAGCAGCCACTGCCAAGGCAGCCTTTTACTATCTGCAGCTGATTAGGCAGTTGGTTCCCTTCCTCGAATGCAATGACCTGGCAACAGTGATTCATGCTATGGTCACCTTGAGATTAGACTACTGCAATGCTCCCTATGTGGGACTGCCCTTGTCTCAGATCCGGAAGCTGCAGCTAGTGCAAAATGTGGCAGCCAGGCTACTGATGGGTCTCTCTATACGAGACCACATCCAGCCTGTGCTGAAGGCATTGCACTGGCTGCCAATAGCTTACCAGATTCATTTCAAGGTGCTGGTTTTGACCTTTAAAGCTCTATATGGTCAGGGGTCTGCCTACTTGAGGGACCATCTTTCCCCACATGTCCCCCAGAGAGCACTGAGGTCAGGGACACTGAACTGCCTGACTCTCCCCGGCCCGAGAGACACCAGGTTGGAACACTGGTGGATATTGCCTCTGTATATTGAATGCTGCCATCATTTGCACTGTTCTTGTTAGAATTTTATGATGTTAGGTAGTTGTTATTTATATTTTATTGTATTTACTGTTTTATTGCTTTTAATGCTTGTTCGACACCTTGAGCCAGTTCCCAGGCAAGACGGGATAAAAATTGCAAATAATAAATAAATAGATAAATAAATAAATAAATAAATAAATAAATGCTTGCTGAGTTCACTTGCCAAGTCACACCACAGCAGTGGTGCAACTCATCAAGTGATCTCAGAAGGCATTTAAAGAAACTGTGGTCTCTTTAAATGCCTTCTAGCTGCACCCAAATAAAAGCTGAATATTGACTTTTCTTCAGGCATGACTATTTCGGTAGTTGAATACAGATCTCTGATCTGTATTTGGCTGAATAGATACCCCCCAAATACCAATAAGGTATTTTTTGGGTATTTATTCAGCTCACTACATACCAAGCGCTCACCCCTATTTATAGCACTATGTATGTTATTATCCAAATTGGGGATGGGGATTTATCAAACTTCCTGGAGGCCCTTCACAGGTAAGCTACATATGGCTAGGAAAAAGCAAGGGTATGCACTTAATACTTTGGTATATATGACAATATGTATGACAGTAGCAAAAATTGAATGTTAGCCTACATTTTTCATACATTGGTGATGGTCTACATTCTCTGGGTTGTCCAAAAACGCCTTATATGATACCATAGCTATTCAGAAATTTTCAGGGCTTTGGTGAAAGGTTCTTTCTCCCTCTCTCTCCCTTTCATCCAAGAAGGATTTTCCTTTGCAGCACTCTACATGAGGAGGTGTTAGTTTTCTACATCCCATTTGCAATCTAGTCAGGTCTTCAAGTAAAATAATTAAACCATGGTGAGAGAAGCCAAAGAACTTCATCAGTAAATATGTGCAGAGTGCCAAAGAGAGTTATTTCATGGAACTTGTGTGGAAAAGGCTGCCAAATGAATGATTCAGAAAGGAGCCTAGGCTTGTGGTGTGCATAAAGGCATTTTAAAATGGTCCAAAACATGAGACAAGACTTAATTGCCAAGGATGAGCTTGCCTCCCACTCTGAAGTGGATCTCCCCAGTGGTATCAAACTCACATGAGACACAAGTTTCTCTTAATGATTGCTGAAGCTGGATTTATTTGTGTAGTGAAATTGTGGAATGCATAGCTCTAGCAATTTCAGCCTCCTATTTTAGAAAAGGTGGTCTTTGGATACAAGAGAATGCCAGCATCCCCAAAGGGGCCACATCACTAGACATCACACATAACCAGCTATCTTTAGCCCTACAAGAAATCTGTATCAAGGACAATTCAGTTCTTGGCCCCATTCCGGCCTCAGCAGTCTCCAACTATCCCATAGTGAAGGATGTTTTTGTTAATTTATATAAATAATGAACTACTTTACTTCCCCAGTCATGGAACCCCTTCTGAGAAGTTCCTGGGGCCCAGTGTGTCTGAGCCACTCAGCAAGGACCTTCTACTTATGGCTCCCACCACCACCTGCCTTCAGGGTTTTTTGCCACAGCTGCCATCAACACTGAACTTCATTTTTGTTTTAAATTGCACATCCTTGACCCTTCCTCCCAGTTGAGTGAGAGGTTGCTACACCCTCCCCACCACCACCACCACTGGGGCTAATAGCAGTCAAGAGAGAAATGTGTATCAGGGAGCAAACCAAGACTGCTCAGATCCCAGAAGACATTAGTTTTTTTCTCACTTAGCAAAATGTCTGTTTGCTCCTCATATCTAACATTTCAACTTTTTTTGTGTGGGCCAAACTAGATGATACAGTGTCCCGGCCAACACCACTAGAATTCTTTCACCTTATAAAATGCTGTGGGGCCCCAATTCTTCTCAAGACCACAGCGTGAGGTGAGATGAGGCTCCTCTTCCCTCTATGCCATTTTCAGTTGTTCAAACGCCCATGGGGGTTGGGCTCTTGAAAATGGCACAAAGAGAAAGCCCCTTCTCCATACCACAGTCCTGAGCAGGTTTGGACCCTGGTGGTGTTTGTAAAGTGAGGGAATTCCAGTGAAAAATCTTAGCAGTGTCCTTGGGGTGTCCTGCTTTGGCCCTGTGTTGACTGTTTGAGGAAAGAGAGCTTGAGCCCCTGCCTCTGTTTCACTCCCCCAAAATCTGCAAAGCGAGCATGCTGACTATTGCTGGGGGATAGCAAATCCTGTGCCTCTGCTTCTATCCCCCATTCTGTACAGCCCCAGATAGCAAACAGGACCTGTGCTTATAGAGAATCAGAAAGCCCTCCCAAAGCCCAAGACAATGCATTGATTGGAGGAAGGTGGAAATGCTATGAACAGAACTGCCAATCAAGATGCTACTATCTGACAGAAAACTGCTGTGGTTGGTTGATGTCCCTATCAGGCTGAGTCATTCACTCTCCTCACTGCCTAGGACACTAACCTGGATAACAGGAGACAAGAATACCATTCAGTTTTAAAAAATCTCCTATCAATACTAAATGTCAGTAATTATTAAGGATGTTGCAAATTTAGCCACATATCTGTTCAGCAATCAAGCTTGCCATGTATAGCCTTCAACACCATGTGCAGATCTACTCAACAGGGAGGAATGGCTTTTCCTATTTTGAGTATCTATTACAATTTGATTGTGCTGTCTAATATTATTAAAATGTTGAGAACTAAGAATCATCTAGATTGAGTGATAATTCAAAATCAATACAGTAGTCCTAGAACTGTACTGGAAGCAATTTGGAATAAGAGACAATTCAGGAGTGAATTGTCCAGTAACAGTCGGTTCTTAGCTTCTATTTTGCGTATTTGGGATTCCAGGAGGAGGACAACTCTACCACTAATATCTTGATAGACTTCTTTTTTAAATCAAGAGTGGTTTCTGCTTGGACAAAATGGTAATCTTTTTGATGCATGGAGGCATTCTAATGTAACTAGATTAATGGATATTACTTACAGCAGGGTATTCTGGACAAAGCCAAGCATGAGGGGAAAATGTACAGATGCTATGGTTCCTTTTACTTGCAGCTGCATAATCTGTGTGATAGTTTAAATATTGGTAACATCTTGTCTGTTCCTTTAACAGAATTTGAACATATACTTCAGAATTACATGGACACTAACTGTCACCTGATCTCTAAAAATTACTTAATTTTAATGACTATAGAAAGCCAGATCCCTTTGGCATATCTGAAATGGTGGCAGAAAGATTGTACCTTGAGGCTATTGGATCAAACCTGGTCACAAATCTGGAGATAAAGTATTTTTTCAAGGATACTAAATGTGAGAGTTCAAACTTTTAAAATACTAACTCATTGGTATTACATACCACAGCAGTTATCTCATAGCTCGAGGTCAGATTCACTGTGGTGTTGGAAGAAGTATGGGAGGAAAGGAACTTATGCACATAGCTGGTGACAATACATGAAAATTTTAAAAAATGGAGATCAGTAGTGCACAAAGTGTATTTAATTACAGGCTACGTTGTGCCCTTGACACCTAAAATACTGTTTTTAAATCATTGACCAGATGACTCAGATCCACATGTTAGGAAAAAATTGATTGCCATCCTCTTAATAGCAGCCAAAACATCAATAGCTACTACCTGGAGACCTACATTTACATTATGGCACCGTAAGAGATGAGAAATATATATAATGGACAAAATCACTTATCAGGTGAATCAATATGAATCCCATCTTTCTTGTTTAGAGTCTGTTGAGGTTTGGTTCATTATAACAGATTCTTTGGAGCAACTAGAAGTGGTCCTGAAGAATTTAAAATCTTTAATTCTAACATAATATATGTATTGTATATAACTTATATGAAGTGATGTATGGTATTGCTCTGCTTCAATGGATTTGGTGTTTGTTTCTTGATTTAGTCTGATATTTTGTGTCATATTTATAAAATGTTAAATTAAAAAAACTTGCCATATTTGAAGGTGTCAGTCAGTCAGTCAGACATAAGCCAAATATGCAGCCAGTTTGGTTCATGCCGAACAGCTGCAAATGCCTGCAAAAGAGATCTGCCTTGGACTTTTGCAAAGCTATGCATGCCCAAAGACACTGTCAATTCAATCTGACCTGCAGCCTTTAGAGTCACTATGGACTTCTTAGACAAACAGTGAAGGGTAGTATTTTATTAAAACACCACATTTATTATGACTTAAATATATAATATATAAAACACACACACACATAATTTGTAACTGATTTAATTTATTTAAATAATTTCTTGCTGAGCAGAGCAGTTATGCAGCAAGGACTGGAGTGGAGAATAGTAAAACTCAATCTGGCTGTGTGAGAATATGCATGTGTGAAGAGGCAATGACACTGTATTGCATGGTTAGGAAGTGAAGCAACCTGCTGAACAGCCTCGCATGAATTGACAAACAGTTGGACCAATCACCAAGAAATTGAGTGTTCATGATAGGTGAACAGGATGTGGGGAGTGTCCAGAAAGTCCTAGTAATTATTGTAATCAAATTAAGAATATTAACTATGTCAAAGAATGGGGATAACTTGGGTCAAACTTTGTTTGGCCATAGTGATTAGAAAATGCATGCTTAGTAAGCATTCCATCCTCTTGATTATGATTAGATTGATATGTATGTTTATGAAGCACTGTCTTTCTTCCTAAAGCTTTTCTGTTGGTTTAAGGATCCCAGTGTCTTCTGGCTACATAAGTTCTTCTTTCTTTCTTATTCTTGCATCTCCTTTCCAACTAAAAACAAGGATTAGCATGACTGTGATCATGGATGCTTCTGTATATCCCAAACACTGCTTTATAATCCTTGCTCTGTTTTTGCAAATATGCAGCAAATCCCATTACAAGCTTTACATGAGGGTTGTAACTGAACAGTGCTGTCTACAAAAGTTGCCAGTGTGAACTCCTTTGAATGCCTGAAATTTGGATGGGAACACTACACTAGGAAATGGTATCTATAGGAACCTGAGACTGTAAGATGTTTTCAAGCACCCAAAGAGCTCTCAAAGATGTCTTTAATTAACTGCTTTTTTGTCTGCAACAAAATAAGCAAATACTTTTTGCATAATATATTCCTATCAAATTAGACAAATTAACTAATCCCATCAAGACTGCCAACTGGTGCCTTTTGGGCTGAATACGGCATGCAACTTAATTTTTATCTACCCTTCAGCAGTGCTACTAAATAGCAATCAAGGGATGATTAAAAATGCCATAATTTCACACATTAGGAAAATTAATTTGTTTCTGAAGTTGGATATGTGGAAGACGTTCTACCTTATATTAGTAAGTGTCACCCCATTCAATAGTTATTCTCCCATACAATGAGATTCCTTATATATTTTGTACTGATTTTATTGCATTGCTATAGCCTCTCTTAATTTGGAAGGACAAAGAATAACTTGCTCCTTCTTGGAAGAACTATATTTGAATCCAGTAGCACCTTAGAGGGCAACAAGATTTTTGGAGTAAAAGTTTTTGAGAGTCAAAGTCGCTTTCGTCAGATACCTTTTGACTCTTGAAAGCTAATACACTGAAAATCGTTTTGATCTTTAAGGTGCTACTGGACTCAAAACTAACTTTTTTTGCTGCAGACTAACATGACTACCCTCTGAAACTGGCTCTTGGAAAGCACTTCAATGATCATTTCTCAGTTCCATACTGCCCATGATTCAGTGATTCCCAAACCTGTTTTGCAACACTCCAGTGTGTTGCCAGTTATCTTTAGGGGTGCTGTGAAATTCTCAATCTCAGAACAAAATTATATACAAAAAACATTGTGACAGAGTATGAACTTATCCTTTATAAAGGAACCCCCTGTACTGTTCCATGATACACCTTTTCAGTGCATTAAGTCATCATGATTCAGGCGCCACTTTGTGACTAGAATAACAAGGAAAATGGCCTCCCTAAATTCAGTTTTATCTTTTACATTTATGGATTGCTTTACAACTGGGGTACACAACATATAGCCTGTGGGCTATATGTGGCCTGGCGGAGCTGTGTTGTATGTCCTGTGGGTGGACCACCTCCTCACTGAAGCTCTTTCCAAACTAAAACTCTGAGTGGGGATCAAAATACCAAATTTCTCATCCTTCCCCCTCCAGGAAGCTCCTCATTGGGTCCTCCTCATTGAAGGAGGAGGAATTTCAGACACACACCTAGGAGACTGGAGAAGGCATTGTGACCTTCCGAGCTCCCAAAGGGAGCAGAGGAATGTACCAAAATGCACAGTATAGGGTTTATGTGTGACAAAGTTTTGAGTCTAGGCCAGGGGCACCTTTAAGACCAGCAACGTTTTAGGTTCTGATGGGAAGCCTGATGCACCTGCTCAGAAAGGATTTAAAATAGCAGATAGTGTGTCTTTCAAAGTGTGGTTGTGGTTGGTTCTCTGAGCTCCTCCCCTTTCCTTAGAAATAGAACATTCCAAAGGACTTTTTCTTTACCCTGAGCAATATGACAACTTGCCTTGGCTGCCAATGTTTACCATTTGGCAAGTGGGGGGGGGATGGGGGGGAGTGCAGCCAAGGTCACCTCTTTACCAGGGATGGAGTCAGGGAGAATTTGAAGGGGCCTCTGAGGTAAGTTGGGGGGCCTACCCCCAAATGCCCCACTGTAGCTACAGGCCTACCACAGGTATGAATTATGGGATGACAAATCAGTACACTGACCTCTAGCTGGGAGTTGGTGTTCTGGGAGACTCCTCAAGGCATCTTAGCAGGAATGTGAGGGAGGCCAGGTATAAAAATACTGGGTGTTCAGGTCTGATCCACCACCACCTGGGCAATTCCTCATCATGTGCCTGCTGAGAACCAGTGAAAAGTTTCTGAAGGGGGGGCAAGAGGCAACGTTCTGAAACACAAGACACAGCATGAACCTGTGTGTGTTTGAAGAAGATTACCTTTCAGTGCGATTCTGATCCTCCCATGGAAATTTCCCCAAGCAAATTCTTGTATTTGCAAGCCCCTAGGAAAGGGGTGTCAAACTTGAGGCCCACAGGCCAGATCCGACCCACACAGAGCTCAAAACCAGCCCCCAAGCAACTTCCGCTTCCTTTCCCAGGGCTGCTCCTGCAGCCGCAGCCTAACTTGTTTTTTCCCCAGCTTTCTCAGTGGCTCTTTGCTTTCTGCTTTCTGCTTCCTGTCTCTTGTCTCTCTCCTTCCCTCCCTCCCTCTCTCTCTCTCTCTCTCTCACACACACACACAGAGAGGGGGGGGAGAGAGAGAGCCTCATGGCTGCTTTGTGGCAGAGAGATACAAAGACAAGCCTACCTACCTGCCCCTCCATTTCTCTCTCTCCCTCTCTCTCACACACATGCACAGAGACAGGCAGGCAGGCACAGAGCTTCCATTTTTTTCCCTGGGGCTGTTTCTTTTCTTTTAGGGGGAAAGGGAGGAGGAAGAAAAAGAGATGGAAAAAACAAAATTGGAGTCCCAACTTTATGACCAACAATATTTATTCCAGGTATAAGCTTTCATGTGCAAGCACACTTCTTTGGAGGGTGGATGGATGATGGATGGATGAATTCTTTTGACAAGCACAATGTGTACTGAGGAAATTATTTTGGTTTATTCTGAAAGGTTGTTTTTCTTAAAAAAAAATGATTGGATTTCTCTGTTCCTATCTGGATTTATTTTATTTCAAAAAGAACCTGATTAGGAATTAGAACACTTGGACTGGTCCTTATATTTTGGAGAGTGGGGTGATTTCAGATGCCAAATGATAATAGCACACATTGGTAATGAGACAGGAAAACTAGCTCTCAATTCAATCCAGGAGGATACATTGTCTTGAGCTTCATTATCAATTGAAATTCAGCAGTCTCTTTCTAATCTGCCTTTGAAATTCCTTTGTAAGAGTACTGCTACTCTTAGGTCAACAACCAAATGCTGTGGTTTCTAATTTCAGACTTATGTCCATAATCCATTTATTCTCTGCATCCTCCTGGACTAAATCCTCCTGGATGGAATTGAGATCTAGGTTTCTAGCCTCATTATCAATGCTGATATCTCCATGCCTACTTCCCTCTGTATATCACACCTAATCCAATCATGCCTGCTGTTGCCATTCAGCATCTGAAATCATCTTTATAAAGTTTATATCTCTGGTACTTTGTGTTACATTTTATAGCACGTATGGCCCGGCCCAACAAAGTGACATTTATGTCAGATCTGGCCCTCATAACAAATAAGTTCGACACCTCTGCCCTATGATGTAATGGATACAAGTAAAGTGGAGAGACCTCCCAGCTGAAAACAATCAGCAGGCAGAAGAGTCAAAGAGCAGCCGGGGCAACGTTGCTATGAAGTAATGGAGACATTTCTTCCATTTGCAACTGTTTGCAAATGCAACAAACATCTTAGTGGCATCACCTACAAATCCCTGGGATGCAATGGAAAATTTCCCATTGGAGCAGTGTCTGGAAGCCCCCTCTCAGCCCAGAAAACAACCCAGACCAGCTGAGAAATGGTTCCCTCCCAATTATTACATGGGCCATGGAGCCAGGTGTAGTCACAGGGCAGTCCACTTAGCTCCAGAGATCCTTCATGGCCCACATAAAGTAGCACATCCCTCTTTGAGTAGCACATCCCTCTTCTAGAGAATTGCTCTGTTTCTGAATCTATGCTTCTAACACAATATGTAGTAGTCCTCTCGGTCACTATGTCTACAATAAACTAGCTTAATCTCGGTGATTTTGTGGCATTTCTTCTCTTAAACCAATTTGGTGCAAACCCTAACCCATCTACCAGTTATTGTTTAAAGATAAAATAAGATGAACTACAAGCACTGCCTTGAGCTCTTTTGGAGCAAAGACAAGCTACAAATGTGAAAAACACATAGATAATTCATTTAAAGCATTTATATCCTGACCATCTAAGGAGACAAACAACAATAAAACAATCAATGAAAAATAAAATATTGAGTATCAACAGCTGATTCCCAGAATAAGAATAAATATAATGATAAATAGCATAAACACAAATCCCAATTGCAAAGCTGCAGATAGAGACTAAACTTCAGACACAGCATTTAAATAACACTGGCTTGCACGGAAGTGTGGAAAAGCAAAGCAACTGCGTGTGTGAAAAGCACTGGCAAAGAAGTGTATTTGGCCAGTAGTCATATTGAAAAAGTTATACTTTTTTTTTTTTTACAAAATGCAAGTGTTTGTGCCTTGCTTATTAAATTTCAATGAATTGACTAAGACAAGAGCACAACGATGTTTGATTTTCTTATTATTATCGCCTTCTAAGCCCAACCTTTGCCACCCTTCTTTCTGAATCAGCTGAAGCTCATGTGGCTTCTCATGCATTATACATTAAACCCATATGGCAGTTTGAGGTGGAGAGTCTCATGAGGGAAGCTCCATACTGCTCTTTTCATTGCAAGGGGGAAAGAAAGAGCAGGGAAGAACAAGAAAAGGATAAGCACGAGGGGAGTCGGTACAGGAAACAACCAAGCTTACCTCTGACATTAAGAGACAGGAAGCTGGCAAAATTATGCCTCAGACACTTGGACGAGGCTATGGCTGGCAGTGAACTGTGCAGCTTCTGCCACATATTCTAGCAGTCTCATGACCTGTGCCAAATCACAAATATTTAATCAAAATCAACTCAAGTTGCAGGAATGAGAGGCTAAGTCTGTGCCTGCCAGGGTCAGCAGAAAAGTTCTCTGATGAATTATATTTGTGGGGCTCTCATCATCAAGCTCCTAAGTCTGGCATTGTTAACAAAGTAAAGTGAACAGAGAGAAATGTAGGCCTCACTTCCCCTCACTGAGATAGGGTTGCCAGGTCTGGTTTGGGAAGTTCCTGGATATTTGGGGGTGGGCCCTGGGGAAAGATGGGTTTGGGCAGGGGAGGGACCTCAGTTGGGTATAATGCCATAGTGTCCACCCTTCGAAACAACCATTTCTCTCAGGGAACTGATCTCTATGGTCTGGAGGCCAATTGTAATTCTGAGAGATTTCCAGGCCCCACCTGGAGGCTGGAAATCCTACCTCATATCCATCCATCCTGGGCCTGAAATCTCTTTTGGAGTAGAGAATACATGGTTAATCATACAAGTGAGGCTTCCTGTTTTCTAACCTAGAGATTCACAAATCATAATTAAGAAAACTCCTGTTTGTTAATATTATTATAACTAATCTGAATTGCAAAAATATCTGCACATGGCAAAATTCAGAAATCTTCAGATTTAGCCATTATTTTGGTCCATGGCTGGATGGAAAAGAGCAAGGAGAGAATAACTCATCAGATAATGTAACTGAGCAGGATGCTTTCTAATCAGAACAATTATACACATCTTGCTACCAATGATGATAGAGCTAATCTTTACAAAGGGTTTCATTTGCATCATTCTTACTGCTGGCTCACTGGCTTGGGGGAGAGGACTGGATTCCACATAAGCAGAAGCCCCTGCTTGCTTTCTGTTCTGTTCTCTGTTGTGGTGATGCCTGACAGATACAGAGGGAGATGATTGGCTCGCATGCCCTATAAGAGTCCCTATAAGAATGTCCCATTCCCCCCCAACCCAGTGAGAAATAGCACTGCTGCTGGGGTAGATAGACAGAGCCTGTGTTTTGCTTCGAGCCCCATGACCACAGGCAACTGGTGTGGTGGTAGGCAGTGGGGGAGGCAAATTCTCTACTTAAACCCCTTCTTGTTACCAGCTGGTATCTTCCACTTTCTCTCAGTAATATGTTAATAGCACATTAGTATCAGTAACGCAAGACAGACAAAAAGAATTAGAGGCCAAACTAGATTTGGACTGGAGTCATGATTTGGGCTGGAGCCAAGGCTCTGAGAGCGTGGGAAATTAACCCCACCTGCCATGTCATTTTCCAAGTATAAATTATCCCCTTTAGCTGTTATTAGCACAGTAGTAGCTTAGTCAATTTGAACTAAGGGGCAAAACGGGATGTGGGTACTCTATGGTTATTTATGCGGAGGGAAGGAGGCATGGTATAGCCCAGTCTCATCAGGGTTCAAAAGCTAGGCAGGATCAGTACTTGGAAGGGAGACTACCAAGGAAGGCTCTGCAGAGGAAGACAATAGAAAATTACTTCTACTTCTCAACTTGCCTTGAAAGCCCATTGCTGGGGTCACCAGAAGCTGGTTGTGACTTGGAACTTTACACCCACATGGATGTGTTTCCCCAGACATACTAAAAGCAGGAGATGAGAATCCATTTGTAAATAAAGAAGCATGCAAGAGAATGGAACTAAAGTCCATCTCCTTACCTTGCCATACCCCATTTGGTTCAGCATTGTTCTCCCCGACAAGGTCACTTTAACTATTCCAGCTAAGCTAGGAAAAAACATCAAAAGCTCTGGAGCAGAGTGAAGTGACAGGGAAGGGAAGAATTTTGTTCTCATTTGCACACTCTATTGTTGATTTAAAATAAATCAGACTCACCTGCTTTATCTGCAGATCTTTGAAGAACTCTCACATCCATTGTCACAGAATGAGCTGAGTGGTGGCTACAAGTTGGGCCCTCAAATGTATTCTGAATATAAAGATGGCCCTACGTTCCCACTAAAGATGATACTACCTATAACCAGTGGCATTTTAGTTAGTTTAGTTATTGTTTATATATTATTTATCCCCACTGTGCCAAATGCATCCCTGTGGTGGTAGCTCTGTAAGAGAGATAAATGATTGCCTTGGACATGGGTATGTTTTACTCTATCAGTCTGAGATCTCCTGGGTGACCAGTGCAATTCCTGAAAATTTCATCTCATGGGAAAGAAGTTGTCCCCAGAAATATATTTCCTGTTCAACTAGTAAAAAAAAAAAAAAAAAATGTAACTAAAACTATTAGCTTAATAATTCACAGGCCAGGATTTACCCAGGTCTGCTTTGCAGCCACAGGGCAAGGGGCAGGATGGTCTGGAAAAGGGTTTCTCTGGCTACAGCAGCTGGAATCCTTTGCATTGGGCCTAGCTGCATGGCCACTTTCCCCAGCCAATCACTGCCTTCCTGGGCCAGCGCGGGGGAGGGGGGCTAGCAGTGGACCAGAGAAGCAAAGTCTTCTCTCTGGTTCACTCCTCCCTCTTATTAGGCCATGCTGCCCAGGCCCTTCCTGCTTAGTCGGGCTTTGGACAGCATGGTAAAGATCATCCTGGGACCTTCCTGAATGTTAACGGACTGGCATGAGACAGAGAGGCAGGAGAGAGACAGAACAATCTTCAGGCTGACTGGCTGCAGTGGCAGAGCCCAAGCAGCATGGAGGTGACTACTGCACCAGGCATACTTCAGTCTAGGCGTCCTCCTGATCCCTTTTTTTGGAGCTGAAATCACTGGGGTTTGCAGTTGCTTCCTGCAGACACTGACATCTGACCAAAGCCTTGTGGGGCAGCATTTTGTGGCGGGAGCCATTTTAACTCCCCCTCTTTTTTACTTTTCTTTTTTGCATTGCTGAGTCTGTAGTGACTAAAACTAATAGGTTAATACTAAATGTAACTAAACTGAATAAAGTTTAACAAGAAATTTTTTTTAAAAAAAAATCCCAGTTCTTCTCCATCCTTCATCTAGAAACTACCTACCTACAACTTTTGTGTCTTATATTAAGGAACATTCTGTACAATGCAGGAAAGCAAACTGGACACTCTCTTAATCTGTGTAAACTTTCAGTGCAAACGGAAATCTGTATGAATTTTTATTGGATACTTCCAGGTCCAAGCATGGGGGAAGGGAATAGGAACACTTTACCATTCAGGAAGAACCAGACAATTACCATATTCTGATCTGATCATGTAACTTCAGAAATAAAATAGGAAACTTTTCTTTCATTGTTCATGAACAGGATCGTGTATGTGTGGAAGGGACCCATTTTGCAAAGTTCTCCTTGGTCCACAGAAATGATACTTGGTCCTGAAGAGAAGAAATTGGTAGAATGGGCAAAAAAATCAATGGCTGTATCTTCTCACTGCTTCAGAGTTTTTGAAGCCGATTGGGAAATTTCAGACAGATGATATAATCCAGAAGAGGAACGGTTCCCAAACGGTTTCTGGTCTGGCATTTCAGACAGAACCGTTTTAGAACCGGTTCCCTACCGGAATATATTTGTAATTTCACACAGAATCGCTTCTGTCCCGTTCAGGAAACAGGGCTGAAGCGTTTTACCTGTCAACCGCTTCCAAGTAGTCGTCAGTTTCTTCTCCCGAATCCGATACTTTTTTCCCCACCTTTTTTCGCCTGCGCAGACGATCTCCGGCTTTTTTTTTTTTTTTTGAATGTTCGCTTTAGAGCGCTATAATGCTATAGCGCAATAGCATCATAGCAACCCCATTGGAATGCCTGGAGTGTTGTTTTATAGCACTATAGCGCTATAAAGCGAACATTTTTTTTAAAAAAGTGCGGCGGGAAATGGCAGGAAAACAAAGCAGTGCAGTCTGAATTGCCAAACCGCTTCTGATTCGGCTCTTTTCCGGTCAGGGAAAGCCATGTGTGAAATGGTAGCCCTGTACCGGTTTACTTCAAGACGAATCAGAAACGGCTTCAATCCGGCAGAATCTTGGTAATGTGAAATTCCCTTGGGTCTTAATTAATATGGTTTTTGTGGTGTACTTGACCTCTATCCTGAGTGCCAGTATAGGAAAGGGATTGTCTATACGTACTTGTAAACTTTAAAAAAAATCTCCATGATTAATCCTGACTTCATTTACAGGTCAATTTCATATGAAAAACCAAGCTGTAATATTGTAAACAACCACAGGCATTCCTAAGCACTGGCAAAAGATAGAGGCTGTGTATATAACATCCTCTCATGTTTTTCCCTCTATGTATGTTAGAAAGAGAAATGTGGATTGTTAATGGGGTTCTGGAGATAACAATTAAGTCAAATGCTTCAGAACAAGTATTTAAATTTGAGCAACAGTAGCCAATTTTCAAAAGATACTTCCTTGGCTCACCTCAGAAAGATAATTTATACTTAGAGGAAGGAGTGGAAATTCTAGGTCTTGAAAACTGCACCTCAGTGTGCCTTGGACTGATTTCCCACAATCAGCTGCACTGCCCTTGCTCTTCCCTTTCCCCCAATTGTATCCATCAATTTCCCACTACTTGCTGAATGGCTGCATTTTGACCCTCAGCATCCCACCAATTTCCCCTGCATCTTCTTGATCCTTGTTTTTTGAGCTCGAGAAGACTCAGGGAAAATCAGGGGACGCTGTGAATCAAAATGTGGCCATGCAACAAGTAGTGGGAAATTGATGAATACAATCAGGGGAAGGAAAGAGCGAGGGCAGGACAGCTGCTTGTGGGAAATCGGTCTTTGGTTTTCATGGAGAGGCCATTTCTGCACTATAATTGACCATTTTCACAGGGTTTTTTTTTTTCAGATACAAAAGTGTTCCCCTGTCTTTAAATGTTCATTGTCAAAATGTCAGTGCAGGAAATTCAAATGAAATTATTCCCAAGAGATAGTTGTTCAGCATCTGATTGAAAACCCCAGCAAGGACTAATCCTCCTCCCCAGTGGATTCACCAGTGAATAACCACTGTCCAACTTTTGTCCTTACCTCACTCCAAAACTGGTTTTAGGGCTAAAGGACTGAACAGGCATAATGCTTGGACAGGTTTAAAATCCAGAATCTCTCATTACAAAAAAAGAAGTACTTTATTACAGAAGGCCAAAGACCTGAGAGAACCAAATATCCAGACAGTCTTAAACCCGATTACCTCTCACTGTACAAAAATAAGGTCTTTGGGAAAATCTAAATATTTCTGTGCCAGGACTAATCAACCATCTGAATGCCAAGATTGCAAACATTCTGCACATATGCAGGGTTCCCTTCCCTCACTACATGGTAGCCACACATATCTACTTACCTAGTATTAAGAGGTAATTTCTAGGGCTGGGGGAAGTGATTTGCAAGCAGTGTAACATAGGAATTTCCAATTTTAATAATTAAGTCTGGTGAGACAAGCCTACCACCCACTGGTGACCTTCTGGAGCAGGGACAGATGGAAGCCCTGATGACTGTGATATCCCTGGCTGGAACACAAGATAGGGGTATGGAAGGAAAAGCCTGTTGCTATGATATGGCCCTGTACAACATGCCTGGCATGTGGCTGATTGGCTTGGGAAATTCCACTGAATATATGGGAGTACACTGTTGATGGGGCCAGGGCAGAGAAAATCTCAGCAGGGGCAGGGCTCAGCACAGTAGATGACCATGTAGGTCAGGAGTCTAAAAAGGGTGGAGAGATGGGAACTGAGATTGGAGTTGGTGGGAGACTTGGAGAGGAGCACAGGAACTATTGCTCAGGACACTTTGGACAACACTTAAACTTACCACCATGGAATAAAATAGGATTTTGTTGGCAAACTTGCTTCCATTTCCTTATTGCCTAATGGCATCAAGCCAAGCACCAGCTGTATGGCTGCCCAGATGTACCACCAACCCCTTCCTGTTCTTTAGCACCTGGCAGCCCTCCTACCTTCCTATGAAGTGCCCCTTGGTTCAGTCACAAAGTCAATAATTAACAGCCATTTCCCTAATCCCTTAGATTTTATAACACAGTTTTGAATTTATTATCTAGTTTGATGCTATGCAACCTCTCTTGAGAGAAGAATGTAGACCCCCTAAATAAATCAGCAAAGGACTTTCAGGATGATTATGAGCAAACCACTGCTTTCTAGACAGTTGATGGTGAGCTGTATTGCAGATATTTGGTTTCTTTTAAGACTTTTATGCAAATAGCTTGTGGTGAACTACTACACAAGTAAATTGGCACTAATAAATCAGCCAGTTTACAGTTAGCTTACACAGATGACATACTTTTAGACTGCTCAATAGCCACATTAAATAGCCACTACTAAACAGCCACTACTAAATAGCCATACATCCTGCAGGATCTATTACCTTTCCACAGAGCTTGTAAGGTAGAGATGTTCCACCAGGCTTTTGGTTGAGGACAGCGATGGGACAGCAACCAATCTGGCACTCTCATACTTTCCCCCCTCCCCCCGCCCCCCCCCCAAAGGAGGCTCTTGGGAAGCTGTACTTTCTTTCAAAATTTTTGCCATCCTGGTACAGACTGTTTTTTATCTACTGATCTGTATGTTATCTTATTATGTTTTTAACTTAATCTATATTATCTGTTGTTCTTATCTTGTTGTGAGCTGCCCTGAACCCCGCTCACAGGGAAGGGCAGCCTAAAAATCTAAATAAATAAACAAACAAACAAACACTATACACCACAGTTTGTGAGTACACAAAGGTAGTATGTGGCATATACCTAGCACTATACGGAAGTAGTACCACTAATAGTACTAATCAATATGGCATTGCTGGGTCCCAACCCATGGCATCACTGGCTCCAGTGAGTTTCAAGGCAACACTCCCCCCCACCCAGTGTACTCATTTTGTCTCACCCTAAAATTTCTGGTATGATCCTGCATACAAATCCTTCTTTAATCCCTAAACAGGAAAAAAATAGGCTTCACCTATTTTATCCATCTTTTTAAGGTCTTTAGTTGCTGTAGATTTTCCGGGTTGTGTGGCCGTGGTCTTGGCATCGTACTCCATCTTTCTGTGTTATATCTCTGAGGATGCCAGTCACAGCTACTGGCAAAACATCAGGTCCTACAATGCCAAGACCACGGCCACACAACCCAGAAAATCTACAGGAACTAATGAACTCCGGCTGTGAAAGCCTTCAACAACATATTTTTAAGGTCTAATTACAGAGCCAGGGACAGTTATGTTGAACAGGCAAAATTTCATGGGCAGAAAATACCTTCACCCTGATCTAGATGAGCCCCACCCATGCAGTTGATTATCAGCATTTTTTAAAGTGTGGAAGGATCTAGTCACAGATCTCTACAAATTGAGGCAGTGGGCATCCATCTCAGTTGGTCTTCCTGCTTTACTTCCCAACCAAAGGACCCATCTGATTCCACCTTGTGGCCCCAACAGATTTATATTGCTGTTACCAATTTTATTATTTACTGTTTTATGATTTTAATGTGATTTTACTGTAATGAGTCTTTGACTCAATTTGTTGTGATCTGCCCTGAGCCTGTTTAGGGAAGAGGGAAATAACAATCCCAAAATAATAAATAAATATTAAATAGATGTTGAAATAACTGTGAGGCAATATTAAGCGTCTGGTATGAGAGACATATAGGGCGTGCTTAATCTGTGAGAAGAGGGAGTACAAAAGCGATCTTCCATTTCTTTCCTAATTTTTAGAGAAAGACAAGAAACTGTTTAAACTGAAGGAACTGTATAGATGGAATATTCTGTATATTAAACTGTATATGTTGAATATTCTGAAAGCTTTGCAAGTGGCAGAAATAATAGGGAGTGGTGTTTATTGCTCCCATATCCTGAGTCCTCATGAAATTCTTTAAAATATTTTTGTCTTAAAACCTAAACAATGGATCTGAAAGTGGCTTTTAAAAAGGGAAAGTGAAATGTTCACATTACGTATACATAAAACAGATGCCAATGATTTAATCAATTACTATTTCCATAAATACCAACCATACGACCTAAGACTGTGTTAATTGCAACGTAGGACACAAAAATCTGCAGCTCTGATCTGCTGTATGGAATTTAAAATCTGTTCCTTGGAAACATAACTAATGAAAATTAAAATTCACTTCATAGCACATAGCAGTACTCAACACCTACTAGTGCATCTCTGCTGTTTCTTAGCAAAAAAGAAAACCTCTCCCCCATAGTATGATGAATTTGATTAACAACTTTTCTTAATCCTTCTGTTACATGCTACCACCTGCTTTTAATGATTATTATTAACCCCAAGCGTTGCTGTTAATTGCTCTACCTTCAGGTGATTTCATCTTGGAAGATACATGCTCCACATAGCTAGAGAGGCAATTTGTAAGTGTAAGAAGCAAAACAAAAAAAATTAAAAAATCCAAACTTGTGAGTCTGAAGATCTGGCAACTATATTCCTACAAGCTGCTATATTCTTTCTTTGTGACAGAAGCCAGAAAGTATCACTGAATTTCAAGTCTGCTGTGCCTGATACTGAGAGCTCTACTTCAGTGCACATAGCCTACTGATGCCCACAATATCCTTGATGTTTACACAGAAGGGCACCCTCCTCACAGTGTTACAACAGTCTATTTGAAATGAACAGATTTCATATAAACAACCTTTTACAAGGCTCAAAACTGAGACAATGAGTGAGACTCCATGTGGAAAGGGGCCATAAATTGGCTGCTGGTTGACAGTACTTTCCACCACCACCACCTTATTAGAAACCATTGAGATAAGCTACAACATGGATTGTGAAGGTGACTTACTGCAGTAAATGAATTTTGATATGCCTCCTCTGAATGTTTACAAACATATTATTATTGTGTGCCCTGGCCCTGACCCAAGTCTGTGAAGGTATAGCCTTCATCAGATACTGAGCATAGCACGTATTAGCAAGTTGATAGGGAGGGAAGAACAGGAGGACCTAAATCCTGACATCCACTTATATACTTGAATGACTGATCAGTACAGTTTAGCATATTTCACCAGGACTACGTGTAAAGTAGGTTTACGGCCAATCTTTTCTGAAATATACTGGGTTCAGATGTATAGAATGTTCAGCTCATAGTTTATTAGGTATTCAGACAGTAGAAAGAAGACTGAAAACCCCCGGCTGAAGCCGGATATTTATGCATGCAAAAGGATACACCCAAAACACACCCCACTCCCAACGATAGGCTACTTACATTACATTGTTTCTCAATTGGTTTATTCAAGGATCCTTGTTTCCCTACTGGTCCATTCTAGGATCCTAACCAGCTATTGTTATGCATCCCCAAGCTACACCCATTGGTAAGTACAGTTCAGTCTCAGTACATAACATTTTTAAAAACTCCTTTCCTGCACAGTTCAATATTTAAGCTGGGAACTCTTCAAGGACAAAAAAGTAGAAAGAAAGTGAATGGGGACATAGAAGGTGAATGTGTGCATATAGAAAACTATATATACAAATTAGGGATGCTCAAACAGCAGCCAGTTTGGATTGCATCCTGATCAACAGGCAGGATCAGGCAGTTGATTTTTCAATTATAAATTTGCTCATAACCTATTCGCAGCATAATACAGTACAGTCACCTTGGCATAGCTCAGTTGAGTTCTCTCCCCAGTCTTAGGCAGGGCTGCACACTACTTTACTCCACACACAAAAAGAAAAGAAGTCACAAATTCAATCATCAAGCACACAGACTGCTGGCAAATCAACACTGGGGTGGGGGGGGGAGTAAACACTATTTGGTGTTCCTTTCTGTATACCTTAGTAATGTAATGGCTGGCAATCTGTTTGGATAGGGAAGTTTTCATACATGCGTATTTATAATGGGTATTATAGTTCACCCACATTTGTTTTTCATGTCTGAAGAAATAAACAATTTAAATAAAAATTGATACAAAATGCCACAGCTTGGTTATTATCAAAGGCCAGGTGGAGCATACATATTACACTTTCTTTAGTCACTCACGCTGGCTGCCCATCAGTTACTAGTTCATTTCAGTAGTCTGGCTATCACATACAAAGCCCTTCATGGCCTTGGGCCTTCATATCTACAAGACTGCCTCTCCTCCTATGATCCTCCACATTAGCTGAGCAGGGACTTCTACAGTGCTACCCTGCAAATGGGCAAGATCAACAACTGCCTGTACACGTGCATTCTGTGTTATGGCCCCCACCTTGGAAAATGGCCTGTCTGAGGAGTTCAGGAAGGCTCCCAAACTTCTGTCATTCTGCAGACTAAGAAAAACTGTATTGTTCAGGAGGGTGTTTTTATATAAGGAACTGAGCTATATTATAACAAAATGGCCCAGTAAGGTGCTTTTATATAGGGAATGGGGATGTGAACTATACACCGTATTATGTTTGCGGCATGTATTATCCTACTGTCACTGCATTAGTTTTATACTTACATAACACTATTTCCTGTATTAACATATAATGTCTAATACTTTTTGCTTTGTTTCAAATTTCTATAAGCCTACTCTAATTGCATTGCTTATTAGATGTCACATTCTCTTGAATGCACTGACTGACCCTGCATAATCTGCCTTGAGTCTCAGTGAGAAAGGTGAACTATAAATAAAACACTAAAAGAAAAAAAGAAAAGGAACATGTTTTGAAACCAAATTCACCCTGATGGCTCTATGTGTAAAAAAAAAATTGCTGTAGAATCCCTGTAATGGATGGCAGAATCTTTCAGAAAAGCTCTTCCTCACACTTTGTAGTTTCTACTAGGCAACCAATTACATCATGATCATGGACTGCTCTGACTGGTTGTTATTGTATGCTGAGGCAACTAAATTCTAGCAAGCACAACTAAGGGCCAAACTAGATATAATGGTAGCCCCAGGTCCAATCCTTGGATACAGCTGCCATTTTAAAGCAACTGACAAATGCCAACACATGGCAGACTGAAGTGCTCTTGCCCTTCATGCTTTTCAAGTACCCAAATAACTGGGGGGGAAGCATTTTGGCACTTGAAAAGGAGTGGGGCGGGCAAAAGTGCCTCAGCCTGCCAGACTAAAGGTCTGATCAGGACTGGCCCCTTGTGGTATTTTTAAATCTCTTTAAAATGGTGGCAGCATCCATGGGTCAGACTCATGGATACTATCACATCTAGTGATACACAGTTACAAACCAGTTCTCAAGTTGTTTTTGCCCATTTGCTGCTGAACCAAACATACCTGGAGACTGGCTCACTTCAATTGCTGCCATTGAACCATACAAATGTGACTGTTGAATGTATTTGCAACAAAATTCACAGCATTCCTAATACAAATGTCTTCCTAGCAAGTGGCAGAGTATCATTTCCAACATGTACTGAATAAACATCAAAGATCCCCACCCATTTACAAACTGATGAAAATCACATACAGCTAGGGGGTGCAAAGGAAAAAAACACACTATTTTTCAGGTTTGGGTATATTTAACCCCCAAAATACTGGAATTTCCTGATATTCCCAAATCCCAGTATTGGTATGGTATTGGGATTCAGGAAATAATTGGAAACCCCAAATTTATTTGGCTCCATTATGCCCTATGGGGACCATTTCCCAAAGGCTATAATGAAGAATCAATCCAGGGGTTTGGGGTGTGTCTGTTTTTTGAGGTAGAGGCACCAAAATTTCATTGTAGCTTCTGGTGCCTCTCCTCAAAGGGCCCCCCAAGTTTCAAAAAGATTGGACCAGGAGGTCCAATTCTATGGGCCCCAGAAAAAGTTGCCCCCATCCTCCATTGTTTCCAATGGAAGGGATGTGGTCCCTTTAAATGCCTTTTCCAAGCTGTGGCATGACTTCATGCCATATTGAGTGAAGAAAAATGCTAAATGCCTTCAGAGTTCACTCCGAAAGCATTTAGGTGAGTGAGTGAACTTCAAGGGCATTTAAACTTTAAATGAATTTAAACCTTAAATGCATTTTAACATTAAATACCTTGCTGAGAAATCATTCCATTATCCCCTCGGCACCATTATAGCCTATGGAGAAAATTCCCCATAGGCTGTAATGGAGATTCAATCTGGGGGTACCTGGGGCTCTGGGGGCCTGTTTTTTTGAGGCAAAGGCACCAAATTTGAAGTGTAGCTTCTGGTGCATGTCCTGAAAAGGCCCCCCAAGTTTCAAAAATATTGGACCAGGGGGTCCAATTCTGTGGGCCCCAGAAGAAGGTGGCCCAACCTCCATTGTTTCTAAGGGAGGGGAAAAAAGGCATTCAAAGGGATGTGGTCTCTTTAAATGCCTGAGTTCACCTGCAGAGTCTCTTTAAATCCCTTCTTCAAGCTGGCCCATTCTGTCACCATGGCACAACTTGGCTTCTCCAAACTGAGGCCAAATATCAGCTTTTATTTGGGTTCTGCTATTTCAGTAGCTGAATCAGACTAGGGAATCTGTATTCAGCTGAATAAATACCTGAAAAATACCAATAAGGTATTTTTCAGGTATTTACATAGTTTATACCAAACACACACCCCTACATACAGCCCTGTTTAATAGCTTTCTTCGTCTTTCTTTGCCTTCCTCATTGACAGATATTCATCAAAGAAATATTCATAGAACAGTGACATTTTGAGACTTCCTATGTGTGTTGCAAACATTTCTTGAGGTGAAGTATTGTAATTCTGTAATATTTCAGAGTGAAATTTCATTGTAAGTGTATATTAGCTAATTAGAATGAATATTGGGTGGAAAATCCAAAAATGACATGCATGATAGCCACACAAATATAAAATACACTCCTTCTGATTATACTGAATACAAATCATTTATATGTAACTGAATGATTTTAAGAAAGCATTTTTCTGTCTATAAATTTGCTTCATTTATATCAGTGATAGAGCCAAATCTGAATTGTATATTGCACTGAAACATTGTTACATTCATTACAGGATCCCTGATTGCCTAGGACAATTTAGGAATGAGAAAGAAAGAAACAATAACCAAGCAAGATATGGTGCAGAGGGGCAGAATTTATGAAAAATAAATGGTCACAAATAAGACTGGGAAAAGATAAACATTCTAATTAATAAAGGGTTTGTGGGTGAACAGAGTATGGTTTGAAAACACTGATCCTTTGTTAATATTCTACCAAAGAGATTAAACATTAAAATACTTGCTTTCTGGCAATGATTTAATTCTCTAGCAGCTGAACAAAAACTCATGTGTATTTTAATTGGATTAATATGATAAATTCTATTGATTTTAATGGATTTACACAATGTGTTTTAGTTTGCACATACAGTATGAAATTAAAACTCTTTGTCTGAGTAAGGATCAGACTGGATGAGACACTAGAGATCTGCTACCAGCTCTCCCATCTCTGGCCATTTCCTTAAAAAGCAGCCAACAAGATGGTGTCTGTGAATTGGATCAGGAGGGCCTCTGTCCCTGGAGTGGAGAAGAGTGGAGAAGAGTGGAGACCCACATACTGTCATTTGCCTCTGTGAGGTTTTATACACACACATTTCCCCCATTTTGGTAAATAGCAGCTTTGTGGAATTTAATTTGGGAAAATATTAACTCATTCAGCACCAGTGCTTTTTAAATTAAATTAAGAAATTAATTATTTACATTAATGAATCTAAAAAGATGGGAAATCTGCTCACTGATACTACCAATACCTATAACATATATTCATTTCTAAGAACTAACATTTGAATTGCCCATAAGTCAGCAGAGCATAGTGTCCCCTTCATTGGCACCGTGTATTAATAGCTCTGCAATTGCCACATTTGTAACGGACAATTCCCCAGATAAAATTCCCTTTACTGCCAGAAACAGACCACAATGACCATAAATGCCTGATAAAGAGCCTGGGTAACTGCTCTCTTGAACTAATGGCTTACATTTTTCACTCTGAAACTGAGGTCAAAGGTCATTGGGACTCTGACAACAAATCTACAAGCCAAGTATACTCAGCCAGAGTTACAATGCACTTTCCAGGCATATACAAATTATGCACAAGATGGTTTTTGCTGTTCACTGCAGCAACACATGAAACAAACAGGTAGGCAAATGGTGGTCTTACTGCCTCACTGTTTTTCCCAAACCAAGCAGGACAACACAAAGAGCATGGGAACCAATCGTCAGATGATCTCAATTTGCAGCAGCTGACAGCTGCTTTAAGAAGTAGCACTAATTGTGTTCTTGCCATCCTGATCAGTGATGAAAAGAACTGTAAATCATATTATGAAAGTCAAGGAACTAAAGAAGCAACAAAACACTGCACACCAAAAAAAAAATCATTCTACATATGCCACATATGAATGAAAGGCTTAAAATATGTGATCATTCTAAAACATGCTTCTCATATCACCTTTTGTATTCAGGTAAACATAGGTCATACCAAATGTGAGTGCTCTGGATGTAATTAAAAAATAGACACACAGAGAAGTGAAGAAACTGTTAACTTCTACTTGTGAATAATTTGAAAGAAAATGCTGTTGCTATGGGATGCAACTTGCATGCATTTTGTATCTGGTTATATCTGGAACATACAGGTAAAAACTTCAAGACATATACATGATACTCCCTAACTGTGCATGTAACTACTGATTTTCATCAGAGTATGCACATATGGTCATAGCAATGTGAGAATAAATTTGTAAAGACTGGGGGAAAGTGGGACTAAGAATGTTCTATTACACTTATACTCAACAAGGCCAGACTCCCCAAAAAGATGTGGCAAAGTTTCAGCTTGCCCAAAGATGGCTACAGAGGTTACCACAGCTATTCTTGGAGTTTAAGTGTGCTGGCTGGGATGGTCTCAGCAGGTGCAGAAAAGCTGCAAAGGGTAGACCTGATGGAAGTTGCAAGAGAGTGGTCCTTACTTTCTCTCCTCCTCTACTGCCTTTTCAACTCCTCCTGTCCCCACCCTGCCACTGCCACCTTTGCTGTTTCTTCTTCTTCCCTCTGCCACCTTGCACCTGCCACCACATATCTTTCCCCATCCTAATAAAAGCCCTTCCTCTTCCCCGTCTCACTGCTACCTCTTCATCCCCCTCCATCATCGTCAACTTCTCCCCCTGCCACCATATTCTCTCCCTCTCCTCATATGCTCTGTGGTCTCCAAGTTTTTCATCCATATATATATTTTGTTCTTGTAGACATTCTGTTCATGTATATTTTATCCTGATGATCTATGACTTTAATAAATTATTGATCTCGAGTTCGTTTTTTTGCTTGTTTGAGTTGTAGTGCCTGCAAGCACAAACTTCTCTGGCTTAGTTTTGTTTTAGTTTTTTTTTTTTAACCTCAAAATTACCTCCTATTTGTATATAACTGTATTGTGTGGATTTCTTGATCCACACTTTGGGGCAATGTTCCAGATTAGGAATAAAGATTTTGATTTGCCCATCCAAAAGCATATATTTATTTTCACAAAAGTCCCAGAGTGTAGAATCTCCAGCTCTAAGCACCATTGAGGTACATTTCTGTTAGGCCCAGTTGTAGATATACCTTGCCAGTTTTTCTCTGGAGTTTCCCAGAGATCCCAAATGAGCTTCCCAGAGATCCCAAATGAGACCCTGGATCAAGTAAGGGCTACTTGCTTCCAGCTGAGAGATAGGGAAGAGTTGATAGCAGACCACGCTAGCCAAGACACTGATGATCCCCATTGTACTTCTAGGGCTGTGATCAGACAAGCTGTTTGATCCAGTGTCATTGTTGTTCCCTTCCAGATTTAAAATATGTGATCAGACAGCAACATCTGTCTCCCGTTCCCCAGTCATTGGTACCCTGTTCTCACCAATCTTCCAGTTGGAGTTATTTGACACTGGGGAAAGTCCATTCCTTCCTGGTGTAAATGGTCTGATCCTGCATCTCTGGAAGTCTGATCAATCCATCTTGCTATCAAGCCATTTGGGAAGTCTGAACATTCCCTTCTGGTTTTGGGCTTTTTTAAAAAGGCAATTAGTGAGGTGCACATAACTGCATATTCATAACATGGCTATGTGTGTTTATTTTTTACTGACATTTTACAGATCTCTTTCCCTCTTTCTCACAGGAGCTTCTCAAAGCTGTGTTTTTCTTTTAAAAATTGCCAAAGCACAGTTTCAAAAACACTTCCCCCACACTGCACTACATATCCTAGCAGCCTCCTCCAACAATCCCATTGGCCACCAGCTGCTGTCATCCTGCTAGGAGTCTGAAGCACTGCTTCCAATACATGCTTCTGTGCATGCTCAAACGACAAATAATAAAAAAGTTGCCTGACTGCCCCAGTTCGTGGCTGCTACATTAGTCAACCACGGGATGAGCATGCTGTGAAGTGGGTTAAGGGTAAGATGTCTGATCAAAACTCTCCATTACAAAAAAAAAACCCCTGGATTAATTAGAGGTAGGGCCAGACTGTGCTAAGCCTGTTGTCTGACCGCAGCCTAGGACTCAGTTTTTATTTCTGTAATAAAGTCACATGTGTGGAGGGGGAATCTGTATGCTTCTATCCAAGGTAACTAGATACATAATTTATTGTAAATCATAATATTTTTTTCACTTGGAAGATGACTCACAAAAATCAGAATGGAATCACTGAAAATATCTAATATTTATTCAAATCAAAATGTTGATAGAAAATTCATGAGAAAGCATCTAAATTTCTATACAAAATGGAATCCTTTATTTACTGCTTTCCAGGGAACAACATTTCTTAATAGTCTGAGATATTTTGCTCTTGAATCATTGGATTTAGAGAAATATTTTATATAAAATGAGAAACTATCTCCCCAGAACTTTGCTAGAGTTTAATTTCAGTTGGGATCCACCACAAGTCATCCTGTAAACCTGGTTTCAAGGTCAGACTGAGCCACCACCATCCTTAGCCTTTAAAGACACCCTTTATGGTTCTCTCAGACAGCCAGACAGCCAGACTAATTTTTCTCTCTGTATAAAAACCTGAAACATCTTTAGCCTTTATTGATGTACTGCTGGAAGGTCAGTGTACATATTTTCTGGCCTATAGGCAAAAATATGAGACCCACTTGCTTTGTAATGCTTTTGATAATTAAGACTGGACTAACAGATTCTTGTGGCTGAACAAGCATGAATACTGATTTTACGTTTTATATGGATTATTCTGTTTTTAAATATTCTTTCTCAAAATGTTTCTGCATTATAGTATCTTTGACCATTTGTAGTTGTTGTGGTTTTACTTCTTTATTATTATATACAGTGCTTTTAGAAGTATATTTAAATTATTTATAGAAATCCCTAAGATTGTGCAAAAGGGTAGATTGCATTGGTGGATAATCTACTACTAATCTACATATTCGTTTGGAATAAAACAACAGGGCACTGAGTCAGATCACTGAAATTTTTTGTTCAGTGTGACCAGCACCAATTCTGTCTCAAGCAGAGAAAGCGTTCCCAGCACCTGCTACCTGAGATCCTTTTACCTGGAAATGCCAGAGGCTGAATCTATGACCTACTTTTGCATGCAAAGTATGTGTTCTACTTCTGAGCAAAGGCAAGTTTCACTTCTTGGACCTCTCTCTTTATGTATTATACACTAAATACTAAAATCACATATTACACATTCAGTTTCAAATGCTGTTTTATTGTATATATTCTTGAGCAAGAATCCTTGAAAGATTAAGAGCATTAAAAATATTAAAAAATTAATTTGACCTTTTACATAAAACATAGCCATCATGTATATGAAATGCAGATAGAGGGAGGACCAGGACTTCACACACTACCTCCGCTAAACATCTGAGGTGTGTAGCATAAAGTTGGTACACAGTCACTCTCTGTATATGTTGTACATATAAAGGCTCTGTCTGTGAAATCAGGAATGCAACTTTTTGATGGTTCCCAATCAAGGGGAAAGATTCTGTGCTCATGAGCTCTGTCGAGCATCTGTTTAAATGTTCATAAGTGAAAGGAGGGCAGAACTAGAAGGGGTGTGGCTGATACAAAGTTATGTGTATGCAGGGTTTCTGTCATCTGTAATGAAGCATTTTTGGATTAATGCATACCTAGTATCTCTTTGGCTTGCCATCATAAAGAAAATACAATGGAAGCTATCATGAAGTGGAGCAGAAGCTGACAGTATAATGTTCAAATCATCAGGGATGTCCTCAGAATTTCTGTCTGGTACTACAATTCACAGTTATAGAAAACCTTCATTTTGTGCAACAGGTAAGATAATTTCTTGCTAGAATTTAGAGAGTGTATAGTCAGCTGGGAGCTGATTGACCTATTTGCTACTTTATGAAATACTTTAAAAGATATAAGCAGATCCTGTAGATCCAGCCCTCCAACAGCAGCATTTTCTTTCTTTCTTTTTCTTTTTTTTGTGAGTATTTTGTATGTGTATATGTATGTGTGGCTGGAAGTCAAGGTTGACTTCTGGAGATCCATAGTGGGGCTTGGACATTTCAGAGAAGTGGATTACTATCGCTTGCCTCTGTGTCCTGGCCCTGTTATCCTTGGAGGTCCCCCTTCCAAGTACTTGTCAGGGTCAGCCCTGTTTAGCTTCTGATGAGATCGGGCTTGCCTAGGCTATCCAGGTCAGGGCAGCATCATTTTCTTCTAGTGCAAGGAGCCTTCTGCTAGTGCAACAGATCCAGAGGAGGTAGAACAAATTCAAAAGTGAGGTGGGCAGTGAACATAAGAACATAAGAGCAGCCAATGTTGGATCAGGCCAATGGCTCATCCAGTCCAACACTCTGTCACACAGTGGCCAAAAATACCAGGTGCTAATGTCTAGAGACAGGGCATTTTCTGTGAAGGCAACTCACCATTGGAATGCCCTCCACCTTGACACTCACCGGGTGCCCACTGTACTTTCATTTAGGTACCATGCTAAAATACACTTTTTCCACTCAGAGGCTGAGTTCAGACTGGCAATTTGCCCCTCTATAGCCACCTTTCAGCCACGTTTCCCAAGCGGATTAAAGGGGGAGTTCACACAGGCACATCTGTCTGGTGTTCCCCACCCATAAGCTGTTGCGCTTTGCTCCCAGGATGAAAAGATACCTCTTGAAAGTGGCAGCAAATCCCAGAGAGTGCCTTTACCCCGCTGCATTCCACTTTCCAGACGTGTGAATGCTCAGCTGATAAGCCAGGAGCAACCTGCGTTGTGCATAAGGCAGCAGTGATCTGATTGGCTGTGCTCCACTCCACCGCCCAGTGCGGTGCTGGTGCAATGGGATCCTCCCCCAATTGGCTGGATGCCTATGTGTGTATGAGCTCATGTGCTCATGCACTCATACACACATAGGCATCCAGCTGATTTACCAGGAAAAAGCCGCTTACAGCCGCACCTCCGGGCCAGCAGTCTGAACGCTCCCGCGAACCTCCTCCCAGTATGCTCCCGCATCCGTCAGCCCCGTGTGACTGGGAAACCCCAGAACAATTTGTTCCGGGGCTTTTTTTGCCATGACTGGCTCTCGCTGCAAACTGCCAGTCTGAACTCAACCATACTTTTAATTAAGGGTTTGTCTGCTCTGCTTTATGAATGCTTTTTATGCAGCTCTTATCTAAAGGCTTCTGTTTTTTAATTGTAAGCTGCCTCAAGCAGGACTCTGAAGAGGTGGCACTGGAAAAATTCCAAATAGATAAATAAACAATAAAGTTAAAAGACAAGTGCCCATCTTCCCCCTCCCTTCCTAGACTAATAACAGCACAGGCAGCTCTACAAATGGTTTCATTAAGTCTTTTTTCATCATAAAATACTAAATCTGGTGAATGGGTAAGAAACAGTTGAATGATGGGTCAATAACAGCAGGTGAATTTTCAAAGATGCATTATTTCTCAGTGGAGTCAAGAAGCTTAGAAGGAAAGGACCTCTGAAATATACCGTACACACCACTCTATTTCCCAGTACTGTGCAAGCAAGAACTTCTTGGTAATTCCACAGACACAATAGCTACCTTTTGTTCATGGTTAATTTCCCAACCACATTTACAGCTGTGACTCAGCCCAATCTTTTAACTCCAGCTTTTGCCCATGAAAGGCACTTGTCAGCTTAGCTGAATCCCATAGGTATTCACAAATTCTCTCTGATTCAAGCAAGCTTTGATAGATGACTAGAACTCCGTTCCTCATGGAAAAAAAGAAAACCTTTCAAGAGACTACAGAAAGGATGGTTCTGACAATAATGCAACCCTACAAAATATACTCAGTGAAGGAGAAAATTCATTCCCCCTCCTCAAATGAGCTAACCAGCAGATGCTGTAGAATGAGGAAGTCATATGTAAGCATTTAGGAGAATAGTGAAGGCTGAAGCTGTTCTCCTTCTGCCAGATGTCTAAAATAGACACAGATGAGCCATTTCTCTGAACTCCAGCAACAGAGCCAGCTGAAAAAGCAGACCATTCCCACTAAGGGTCACTTGCTGAAATTGTTGACTGTAAATCAGTGCTGTGCTTTTGAGTTTGCTTTAAACTGTAAAAATGTGTCCGACAAATCAGAAAACACTGATCTGGAAAATTACCATTCTTCTGAGCTTGCTATTTGGGATTGTAGAAACTTCCACAATTCCACTGGAAGTTTATAGCATATATACATGATTCAAAGGCATTTTATCAGTTGTGGGTTGGATCCCATGAACCATAAATGGAAAGAGTTCACAGAATGGATCTTGGCACCTTCTTGCCTCTCCTGCACCTCTCTTAAAGTTGCTCCTGAGCATAACAGCAGACTGTAACATGCACTGCTATAGTTTGAAGGGGAATGAGCAGGAATCACCTCCCTGAAAATGGGACAGGGGAAACACTTTTCCCTGCTTTTCCAAGCGAGTGCACTTCATAAATACACAAACACACTATCCACACACCATCAGATATTGTGCTATCACTGTACTACATAAATCATTCATATTGGTATTTCTTGTATGGAGAAGGCATCCCCAATTGTGAAAAATTGGTTTAGCACAATGATGCACTAGTTATCCAATTAGGTGCTACCATGCACAGAGAAAGAAAACTTGGTTAAATATTTTTTTAAAAAAACTGCATGAGAACCCAGTCATGAATTTATACACATACACAAATACGTACACACAAAACTGTCATTGATCATAAAATAAGTAATATTTAACACAATAAATAGTCTGTGGCTCTCTGTGTTCAACACACATCTTATTTAAATTCATATTTTAAATCACATGCTAGTTTGTTTAAGATATTGTGCCTCTTCTTCTCTAAACAATGGTTCCACTTTTTGTTTGTTTGTAATTATGAACTTATCTGCACTCATTGAATATTGTTTGGAATTTTCCCTCACCAAGATATTAGTCTACTGGATTCTTTTTTTCCTATGAACACTTTTTAAAAAGTATAGCTTCTGCCATGATAGAAACAGAAGTACTGTGTCCATTTAGGGTAGACAAATCTCTTCAGACCATCATCTGACAATTGTGTGCAGCCACTCAAAGAAATTAGCCTATTTCTAGGGATGTTTTACAGCTTTCCCAGACTTTCTGAAGAGTTACCAGAAGAGAAGGCCAATCTAAACAACATGGTGGAGTTTTCTTGAACATGGCAAAAGGTCTGTTTCAAATGAGCATCCCAGGTGATATCCCAGGCAGCTTCCAGCTCCTGACATGAACATACCACAGTGGGGAGCAAAATCCTTTGATTTCTCTGTCAGCTAGCACTTAAAAAGAAAGATTTAAGAGCATTTCAGAAATAAGGCTGCCAGCTGTGCAGAGACAGGCACACAGGTTAAATGATGAATGAATCTCACTCACCACTCACAGTGTACTTGTTTGGGGAATAAAAAGAACAATTGATTCATTACCTTCCTTAATTAACTTGGAATATCCCATTGAATTAGATAAAGAGTTGAGTGTTCCATTTTAGATTAAATGAGAAATTCTAAATGCAGCATGGTAGTAATGTAATACTTTTTAAAAATAAAAATCCTGTTAATTGAAACATTTTCCTAGCAGAAAAAAAAAAAGAAAATGGATGAGATCTTGCTTTATACTTTTCACACTGGCTGTCCAGCTTTTTCACAAGCCTGTAGTTGCACATAAATTAGCATCAAGGGCCTACTCATACAGTTATGTACATGTAGGCTTCCTGAATTCACAAAACAACACAAGGCCAACAGATGCATTTTGGATGGCTCAACTCTTTATCTGAATTTCCTTCCTTCCTTCCTTCCTTCCTTCCTGCTTGATGAGGTGATTTTGGTCACGAGTTGCCATGACCAGAAGTCCCAGAAAGCAGAGGTTTAAAGGAACTTCAAGTCAGTTTAAACCCCTGTTTTCTGTTCTCTGCAAAAGCCATAAAAACAGCTGAGTGGCAGGGACCACCTCTCCAATGCTCAGCTTTTGTTTTGGCTTTCTTGTGCAGTCCCTTTAAAGGGACTGTACAAGAAAGGAAAACAGCTGAGTGGCTGGGAATGCCTCTCTGCCACTCAGCTTTTTTGGGGGGGCTTTCTGCAAACCCCATTTAAGGGGACTATGATCCTTTCAATGGGGCTTGCAGGGCCATGAACCAGTTCAGTTCATGAATGAACGTCCCAGTTTGGTTCAGTTTGTGGTTTGGCTCTGAACCACAAACCAAAATGAACTGCATTTTTCCAGTTTGTGCAACTCCCTATCTCTGAGGGGAAAGTATCCTATCTTCATTCTCCTGGAATCATATCAATGTTCAGTTGCAATAACACTTGTTAGTCTCTGCCATGACATAACATGTCACATTCATGATAGGATATAATCTATCATTTTTAATGCCCTGTGTGGACATTTTTATACCTTGAGATTAGCAAAATATCTGACTTTCTGCCACTTCATTTTTTAAAAAATATGTTATTTATAATCCACCTTTCTCGTTTGGACTCAGGGTGGATTACACAGAGTGAGTCCCAAACAGAAGTCTAAACTGAAACAAAGCACACATTAAATTATGCAAAATTTCATAGTATGATCCTAATTTCAGCAAGCTATACACAGCAGTATAAACTACAGTCCCTATCATTTATCCAAGCAAGTATGTGAACCATTTTGCACAGTTACACCCCTGTTACCTGTGGAGAAAACCCTCTTGAATAATTCAGTTTTGCATAATTTGTGGAAAGCCAAGAGAGTGGGAGCCTTCCTGACTTCCTCAAGCAAGCCATTCCATAAGGTGGGGCCACAACAGAAAAGCCATGTGTATGGGCAGCTGTTGATTTTCATGATGTCTTTTCATCCCAGTACAACATTGGGGGGGGATCATACTTCTTTCCCTACACTGTGAATTCTTTTTCCAATCTGGGGGGAGGGTCTATGGGTTGGGAGCCAGTAAATTTGTTTTCAAAAGAAAAACAAAGAAAACTTGTCCTCGATGGACAGATCACATAGATTCAGATAAATCATTTTATGAATTCTTCGCCACCTCCATTACATGCAATGGCACACTGTGCAACTTTTACAGAATTTTATTTGAAGGAGAAAACTCTGTAGATACATAATAATTTTGCGATCATCATGTGTTTTTAATTACAAATGTATGGACTGAGAAGGCTTTATGGGTATGCAGAAGGAAGCAGGCAGGTAGATGGTGCTAATCCTAAATCCTACATCCTCATCCTGAAATCCAAAAAGTACTTCTTCCATCAGAAACCTTTTCGTCATTCTCCCAGACCAGGCAAAACTACTTGCAGTCCTACCTAAGCAGATGGTACTCATTCCACCTGCTTGGAACTGTGATGTATTTATTTTGGCCAATCCAAACTATTATCCAAAAAAACCCATCCATAACCAGGCCATAGAGTTTCCAGTTTTGGTGACTTGCTGGATGAGTGCACTCCATTGTGCTCCAATGTGAGGTCCCCGTAATTGCGGTGGACGGGAGGGGTCCCAAATGATTCCCAGTCCCCCCACACCCTTGGAGGGGGCTCATAGCCTGGGACATGAGGGGTGCCTCTTCTGAGGCGACAGCCAAGGACTTGAGGCTCCTCTTTGCCCTGATAGGTCCCACTGCCGTGAGGCCAGTATAGAAACAGAGATGCATGCCGGACCAAGCAAGCAACTGATTCAGCGCTTTGATGTCCTCCCTACCTTTTGAAGTAACCCATGGAATGAACTGTGAGTGTGAGCTTCTTTGTAACTAATCAAGCGTTCAAGTAGATAACCGCTCTAAAGCCCCAAGCAAATGCAGAGGAGGGGTGAGGAGTCAAAATCCCCCCCTGGAAAAAACTACGATGTATGAGTGACTGCGAGGGGCAAAGTGATGGCTTTGATTGGAAAAGCACTAATCAGCCGAGTATCGTGCATATAGAATTAACAGACTTTCAGCAGGCTAAACAGACTTTCTTCTGTGTAAACAAAGTCATTGCAAGGAGATAAAATGGCGGTTAGGAAGAAACCTTCTCCAGGAACTGCCAGCTCAGCGATGTCGACTCTTAGACCAGAAGCAACCACTGACTTTCCTAACATGTTGGCTAGAGCACTGCACCCTCTGCTGGACCAGATGACTAACCTCAACAGCAATTTTGATGCTCTCCAGAAGCAGCTGAAAGAAACTACTGCAAAGACAGAAGAAACAGTCAAGGCGCTTAAAAAAGTTGATGCTAAGGCAAATTCGATCAATAAAAAAGTTATAAGAAATAATAACCAGGCCATACATATGCCTTATGGGAATGTGCCTCTTTACATAACAGAGCAGTATAGTTGAGGGCAATATTCTTGTCTCAGTCCCTACTGCTTTATCTGTTTCTTTGGCTTGCTAGTAGCCAAGTGATGCCAAGGGCTTGTTTTTATAGTTTGACAAAATGAGATGAGTTTTGCCTATAATGAAGTATTTGTATTAGTGCCTGACATGACCAGCTGAGATACGCTTAGCACAGCTTTCAAATGAGCAGCGAGGGACTACTCCTGCCAATCACCCACGAATATTCAAAGGATAGGGTCTCAGCTGCAGCATTAGACCGATCAAGCACAGAATTCCCCCAATTCTGGATGGGATATTTTGGTAATTGTAAAGGCCCATCCCAATTGTTTAGCCAGCTGTCACTGGATACACAAATAACATTCTGGGGGACACTGGGAAGATGCATCAGCAAATGAGATTGACAGTAGCTGAAAACATTGAACTTTGTATATTGGGGAATGTCCAGCGCAATAAGCTTAGGAGAGGTAATTTAAGGACTACAGCTAGAAATTATTTATGTTGTACTACAAGACTGGGGTACAAATCTGCTAAGCCAGTGTTTTTGTTTATGCTTTAAACGTGTGAGACTAGTTTCCCTAGAGAAATGGGGATAGTTGCAGTAAGAACCTCCTTCTTATTTTATCTAGCCCTTCACTAGGGAGCCTCTGGATTGCTACTAGGGATAGGCACAAACCAGGAAAATGCAGCTTGGTTTGGTTCATGGTGTGCCCGGTTCATGAACCACAAATGGTCACAAACTTTTAGGGGCTAAATGAACCAGTTCAGTTCATGAGGTTTGTGATGCAGTAGAGTGGATCCCTGGCAAGTCAGAGACACCAAACTCTCAAGGGATCTCTGGGTGACTCTCCTCTATCTGCACTCCAAGTTTGGTGAGGATTGAATTTACAGGGTTGAAGTTATTCCCCCTCCCAAAAAGGTGCCCCTGGGAAAGTGCTTTCTGGGGAAATGGCAAAAAAAACAGGTGCAGGTTCGGAAGGTTCAGGTGTATGTGGAATGGACCCTATGCAAGCTAGTGGCATCAAACTTTCAGGAGATCTCAGGTTGACCCTCCTCTACATGCCCTACAAGTTATGTGCACAGTGGACTTAGGGGGTCTGAGTTATGGTCCCCTAAAGAAGGTGCCAAGGAAAAATGTCAGGTGCAGGTTCAAAAGTGTATAGAATGGATCCCCTGCAACCTTCACACACTGAACACGTGGGGAACCTCACCCTGCCACCCACTCCACTACAATCTCTCCATGATGGGGGCAGATTACATTTCTGAGGTTGCAGTTATGAACCCCCTGAAAAAAAGTTCTCCACAGTGGTCTCTCTGGAAAAGACAACTGCAGTTACAGGAGTCTATGGAACACTCAGGAACATGCCAGTGATACCAAACTCATAGGGAAACTTCACCTGGGCAGATCCCCTGCAGCCAGACACTGGAAGCAAGGCAAGTATCCTCCCTACACTTGCAGCCCCCCAGGTTTCCAAAGGCAGGTTCTGATGGACAGAAAGGCAGACATCCCCAGAGTTCCATCAGAGGCCCCCCAAAGTAATCCCACAACAACTTGGCAAGCACCCTAGCAACACCACATGAGCATGAGAAGCATGCCCACAACTCTCATGCCCCCCCAAGCTGAAACACACAGGTACGGAACACATCCATCAACCATGGGGGTCCAAGTTATCCCCCCCCCCCGAAAATGCCTGCAGGAAAGTGCTTTTGGGGGAAATGTCAGGCGCAGTGTGGGTCCTCATCCGAGGCACCCAGTAGTTAAGCCCCCACTGATCTGAGTGAGCAGATAGATGGGGTGGCTCAGAGAATAGTTCCTCTGTAAGAAACGGTAGCTTCAGAGGGGTGGGCTTTATGGAATAAATAATGCCACCAACCTCCCCCCCATCTCCATTCTCCTCAGGTACCACCCTCAAATCACCATAAATTTCTCAAGCTGGAGTTGCCAACTCTAATTGTCATCCTATTACTCCCCATCAACCTCACTGCAGCCTGATGAGACCACCAAGTGTCCTAAGTTCTCCAAGAGCTTGAATTTCAGCTCTAATAATATGAATGTTTTGACTATACAAGATAAAACTTGTTTTGTCCAAAATGGAAATGGAAGCAAGCAGAGGAGTGGATTTTAACACTTCGTAATGGATAAACCATATTTTATAGTACTGGGAGCAATCCTGAGAGCACTGCTGCTGTGCAGTTTCCATTCATTCCAGTGGGATTCTCCATACAGGACCCATTGACATGAATGGAAATACTGTGGTTGTTAAAACTTGATGTTGGTTTTGTGTCCTTGTCAGTTGTAGAATAATGGAAAAAATTCAGTTGGTTTTTTTAAAAAGTTGCTTATGTTTGTTTGGAAATAATAATATGTTAATATGTAGCATTATAAATACTTCACGTTCCTGGGATCCCAGATTACAGCAGATGGTGACTGCAGCCATGAAATTAAAAGACGCCTGCTCCTTGGGAGGAAAGTGATGGCAAACCTAAACAGCATGATAAAAAGCAGAGACATCACCCCAGGGGTCTTTTCGTAGAAAAACAGGTGCAGGAGCTCATTAGCATACAGTATGCTAATGAGCTACTACGCTATTAGCATATGCCACGCCCCCTGACATCACCGGAAGTGATGTCAGAAGGAGAAGCAAAAGGGGGGGGAGGCATCTTCAAAAGCCTCCCCTTCCCTTCCCCAGCTGGTCTGGGTGGGGGAGCTAAGAGAGAAGGGGTTTAAAGTTTAAACTACTTCTCATGAGCGTTGAGCCACAGAAGGAGGAAAGAGGGAGGGAAAGAGAGAGAGTAGAAAGAAGGAAAGAAGGAAGGAAAGAGGGAAAGAAAGAGAAGGAAAGGGAGGGGAAAGAAAGTGAGGGAAGAAGGAGGGAAACAGGGAAAGGAGAAAAAAAGAGAGGAGGAGAAGGCGGGAAAGAAAGAAAGAGAGAAGAGAAGAAGGAGGAAAAGAGGAAAAAGAGAGAAGGAAAGGAGGGAATGAAAGAAATTCGGCGGCAATTCGGCCCTATTATAGCCTATGGGCCATTGAAGTCAATGGTGAAAACATAGGGTATATTCTGGGGGCTGGAGGGAGGGGTTTGAGGAGAGGCTCCAAACTCACAGGGTAGCTGATGGAGCCTCTCCCCAAGATACCCACCAAGTTTCAAGAACTTTGGACCAGGGGGTCCAATTCTGTGGGCCCCCAAACAGGTTGCCCCATTCCCTCCATTGTTCTCTATGGTGGGAAAAAAGTTATTTTTTCCCCCAACTTAGAGAACAATGGAGGGAATAGGGGCAACCTGTTTAGGGGCCCACAGAATTGGACCCCTGATCCAAAGTTCTTGAAACTTGGTGGGTATCTTGGGGAGAGGCTCCATCAGCTACCCTGTGAGTTTGGAGCCTCTCCTCAAACCCTCCTCCAGCCCCCAGAATATACCCTATGTTTTCACCATTGACTTCAATGGCCCATAGGATATAATGGAGCTGAAATTGACATTCGGCTGCCTGAAAGACTCCCCGGGATGCCGGCTGGGGGCGGGGCTTGGCTCCTGAGCTCCAGGAGCTGCGCTCCGGTGCGCTCCCCCCAAAAAGACCCCTGCATCACCCTGCCAACAAAATTCCGCATGGTCAAAGCAACGGTATTCCCCATAGTAATGTATGGCTGCGAGAGTTGGACTATAAGGAAGGTCGAGCGCCGAAGAATAGATTCTTTTGAACTATGGTGCTGGAGAAGACTCTTGAGAGTCCCTTGGACTGCAAGGAGATCAAATCATTCAATCCTAAAAGAAATCAACCCTGACTGTTCCCTGGAAGGCCAGATCCTGAAGTTGAAGCTCAAATACTTTGGCCACCAAATGAGAAGGGAGCATTCACTGGAGAAGACCCTGATGCTGGGAAAGATGGAAGGTAAAAGAAGAAGGGGATGGCAAAGGATGAGATGGTTAAACAGTGTTATCGATGCAACAAACATGAAATTAAGCAAACTTCAGTGGACAGCGGAAGACAGGAGGGCCTGGCGTGATCTTGTCCATGGGGTCGCGAAGAATCGAACTCGACTGTGCGACTAAAAACAACAACAAAAATAAATACTAGATTTTTTTTTCCTTCAGGGGAAAAATTCTGTTTTAAGTTACTAGTGATGCAAACTATCTTGCATAATAAAGAAAAACTGTAGTTTTTTGCCCAATCAAGTGTTTATGGATTGAAGTGCTGACATATGTTTATACCCTGAAATAATGCACAGAAACTATTTCAAGTATGTTTCTAAGTAATAGATGTGCCTCTAGGGTTGCTTCCATATTGTATGTTAGGACTGGCACCTCTACAATCTCTCCAAACTGGGGGTGGATTATATTTCTCATGGAGGACATAGCCTTGCATCAGCTGCTACAACAACTGGCTCCCTCACAGAGGACCATCAACTGGCAAGTCTTGCCTGCCATAAACCACTCCACAATGGCCACAAGGCGGAGCCGTCCACTTCACCATGGACCTCTGGAGCAGCCGGCAGCATGACTACCTCTCCTTTACTACCCACTAGTGGCAACCAGAGGACTTCACTGCCCAGACTGTCGGGCCCAGGCCCAGGAAGGGACAGTTCTGACATCTGGTTACAAAGTGGTTCTGCTCCATGTACAGGGGATGGATGCAGACCATAGTGAGTGGATGGGCAGCAGTAACGTTGACCATTGCTGCATGGTCATGGATGCCAGTGCCAACATGCTGGCAGTGGTGAAAACTGTGCATCTCAAGGGCATTGTCTGCCTGGCCCACATGCTTCACCTGGTGGTGAAGGATGCCCTGGGGCTGGAGAGGACTGTGAGGGCCACCTGGGATGCTGCTGCCCATGAGCTGCAGTCCCTGCTTGAGACCTGCCAGTGCCTGGCTGCCCACTTCTCACATAGCATCAAGTCTGCGCATCTGCTACCCAAGAGGCTAAGGGAGGCTGAAAATTGCATTTGTACAATTCATAATCACAACAGGTGATCTCTTATCTGTACAATGTGTTCTGCTGTGACCAGAGGATCTATGTGTTTGGGCCTGAGGGGACCTGTGAGCGATGTGGGTACTTCCTTGAGGTTTCTGGCTGGGGTGTCTGCCAAGCTGCCATGGGCTTCTTTGAAACTCTGGGGATTCCTGTGTTACTCAAATTAGAAACCACAAAATGAATGAGTTGTTCACCTCAATTAATCTACAATGAAGTTCATTTTTTACAGTAAAAGTGTATTATTGTGTTTCTTATTATGACATCACAATCCTGCAACAACTTCCAAATTTGTTATATATATTCCATCAATACACATAAATACACAAGCGGTAAGCAAAATACTCTGCGTTCATTGATGCTTCCACTGTTTAACAATGTTGCTACAGACAAAGAAGTAAATCAGGTATCCAGGGCCAATACTGGCCGAGTACAGACTGGCAATTTGCCCCGGGATGGGACCCGGGCTGACAGCGACTCAATATCGGATTAAATGGAATGTTCACACAGGCACATCTGCCTGGCGTCCCCCACCCGGAGCTTACCGGAGCCCTCGCGCTTCAGTGCCGGATTAAAAAAACACCTGATAAAAGCCTGCGTTCATCGCGCGTTTCTCCGCTTCCGGGGAGTCTGAACGTGCAGGCGAAAAGCCGGGAGCAACCCGCATTGGGCACGAGGCAGCAGCACTGTGATTGGCTGTGCTCCGCTCCACTGCCCAATGTGGTGCCGGCATTGCAGGGCAAAAAAAAAAAAAAATCGGCAAAATGCGCTTATGCGCATGAGCGCTTGAGCGCATGAGCGCTCATGCGCACATACACCCATACACCCACAGCCCATGGGGAAACGGCGAATATAGCACACCTCCGGCGCGGCAGTCTGAACGCTCCCGCGCGCCTCCGTCCCGTATCTTCCGGCAGCGGCCCTCGCTGTGTGGACGGGAAAACCCGGTATAGTTTAATCCGGGGTTTTTTTGCCGCGAGTGGCTACCGGGGCAAATTGCCAGTCTGTACTCGGCCACTGTCCTTGCCACAAAATTTCATTCTGTACAATCACAGAATAGTTGCCTTTCACTCATAGATTAACAATGTGCCAAAAAATCACTGATAAGATTCCTAGGTTTCTTTCTCGTTGTGGACTGTCTTCTTCAGAGTGCATCAAAATCAGTAGCACATCTCCATATCACGGGAACCATAAATATTAATTCAGCCAATTCTATGCTTTATCAAGAAATAACAGTGTCTTTCCTCCTGATGCCAGCTGCATCAGGAGGAAAGACATTGTTATTTCTTGATAAAGCATAGAATGTCACTGAGTAGACAGAGGGGTTGTGTGTGCACCTGCTCCATTCTGTCCACATCCGTTTTGAAGTGAGGCCTCCAGAATTGCACACAATACTCCAGATGAAGCCTGACCAATGCAGTTTACAGTGGGACCATGACATCTTGTGATTTGGATGTTATGCCTCTGTTGATATACCCCAAGATTACATTAGCCTTTTTTGTTGCTGCATCACACTGACTGCTCATATTTGTCAACATGACCCCTTCTTGGGCTTGGTTGCCATGGAGACTTGGGGGATGAGAACAAGAATGTATACTATTGTTTCTGGCCACTATTCTGTTATCTCTCTTGACTTAGCCATGTAACCTTGAAAACTAACTGTCTCTGGTATCCTCTTTTCCCTGAGAATTCTATGCTGTTAGTTAGGCGGACTTTTAGCTTAGGTGTGATTGGCCAAGAGCCATTAATGTCCTGTTTGATTTTAGTATAATTGCTTGCTTCACGTGTTTGACCACAGTTCTAACAAATAATCATTAAGAGACTGGATCCTATCAATGTCTCAATAAACTTTAATTCTTCTGAATGACTGTTGTTGGGAATTGATTTCTCCAGGGGCTCTGAAAATATTTAATTTTATGGTTCACCCATAACCCAAGATCTTGTTTACACATACTGCTACCCAGAAGTGTATCTCCCATCTAGTATGCATGTTCCTCATTTTTATTATCCAGATGTAGAACTTGGTACTTATTCTTGTTAAACTGCATCTTGTTCACATCCGCCCATGTTTCCAGATCCCGTTGAATTCTTTATCTTCAGGTGTGTTCACTGCTCCTCCCAATTTGGTGTCATCTGCCCCTCCAAACCCTCGTCCAGATCATTTATAAAAGTATTGAAAAGTATTGGGCCCAGAAGTGAGCCCTGTGGCAACCCACTGGACGCCTTCCTCCATTCAGATGAAATGCCATTGACAACTACTCTTTGAGCATGGTTCTCCAGCCAGTTCCCTATCCACATAACTATCCTAGAGTCCAGTTCACAGTCCTCTAGTTTACCCATCAGAACTTCATGGGGAACCCTGTCAAAAGCTTTACTGAAATCCAGGTAAACAGCATCAACAACATTCCCTCAATCCAGTAAGCTCGTCACTTGATCAAAGAAGGAAATGAGATTGTTCTGATAGGACCTGTTGGGGACAAATCCGTGTTGACTTCCCTGGATCACCAAGTTGTCCTTTAGATGCTCACAGATCAATCACTTTAAAATCTGCTCCAGTATCTTCCCTGGGACAGAGGTCAGACTGACTGGGATAGTTTCCTGGGTCATCCCTCCTCCCTTTTTTGAAAATTGGGATAACATCTGCTCTCTTCCAGTCTTGTAGTGCATCTCCCATCTGCCAAGAGATCTGGAAGATGATGGACAAAGGCTCTGCAAGCTCTCTAGAAAGTCCTTTGAGCACTCTTGAGTGCATACCATCTGGCCTGGGGAATTTGTACTCAATCAGTGCAGCCAGGTGCTTCTCAACTACCTCTCTGTCAATGTCGTCCAGCAGCTCAGATGCCATGCCTTGCCTACTACCATCTCTAGATGAGCCCGTTCTCTTCTTCAGGGAAAAAGCTGAGGCAAAACAGGCGTTAAGCCTTTCTGTTTTCTCTCTGTCCTCTGTCAGAGTTTCTCCATTTTCACCCAACAGTGGGCCCATTGCCTCTTTTATCTTGCGTTTGTTCCTAACGTATCCGAAGAAGATTTTCTTGTTGCAATGAGCCTCCATGGCCAGCTTTAGCCCACTGTAAGCTTTGGCCTCTCTGATGGCAAACCTACAGTGCCTAGCAACCCACGGATACTCTTCTTTAGAGATATGTTCTTGCCTCCATTTCTTGAACATTTCCCTTTTCTCCTTTAGCACATCATGAAGTTCTCTGTTCATCTACATTGGCTTCTTGGATCTCCTACCACGTTTCCTTCTTGTTGGAATAGTGACGGCTTGAGCTTGCAAGAGTTCTTGTTTTAGGAGAGCCCACCCTTCACTTGCTCCCTTCCTTTCCAGCAGTCTTGTCCATGGAACCATTCTCATCATGCCTATGAGTTTATTAAAGTCTGCCCTACTGAAATCTAACATACATGTGTGGCTACGAACTTCCTTGGTCTCCCACAGCAAAAGGAACTCTAGCAGGACTTGGCCACTTCCCCCTAAAGTCCCCACCACCTTCACCCATCTACCATCTCTTGCCTTTTGGTCAATATTAAGTCAAGTATGGCTGAGCCCCTCGTAGCTTCCTCCACCATTTGATGAAGGAAGTTGTTGTTCAGACAGGTCAGAAATGTGCGTGACTGTGGACACTTTGAATTTCTCTCCCAGCACACATCAGGGAAATTGAAGTCACCCATAACTACCAGGTCATGTTGTTTGGAAACCCTGTCAAGCTGTTCAAGGAGGGCAGCAGCCACCTCTTCATCCTGGTCAGCAGGTCTGTAGCAGACTCCAACCACAATACTGTTTGTCCTTCCTTCCCTTATCCTCACCCAGATACTTTCCACTGGGCTGTCACCCTCCTCCTCCAATATTTTCTGACTAACAAACCCTCTTCTCACATACAGCACCACTCCGCCTCCTCTTCGACCCTTTCAGGTGTTTTTTTTTTTTTTTAACAACTCATATCCATCCACAACTGCATTCCAGTCCTGGAAATCATCCCACCAAGTCTCTGTAATGCCTACTAAATCATATCCCTCTGTCTGCATTAGAATCTTAAGCTCTTCCTTCTTATTGCCCAAACTTTGGGCATTGGTACATAGACTCCTGAAGCCCCACACTTTTGGCTCTATTAGACCCAGCCCCTCCCCCAGATGAGCCTCTGTTGTTTGCTCTCCTTCATTTAAATCCATATGTTAGTCATCTTCTCCCCTTGTGGTGTCAGTTTAAAGTCCTTTTGACCCTACAAGGGGAAAGAGACTACCAACATCAGGATTTAAATGGAGACAGCAAACAACAGAGGCCCACCTGAGAAAGTATATCAAATGTGTCCTTTGGATTTGTTTCATGTTTATCACCCTTGTCAAGAAAAAGCTTATTCTTATGCATTTTGCATCCAGTCCATCGGGATCTGTTTCTTTCTAGTTCTTTTATGGAGCTTAATTACAGCTGCAGGTACTGTTACAATCACTCCCTACTGGAAAGACTAGCAGACACTGGAAGAATGGAAGGCCAGCCTGCTTACTCTGTAATCTTTTCCTTCAAAGATTTGACCTTGTAATTCAAACAAGAGGTTTGTTTTTCTTTTAATTACCAAGTCCAAACATAGAAACGTTTGTCATTCAGTTTCATTTCAAAGGCGACAGAAAATGTTGCTTACTCTCAGAGTGATGTTCAGTTCACCAGGCTTTGTCACTGCAGATATTGTGGGCAAAATTTCTTATTTATGATTATATTTTATTGGATGCTTCATGCATTTCTCTTCCAAGTTTCAGATATTTGGCCATCAAGAAGGTGAAATGGATACTGTCCCCTTTTTTTAAAAAGACAAGCTTCATTTTTAAAACAATTTTTAAAAGTTGATAAATAAGTACATGTCTGCTGTATACATATTACCATTGAGCCTTGTAATGACCAGGAGGATGATATTATGCATGTTTATGCAGAAAGAAGCCCTACTGGGTTCAATGGACCATACTTCTAAGGAAGTATTGATAGGAATGCATCATCCTTTGCACTCCTATCAACACTTATTTGGAAGTATCAACATTTAGCATTTCCAGAATGACTTTAGAAAAGGTTCCAGTGGATGAATGGTATAAATATTTGAAATCTAAACAATTGTGTTTTTAAGTCGTAACTACTAGTGGTTTGGTTCTTGATTATTTATAAAGTAAATAGACAAGTAAATTACATGGTAATTTTTATTATTTCTTTATTTGCTGTCAGGTCACAGCTGACTTATGACAACCCTGTAGGGTTTTCAAGGCAAGAGACGTTCAGAGGTGGTTTGGCACTGCCTGTCTCTGTGTCACTAACCTCATATTCCTTGGAAGTCTCCCATTCAAATACTTGCCAGTGCTGACCCTGCTTAACTTCGAAGATCTGATAAGGTTGGACTAGCCTGGGCTATCCAGGTCAGGCTATGTAGTAATACTAGTCAATTATTTGGAAGAAAAAGCTGGATTTCATTATGTTACACTCTCATCAACAGGTGGTCAGCATTGTCAAAGCTAGCACCTCTGATTTGTTAGCCTGGTAGTCCCTGGCCCTTGGGATGTCCAACTTGCCTCAACTAGGGCCAGGGACTTTTTGGCCAGGGCCCATGCCTGGTGGAATGAGCTGCCTTATGAGATCAGGGCCCTGTGAGATCTATTACAGTTCTGCAGGGCCTGCAAGATGGAGCTCTTCCACTGAGCCTTTAGTTGAGGCAGTGGGCATCCACTTTGATCTGGCCTCCCCTCCAGTGACCACAGATCCTAGAAGTTGGATTGGGACCACACTATCATCCAATATTCCCTCTAAGCTGAAGAGTCTTGTGAGCAAAAATTCTACTTTGTGAGCAACTGGCATTAAAGTTGTGAGCAAACAATTTGGCTGCTGCATAAATTAGTTTGCTCTGGAGCCATCTTTCCTGAGCTAAGACAAAAATGTGTGAGCCGGAGGCTAAAAAACTGTGAGCTAGCTCACACTAACTCAGCTTAGAGGTAACACTGGGAGGCGCGCTGTTGTTTTAAATGCTGGATTTTATTGATTTAATGTTGATTACTTTATTGATTCTAATGGATTATCACAATATGTTTTAATTTGTAATTCTGCATTAATTGCAGACCTATATGTTGGTACCTACCCTGAGCCTACAATGTGGGGAGAGCGGGATATAAATCTAATGAAATAAAATAAAATAAATATATGTGAATTATTCCAAGCAAATAACCAGAACAGTGAATACAATTCCATAGCTCAGTCTGTATGCAGAAGGTCCCAGCTTCAGACCTTGGCATATCCATTTCAAAGCATCAGGTAGCAGGTGATGTGAAAGATCTCTGTTTGAAACCCTAGAAAGCTGCTGCCAGTCAGAGCAGAAACTACTGACCTTAATAAATGAATGGTCTGACTCAGTATAAGGCAGCTTCAGGTGCCTAGGTACAGCCATAGGAGCCATAGCTGTGGTATCCTGTGGTGTTTTCTGCTCTTGATCCAGAAGATGATGTATGAATGGAAGCTTTCTTTTATCATGGATTGTTCTCACTAGATCAGAATAAAGATGTTATGAAGCAACCATGTGGCATAAATTTGCACCTTTATACATTGTAAAAGAGACACATCCTCTTAATCTGTATGTATACTGCAACAGCGGCTACTTTGAACAGTCTTCACGTATGCCATGTCTTTTTATTTTTCCATAAATGTTAGAAGCCTACAGTTGCCTTGCATTTGTAGATATTGTGCCCACTCAGGATCATGTACTTTTTAGCAACCAACTTGGTTATCCCCAGGTCTCAGACTCAACTGTAAGAGGATCTAGGTGCCACCCACCCACCCCCAGTCTTTCTCCTGACTTAGCAGCCCTTTTATGCTCTCTGTGGGAGGGGGGTTGTAGAGGTATCAGGGGAACTCTCCTCCACCTAAGCCTGTTAGGAGTTAAATCAGCTCTTCTACATGACCTATGCTTGCTTTATTTACATTTATATTCCACCTTTGTCTCCAGTGTGGAGCCAAAGTAGCTTACATTGTTCTCTCCTCCATTTTATCTTCATGCAACAACTCTGTGACTTAGATTAGGCTGAGAGCATGTAACTGGACCCAGGTCACCCAGCAAGCTTCCATGGCAGAGTGGGGGGATCAAACCTGGGTCCCTGAGGTCCTAGTAAAACATTCTGACCAGTATGCCACACTGGCTCTCAAAGGTCATTGATTAAGCACTACAAAATATAAAGTTAATGTGATCATATGTGTGGTTTTATCAAGATTCTTCAATGTGCAGGGATGCATGTGTGCATCAGCAGGGCACTGCACAAAAAGAATGTTTAAGTAATCATAGGCAGAGATTCTGAGAATGCCAACATGATTGGCATTCAAACTTTCCATGATCAAAGCATTCATTTACAGCTGAGCTGTTCCCTTCACCTGATTGCCTCAATGTTTTGTTTGAAGTTTAAACTGAATCTTTATGAATGTGCACTAACCACTTAAGCAAGCTTTCTAGCACAGGGGTATGAGTGCATGAACAAACTGACCACCTCTTTGTTATGTGGCAGAATGAGAATCACATTGTTGCCTAGTGAATGATGGTTTTTCTCTGAAAATCACCTGCCATAGTCAAGGCAGTGTGAGAATACATGTTTAACTTGATCTAGATCTGGACAGTTTGCCTTTGTCACCAAAGGCATGCAGCAATAACAGCCATTGGAAGGGAGGCAACTAGTTGCTAGATCGCTATTTCTCCATTACTGTGCAACGGCATTTAATTATCACTGTGGTAATCAGCTATTGAATAGGGGGAGATGCCAGCAGTAGGGAAAGAGGAAGGGAAGCCCAGAGTGCTGGCCCTCTTGTAAGGAATTTCCAAAACTGACCAATGGGTGGCAGTCTACTGAGGAGAAGTGTAAGAAAACCACTCTGAGAGTCATATTCAGAGAGAGGTGCATTGCTGGGTGGAGACTTGGGATGACCACTGCATGCCTAGATGCCCTGGAGGGCTAAAATTGAATGGGGCTCATGGCTCAGCAGGGCCATTCCATGACAGTTCATGACAGTTCATGACAGTTCATTCAAGATTATGTATGTATGTATGTATTTAATTAATTAATTTATACCCCACCCTACCCCCCCAAAATGGGCTCAGGACAGCTCACAACATAAAATAAGCAAACAATAAAAACAATAAAACAATAAATAGCAATAGCAGATAAAACCAAAACCTATCTGTATATATAAAAGAAAGTCCCCTCACAATAAAATCAATGCCCAGGCCAAACCCCTGGACCTAGAAACACAAAATTCAAGGAGAGCACTCCTACCATGATATAGATGCTCACTAAGAAGGGGGTCAAAAAGGATAAAATGTGCTTCCCCCATTGCTTCCTATGCTGCCTCCTTGCACCCCCCACTCTCTGATTGGTCAGCTGCAGAGCTCAGTGTTCTGAGGTAAAAAAAATACAGTTACAGGAGACTGCAGAGAGCTAATGACAGTTGAGAAAATCAGGAATGGCCAACCACCTGTGAGGTGCAGCAGTGCAGCTGGCCCAGCCTCTCCCCACCTCCTACATCTGAGGCAGTTGTCTGTCAGGTGCAGCAGTGGGTGCAGGATGCTTAAAGCCATCAGGGAGCTCACCCCAGCAGTAACGCCTTAGTGATCCTGCCACCCCAGCCTCCACAATGGCTTGCAATACCCCACCCCTCTCCTACACTGGACAGGCAGCTGCCTGTCAGATGTAGGAAAGGGGGTGGGATGCTTACAGCTGTCTGGGAGTCTTGCTCAGCAGGATTGCTTAGTGCTGCTGCTGGCCCAGCCTCCCTGATGCCTTTAAACATAATCCCCCCCCTTATACCAGACAGGTGGGTGTTTGTCAGGTGTAGGACCAGGGCCAGGGTACTTTAATACATCGGAGGCTGCCCCAGCAGGATCACCTCACCAGTGGCTTTAGCCACACTCCCACCCACTATGGAAATACACCCCAAATTTGTAGAAAAATTGTTTCCTGTATTAGGTTATTTAACTTCTGACAATGTGGGTTCTAGAACATTGGTTCATATGAACTTCCTTAATATCTGATTGCTCTGATGTTGTTTTGGATATGTAGTTATGTCCTACTTCTTAAATGTAACATAAATGAGAAGCATTTTTGTAAAAAAAAAAAAAAAACAATAAAGGGAGTGCATTCCTACCATGATGTCAACTTCCACTACCAAGAGATTTCTAAGGGGTTAAAAAAGGGGCAAAATGTGTCCCCCCAATTGTTTCCCACATGCCTGACAGGTGGCTGCCTCCCTCCCAAACTGGTCAACTGGGTCGCTCAGAGTTCTGAGGTAAAACCTGCCTGCTTGCACCCACCTCCCTCTGATTGCTCAGCTGTGGATCTCAGTGTTCTGAGGTAAAAACTGCCCACAAGCTTAAGTGGGGGCTCCAGTGATGCTGCTGTGGAACCTCAACCCACCAAAACTCTGCAATGGCACTAGATTGCAAGTGAAGACCCTGCACAAGAACATCATCCAGGGGAGAGTCAGTGTTCATACCACACATACCATTCATACCATCAGAAAAACCCTTTAAGTTCAAGAGACTGCAGTTCCATCTTAAGGTCTGCTTTGCTACCACAAGTCCCAAGGCTAGACACTGAAGGTGGCAGGAATTCACTTAACAGACAATGAGCCAGCTTGGTGTAGTGGTTAAGTGTGCAGACTCTAATCTGGGAGAACCAGGTTTGATTCCCCAATCCTCCACTTGCACCTTTTGGATGACCTTGGGCAAGCCATAGTTCTGATAAGAGCTGTTCTTGAAAAAGAGCAGTTTCTGTCAAGAGCTCTCTCAGCCCCACCTACCTCACAGGGTGTCTGTTGTGGGGAGGGGAAGGGAAAGGAGTTTGTAAGCTGCTCTGAGACACCTTTGGGTAGTGAAGGATGCGGTATAAGTCCAATCTCCTCTTCTTCTTCTTCTTCTTCTTCTTCTTCTTCTTCTTCTTCTTCTTCTTCTTCTTCTTCTTCTTCTTCTTCTTCTTCTTCTTCTTCTTCTTCTTCTTCTTCTTCTTCCATGGACAGTTCTATGTGGCCTGCTCCAGACTGAGCTAACCAAGCAGCCTGATGATCCTAGCACCTGAGGGCAGAACCACCAATGTGGTCTAGAGAGAGGTCCTTCAGTAGAGAAAAAAACCCACAGTACATATGCCTCACTTCATTTTTTACACTACAGTCTTCTCCATTAGAATTCCTGCAACAAATGTTACATTTCAAACTTCACATTATCAGTCCTATAACTGGATTTATGGAAAATACTATAGCGAAGCACTCTTATAACATAATTGCCCTAAGAAATTCCAGTGCTCATGTAATATCCAGGAGAGCATGGCACAGGAATGAGGTCATAAACAGCACCATGGACAGGACAGAGGGGCTTAGTACTGTCAGTCTCCTACCAAAAGTTTTTATTGATACAAAATCCCTTATCCTGGTACTTGGAAGTGAACTTGTGAAAGAACACTGATGTGTTGCTCCTTCAATCCCTTAGTAACATAACCTAATTCATGAAATCTAGAATATAAATGTGTTACTAAATAAATGCACAAATGAAACCACCCTATACTGAATCAGGCTGTTGGTCCATCACAGTCAGTACTGTCTACTCAGACTGGCAGCGGCACTTTAGGGTTTTACATCACCTACTGCCAGATTCTTTAACTGAAGATGCCAAGGACTGAAGCATGCCAAGCAGATGCACTGACACTGAGCTACAGCCCCTCCCCACAACTGCAGAAGCTGTTTGGACCTTCCTGTCCTTGTCAGATGCATAATTATGCATTCTGATCACACAGGAAATTCCAACCATTTATGCTCACATTTGCAGCATAAAGTGGGAGAGGAGATACAGTGGACATTATGAAGAACACACTAATTGTGTCTCTACTTTCTGAAGCCATGAGTGCTCTCTCATGTGAATGAACATGTTAGCCATGTTTAAATGGATAAGGTTGACAACACCAGTTTCTACAAAAAGAATGTGAAAAGTTCAGTTAAAAATATTTATTCCATTGGCTTCCGGTCGGAGTTAAAATGGCGAATTGACACACTTTGCGATTTGTGCAGGGTGCACAGCAGTATCTGACGACAGTCTGGGCTCTACCTGGCCCAGCGCAGCACTCCCCAGACGGGGGGTGGCAAGCAAGCAGCGAAGCCTGAGGGGGAGTTGAGATCGGTGTGGATAAGCTTCGAAGGAAGCTTGTTTACACTTTGATCTCCTTCCGCGGAGAGGGCAGTTGCTAATCAGCACTACAGATACCAGCTGGGCTGAGAATTCAGCATAAATTCGTCATCTACCGACCTCTTTAACATCAAGATTAACATCGATTACAGAAGAAGCACTGCGAAACCCCGAGATTACAAGTAAGGTAACAAAAGAACAATTGCTTACCGGTTTAAAGAAGAACGCGAAATCGAAACATACGGATAAGCGTAGAAACCTTTAATGAACTATTCCGCTTGATTTAAAAGTTAAAAGAAAGCTTTCCTTTAGAGAAAACGGCCGAAAATTGACTTTGTTTTGCATTCCTGTGGTCAGCTAAGTCTAAACTTTGCGTAGCAGAAACGAAACTGACTGTGCCTCTATGATACAGGAAGTAGACTAGAGTGGATGTTTTTCGAAGTTGCTGTACCGGAAGTAGACGGTTGTTTTAGTGTGTGACACCACCACCACCGGAAGTTGGATTACAGTGACGGACAGACAAACAGGAAGTTCGGAAAGAGCCTACTCTAGCCAGAAAACCATAGAGAAATTGCGCCCGACATTTTGAGGAGGACTAAATTTTAAAAAGTTATTTTTAAGCCGAAAAAGCATTGGAAGAAGTTACAAAGGTGGCAATTTGGCTTGAAGATTGCTAATATAAAGATTGATTAGCCCGGAAGTCGCTTTCAAGACGGATTTGAGGTCAAGACCAAGAGCTGCCTCATCACCCAGCCCAAGAATGACTGCAAAGGAAAAAAAGAGTGGCAGGCTGCTATGGAAGCGATGGAAAAACGGATGACTGAAGTGGTGCAGAGTTTGGGAAAGCAAATAGAATCACAGCTGCAACAACAGCTGCAATTACAATTGGAGCAAATAGAACAAGTACAAGTACAAGTACAGAAAAAAATATGGAAGAATTAAAAGAACTGGTACTAACAGAAGTGGCAGGGATAAAAAAAGATACGGAAGACCTTAAAAAAGAGGTTAAAAGTCTGGTGACAAAATCAGAAGAAATGGAACAGAAAGTTAAAAGAACCTTGTCAGAAAACACAAGATTGGAGTCCATGATGGAATATAGGGCTACTCAGAATCATTTGAGATTGAGAGGAATAGAAGAGGAGGAAGACCAGGACTTACGGGCCCTAGTAATTAATACATTGACAACTTACATAGGGGAAGATGTTGGAGACTTGGATCCAGACTTTGACCTGATTTATAGAGTAAACTCAGCTTATGCCAAGAGAAAGCAATTACCCAGAGATGTGATTGTTCAATTTGTGACTACAAAAATGAAGGAAGACGTTTTCAAGAAACAATTTACACAACCGTTGGAAATTAATGGAAAAAAAATAATAATTCTGAGAGAAATTCCGAGATCGATCTTATAAGACAGAAAGAAATTCAAGAAATTAACAGATAGAGTAAAAGAAATGAGCATCAGGTTTAGATGGGAGATTCCATATGGATTATCATTTGTTTACAATTCGGTGAGATTTACCCTCAAAACGGAAGGAGATATATACAGATTTAAAAAGAACAACTTTGATGACTTTAAAGACATTTAATTCAAAACAACTATGGATTACAAATTTTTATCTTGGAATGTAAATGGACTAAATTCACCAAACAAAAGAAGATTAGTGAGTCATTGGCTAGAGAAACAAAAATGTAACATAATTTGTCTACAAGAAACACATATCAGAAAACAAGATAATAAATATTTGATTAATAAAAAATTGGGAGAAGAATTTCATTCCTCAGCAATCAATAAGAAAAAAGGAACAGTGATATACATTGCAAAAGAATTGGAACCTAAACAAATCTTCTCAGACAAAGAAGGAAGATATGTTGGCGTGGAAATAACGATGAATAGAAAAAAGACATTGCTTGTAAATATATATGCACCCAATGGTGCGAAAGAGACTTTTTTAAAGATTTGACTAAAGAGTTGGACTGTTTAAATTATGATCAAATAGTCCTTGCAGGAGACTTTAATGGTACAGTGAATAATGTATTGGACAGAAAATCCAAAGCAACTGGAGAGACGGTTGGAAAGTTGCCAAAAAAAATTTTTCAGCTAATGAAGCAAGAGAAACTAGAAGATGTTTGGAGGAAGTGGAACCCCAAGACAAAGGATTATACGTTTTATTCTAACAGACATAACTCCTTTTCCAGAATTGATATGATTTGGATGTCAGAGGAGATGGCGCAAAAAACCTACAAAATACAAATCTTACCGAAAACTAATTCAGACCACAACCCCTTACTTTGGATATCTAAAGAAAAGCCCAAACAATTATATTGGAGAATTAATGAGGACTTATTGGATCAAAAATTAATTAATGAAACTTTGAAAAAAGAGACAAAAAGCTTCTTTGAACTGAATTTAAATAAAGGTACGGATATACAAGTTGTATGGGATACATACAAAGCGGTAATGAGAGGCTTGCTTATCTCTCTGAACTCTAAAGATAAAAAACAAAGGATGCAACAACAAAAGGACCTTCATGAAAAAATTCGGTAAAAGGAAAAGGAACTAAAGAAAAGACCAGGGAAGAAAAAGATTATTAAAGAGATCCACTTTCTACAGGATCAATTGAATGTTCTACTCAACAGAGAATTATACTGGAACCTGAAGAAACTACAGCAAAAAGCATTTGAGGGTGCAAATAAACCAGGAAAATTTTTATCGTGGCAATTGAAAAATAAAAAAGAAAGGAATTTTATAAATAAGATTACCGAAGATGGAAAGGATGTTATGAATTTGAATGGCATAAAAAGAGTCTTCTTTAAATACTACGCCAAACTGTTTAAAAAGAAAGGAATTGATCAACAGAAAATTAAGAAATATTTGGAGACTATCGAAGTTCCAGAGCTGGGAAAACAAATTAAAGAGTTATTAAATGGTTTAGTAACGAAGGAAGAAGTCACAATGGCGATAGAAGATGCAAAGTTGGGAAAAGCTCCAGGTCCAGATGGCTTTACTGCAAAGTTCTACAAGAAATTTAAAGAGGAGCTAACCCCTATCTTAGTACTTCTGTCGAATGAGATAAGAAAGACTAAACGGATCCCAGATTCATGGAAAGAAGCAAATATTTCATTGATACCCAAAGAAGGTTTGGATTTAACTCATGTCAAGAATTATAGACCAATATCGCTATTAAATAATGATTATAAATTATTTGCAAAAATAATTTCGGAAAGACTGAAAAAACATCTGAAAGATACTATAGAGGAAGAACAAGCTGGTTTCTTACCAAATAGACAAATCAGAGACAATTTAAGAGTGGTGATTGATGCAATTGAATACTATGACAAACATCCAGAAAAAGAAGTTGGATTCCTCTTCCTTGATGCGGAAAAAGCTTTTGATAATTTAAACTGGGAATTTATGCTGCAAGTTATTGAAAAAATGGATATAGGACAGTTTTTTTAAACATGATTGTGGCAATTTATTCAGAACAAAAAGCGACTTTGAATATAAATAAAGAAAGAACGGATTTCTTCCAAGTCCAAAAGGGAACACGTCAAGGCTGCCCGCTATCCCCGTTGCTGTTTATTTGGATATTGGAAATATTATTGACAGCGATAAGAAAAGATAACAGCATTGAAGGACTTACAGTGAAAGGTTTTGCATATAAATACAGGGCATTTGCAGACGATGTAATGTTTATGATTCAGGATCCAATTGAGAAAATACCACAATTGATGGAAAAAATTGAAGAATTTGGTTCAGTTGCGGGATTCTATGTTAATAAAAGTAAAACCAAGGTGATGTGCAAAAATATGACGAAGCAAAGGCAAACAGAACTACAAGAGAAAATTCAATGTGAAGTAGTTACAAAGACTAAATATTTAGGAATTGAATTAACCATGAAAAATATTGATCTGTTTAAAAATAATTATGAAAAGGTGTGGTACAAGATTCAGCAAGACATGAAGAAATGGGACACATTGAATTTATCACTATTGGGAAGAATCGCTACTGTAAAAATGAATGTCTTACCGCGTTTGATGTTCTTATTTCAGACTATTCCAATATTAAAACAAAGGAAAGTATTGGATACGTGGCAGAAAGAATTATCCAAATTTGTATGGGCAGGAAGAAAGCCAAGGATTAAAATGAAAATCTTATGTGATGCAAAGGAAAGAGGAGGTCTACAATTACCAAATCTAAGACTGTATTATGATGCCGTCTGTTTAACATGGTTGGAACAGTGGATTAATCTTGAGGATAAGAAGTTATTGGCTTTAGAAGGGCATGACAACAAGTTTGGATGGCACGCATACTTATGGTATGGAAAAGTAAAAATGGACAAATTCTTCAAACACCACTTTATAAGACAATCACTGTTCGAGACTTGGATGAGATATAGAAAATTCTTCTCAGAAGAAAGACCACTTTGGATAGTACCAGCAGAAGTGATTAATCCATATTCAAGGAATCAAGGGTTAGATTGGCTACCTTATAAAAGTCTTTTAAAATTAGAAGGGAAAAACTTTGTGTTAAAAGACAGATTTGATGTGGAATTTGAATATGATTGGTTGAAGTATAGACAGATTCATGACTTATTTAAGACCGATAAAAGAGAACATGGTTTTAGAGAAAATAATATGGAAATTGAAACTGTATGGCTTGAAAAGGGGAAAAAATGATTTCTAAACTGTACAAGGTTTTATTGAAATGGTATACTGAGGATGAAATTGTAAAAGAGCAAATGATAAAATGGGCGGTAAATGTTAATAACGAGATATTAATGACATCTTGGGAATATTTGTGGAAAAGGTCAATGAAAATTTCAACTTGTGTAAATGTTAAAGAGAATTGCTATAAAATGATGTATAGATGGTATATGACGCCTAAAAAAATTGCTATTATAAATGAAAGTATGTCTAACAAATGTTGGAAATGTAAGAAACATGAAGGGTCTTTTTACCATATGTGGTGGACATGCGATAAAGCAGTATGTTATTGGACTAAGATCCACAATGAGATACAAAAAATTCTGAAATGTACTTTTAAGAAAGACCCACAGATGTTATTGCTAGGTCTTAAAATGGAAGAAATAAATGTAGCCAAGAGAACACTATTATGGTACTTGATTACAGCAGCTAGATTGACTTTTGCTCAATGTTGGAAACAAGATAAAGTACCTGAAACATGGGAATGGATTAAAAAGACGTTGTTTATGGCAGAAATGGACAAACTAACAAGAAAGTTAAACAACGAAGAAGATGAAACTTTTTTTGAAGACTGGAAAGACTTTCAAGAATATCTGTTGAAAAATTGGGATATTAAACGTGGTTTGATTTGTTTTGATAGTTATTAAGAAGAAAATGAAAGAGAGTTAGTTTTTTGAATTGTTACCGTTAGTAAGAGAATATAAGTTTAGAAGTAATTGTAATAGAATAAGAGAGACATTAATGGGGTTGGAGCAGTGCGGGAAGCCTTGTTTGGGGGGGAGAGGGAGAAAGAAAAATGGATATGTAGTGATTTGTTTAAATTGTATGAACATGTGATATATCCAATAAAAAACTGTATTAACAAAAAAAAATATTTATTCCATTAAATTGCTTCATTTAAGCTGGCACATATGTAAATCAGTCAATGTGGATAACACTTTCTAACATGCAGATGTATGGAATCTATGAGATTTGCTGTTAGCTCAGATAAGTGTTTGTCTGCTGTATTATGCTAATACGCAGCACTTTACGAAATGCCAGAAAGGCATTTGTACTTTGGGATGAGATCCATTCTACTTTTAACTTTGTTTCTATGCTTAAAAGGTGGAAGTTTAAATGCACCTTCAATTTTATGTTATAACAGCAGATGATTTTTTTTTAGTATCACGGGGAGAGAAGGTGTGCAGTTTATTTTTAATTTGACCTGTTATTTACATCTATAAGTCCAAAGGGATGAATACATTGCTAGTAAATCTACACTAATGTAACTTACACTTGGGATAATTTAGAGTAAGGAGAAATCAGGAAGAATCAAGGACTTGCAGGAGGTATCTCATTTCCCCGCTCCCCACTATTTCCTCTTTCACCTCCCTGGAAGCCCCCATAAACTTACCCCTTTTCCTGCTTCTTTTAGGGTTGCCAGTGCCAGGCTGGGAAATTCCTGGATATTTGGAAGGGAAGGGGGCAGAGAAGTAGAGAAGCTCAGCTACCTTCCAGCCTGTGTCCCATCCCAAAGGTAGTAGGTGGTGGGGCAAGGATTAAGAACCCCATTCCGACATTGGTGATGTGCAATGCCAGGTCCATAAATAATAAGACCTCAGTCTTTTGGGACTTCTTGTAGGAGCAGGATGTGGACCTGGCGTGAGTGACCGAGACCTGGGTGCAAGACGGGGAGACAGTTGCGCTCTCCCAATTGGTGCCCCCTGGGTTCTCGGTCCTTCACCATTCTCGGACAATGGGGCGGGGGGGAGTGGCTCTGTTAATTTGGGAGGCTTACTCCTTCAGGGCACTCCCAGAGACAAGGCTCACATGGAGTGTGCCGGCTTTGTCTGGGAGGCCAGGGAGAGTTTGGCTGTTTGGCTAGTGTACCAACTGCCCAACATACTGACTGATAGCCTGCCATCCCTGGTGGAGGACGTGTCAGGCTGAGCATTAGAGTACCCGAGGCTGATAGTCCTGGGTGACTTCGATGTCCATGCCAACGATGTGGCTTCCTCTCAGGTGGTGGACCTGGCATCGTCCATGGCGGTGCTAGGACTCTCCCAATATGTAATGGCCCCCACTCACCAAGCCGGTCACATGCTCGATTTGATCTTCGCAGTGGGGGATACAGTGGACCAGATTACTGCTACGGCAGTTCCATGGTTGGACCACCATGCCCAGAGGGCCTGGGTGAATGTGTCTCCCCAACCCTGTTTGGGTGGCGAGCATATTTTAGCTCACCTGCAGAGCCAAATGGACCCTTTGCAGCTTCAGCTGGTTTGGGATCCATTGCCCCCCGGTGGCTCATTGGATGAATTGGTCAAGGACTGGCATGACCGACTCTCAGCTGCCATCAACTAGATCGCTCCCTCTGCACTCTCACTCTAGGCTGGCTCCTTGGTACACCCAGGAGCTGAGGCTGATGAAGCACGGGCTCAGATGGCTAGAGAGACAGTGGAAGCATGCTCATGATGAGGCTACAAGAGCATCCTATAGAATGTTTATGAGGTCCTATGAGATGGCAGTCAAGGCTGCGAAGAGGGAGTTCTATGCAGCCATGATTGTGTCTGCAAGCTCACGCCCAGCCCAATTGTATAGAACAATTCGGTCTTTGACAGCTCTGCCACAGGGCAGGCAAAATGTTAGGGAACTGGACATAGGCTGTGAGGCTTTTGCGAGCTATTTTGCAGATAAAGTCCTGTCGCTCCGCCACGACCTGCCGGCCATACTTGAGACAGTGAGTGAACTCAAGGCTCCATGCGCGTCTTCTGGTCCCATTCTGGATTATTTCAATCAACTCAGCCTTGAGGAAGTTGACAGATTGATCTCAATGGTACGCCCAACCACATGCAGCCTTGATCCGTGCCCCTCGTGGCTAATTAAAGCTGGCCACGAGGGGTTTTGAGGAGCCCTCAGGGGTATTATCAACAAGTCCCTCTCTGAGGGGCTGTTCCTGGGGGCTCTCAAGGAAGCGATGGTCCGCCCTCTCTTGAAAAAACCATCCCTGGATCTGGCTGAATTGGCTATTGGCTGGTCTCCAATTTGCCCTATTTGGGCAAATTAATAGAGAGGGCAGTGGCGATACGGTTGCAGAGCTTTCTGGATGACACTTCAATGCTTAATCCCTACCAGTCCAGCTTCTGCCTAGGTCACGGGACAGAGACAGTACTCTGGAGGCATCTGTATCGGGGTGGGATGGCGGTGCTGCTGTTGCTAGACCTGTCGGCAGCATTTGACACGGTCGATCTTCAGCTGCTCGCCCACCACCTTGCCGATATAGGGACTCAGGGGCTTGTCTTACAATGGCTTGTCTCCTTTCTCCAGGGTTGAGGACAAAGGGTGACTCTTGGGGAGCAGCTGTCTTGAAGGCACCCACTAATCTGTGGGGCAGTACTCTCCCCGATGCTATTCAACATCTATATGCACCCCCTTGCCCAGATTGCCTGGAGGCATGGACTGGGTTGTCACCAATATGTGGATGACACCCAGCTCTATCTGTTGTTGGGCAGTCAGTCAGGCTCTACCCTGGAAGACCTGGAACGGGCGCTTCAGGACGTGGTGGGGTGGCTGAGACTGAGTCGATTGAAATGGAATCCAATGAAGATGGAGATCCTGTGCCTGAATTGGAGTGGCTCAAGGTTGCCGACCTGCTAAGTGAACACACTGTGGTCGAAGTTTATATATAATATATATTGAGTCATTTATTTATATTTATTGTATTTTTGGTTAAATTGTTTTATATGAATTGTGCATGTTTTGTGTATACTGGTTTTATTGATGCTGTAAGCTGCCCTAAGCCACTTAGGTGGGAGGGTAGGATAAAAATTGAACAAATAAATAAATAAATTTGGGGGTGGAGCCTTGGGAGGTAAGGTTTGGGGAGGGAAGTTATCACAGCAGGTTATAATGCCATGGAGCCCACCCTGAAGAGGAGCCATTTCCTCCAGAGGAACTGATCTCTGTCATCAAGGGAACAGTTGTAATACTGGGTGATCTCCAGCCGCTGCATGCAGGTTGGCAACCCTAGTTCCCATGGAGGAACTAGCTGCTTTGGATGGTGGACTCCATGACATTATAGCCTGATGAGGTATACCCCTCATCAAATCCTACTCTCCTTAGGCTCCACCTGCCAAATCCCCAGGTGTTTCCTAACCTGGGGTTGGCAACACTATCTCCTTCCCACCCAACAGGCAACCGACCTTTATCTGCCCCTTTGTCATTTGCCTTCCTTCTCCCCTCCCCAGTAGCCTCTACCTAGGAAAAGTGTGGTCCAGTTGTATAGTGCCAGCCACTGGGCCAGGCCCAATTGTATGACAGGAACCTTTGAGGACCATTCCACAGGGCCTGCAAGACGGAGCTCTTCCACCAGGCTTTCAATTAGGAGCCACCACACCACCACCAACATCTGTGGTTTGGATCCGCTCTAGTCTGGGGGGGATTGCGTTATTGCGTTATACTACCATTCCAAGCTGAAGATCACCAAGCCGATGACAACTGTTAGTACGCCATCTGAATCATTCTAAGATTACCATCAAAGATTTCCATCTCTAGCACTTTAATTGTTAATTGTCGGATTGTTTTTTATTGTTAATGTTTGCGAATTGTTTTAAATTTTTGAACATGGTTTTTATGGTACAGGGTACCAACTAGTGTAAGCCGCCCTGAGCCTGCTTGCGGGGAGGGCGGGGTATAAATTGAAATAATAAATAAATAAATAAACCCAGACCTGGCAACCCTAGCCATTCACCAATCTACCTTTTATTTGCATCCCATCTTTTGCTATATTTATTATTTATTTACTTCATTTATACTCCACCTTTGTCCACAGTGGGGACCAAAGCAGCTTACATTATTCTTCTTTCCTCCTTTTTATCTGCACAACAAACCTGTGAGGCAGATTAGGCTGAAAGTATGCAACTTGTCCAAAATCACCCAGTGAGTTTCCACAGCAAGACAGGAAATCAAACTTGGATCTCATAGATCCTACTCTGAAGCTCTAACCTTGCCTCTCAAGACTCCACCACAAAATCTCCAGGAATTTCCCAACCTGCAGCTGGCAACCCTATGCAGGCCTGACCTCAAGGAGTCCTTCCACAAAGGCCAAAATAGGCCTGGAAAGGGCCCTGCCTCCTCCCACTGCCTTTTACTCACAGAAACTGAAGCCTAGATGCTGTGCTTGCCCAGCAAAAGCCACTGAGGCAATCCATTATTTCAAGCTATAGGTAGCCCTTTTATCATTTTCAAGTCTTTTAAATTTCCCAGATTTTTTGGGTTTTTTTTTTTAAGATTTCACATTTTTCTACAAACCTGGGGCTTTTTTCAGGTTCGTGGAAAGATCTCTCTTGCCCGTTCACAGCTCCAGTCACCAGTTTTAAGTATCCATAGATTTAGAGGAGTTTGTTAATAGAATATAAGAAATGGATAGCAATAAACACTGTTAATCCAGGACTACCCTTGTTATCTTGCTATCCAGATTGGATTTGTTAGCAGAATTATTCATGCTTAAAGTGCTTTGTCAGAAAGTTACTGGGCTTAAGGCCTGTGAAGAGATACCTGAAGTTTTTGTTTTTTACACAACATAGGAATGGGTCTCCCCTCTGTTGAGTATGCTGGGGATCCACTGACTAATTTAGTTCCTTCCCAGAGCCTAGCATTGTGCCAATACTAAATTCATTAACAGTTACTCCAGTGAAAGCAGGCTACATTGAAACTGAGTTCCTTTGAATATATGAATTCACGATATGAATTATCACGTCAGTATCATTCAAATTATTTGCACATAAGCAAGAAATTCTATATATGACTTCAGAAATATCTGTATATCAGCATTTTAAAATGACAATAATTTAGTGAGTTGTGAAAGAGCAGTATTAAGGTTTAGGGGTCATTAAAGCTTCTTATGTTACAGTGGTAGAGTTGGATTCGCAAGCAATTTGTTGAAAGGCTGACATTTTCAGATATTCTGGTCAGGTACCCTCTATAAAAACTCATCTTTGTGAAATGGAAACTTCAAAAGATCTGACTGTACCTCCTAGTCTTCCCACGTTGTTACAGAAGCCAAAGGAAAGACCTAAAAGCAAAAAAACAAATGGATTTTTTTTGTACACTGAGAGCCTGCCTAAAACGATATTATTCCACCAGGTAGTACTGGAATATGTTTTTAAAGAATCCATCACCATAGCAACCATTTCTTGGCACATATGTTATCGTATAATAATATGGAAAACTCTTTTGAAGGATATGGTATTTGGGCAACAGTACAATATGCCTACTTTCACTCAAAGAGAAAGCTGTGTACTTGAATATCCTTTTGTCAGCAGTAAGAAAGTCCTAAGGTGTTTTCTTTCTTAATCTAAGGTGAGACCCATTCTTCTAATGAAGGAGGCTGCAGTCATTTTGAACCAAATGAAGAATAACATAGTATTCCAATAATATAAAATACACAACCATACAGGAGACTTTTTAAATATATATGCATGTAAGTAAATTTTTTCTGTGGTGGCAAAAATGGAATGTAACAGAAAATTATTAGCTAAATCATGAAAGTACCACCTTATTGTACAAAGAACCTTCCATGATGCAGCCGCTCCTATGATTTATGAATGTACATGAGTGACTTTTTCCATTTGAATTTCTGAGCTGATAAAGGCTGGTACAAATTCCAAAGAGCAAGAAGACATGAAAATATTAGTATCATATACAGGCACACCTATGAAGCACCCAATTTATTTCAAGAAAAGCAAGTTCCATAATACCTTGTGGGATCAAAGAAAGACCTATCACAATGAATCAGTCTTTATAAGAAACAGTGTTCACAGAACAGAGATCCTAGATCTTCATGCTCAGTGTGTTTCAACTCGCAGTCTAAGGAAACCTGTCATAACACAGGGAATGAGTTTTCTGTGTCAGAAAGGTATAATAAATAAAATATTCATAAATAAAATAATACAGGGAATGTTTCCAGAGGAGGAAAGTCATCTACACAAGCAGGTATACAGGTGGCATGTCAGGATGAGGGCTGAGTTCTAACATTTGTTAGCCCACACATGGCTGATTGGGAGAAGGCAGGGTATAAGATACTGATTGTTTACAGATGTTTTATGTATGTTTTTAATTGTATTTTATATAAGCCACCCTGAGCCTGCCTTGGTGGGAAGGGTGGGGTATAAATCGAACAAACAAGCAAGCAAATAAATAAATACACAGTAGTCTATGTCTTCCTTTCCTGCAGCCTTGCTCGGCCTTTTCCTGCAGAGGTCTATAGATACCTGGAACATGGAGCATGGAAAGGGTCGAACATCCATCCCCCTAGCACCACTTCCCTGATGAAATTAGGGCCATGCACTCTGATCTGAAGCAAAAAAAAAAGTTGTGTAATTGGATATAGCTGACCTGATAAAATGCCTGATATTTCCTGTATCAGGTCAGATCAGCAGTATCCGATACTGCAAAAAAGCCCCACCACACCCAATATTCCCTATGCTGGTATTTCACTCTCCAGAAATATCAGAATTGGGAATCATGTTGGGGAGGCAGCAGGGGCATCTAGGGAGGACCCAGTGGCTTTAGCTGGGCTGTGGGGCAATCACCTTTAAAATTTAAATGGACAATATATGCAGGTCTGCAGTGCAGCAGCCTTCTAAATTTTAAAGAGCCATCATTTTGAATGGGCAGTAGACCTGGCTGCTGGAATCTGAAGGCCAGGTCTACCAGTAATTGACACAACAGCTCTCTGAAGTTTAAAGGGCCAGTGAGCTACAAACCAGCTGCAAGTGGTGCATGTTTCTTCCTTGTCCCTTCCTCCCTCCCCATTCTACTGTCTCTAAAGGGAAGGCACTCCAAAAATTATTTATTCATTTTATACCCTGCCCTCCCCACTTTACAGCAGGCTCAGGGTGGCTTACCCTAGTTGATAGAATTAAAATCACATAAAATCATTTTAAACAATTCAATTATAAACAATCATAATATATAAAGTGCTGCATAATAAATTAGTTGTTATGAAATGGCATGCTTAAGATCTCACCATCATTCTGCTCCTGATCTTCCTAACACTTGGACGGCGCAGGCTAGGTGTCAAGGGCCAAGGGCCAGAACCATGATTAAAGCTGTTGCTATGATGTTAATGTAGTGGTGGCTCCTAATTATAGGCCTGGTGGAAGAGTTCTGTCTTGCAGGCCCTGCAGGACTGTAGAAGATCTCCTCTGGGAGCTCATTCCACCAGTATAGAGCCACCACTGAAAAGGCCCTAGCCCTGGTAGTTGCAAGCCTGGCATCTTTAGGGCCTGGGAGGGTCAGTGTTGTGACCCCGACCATAGTGCTCTCGTAGTGGAGGTGGGGTGAACCTGCATGCCCTACTGGACATGGGTGAACCCCAGTGTGAACAGGAGGGCTCAGTGACTGCCCATCCATCCGTGCCAGCAATGGTGCCAGCATCACTGGAAAAACACCCCCCACGCATAAAGAAAAAAAGGGTGTACTCCCCAGGCAACTAGTGCCTGGAGAGTCTGTGTCAGTGAACACATGGCCCCTCTGTTGTCATGGACATCCACTACACACCATGTTTGACTAAATATGTGCACAGTTTGAATTCTGTTTCCAAGTTGAACAACACCAAGGCAGGGTTTCCCAGATGCGCTCAAGGTTTTCAGCATATGATGTCAACCATGCCTTGACATGTGTTGTCTACCACTATGTCATTAATAAAGACTTTGTTCTGAACAGATTTTAATCTTGAGCCATGGCTTAACAATGCAGACTGCCTCAGGATTTGAAAACCAGAGGCGGACAGTTGTGAGATTAACTTCCCCACACAAGGTCCTTCAAAATGCAATCTCAGTCTGAGCCATCGTCTGCTGGCCTCCTAGGTGCCTTGCTTGGCTTCTGAATCATCCTGGTCATTCATGGTGAGATGCATGCACAGGCCCTCCAAATCCTGCCTGAGACATACCATTCATTAACTTATCACGTTCACTGTAGGGAAACAAGGGTGCAAGTCACTGTAGGGAAACAAGGGTCCAACAATGCGTTGCAATGATTTTGAGAAGCTGAGTTTTCACAACTTAACTCTGATGATCCCTGCCACCCACCATGGTTGAAGGGGCATGTAGTGGGTGAACATGTCTGGGACACCTGGTGGATGTTGATGCCTATCTCATTGCAACATGGATTTTCATATGTTCCAAAAGATATGTGCGATCACATCACACCCAAGGGCCTGACCACTCTCCGTGGGTAGTCATGTCACATCCACCGGATACTTCGATGTGGTGGATCACCACTACCACTTTGGTAATAACAAGACTCCTCTTATGGTTCCTGAAGATCTGGTCCATTTTCTCCTCAAGAACCGGCAGCCTCCCATCAGGCCCTCCAGGATCCATTTGTGTTCCCAACACATTCCATGCACTGCAACCTGCAGGGAGTGGGAAAGAACTCAAAGATGTCCTAGATGTTCACTGACAATGTGGGCGTGATGTCACGTGTGCTACCTCTTGTCTGTGTGCCACGTGAGTCTGGTGTGGGTTGCAGGACTGGCCCATTGACTGTTGTCCTCTCTGCCTTTTCGCAAGGGGGATGTGGAATGGTTTCATGGACAACATGGTAGCCTGGGGCTAGGAGGTGCAATCAACTTTATCTAGTTCTTTTTTTGAATGGTAAGACAAACACATTGATTCTCTACTCACCTGGGGGGGAAAGAGTGCACCGCTACTCGGAAAAGTAATGTTTCTCCTCTGCCTTCTCATCATGGAGCATGTAATCCACCCTCAGTGAACCATCAAGTCCAGCCCAGTTATTAAACACAAGTGTCTCAGTGTCTCACCTGTGTGTTGTGACAATGGTCCATTGATGGCTATGGATTCTCCAGCGGGGGAGGACGGGACTGCATGTTGTGCTGCTGAACCTCTACAGCTCTTTCTGTGTTTGGAACCTATGTGAACAGGAGACAGTAGACATTTCAGATTGCATTGGATGAGGGAAGTGCATTGCCAGGTACAATGATGCGAAGCCATTCTCAGACAGTGGATGGTGACCGACGCTATGGAGGCATGATGTTGTTGTTGATACCAACATCTGCGGAGTGTTAAATTATATGCCAATCTCAACAGGGTCCCCATTGGCTCATCTTTTCCAAAATAGACAATCATCCATGTCAACCACAGTGATCTCATAAGGGCCCCACAACCCCCATGCAGGAGCTCACCATAATGTTCCATTAAACTTCAGGATCTTCCCTAGCTGGCCAATGGTCTATGGGTCTCCACACGCACACCTTTGCCTGAATACAGTGGTTGTTTTGGTGGCTTGCCATGACAACAAGTGTCATGACATGTTTCCAGTACACGAGGTGGAGATGCCCAGTGTTGACCCATGATCATCATTTACCATACCGTTGTGGGTGCTCTTTCAAAAAACACAGTGGGATTCCTCATTTCAAGGCAATCTGTCATTCAAAATCCACATGTGCCATCCACACCAAAGGACATCTGACTAATTTTTTGTTCCTCAGAAGCCACAAATTGTCAGAGAGTTCCTTGTTCAGCCATTTCAGCTTCATTACCCGTCTCCCACATTTCTTTCTCACTGGAACAGTTTGCAAATGTGCCTTAAGCACTTCATTTTTCAGCATCTCCCATCCTTCCTGTGCAGATTTCCCCCTCAGCATTTCCAGCCACAGGATCCTACCTAATATTTCTCTGAGTTTTTTTAAATCTTACACATGTATGTCACACGTAATGGAGTTCCCTGGCCATGGGGGGTGGAAGCCAGTAGAGGCACGTTAAAGCAACCCATCACAAGGCGGGATGTCACCGTCAGTTGTTGACCATGTCTGTACAGGGACAGTCAGTCTGTTCATCCCTCAGCCCTACAAACCATCCTGTACACCTGGAACATGTTGGAAAGCACCCGCGCACAGCTGACTGGCTCCCATCAAATGGCACCTGTGTTTCCTGTTTGTTCCATCATGGCCCACTCATAATCCCCCTGCTCTAGACCCACACCTATGTAGATGGCCCTTTCCCTGGATATTCCCCCACCACCACCAGCATGGTTTCCACATGCATTGCTGTATACTTAGGACTCCTTTCCATGTTTAAAGTGCATGTGAGCAAGGCATGCAGTAGTGCTATACACTGCTGGTAGCCCTCCGATTGTCACACATGACTGGCACCACCTTGAAATTCCTTTGCTCCCTCAACAGGATGCTGCAGCAACTCATAAGAAGTAAAAGGGGAAGTGAAAACCATGGCCCATTTACCAAAACCAAAAGTCACATGTGGGCCGCATGAAACAGTGACCCAATGTGTGTGTTGAGATTATTTCACAACAGGGATACAAAGAATAAACCTTTATTGTTTCCAAAAACATGACACAGAACTGCAGGGTGTGAAAGAAAAAGCATCAAGGACAGGTGTCGAGTAATGCTGTAAAGATTCTTTAAGAAAGCAAGGACACATCCCCCCACACCAATGAACAAATAGAAAAAGTCAGCTTAGGAATCCTCGTGTTGCCTAACAGTCTTCCAGGAAAGTCGAACAGACATTTGGCATTCACATTAGAGCTCATAACCTCCGGTGGCGGTACAGTCAATTCCAGAGGGCCTCTCACATGGCCTTTCCTTCATTCTGCTGCCATTCATCCAGCAGGAGGATCCTGAGTCCATGGAAGTGGTGCTGAGTATCTCTCTCCCAGCTCGAACTCAATCATATGGTCACACTCTTCACAAATGTTGTGTAAAATGGTGCAAGCACAGATTACACAATTTATGTTCTCATCCATTATCAGAAGAGTGGTGCCCAAGCATCACCACTTGGCCTTCAAATGTCCAAAAGCACGCTCCACCACATTACATGCACGACTATGTATGTGACTGAAGTGTGCCTGCCATGAATTCAGTGCTCCAATATAAGGTGTTACAAGCCAGTGGCACGTTGGGTAGAATGCATCGGCAAGAATCAGAGGAGGGATTTGTATGCCCTCAACGGTCACTGTCAGGTTTCCCAGAACCCAAACTCTGGCATCCATTGCATCAATTATGTTGGAGCAGCAGAGAACATGTGTGTCATGGTCTCTGTCCACATTGCCCACGGCCACATTGATAAAGTGCCCATGGTGGTCCATGGTGCCCTGAAGGAGTACAAAGTGGTAGTTCTTTCCGTTTATGAAAGCTCCTGCTTTACCAGCAGGAGCCCTCATGGCAATGTGGCATCTGTCCATGGCCCCCATGCAATGAGGAAATCCTAAGGCAGAAAATCCTCTCATCACCTGCAGAAAACAAAAAATGCACAGCACCATGATAACATCTTAGGCATAGATATGAAGGCATGTTTACACAGAAACAGAGGCCTTCAGTGGTCAGCAGCAACCATGCATAAATGCATTCTCAGACAACTTGTTTAGATGAAATCGTGTTGTGTGATTCCCTTGCTGGTGGACACAAAAACCTTCCTTTTACATCCTGTTTAGTGGACAGTAGAATTTATTGCGTGATTGCACTGTATTATTTAAGAACACTCATCTTCGATCATACTGCATCCACCACCCAGTGTTCTTTTGGAGAAAAGGGCTACATCTGTGAAAGTTTTCACTACCCTGAACTAAGCAAGCACCATGGTCACTTGCCTAGATGTGGGATGGGGGAATGGCAGGGGACATGAGGATGTTCTGGACAATAGAAAGCTGCCCCTAGGATGCCCCCAAATAGGCCAAAGACAGGCAGTGTGGGAAAGATCCTCCTACCAAATGCCCTGACTGAGAACCCACATAGATGGGCATGGCATGTAAAGTCACCTCTTCTGTGCATGCGTGCAATCCACACTCACCTGAGCAGTAGGTCCTGGATGAATCGTGCTGCTAAGAAGTTCAAGCTCCATAGCAAGACACATCTCTGTGACAATTTCCGCGATGGTGGACCATGCAATTCCAAACTGGAGACCAACCAAACTGTAGCTCAAGGTGTTGGCAAGCCACCAGATCACTATGGAAACACACTCATCCATGGGAATGGGATGACACATATTCATCTCCTGATGCTCCAACCTGGGCTGCAGGACATCAACCAGCCAAAACAATGTTGCCCAAGTTATCCTGGAGTTTTTGAGCCACTGCTCGTCCTCCCAGATCAACATAACATAGGTGTTCCACCACTGGGTGGAATGTGGGTAGACCCACCACCATCACAAGGCACCCTCCTGTGCCAGGCAAAGGAAGCATGTGAACTTTTGTGATCACTCAAATATCATTCTTCTGATACAACCCCTACGGCTGGGCATGTGCCAGTGCATGTAGGCAGCACACCTCCAATGAATCATGGCCATCCTATGCTGATGATGCCTCAGTAGCAGGAGGCACATGTTCATACAAATCATCAGTAGTCTGATTAGCATGCTCACGCTCTCCATGGCTAGTCAGTGCCAGGACAGTAAATGAGCAAGTGGTCTAAGTGGGTTGAGCCTACTTTGCAGGGGTGGTCTATAAAGGAACCTATGAGATCATAGAACTGGGCATAGGGATTTTGGCTCCATGTACCACTGGCGGTGCTTTAACCATTTGATTCTGTGCATGTGTGAAAAAACAAGTACAGGGTGAAGCACATATGTGCATGAGCAAAAGGCAATAAAAAAAACAAACGACTGCTTGGCTCCTTCAGGTGAATGCCGTCTAGACAATCCACAGCAGAGTCTGCGCACAGTAAGGCGAATCACAGGGGAGATGGTCTGGTCGTGCAACACAGGATCAAAAAGATCAGGATCAAATTAGAGCCAGGCCAATGGCGGGATTCGCTGCCCGTTTGAACAGAACCAGTGACAGGAGAAAGGGAGGCAGATGTTGCTGTCTGATCATGCACTTTAACAGCAGTGACATCAGATCAAACTGTTCGTCTGTCCGCAGCCTCTCTCTGTGAGCTCAGATTCAAACTGCAAAATGGCCTTGTTTTCCATCACATATACACAAACACAGAGCAAACCACCCTGCAAATAGAATGTCTTTTTAGGAAAACATCTCTCTCACTGAAGAAACATCAACTAACAAAAAAAGACACATTTGTTTAACAAAGGATGGTCATCCAGTGTACCTAACATCACCTTCTTGCCCTCTTTCCATGACAAACTGACTTAAAAGGCTTGTTGCTGTAAATTCTCAGATTGAGAAAAATTAAGAACATACAAAGTGATGTTCCCTAGAACACTCTTTCCTCAGAATAAGTACTCCGTTTCCCCGGCACTAATAAATGTCTGCCTTTTCCTTCTAGACAAAACTACCTATTTTCAAGCCACTGACATTAAAAACACCCAAAGCCAATGATGTAATACTATTGCGTCTTCCTTAGCATATCTTCATCATCACTAAAGATAGCATGACTGCCCAGCCCATTCAGCTTCCTTTGTGTTGTGATTAATTTTTTTATAGCCACGTTTCAGTTAGGAGATTCACAAGCCGCATGGTAGTTCATTTTTTTCTAGTAATTTTTTTTGTGGTTCCTGCATAAAGTTTCATTAGTTATTCTTCAGCACAGAAGAGATTGTTTGTTCACTTTGTGGTGGAAACAGCAGTCCAAAAGAAATAGCGAGCCAAAAGGGAAGCAGGGAGGAAATTCTCTACATGCCTATAGAATGGTTTCTGTGGAAATTGGTGAAATAACTTTGAACATTTTTAGAAGTCATGTATTCTGGTAAGATAGACAGCATAGGATGCATGTTTTCACAGCCCAGAATGTATTTTTGGATAACTACAAAGTGATGCTTCATAGAATTCTTGGTCAAAGAGTCATTTAAGCTGCAGCAGATGTATTAGAGTGAGTAATAAACTTCCATATTGTTCCCCCTAAAGGCAGCTGAAGTTCAAATAATCACAGTGAAGGCAAAGGTGAACTGACAGGTTTTAATTATGTTTTGATGCCAAAAAATGTCTTGCCCCATATTTACAGACAAAGTCCCTATGCAACAGTATCCAGATCAATCAATAATTAATCTCAAGGCCAAAATATACATTCTACGGGAGATCCATACTCCTGTCTTCTGATGTTTTCCATACTTCCTCATTAAAAAGTAGCTGTGGAGGACTCTGTTTGTTTGAGTGCTATGGTGCTATCATTTTCCTGTCAGAAGTCCCCCACCAAAAAAACCAAACTAGTTTTGGCCACAGTGGGGAAAATCATAGGTATTAATTAGGTTCCTATCTCCCCTTCCCCTTCCAGTCCCTAGCAGAAGGTCTGGGGTGTTTTCTACTAGAAAATGGAATGGCAGGGTTTAAGCATCATTTCCCACCTGCAGTGCTGAGAATTCTCTATTTAAAATCCATAGCAGCCTCTCTCACCTGGGCTGCTGTTCCTCAAGTTCTTCGGGGACAAGGAATAATATCCTAAAACCAAAATTACAACACACTTCAGATCTGCCAACAACAATTCATTTCAACAGGGTCATGTTAAAACAATTATCCCATATCCTATTGAAGGTCTGAACCGCTTATTTTGTGAAAATTATTCTCACCAGCCAAGTAGTTTCAGACACTTCAAAAAGATCTACACAGAGAACACGCAAGAAAAGGGCAACTTTATCTGCAATAGTACAATATTTATAATTGAGTTCAGTGTTTAACCTTGCATCAGAAACTTTCAGTGAGCTAATGATATTTTATTGAAAAAAGACACAACTCTTTTTCTTATGTAAGATGATAGAAAATAGAGACAAGAACAAGTTAACCCTCCAAAATACTGAAAGACCACATGCAAGGAAAATCAACTGTCCTTAACATTTCTCAAGCACAATTGAATAAATGAGCTTTACATTTAATCAAATAACTATCATAGTATGCTTTAGAAAGTTTAGGAAGCCCAATAGAAACACACACACACTGAGAGAGAGAGAGAGAGAGAGAGAGAGAGAGAGAGAGAGAGAGAGAGAGAGAGAGAGAGAGAGAGAGAGAGAGAGAGATCACCAATATCCATTGGCAGTGCTTTCACAGAAAACCTGAATAACTTTTCTCTGTGACACTTTTTATAGACAAAGTAACAGCAACTATTGTAGAGAAATTTGTTATAATTTTATCATGTGATGATTCTGTTGATAAGCAATTGGTTCTCAAACTAATTTTGTGAGCTCATAGATTTATTGATTTATTTATTAGATTTACTAGACTGCCCTTCCCTACAGGTAGGGCTCAAGGTGGCTCAAGGTGGAGTAATATACAAAAATTATTTAAGTTAAAATCAAAATTAAAGCCACCTAAAAGATCAATAGATGAAAACAATCTATGTATACTAGATGGCAGGGGGAAAAATTCAGCTCCTCCCTGGTGGGAGAGTTTACAAGGAATGGGGAAATATATGAGAGTGCCAGATGTCATATTGTCCTCATTGCTGCTTCAACCCAAGGCTGAGATTACATCTCATAATTGTTAACTGCTCGCACAAGATTTAAAATATTTAGCATTTTACTAGTAATTAAAAAGTGATATTTCTACTCTTTCCTTCAACTTTATTAATTGATCGTCAAAGATTTTTAAAAACCCTGTACTTTTCCTGACCAGCTGGTGAACTTTTTATGATGGCAATGAGAAATGCATAAGAACATATATGTTTAGCATATATATTAGGGGTATGCAAAAAAAAAAAGCCAGTATCTTTCGGCTTTGGGTAAATCAAACCCGAAAAATATTGGTAAATGCCGAATTTCCGCAGTCCAATACTGGTAAGGTATTCGGATTGGAAAAATATTTGATATTGCCAAATATATTTAGGGCTGATTTACACCACCAGAGGGAAAGGAGTCATGTTAAAATGCCTTCTTTCCTGCTGGTAGCCCCTACAGATTTCCCTGTCAATTTCACTCCCTGCTAATCAGCTGAAAGTGAAATTGATAAGGGAAAGCCTCTCTTTGCCCTCCCTTCTCTAGCTGACATGTCCTAGCTGGAGAAGGGCAGGCAGGGAACCCAGGCACATTTAAAATGCCTTTCTTTCCCTCCCCAGGACTCAGCTGTTCTGGTTGCTCTGGCTGACTATCTCCATTACACCTTGATGCAGGTGGGATAGCACTACTGATCCTGTTGGATTTGTCTGCTACCTTTGACATAGTAGACCATTTGGTCCTGGTCAACCGCCTAGCCTGCCTAGGAGTGAGAGGTATGGTTTTGAGTTTCTCCTCATTCCTCCAGGGCTGGTCCCAGAAGGTTACCATGGGAGGAGAGAGGTTGTCACCACGAGCCCTAACCTGTGGAGTTCCAAAGGGGATGATTCTCTCCTCAATGTTATTTACCATCTATACGTGTGCTCTGGCAGAGACTGTAAGGAGGTTTGAATGGGGTGCCATCAATATGCAGATGAAGAGCAACTGGTAGCCAGAATTCCAGTCTCGGCCTCCTCCCTTCATGCAGTGGTGGAATGGCTAAGTGAGAGCTGGTTGAAGCTAAATTCATTTAAGACAGAGATTATGTGGCATGGGAAGCCTGGAGCTCTGGGGTGGCCACTTCTATGACCCTTGATGGGTCGACTTGGTCAGGAATTTGGGAGTATGGCTCAATTATTTGCTCTCCATGGACAAACATGTCCTTGATAACAAGACTGCATTTTACCATCTATGCCAGGCTCACCAATTGGCTCCCTATCTGCTTCAGGAGGACCTTGCCATGGTAATTCACAAAACAGTCACCTCAAGATTGGACTACTGTAATGTGCTCTATGAAGAGCTACCTTTGAAGACACTTCGGAAGTTACAAGTGGTCTAGAATGCAGGTGCCAGATTGCTGAAAGGAGTATCCTGGTCAGCACATATAACACCTATCCTACAGCAGTTGCTTTTTTGTTGTTCTGTTGTTCAATTGCATTGTCAAGTCTGACTCTTCTTGACCCTATGGACCACATCGGTTCCCAATTAGTTTCTGGTGCCAATTCAAAGTATTGGTACTAACCTTTAAAGCCCTAAATGGCCTGAGACCCTCATATCTTCGGGACTGCCTCTCCCAGCATGATACTCCCCATCTTTTCCAATCTTCATCTCAGAATTTATTGAAGGTCCCTGGTCCATGAACTGCCCACCTTGTGTCAATGAGTGCAAGGGCCTTCTCAGTAGTGGCCCCCTCCTGTGGGAACCAGCTGTCCAAAGAGGTATGTGCCTTGTGGGACCTCTCTAGGTTCCACAGGACATGCAAGGCTCCTCTTTTTCAGGTAGACTTGGGTGATTGTGATCCACCAGGCAGCTGGTATACTTTAGCCATGTCTTCACCATCCACATATCCTACCCTGCTTAATAGTAGATAGATTTTAATGCAGATAGTTTTTTAACCATTTATATTTTAAAGGTTATTTACTGTATCTTTGTACTGTTTCTACTGGTATATTTTAAATGCTGTTATCCATCTTGAATCCCATTCATGGGAGAGGGAGCGGGATATAAATTTGATAAATAAATAAATAACAGAATGTCAGCCTTAGTAAAAATGTAGGTATATTTATTTAGGCCCATGTGTTGGAGGCCACTGAAGTTGTTCTGTTACTGAAGTGGTATGGAGCTTGTAGCAAGGAGCAGAATTAAATGAGATTAAGTGGGAAAGCTGACTGGATCGAACCCCATATGATTGTGATTTTATCAAAGCATAGGAATGAATTTGAAAATCAGTTAAAAACTGCACCAAAAAAATGATCCCAAGAGAACCATGCATACAGTCAGAGACTGAAATTTGTAAGTACAAACTAGTAATCACAGAGGGGAAAAGATGGAAACCAAAATCAATGACAGAGTATTAAGAAAGAGTGGAAGCTGTGCAGTGTAAACTACCATTTCAGCAAAACAATGGAATGGGAAAATATGCCCATCTCTAATTATTATTGCAGAATTTCAGTTTAAATAACAAAATATAAATACTGGACATTATGAAAAACTGGCACTATTTTACCACAATTATTTTTTTTGTTGAACAGAAACAAAACTTGATGTGTATTACAGTGGATTGCCATAAATTTAGGCTTTAAAACTCCAGCCGTGTTCTTGAGGACAGGAACAGATGTTCCAACATTCATACTAGAGAATGTAACTCTACAGGCTTGGAATTAATGGCATGTCTGAGAGAGTTTGCAAATACTTTGGACAGCTGACAGTGCCCAGTTTCTCAACATTGTACGAACACTGTAGTGCCAGCACCCCTTCTACTCCTTCTTCCTGTCTTCTTGACCATCTGCTTGTATGGCTAACTGAAATAGTTTAAATGTCAAACTGAACTGATTAAAAATTGATATGAGTGTAACTATAGACCTCAGACACACAGTTTTATCACATTTAAATTTGATTTAGGGGGAGATAAGTAATTCATCAACAATTCCAGTGTATTTTTTAAAAAGCTGCCTTCATGGTTTCTGCTATAGTAGATTAAAGACCAGGGCCTGGATCCAGCCTAGTATTTTCTTTGGTGAAAATATTTCCATCCACAGTGTGTCGTTTTCTACACTGTGTATGATTTATCATCCACAGTATGTGATTTTCTCTCTACTCCCTCCAAATGGCAGCCTGAAATGTCTACCAAAACCTGTTCGGGGGGGGCTGATCCAAGAATAGGACTGGGGGGGGGGGCATTTAGAGCTGCCACAGGAAAGGGGCCAAGGTACGCTATGTGGGTGGATACCCAAAGAAATGCTAATCTGAATCTGAATCTAAAGCTGGGAGTTCGGAGCATATTCATTGAGACTTCAGTTTTCTATGAAAATCACTGCTGATGACTCACTTTTGATAGGCAAAAAATCAAGTGATATTACCAGGCAGCAGTGCAATCCTAGGCAGAGTTATACCATCTAAGACCATTGATGTCAATAGACTTAGAAGAGTGTAACTGTGCTTCAGAATGCACTGTCAATTTTTGATGTGGATAAATGAGACTGACTGGGGAAGCTGAACTAGAGCTATTCTGTTAGGTCAAAATGTTTTATGGCTGACTGAATACAATTTAGGCTTTGTGATTTTCTTCAGTTAATGGATTTATATTGAGACAATGTAACGTTCTATAGGATTTCTGGAAAAATTACAATATGCGGAGGAGGAGAGGAAGAAGAGGAAGAAGAAGAAGAAGAAGATCTGTTCCTGGACCCTTTCCAGTTTAGCTTCCGCCCAGCCCATGGGACAGAGATGGTGTTGGTCACCCTAATGGAAGACCTCCGGAGACACCTGGATTGAGTTGGATCAGCGCTGCTGATACTTCTTGATTTGTTGGCAGTGTTTGACATGGTTGACCGTGATGTGTTAACCCACTGCCTCACCAATGCTGGGATACAGGGGCTTGCCTTGTAATGGCTAGCCTCCTTCCTTCAAGGTCAGGAACAGAGGGTGATGCTTGGGGGGGGAGTTGTCCCAGCGACACCCACTAGAATGTGGTGTGCCACAGGGAGCAATTCTCTCTCCCATATTATTTAACATCTACATGTGCCCCCTCGCTCAGATTATCCAGAGGTATGGGCTGGGGTGCCATCAGTATGCAGACAACACCCAGCTTTATCTACTGATGGATGGCCACCTGGATACAGCCCTGAGAGATCTTGAGGAGGTGTTACAGGCCGTGGCTGGATGGTTACATCAGAGCCGACTGAAGCTGAATCCATCTAAAATGAAGATCCTGTACCTGAGTTGCGGGGGATTGGGACTAGGGATTAGGCTCCCTGTCTTCGATGGGATACCACTTGTCCGGGTACCGAGGGTGAAGAGCCTAGGGGTGTTCCTGGATGCCTTCCTTTCCATGGAGGCCCAGGTCACTGCCACCGCCAGCTCTGTCATCTTCCATCTGAGGTGGATCAGGCAATTGGCCCCATATTTCTCCTCCTAAGACTTGGCTACAGTGATCCATGCAATGGTCACTTCCAGACTGGATAATGTAACTCTCTGTATGTGGGGCTGCTTTGACTCTGCTCTGGAAGTTGCAGCTAATGCAGAATGCAGCAGCGCGGGTATTGACGGTGAGGCCTGTATGAGTGCACATCCGCCCAGTGCTGTGCGACTTGCACTGGCTGTCTATTGAATTCTGGATCCGTTTCAAGGTGTTGGTTTTGACCTTCAAAGCCCTATACGGCCAGGGGCCAGCATACCTTCGTGACCGCCTCTCCCCATATGAGCCCCGTAGAGTATTGAGGTCCACCAATCAACACCTTTTGGTGGTCCCTGGCCCCAGGCATGTCCAACTTTCTCAGCCCTGACCCCTGCCTGGTGGAATGTGCTTCCGAGGGAGATCAGGGCCCTGCAGGATTTATTACAATTCTGCAGGGCCTGCAAGATGGAGCTCTTCTGCCAGGCTTTAGGTTGAGGCAGCAGGTGCCCCCCCCTCCTTGGGCTGGCTCCATTTACAGCATGGCCCTATTTTGTAGCCTGGGTCTGAGACTCTAAACTGTATAGAACTGTATAGATCTTGGAGAAACTATTCCCAGTTCTTTAGCTGCTGTAGATTTTCCAGGTTGTGTGGCCGTGGTCTTGGCATTGTAGGACCTGACATTTCATCAATAGCTGTGATTGGCATCCTCAGAGGTATAACACAGAAAGATGGAGTACTCTCTGTGTCAAGGTTCTATCTCTGTTCCCAGTTCTATCAACCACTGAGGCATCTGGCCTTTTATAAGAGTTGTATGTATGGTTTATATGTTTTAATGTGGTTTTAAATTGTATGTATATGGTTGTATTATATTTACATTGTTGGAACCCGGGAGGGTGGGATATAAATCCAAATAAATAAATAAATAAATAAATAAATAAATAAATAAATAAATAGAAGAAGACGAAGAAGAGTTGGTTTTTATACCCTGCTTTTACCTACCTTAATGAATCTCAAAGTGGCTTACAATAGCCTTCCCTTCCTCTTCCCACAACAGTCACTTTGTGAGGTAGGTGGGGCTGAGAGAGTTCTGACAGAACTATGACTGGCCCAAGGTCACCCAGGTGGGGAGAGCCAGAGCATGCATGCGCTTGCCCCCATGACTGGCACCCGCTCACCTTGTGGCTGCCGGTCTTGCTGCCAATAGCAGGGAGGCAAGAGAGTGGTGTGGAATTAGAAAGTGGCACAGAGCTTGACTTCTTGCTGGCTTGCCGGTGAGGAGAGAGAGTGGCCACGGCTTGCAAGAGGGGAAAGACTGGTGTGATTGGAGGGCAGCGCAAGGCTTGACTTCTTGCTGGCTTGCCGGTGATGAGAGAGAGAGGCTGCAGCTGGTGAGAGGCAAGAGAAAGCAATGTGGGATTGGAGGGCAGTGCGGGGCTTGCCAGTGATGAGCACAATAAATAAAATTTAAAAATGGAAGTCGGGGGGCCTGAGCTGGATGGAAGGGGGCCTTGGTAGTAAGTTGGGGCCAGGCCCCACTGTAGCTACAGGTGTGGCCTTAGCTCTGATAGGTCACTGGTAAGGCCTGGTATTTTTGGCCACTGTGTGACAGAGTGTTGGACTAGATGGGCCATTGGCCTGATCCAACATTGGTTTCTCTTATGTTCTTATGTTCTTAAGGCCAATTTGACAGCCTACTCTGTGCTCCTTGCTTTCATTTACATGTTTGCTTTTCACATTTTTAAATTCCAGTTCATTTCTTTTGCTAGACTATATCGCACATCACTGGATAGTGTCCTCTCATTGCACTATATTTTATTTATTTATATAAAATATTTCTACTGAGCATCTCAAGAGTCAAGGTGAGTGACAACAATGTAAAAACAATTTTATAAAACAAACATCAAAAACAAATATATATTAAAATAAAACTAGTCTAGAATTACTTTATGACACCCATGTGCTGAAATTCTTCCTCTGCCCAGGCTTAAACTGCCCTCAGATCTCTCCGGATCTTCCACAAAGGCTACAAAGTTGCCTATGTCTGAAACCCAAGCATGAATTCAGATAGGAAATGAGCAAGGCAGATGTCCCATCCAAGTATATTAGGAGTTGTTCTGTCACTGCCCACTTAATAACCTTTTCCCCAAAGGGAAGTTTTGAGACAGGCATTATTGGCTAATTCCTGCTTATCTAAAGATACTTTCTTGAGTGATTGCCTGCTAACTGCCTCTTTCAGAAGTTTCCACATCAAGGAGGTATTCACAATCCTCTGAATCAAAAGAATTAATTTCCAGTATTGGACAGAGATCCACAATGAGATACAAAAAATTTTGAATTGTACTTTTAAGAAAGACCCACAGATGTTATTGTTAGGTCTTAAAATGGAAGAAATAAATGTAGCCAAGAGAACATTACTATGGTACTTGACTACAGCAACAACAAGACTGACTTTTGCTCAATGTTGGAAACAAGATAAAGTACCTGAAACATGGGAATGGATTAAAAAGACGTTGTTCTTAGCAGAAATGGATAAATTAACAAGAAAATTAAACAACGAAGAAGATGAAACTTTTTTTGAAGACTGGAAAGACTTTCAAAAATACTTGTTGAAAAATTGGGACATTAAGCGTGGTCTGGTTTGTTTTGATAGTTATTAAGTGGAAAATGAAATAGAATTAGATTTCTGAATTGTTACCGTTTGATAGAGAAAATAAGTTTAGAAATAATTGTAACAGAATAAGAGAGATATTAATGGGGTTGGAGCGGTGCGGGAAGTCTTGTTTGGGGGGGAGGAAAATTAGAGATATGGATATGTAGGTTGATTGAAAATGTTTGAACATGTGATATATCCAATAATAAATTGTATTTACCAAAAAAAGAATTAATTTCCACCTGCAGGATATTATAAAGTACTGGTCTTCATGCTCTCCGAAACCTTGGCAACATTGGTCAGGGAGGCCAGATGAAATTGATCCAAACAATAGCAACTAGATAATGCTACAAATACCTCTATCACCTCTGTACTGATTAATTTAGTATCTAAGTTAGAATGGATCTGACAGATTTTATCAGCAAATGACCATGCAAAAATATCACAGCTAAATGATAATTCACAAATGTTTAAAGCCTCACTCTTGGAAGCTGTCAAGTGTCTAGTTAATCTAAATAATTGAGCTGGATGAGATTCAGCTGATTCAATGGTAGCAAAAAAATAAGATTTCTTCACTGCCATCACGAGTATCTCATAATCTTTCCAGTGAGCTCTATAGTGTATTATCAAATTTGGCCTGTTCTCCCCCCATTGTCGCTCTAGATGTCTACAAGCCCTTTTTAACACAACTAACACAAGTCTGGAATTCTATCTGAAGGTGATATAGGACACCTGGAGTGACCCCCGTATATTATCTCACAGGGCTTATCATTCCAAACTCCCACCAGAATTTCCAAAAAGTCACCAGCTGAGCTCCCAAAACCTACACTTCTAATCTCATAGGATCCATTAGATTCTGAGATTAATTAGTCCACTTCACTTGCAGGGTTTAGGTGTTATCATAAACCAAACCTTCAAGTTGAAAATGATCTGAGCATGAACACAGCAATTATGAGCAACTGGATTTTCCTCTGAAAATAAGCCAATCTAGTTGTGAATGATTGCTATAATGCAAAATGAGGCAGTGTGGTACAGTGGTTAGAACAAAAATGACGTAAGTAAATAAATATCCAATGATGTGTGGATGCAGCCAGAATGTTATTACTTAATTCACCTGATCTCTATTTACTGGGTGTAAAATGGGGTGCTTTTCCTTCTTTAAAAATAGTGTCTGATTATGGGACAGCAGAGCAACTTCAAATTCCTCCATCAGCATCCAAAAATATTCAGTGTTCTAAGAACCCTGTATTTCTCCTTAGCTTCATCATTATTAAAAATATACACATCTAAAGTAATGTTGAACTCTACTACAGATGCTAGAACTTGCCAAGTCTCCACCCCCCCCTTTCTGGAAAAAAATATTCTGAATTCCTTTGGAGAAATGAGGCACATATGAACTGATGCAATGCTGTACAGAGATTTGATTCTGACTGATAATAAATTCATACGTAAAAGTGCTTTTGTGAGACTAGAAATGCAGTGTAAGGGAACTTGCTGTTCAGGCAACTAAAGGCATAGAGGATATTCAATGGCTTTACTTGCATGAAGATATTTCCAAACTATTGTAGGCATAATTCCACATGTTCCTGTGTTTCCAGAATCAAGCAAATGAACTTGGCCATGCTAAGATCCATTTGGACAACTGCAAGAACACCTTGAAATAATAAATTAAGAATTGGACCATGGTTTCTAAAACAGCTGTACCTCTTTATTGAAAGATGTGTACACATGTGCACACACACTTTCCTAAAAAGGTCATGTGAAGATGATTGATGACAGGCTGGGGCATCTGTACTGTACTGTAAATCTCCACAATATAAACCTGAGAAGTGCTAAATAATTTCATTTATATACCAGATATGAACCTTGATAGTCCATCCCCTATTCTCTGTCTAATTCACCACACTGGCTCTGGGATAACACTAGAAAACAGCTTATCTTTTAATAAGAGGCGTTAGGTATTTTGCCAATATATATTTCAACTTTTACCAGTCTGCCTCAAGTGTGTGCCTAGCCTGGATGCCTTTTGACAGGCACTGAATATACTAGATTCTTGATTCCTAAATGACAGTGACAGTTGGGGAATCACAGTTTTAAAAAAAACACTATTGAAGGGGAACTTCATAAAAATAGGTGGGCAACTTAATGGCTTTCTTGATCCTGTTCCTAAAAGCCCCTAATTGTGCTAACAGCTTAACAGCCCCTAGTAGATCTTGCTTTTAATTCCAGAAGTGCCATATAATGTGCAACTAGAAACAATCTGATGTATTTTGTCTTAATATCCAATGTTGTTGTGAAAAATTAGGATAAATGAAATGTTTTTACAAAATGACAAATGGAAGCTTTAGAAACAGAAGAAGATTATGAAATGGGACCATATGTTAAGGCTTTCTTTTCACCATAAAGAGGAAGATAGTCCAGCAAAAGAGAGAAAGCAATTTCTTCAGAAATTGTTCAAAAATACTAGCACTGTGGGCCAGGGTTTTGTACTACTTCCCATTCTATTTAACATCTGCAAGAAACTGTTGGGAGAGGCTGTCCAGATATTTAGAGCAGGGTTCATCAACTTTTTAGAATTCAAGAACCACACAACATCAAATTTAACAATCCAGGAAGTTTCTGTAGCCCAAACACTGCTTGCTATGAGTCCTTTATTTAGAAGTGGCACACACAAGGGTTAACAAAAAGTGGCAACAAGGTTGTGAGTTAACTTACAGGGTATATATATCACCAGTACTGAAAGATCTGCATTGACTGACAATGCATTTCCAGGCACAGTGCTGGTCACTGCTGTTAGAGTACTACATGGTCTGGGAACAGGCTAGCTGAAGGACTACCTGACCTCTTACCAACCTTCTGGTGATTATGGTCATCTTCAGAGGCCCTCTACATATACTATCTGATAGATGACTACAAAGAATGAGGTCTTCTTTGTGGTGGTACTTCCACCCTCTTTACAGCTATGTGGCTGGTCGTGAGCTTGTACAATTTTCAGGATCAGCCTGAAATCTGTTTATTTAGCCATGGTTAGCTGTAACATCATTTTGAACTACTGTGCTTTAATTGTTTTTTAGATTATTGTGTATTTAATATTTAACATACTACTGTTTTATATTGCCACTGCTCTTTATTACTTTTAGCTGCTTTGGAGTTCTGCTTTTTAAAAGTTGGTATTGCTGTTGCTTTTATGCTTCAGTTATTTTACTTTATTGCTGCTTTCATTTTCAATAGAACATAATATATTTACTATTGTTTTAAATGACTTTTGTAAGCTGTTTGGGGAGCCTTCTGGCTGAGGGTGTGGCCTTAGAAACATTTCATATAAAATAAAGGAATAAGGTAACATAGGTTGGCTTAAAAAAAAAACCCTGCTGTGCTCAGTCAAAATAATAACATAAAAAACCCTCTTAATTGTGCCTGGATGTGATGCACCATAATGTTGATATGTGTGAGAGATACGTTGGCTGAGTTCAGACTGGCAATTTGCCGTGGTAGAGCTCTGTCTCAGCAACACTTTAAAGCCATATTAAAGGCGGCATTCACACAGGCACATCTGCCTGGTGTCCCCCACCCGTAGGCAACCCGCGCTGTTCCGCTTTCTGCCCGCGTTAAATAGATACCTCTTTGAAGGGGTAGCAAATCCCTGCAGAATGGCTTTAAACAATGTCAATCCTCTTCCTGGCAGTGTGACTGCATGGCCGATATGCCAGGAGCAAGCCAGAACAGCAGCAGCAGCTTGATTGGCCATGTTCTGCTGTACTGACCAATGCGGTGCCGGGATCCTCCCCCAATCGGCGATCTGCGACAAGCTCCCCCAATCCAGGCCAGCAGTGTAAACATTCCAGCGCGCCTTCTCCCAATAAGCTCCCATAGCAGACAGCCCCGTGTGACCAGGAAACCCCCGGAGCAGTTTGTTCCGGGGCTTTTTTGCCGCGACTGGCTCCTGGAGTGAATTGCAAGTCTGAACTCAGCCACTGAAATACTAATCAGTCACTATAACATGAAAGTCAACCCGTGATTGCTTCCCCATACAGCAAGAAATGAAAGTTATCCTTATTTAGCACATTTTCAGTGAAGTCAGTGGTCACAGAAGAGTATAACTTCTCATAGGATTAAACTATTTTTGCCCAGGCATTTTATATCAGTTAGGAGGAAGCACTACATTGCATAGATAAAAAGGTACACTTTTTTGTCCTTGGGAACTGAATTAAACACTTTTTACAAGTGCAGTGACAAAGGAAGATGGTGGAGGGTGGTAAGCAGTGGGGTACCACAGGGATCACTACTCAGTCCGATGCTTTTTAACTTGTTTATTAACGATTTGGAATTGGGAGTAAGCAGTGAAGTGGCTAAATTTGCAGATGACATACAAAGTTGTTCAGGTGGTGAAAACCAGGGAGGATTGTGAGGCACTCCAAAGGGATCTATCGAGGATGGGTGAGTAGGCGTCAACGTGGCAAATGGGGTTCAATGTGGCCAAGTGCAAAGTGATGCACATTGGAGCCAAAAATCCTAAATATAAATACACGTTGATGGGGTCTGAATTGGCAGAGATGGACCAAGAGAGAGATCTTGGAGTCGTAGTGGATAGCTCAATGAAAATGTCTAGACAGTGTGTAACTGCAATAAAGAAGGCCAACGCTATGCTGGGGATTATTAGGAAGGGAATTGAAAACAAATCAGCCAGTATCATCATGCCCCTGTATAAATAATTGGTGTGACCTCATTTGGAATACTGTGTACAGTTCTGGTCGCCACATCTTAAAAAGGATATTATAGCATTGGAAAAAGTGCAGAGAAGGGCAACTAGAATGATAAAAGGGTTGGAACACCTTCCCTATGAGGAAAGGTTAAAACGCTTGGGGCTCTTTAGCTTGGAGAAACAAAGGCTGAGGGGTGACATCATCGAGGTTTATAAGATTATGAATGGGATTGAGCAGGTTGAGAAAGAAGTACTTTTTCCCCTTTCTCACAATGCAAGAACTAGTGGGCACTCCATGAAATTGCTGAGCAGTCGGGTTAGAACAGATAAAAGGAAGTACTTCTTCACCCAAAGAGTGATTAACATATGGAATTCACTGCCACAGAAGGTGAGGGCAGCTACAAGCATGGACAGTTTCAAGAGGGAATTAGGTAAACATATGGAGCAGAAGTCCATCTGTGGCTATTAGCCACAGGGTATAGATGGGAACTCTCAGTCTGGGGCAGGTGATGCACTCTATTCTTGGTGCTGGAGGGGGCAGCAGTGGGAGGTCTTCTAGTGTCCTGGCCCCACTGATGGACCTTCTGGCCCCACTGATGGACCTCCTGATGGCCCCACTGCTGGACCTCCTGATGGCACCTGGTATATTTTGGCCGCTGTGTGACAGAGTGTTGGGACTAGATGGGCCATTGGCCTGATTCAACATTGGCTTCTCTTATGTTCTTATGAAGTTATTCAAGGTATGATGGCCAGAATGTCACACACACACACAGACAGACAGTCAGTCTGTACACATGCCTCCAATTGATTTACAATGAGAAAGATGGTTTGAGTGGCTGCTTTGTTTCCCTTGTTACTTGGACAACCAGCAGCTGCCTTACTGCTAGAGCCTTACCAAGCTTGAACTGCCTTATAAAGGTCTATGAAGGGATACTTTACTGGCAAGAACACCAAAACACAATGTGATCTGGCAACACTCACTCCCATCTCCTGTCTCCTAATATGTAGTTCAAATTTAAATTAGGTCATCCAAGAACATCTTCCAAACTATCACAAATTTGATTATAAACAGTAATCAGTATCTGGTATTTATCATCATTTCAGCTGATATTTATGTAAGTATTTCACATCTTCCAATCTAAATCTTACCCTAAAATGCAATAATAATAAAAAGAGGGCCTGCAGAGAATGGAAGGAAGTGAGTTCAGCTGCCCGTGAACACCTGTGAGCGCCTTCCTTCCTGCTCAGCAGCTGCAGAGCAATAATAAAACTAAAAAATTAGCATTGATTGATCCTGTTTCTTTTTGGATACTCAGGTCAGAAAATGAATCCAGATGGCTGAAACACTCTTCCAGGAAATTGTTCTGATCTGTTATGCATATCTTCAGTGTATCACACTAACAGACCAACAAGAGAAATCCTTTATGGGTGTTATGTCCGCTGACCGCCACTAGGTGACAGCTGTATGCAACCAGAGCTTGGCTCCCAAAGAACAATAGGGACTAGGATCCTGAGCCTCCTAGTTAGCACCTATAGGAACTGTGGTGGGAAGTTTAAACCCTCCAGTGGGACCTGTGCAGTCTCCGGGACTGCATATAGTTGGCCATTCCAGCCAGTTGTGTGTGTTGTGTACCAGTAAACTACGAGCTGAGAATCACTTAGCATCCCAGCGCTTCAAACCCAGTACACAACAGTGGGGTACAACAAGATTAGGATATCCTGGAGATTTAGGATGGAGCATGGGAAGGGCAGAGTTTTAGGATGGGAGGGAGATCAGCAAGGATGTGATGCCATAAATGCCACCCTCTGAAACTGCCATTTTCTCCAGAAGAATTGATCTCTGTAGTCTGGAAATCAGTTATAATGCCAGGCCCCACCCTTCACAGACAGATATTCAAATAACTAGGTAGAATGAGCATATGAGTCTTGCCCTCCTTTTATTTCTTTCATATGGAATTGGTAAGCAATATTGTATCTACTTGTTTAAATATTCATCATCTTAGACTAGAGTGCTGGTTCTGTTAGTCACTGATACCCCTTTTTGTACATTGAATACAGTGTTGCTCCTAGGCTCATGGAAATAGCTCTTCCATGAAGAATAGGGCATATTTAGATCCAACCAAAAGATTCAAACAAAAGCTCGACAGAAAATATATGACCTGGATTGTCTCATTATGAATATTGACTAAAAATGACCAATTTGAATTTTCTTTTTTAGCACGTTTGGGTCAACAGTCTTCTGCTGTTCCCTAAAGCTTGAATCTTAGAGACAAAATAGTCCATTGTACACATGTGACATGACCTCCAAACAACTGATTTCATCCAAGTGTCATAATTAGCTTGTGAACAGGCATCTTCCAGCCTTATGTGCTATAACAAGAACCTCTGTTATTGATCTAGTCACATGTTGTCAGATGGTTGCTGCTCTTCTTAACCATTTCTAATAGCTTTAGCCACCATGTCTTTACAATAATTAGCATGAGATCTGAAGTCTAAGATGGAAAAGGATGATAGGTTTTCAATGGCATTGGTATCTGTTGCTTCCCCTTTGATAATTCAAAGCATGTGATTTTGGTTTTGCCTTTCATAGTTAGTATTCTGATCTTTATTGCTCTGGAGATTGATGGGATAACAGAAGACAAGGTTAATATAAACAAGAAAAAACTGAGGTGTAAACAAACATCCTGCATTACCTCTACCCCCATCTCTACTTACTCAGGGGGTTTTAGAAGCTACAGTTTATGGTGAGTGTGTTAGATTTAACTGTACAGGTAATTATTCCAGAATTCCTTTTTTCTGATATTTCTTTTCATATATTTTGTACTGTCATCCTCTTCCATCATTCTCCTTACCACTGCAATGGCTGAGAACTGCACACTCCTACAGCATTAATCCTGGTTTTACTAGCCTATCAAAGGTCAGCTTTCCTCACCTTGCAGTCCTCTCTGGGACTTTGGTATGATGCCTTTTTTATATCTTCTCCTTCTTCTCTCTATTAAAAGTCTATTCACCATAGATGAGTCTGTCTTGCTAATAGGATGTATTCATACCTTTCTATTCCTTTTCAGAGCTCCTCTGATCAATAGATCTTGAGCAACAATTAAAGAGTACTCAGTTTCTGAAGGAAAATATAATAGACAGGAATTTAGCAACCAATAAAGTCATATTTCAATCACTGTATAGCATCAGATAGGGAATGACATACCTTTGGGAGTCACTGAATGATAAATGTTATAAAAGAGTTAAATCCATCAATTTCATAACAGAAGCCAATGTTGAATCATGCCAATGGCCCATCTAGTCCAACACTCTGTCACACAGCGGCCAAAATGTACCAGGTGCCATCAGGAGGTCCAGCAGTGGGGCCAGGACACTAGAAGCCCTCCCACTGCTGCCTCCTCCAGCATCAAGAATAGAGGGCATCACCTGCCCCAGACTGAGAGTTCCCATCTATACCCTGTGGCTAATAGCCACTGATGGACTTCTGCTCCATATGTTTATCTAATTCCCTCTTGAAACTCTCCATGCTTGTAGCTGCCACCACCTCCTGTGGCAGTGAATTCCATATGTTAATCATTCTTTGGGTGAAGAAGTACTTCCTTTTATCTGTTCTAACCTGACTGCTCAGCAATTTCATGGAGTGCCCATGAGTTCTTGTATTGTGAGAAAGGGAGAAAAGTACTTCTTTCTCAACCTGCTCAATCCCATTCATAATCTTATAAACCTCGATGATGTCACCCCTCAGCCTTCGTTTCTCCAAGCTAAAGAGCCCCAAGCATTTTAACCTTTCCTCATAGGGAAGGTGTTCCAACCCTTTTATCATTCTAGTTGCCTTTCTCTGCACTTTTTCCAATGCTATAATATCCTTTTTGAGATGTGGCGACCAGAACTGTACACAGTATTCCAAATGAGGTCGCACCAATGATTTATACAGGGGCATGATGATACTGGCTGATTTGTTTTCAATTCCCTTCCTAATAATCCCCAGCATAGCATTGGCCTTCTTTATTGCAGTTACACACTGTCTAGACATTTTCATTGAGTTATCCACTATGACTCTAAGATCTCTCTCTTGGTCCGTCTCTGCCAGTTCAGACCCCATCAACGTGTATTTATATTTAGGATTTTTGGCTCCAATGTGCATCACTTTGCACTTGGCCACATTGAACCCCATTTGCCACGCTGACGCCCACTCACCCATCCTCGACAGATCCCTTTGGAGTGCCTCACAATCCTCCCTGGTTTTCACCACCTTGAACAACTATAAAAGGAACATTCCAGAATTCTATGAGATAAAGTATTGATCGTACCCAGACCACAAGGACAAAGACAATCTGAATATGGAATATTACAAAACATCCCATGCAATACTTCAGAATGGTTAGCGTTAAGATGAGCTAGAACAAATGCCCTAGCACAATGAAGAACCATTAAATATCTTGGACTGAAGTGGTAAAATGCCAAATAATTGGGTTGAAGAAGTTCTATGAGCACAAATTACCATACTATTGTAACCAAGCTTGGTGAGATGACACTTGATAATACTGAGGGTCTCTACCTTGCTCAGCTGGAGAATTTCTTCTAATGTAAGGCCTGGCTGCTGTAATCTAGTGTCAACGGTCTTCATCCATACAGAGCAATAAGCATCTTGTTGTCAGCTATGCAGCTGCCATGGTTGGGATGGGGGGATGCTTGCTGCTGGATGAATTATGCTTGGCTTGGAATGTTATGCTTTGATTCTCCCTCTTCTTTATCACTTTGTAGCCTGAGACTGTGACCTTGGTACCTTGTTGCTCTATTCTCTGGGAATGTATAGCCAGTTAGCTTAGGAGGGCTTTTGCTTATATTCTGATTGGCCCAAGACCATCCCCTGACCCTTTGAATCAAGTATATCTTTTGGCTATGCATGCTTCTTTTCAACCCTGACACTAAATGTACGTGTAGATGACTTGTCTTTACAGACTCCAATAAACTTTACTCCTTTAGAAAGAAAGTTGTGGTGAACTGATTGCTGCAGGACTCTGACACTTGTTTGAGAGAAAACAGCAATCTATCCAATTCTATGGTGAAAACAGTCTTAAGCTTAAAAGCACTAAGCTCCAACTTCTAATTACTTTTGGCCTAGTTCAGCTCTGAGAGACACATCTGAAGTGCATCAAGGGACACCTGTTATCCTACACAAAAACTGACAAAGGGGATGATAATCGATCCTGAGATTACTGAGATCCAGATAGTAACATTATAGAGTAGCTGTGAAATTATTTTTGAACTGAACACCTGAATTGCACCAGATATATATTCCTCCCTAGAGAAAAAGAAATGTAAGATCACATCAGTAATAAACTTAATCTTATTCAATGCAAACTTAAGCTGTGAAGACCAAGAAAGGTATGAAGAGAAAACAATTCCCAAGTAACAAAACTTCCTAACTTATTCAGTATAAATGTTTGAAAACCAGTATTTTAGATTTATTGTAATTTATTTGTAACTCCTCTTCTAAACAGTAATTTGAGAAACATCTCAAATGTCTCTTCAGACCAATCTTAGTACAAGAAATAAGAACAGAATCATCAGCGTAAAACAGCAGTAGTAATTCTTTTGAAGCTAATCTGGGGGCATGAAACTCCAGGGATGTAAGGCTCAACATCAGATCATTTAAATATGAATTAAAGGGGGGGGAGCAAGTAAAGAGTCTTATCTAACCTTCCTATCAAAACTAAAACTGTTTGACAGTTGCCCCTTGTCACCACATCAAACCTAAGTAGTAGTATTAGTGTACAATACCTTGATTAACCAGAGTAGTCTTTTATCAATTGATGAGCCCTCTAGTTTCCCTCATAGCTTTATCCAACTGACTAAATCAAAAGCACCCTTGAGGTCCATAAAAACTACATACAGCTTCCCCTTTGGCATAGCTGTATACTTTTCTGCTAAGTGGAGACAAATTAAGCAGTGGTCAATCATGGGGAATTCTCTCCTGAAACCAATTTGTTCCCATCCCAAAATATTACTGGTCTTAATCCATTCCATTAAACTTTGATACAGAAGGATAGAATATAATTCCCAACAGATGAGAAAAGCTTGACTGGGTGATAATTAGCAGGATCAGACCTATTACCCTTTTTGAAAACTGGAATGATTATAGAATGCTTCCAAAGGGGGGATTTCACCAGTCAAATTTATCTAAGAAAAAAACTGCTGCTATGGTACTCCATCAGGAAGCATCTATCTTAAATAAGTCATTTGGGACCCACTCTGAGCCTGGAGCCTTACCTGGAGCCTAGTTCCACAGGGCCTGTAAAACACAGTTGTTCCACTGGGCCTATGGTTAACATAAGAACATAAGAACATAAGAGAAGCCAATGCTGAATCAGGCCAGCAGTGGTTGAGCAAATTGCATACGATAAATCATACTACATACATCCTTCTCTGATATGGGAGCCCACTTAGGAATATCCTCAGGTATTGTACCCACTACCACAGTATTACAGGAAGGACTAGAACAAAACAACACCTTAAAATAAGTCATGCACTGGGAGGCAGGGATGCATGATGGTAAGTTAGATCTCAGATTCATAGCCACAGAAACAGTTGTCCAAAAATCTGATAGTTCACTATTATTAAGTAAACTAATAAGAAGTCACCACCCCTCATACTTTTCTTCCCTCTAATCATACTAGCATAGTGTAGTAGTTAAGAGTGGTGGACTCTAATCAGGAGAACCAGGTTTGATTCCCCACTCCTGCACATGAAGCCTGCTGGTTGATCTTGGGCCAGTCACAGTTCTCTCAGAATTCTCTCAGCCCCACCTACCTCACAATGCGCCTATTGTGGTGAGAGGAAGGGAAAGAGATTGTAATCTGCTTTGAGACTCCTTAATGTAGAGAAAAGCAGGGTATAAAATCAACTCTTCTTCTAAGGGTGGTTTGAATACATGCATACTGTAGATGTGCACGTGGAAACCGGCTATGAAAACCATGAACTGGTGCCTGGAGAAAGTTTTGGGATATAAGAAACTTAATTCTGACAGAATGGAGATGCTACTGGTAGTGGGAAAGACTGACACAGGAAATGGGGCATCTCCTGTTCTGGATGGGGCTGCACTCCCCATAGAGGAGCAGGTTCATAACTTGGGGTTGCTGCTGGACTCAGGCCTCCTGTTGGACGAACAGGTGGCAGTGGTAGCCAGTGTTCCCTCTAAACTGAGTTAGTGTGAGCTGGCTCACAGTTTTTTAGCCTCCAGCTCACACATTTTTGTCTTAGCTCAGGAAGGATGGCTCCAGAACAAACTAATGTATGCAGGAGCCACATTACTTGCTCACAACTTTAATGCCAGTAGCTCACAAAGTCGAATTTTTGCTCACAAGACTCCACAGCTTAGAGGGAACATTGGTGGTGGCCAGGGCACCTTTCACCAGCTTCATCTGGTGAGCTAGCTGTAGCCTTTTCTGAGCAGAAAAAAATGAGCCACTGTGGTTGCACGTTTTGGTAACAATCACATTCAGTTACTGCAGTGCACTGAAAGTGGAGCTGCCCTTGCAAACTGTCTGGAAGATACAGTTGATTGGGGTTGGTTCTAGGGAGGACCATATCACTCGAGGCAATCCTTGCATGCAACTACTCATCGCATGCATAAATGTTTTAAGTAAAGCATTACCTCATTTAAAAGATCTTTGCCTGGGATTCCATGTATGTTCACTGCTGGATCAGAAACCTATGGGCCCAGAGCCATTCCCTAGGGGCTGATTAGCCTTGGGATAACAACCCAAGGAGGTGCAATTTTTCTCTCTTTTTTTTTAACCTAACATTGCTCTTGAAAAGTGTTAGGAAACTTCAATTAGTGCAAAATGCTGCAACCAAGGTGTCGACTGGGACAGGTCCATGTCACTCCACTGTCGGCCCATCTACCCAAGGTCTCATTCTGTTTCCAGGTACAATTTAAGGTGCTGGTGTTGACCTCTAAAGCCCTGCATGTCTGGGGATGAGCATAACTGGACTGCCTACTCCCTTACAAACCTACCCAGCTGCGATGGTCATCTTTCTCTCTCTTTTTTTTTGACAGAACTGTTGTGATATGTACAAATTCTTTCTCTGATGACATGAGTTAATTTGTTTGTGCAAATCATTAATGATTTGGAGTTGGGACTAAGCAGTGAAGTGGCTAAATTTGCAGATGACACTAAATTGTTCAGGGTGGTGGGAACCAGGGAGTATTGTGAGGCATTCCAAAGGGTTCTGTCGATGAGAGGTGAGTGGACATCAATGTGGCAGATGGGGTTCACTGTGGCCAAGTGCAAAGTAATGCACAAAATCCTAACTATAAATACACGTTGATGGGGTCTGAGAGACTGACCAAGACAGAGATCTTGGAGTTGTAGTGATAACTCACTGAAAATGTCGAGACAGTGTGCAACTGCAATAAAAAAGGCCAACACTATGCTGAGGATTATTAGGAAGGGAACTGAAAACAAATCAGCCAGTATCATAATGCCCCTGTATAAATTGATGGTGTGACCTCATTTGTAATATTGTGTACAATTCTGGTCACCACACCTCAGAAAGAATATTATAGCATTGGAAAAAATGCAGAAAAGGGCAACTATAAGGATCAAAGGGCTGGAACATTTTCCCTATGATGAAAGGTTAAAACGCTTGGGGCTCTTTAGCCTGGAGGAACAATGACTGAGGGGCAACATGATAGGAGTTTACAAGATTATGCATGGGATAGAGCAGGTTGAGAAAGAAGTAGTTTTCTCCCTTTCTCACAATACAAGAACTCATGGGAACTCAATGCAATTGCTGAGCAGTTGGGTTAGAATGGATAAAGAGTGACAGACACATGGAATTCACTGCCACTCAGGAGGTGGCAGGGGCTACAAGCATGGATAGCTTCAAGAGGGAATTGGATAAACATATGACTATTGTGGCTATTAGCCACAAGGCATAAATAGGAATTCTCGGTCTGGGGCAAATGATGCTCTGTATTCTTGGTGCTTGGGGGGGACAACAGTGGGAGGGCTTCCAGTGTCCTAACCCCACTGGTGGGCTTCCTGATGGCATTTTTGGCCACTATGTGACAGAGTGTTGGACTGGATGGGCCATTGGCCTGATCCAATACTGACTTCTCTTAAGTTCTTATGTTTGTGCATGCTAATGTCTTAGTTTGCTTAGGGCCAATAGAGTAGTCTGCACATTTCTCCTGCCAGAGTATAGATGACAATATGCATAATGAATTAGTATAGGAATTCTCTATTGGCTAAACAGTAGATGGAGGATTTGCCAGGGGGTGGGGGCATTAGGGAAGTTTTTACAGCCTTTGTTCTCACTCTTGCTTAGGGCACTGAGAAATGAGGTTTAGCCATTACAGAGACAAGATGTAGATTAGAGAGCTAGTCAAATACCCATCAAGAATTCACATGGATTCCTGTATGCATTTCTGTACACAGGACTCCTGCTCTGAATGCAGTCTTGTTTTTTGTTATCTACACTGTAATGTGGGACCAGCTCACTCTCACATAGCAGCCTTTTTCTCCAAATGCATTTCTGTCATTGGACTGGAGACTAGGGTAAAGTAGGCTGGGAGGAGAGAGCTGCATATTTTTTAGCTGGAGCAAGCACCCTTCATAAAATGTTAACCCAAATGTTCTCTGCTTAATGGAGGGTACTTTAGGTAAAACCAGTGATTAGTATCATTTTATCATTTCATAAGTATTCTCAGGCACTTAGCTAGAGTTTCAAAGAATATTAGCATTGTATTAGAATGATAATGTACTCTGAATGGAAAATGATAACCCAGTTCTATTTACATTTGTCTAGCTTGGCTCACTAACCGTATTTGTGCATAGATGCAACCAAAGAAACACACACACCTTCAAGTACTGTCTAAGTCACACATCTCAGATATATAGGCTGGGGCCTGGAAGCAGCCCATCCAGGGCTCTTATCTGGCCCATGAGCAATGGGGGGGGGAACCAGTCTGAATGTGGACTGTAAGGGCCTGCTGAGTCCCTCCCTTCCCCAAATGCAGGCCCTCCCCATGGTCTTCCCCCAGATCTCCAGGGATTGCTCAACCTGAAGCTGGCAACCATAAGGGGTGAGCAGGGCTGGTTTGGCCCCAAGCACTGGACAGCCAGTTTCATTGGGGCCTGCCTGCTGCCCTTGGTTGAGGCACCAGGCTGGGATCTGCTGCTTGCTGCAACTGACACCTCCTCCTCCTCCAGCCAGAGCACATTGGGTTCCTGCCTGTGCCATCTGGGCTGCTGGGAAGATGGCTGGCTGTTCACGTGCAGCAGGCAGAATCTCTTTGGTTCCACTTCCCCAAGTGGCTTCCCACTTGCAGGCAGTCCAGGGAAGGTGCCGGTGGGCACAGGTGCCTGTGGAAAACTGCTGGCCAGTTGCCAAACATGGCTGCTTATTTAAGTATGTGAACACAGCAGCCCAGATGAGAGAAAAAAGGCCCGCCAAATTGGGTGAGCCAGAGCCTACTAGCCCACTGACCCAAATGTCCATCTTCCTCTCTTCCCTCTCCCTCTTTGCAGCAGAGGAATGATTAAATAAGAGGTGAAGCCAAAATGCAAACATGCTCCCTGGTCTTCCTGCATGCAAGTGCTGTCTCATGTAACATGCAAGCACTGCCTTATGAATGGAAGCGGGAGGGGGGCAGGGGGTGAGGCAAAGGTCAGGGACAGGAGCAGGCATTCAGAAAAGCATGCTGAGTTTGCACACAGCAGAGGAAGGTACTGAATTTGTGTCTGGGCACTTGCACATGGGAAATAATATTTTGGGTGGTTGGATAATGCCATGGAGCTGGCAGGAAATAAAAGGCAATTAAAGCAGAACTGACATCTCTGGAGAGTGGCAACGCTTGAAGAGCATGGTCCTGGGGAGCACCACAGTTCCCCTTGTGGCCCAAGCTTGTTGCTGAATGTGGGACTTTGACAGAGGAAGGTGTGACATTGTGCAGCTGCCTCACTCCATCCCCTTCCCAAAGCCTTTTGACTATAGCAGTTTCTTTAAGGCAGGGCTTATTGGGTCCCCCTGGTTAACACCACTTGTCTTTGGCTGCCATACCTTCAGCAGTGGAATGCAGCCCTTCATGCTCCATCTCATCAAAAGCTTCTGAAATGTGCTAAGTCTTTAAAGAGCCACAAGAATCTCAGGTTGTTGCACCTTGATTGTCAGGCAAAACGTCTTATGCCTATCAAGCAAAGGGTAAAGAAATCACAAACAAATCTGTAGTCAAAGCATGCTAAATAAATGCAACAATATTTATATGGAAAACAAAGTCAATAATAATACAAAACTCATATATATATATATATATATATATATATATATATATATATATAAAATTGTAGAAACAATTTATCCAAAAGTGGGCGGTAACAAATTCAAACCCACAATAAGTCACAGCATATCTCAAAAGCAGAGACTTCCTTCATAAATAGACCAAGCACACAGAGGAAAAAAAATGTTTATATAAATATCACATGTCCTTGAATTGAAGTCCAAACATCTATATACTGTAGCTTGTAGTAAGTAAGGTATATCCCAAGTAGAAACAATGCAGTTCTGAATAATATAATCAGCATTTCAGATCTATTTGTTTGTCAGGTAAATCAAGGAAGTCTTCATTAACATACAATGAATACACATATATAAGTGAGGTCCTGATCAAAATATTCCAATTAGGCATAGCTCCAAATCTCTTGCTAGTCAGAATTTCCTCTCCTGACTTATTGTGAGTTTGAATTTGTTACCACTCACTTTTGGATAATTGTTCCTTATTATGTTTGTGATTCTACAATAATATATATATATATGAATTTGGTATTATTATTATTATTGACTTTGCTTTCCATATAATTATTGTTGCATTTATTTAGTATGTTTTGACTAAAGATTTGTTTGTGATTTCCTTGCTCTTTTTTCTGTAGCCTCCCTCCTCCTTTCTACTAAGTTCAAGCAAAGGGTGGCTAGTTAGGTGCTGAGAAGGGGTGTGGACCAGTCAGTGGTGAAATATCTCCTGTCCCTGGCATTACATTTCATGGGACACGTGGCCCAGCCCAACAAAGTGATGTTTATGTCAGATCCAGCCCTCATAACAAATGAGTTTGTTTTAAGTCTATCTAAAATTCACTTTATTTTTCTCTGTCTGCATTCATCCATGCTGTTTTATGATACAGAATTTGCCTTTTTACAGAACAAAGCATCCTGTATTGTATAATAAGGTTAAGATGTTCTCCTGTATTTTAGTCTCAAAGTATATTGTAAACAAAAGTCAGGAAATTTTAATCCTGCAGTTCTTTCTTTCAGTTTCAGTTGAGCACTTGCAGTGCATAAGAAGTCATTTCAAAAACTGATTATCACATTATCCGTATTTATACAAAGGACCCCTTGGCTCATGTTCCCCATGATCCTGTGACTGGCACTATTATTCTGTACTTGGATCATTCAACAGTAAATTCAAGTCAAATAAAATCCCTACAGTGTAGGGGTGTGGCTGGAGCATATCTATGTAATTAATAAATTTACAAAAAGGGTTAATTTTCACAGTTTCACTGATAAGAGGTTGGCTGCTTAGCTATACAAAGGGTCACTGAATCAAGCTGTTTCCACTTAGATGTACATTAGTCTGAATATGTTTAAATGTCTTGAAGTCAGTAAATAGTTGAAGTCTTGTTAAGCCTTTATTTTTTAGAGCCAGTGTAGTGGTTAAGAGGGTCAGACTAGCATCTGGAAGACCCGAGCCTGAATTCTCACTCGTGCCATGTGAGTTTGCAAGCTGGCCCACCCTAACTCACAGAGTTAGCAGCCCAACCTAGCTCACAGAGTATTTGTGAAGATAAAATGGAGGAGAGGAGAACAATGCAAGCAGCTTTGGGTTCCCGTTGGTACAAATGAACTAACTAAATAAAGTGCCTCCAGGTAGAACATAAGCCAGTGTAATAGTAGTATATAACATTGGTATTGTACATGATCTCTTAGTTGCTGATACTGGCCATGAGGTCAGCAGGAGTAGGCTTTTGTACCACAAACAATGCTCATGAGCCTCTGTAGAGGTTAACAACGACTTTGGCAAACCTAGAGGTATATAATATTGTGATATTACTGAATTTCTTCAAAATATTTGGAGTTGGGAAGGCCCTGTGAGTTGATCTATATACTGTGGGAGAGGTGAAAGGAACACTGTTCAGGAGCTGTAAAATTTAACCCTTTGTCATTAGATTTCATGTGAACCAGTAAGAGCATGCGGTTCTAGTAGGGAGACTCTACCCAGAGGTTCCTCACTCTCTGAAAAGGAACTGTGCAGTAAGCAGTAATGCATTATTTATATCTCACTCTAGATTATCACTATAAAAAACAAATCAACTGTACACAACAACACTAATCAAAGCTCCATTAAAGAGTCTGGCTGTATTTCTTGATGCAAATAAGGAAATGACATTCGCCTCTGAAGCCACTGCTTGTTTCATATGACCAGCTGTACATGATAATCAGTGAATTGTAGCCAGAGAGAATGATTTCTAAATCCAAAGTGGCATTTCCATTGTTAGGAATTCTATGATTGTCTTATATATATCAATCAAAATCTCACCTAAAAGATTATGTAAAACTTAATTTCTGTTGCATTGCATAAAGTTTATATATTATTGCTTATTTAAACTCTTTTAACACCATTGCAAACATGTTGATTACACAACAGGAGTTATCCTAAGCATGTCTACTCAATCTATTCAGTGAGGCTTACTCCCAGGGGAAGTGTTATGATTGCTCTGAATGAGTGAAGATCCAATATGGCGATATAACTGGTAATTATGGTACAGATGTAAGAGGACCTGCAGTTTTTTCTCTCTTGGCAATGATTTGTCAGAACTGCCCATTCCTCAGCATGTAAGCCTTTTGTTTCAATTATTCCATAACATGTGCTTTGATCATTGTTTCAAATCCATAAAACTTCCAGCTGCAACACCATGATGGCCCCTTTGCTTTTCTGGTCCAGGGCCAAATCCTCCAGGAGTTTGTTATTTACAGTCATTGCAACAAAACTGAAAGGTGTGCAAGTTGTGCTTGCACTATACTGCTGTTGTTTTAATTGAATGTACAAAAATCTAAACATAAAGGATTCTTGATGTGACAGGTCTGCTTTGAAAACAAGACAAGATGATTTTGAAATTCAGATAAGAAGTTTAAGGCAGTGTAAAATGCAGCAAACAGCAAAAATCTAGAGAGTAGAAAATTCAGTAGCTTCTGAATTTTCTGAGAGGGTTTGCCCTTGGCCAAAAGCAGAAGCAACCCCCAAGCAACAGGAAAGCATTTGGTACTAATAAACAAGCAACAGTTAAAAGCTCTGTTTGCAGCTCTGCAATTCCACCTCTTTTCACATTTCAGTGGACTCTCAGCATTTACTGTATCAGACTAGTAGAGCACATCTGGCAGTTCAGAAAGTCTGTTTTGTCAGATGTTAGGTATTAGGTGAAGGTCAACCAGTAAATAATAGCACTCTTACTGGCCTTCCAATTAAAATGAATCACTGAATGGCAGATTCTGTGTAGAACACAAATAAAATGAACATCATGTCTCAGAAATGGTACCCACTGCTTTTGTGACTGGCTCCATCAACACTGAGAACTGTTGCAAATTTGTGGCCAAATCAAACAGGTCTCTTGAGAGATTACCTATCAATTTCCTAAATAAATAAAATAAGATCTCGTGTATAAGTTGTAGAGAGCAAACAGCTATGTCACCTACCCTTTGGCAGCTGTGACTAGCTGGAAATTAAGTTCTCTTGGAGGTATAATTGTTTTATTGAAAAATTTTCAACCTTAAAAAATATGAAAACAAATTGGTGGGCCACAAAGAATTGTGTGTTTGAAGACGAGAAACATTAGAGAAAATTTACCTTCCTCTCCAGGGTACTATACAATCTTAGGTACCTGAGATGCTCAGTTTCCTAATCCTTCCATTTTCTTTTCTTTTTTTCTTCCCTTGAGATGCTCAACTGCTCTCAGCTTTCTGTGCCTTCCAAACCATGTTCAGTCCTTATCAGGACTTTTGAGAGGATCTTCTTTTTTAAAATGTGCAAAGTCATATATTTAGACACAACTTGGGATTCTCTTGAGTATATAGTAAGTCCTACCTTGTTTGATAGTGTCCCTGTTTTGCTAACATACTGATAGGCACAACTTGAAGTTTGGTATTACAAGGAACAATCTGGGGGAGTGTAATTTGAAAACGTACCCATACATACCCCAATCTGTCCCTGTGAAGCTTTTCAGAGTTCCAAGAACTTGAACAAGCCAATATCCTCATCTCTTGGTGGAAGTTTTAGTTTTTGGGTTTTTTTTGGGGGGGGGTTGCACTTTAACTGACTTTCAGCCATCCTCAGTATTCTGCACCACCTGAGGCATGCTCAGTCCTCATTAGCCCCCCCTTTGGTTAATTTATAAAGTCATAATTTTCTGCATGACTGGGGAGCCCCTCAAGTATATGGAAACTCCTACCTTGTCTGTAGTGAGCTTTGCTGCTTTCATTATTGGCACAAGCCATCTAGTTTACTAGCAATATAGTGATGCCCTGGCTGTTTAAGCTTGTCCATGATATTAGCCTTTATTTTATTATTTAATTAAAAGGACGTTGAAACAAGATTTTTTTCCCCCCATGGCAGACTCTTGAGGATCAAGTATGTAGTCAACTAATCCCTTCTGCATGCATGATCAAGATAGAATAAGCTATCTCTAATTATTTATTTTTCTTAGAGCTTCTAAGTTTTTTACATATTTTTGCCTATTGTACCTTTTCCTCAACACAACAGTAATGTAATAAATTTGACACAAGACTGCCAAAGCCAAGTACTCTTCAGTCCTGTTTCCTTCAATGGGAAAGGGTTAAGAGAAGGAGTCACTTTACTCAGTCACTGAAATCAACAGAATTGAAAAGAGTTTAACTTTCACTGAATTGCGCCAACTGAGCACAATTCATTTTTTAGAAGCACTTCTATTCATGCACTTACTTATTTAAGAAAGAGCAAAATCTAAAGCTCTTGAAATTTCCTTCAGCAGGCTTAAATTTTATTTCACACTTGATTGCATAGATGAGATTTCAAAAAAGTTACTGTCCATACATGCCAGAGTTAAAATATTTATTAGTGGAATTCAGCAATAGTGTGTATTTATTGCTTTACCTCAAAAGATTTGCAAAGCTCTCAATATTACAATAGGACTCACACTAAGTTATTTTTGCTTCTCAGAATACATAATTTCCCCTGCTTAGCTTCTTTCCCCCGCTTAGCCACATTTTAGGTTAAAAGACTTCTAATGGGCTTCTAGAAACTTCAGCTTCTGTTCAGGCAAACAGCTGGGGAATTCAGGGTGCAATAAATCATGCTGATTGACAGCTCTGGCATTTCACCTAGATGAATCTCCAGCAAGTAAGTGTGGGATCGTGAATTTTTTGATGCATGCTCTAAACCTGTCAGAAACATGTTTCTATCCCTTCAAACAAAACCCCAGCCTATGTTTCATCCTCATTTCCCCTTGGTTTAGTTTTTTAGAGTACAATCAGAGCACTTGGCTTATAGAACAGGATTTGTTTTAAAAGAAAGTTCAGCATTCTCACTATCATATGAAAAACTCAGCCTAAAACAGCTCGATAACTTGTACTCACTTTAAATGCTCTATATGTTTAGAAGCTTGGCTTGATTTCCAAGGTCACAACAGATTCTGCAACTGTCCAGGCAAATGCACACATAATAGTAGATACTGTTTCTCTCCTTTTTCCCTCTGTCAAATTTGAAATAAAAAGTAGCATTATTATATTTTTGCTGAAGACTGCGAAATGGATGCCAAGAGTTCTAGGTTTAAACACTTCCACTCACATGTGCTGCCATGTTAACTTACCTTTTTCTGGAGTTCCTGGAAGAGATACAGATGGGTTAGGACCAGTGTTCCCTCTAAGCTGAGTTAGTGTGATCTAGCTCACAGGTTTTTAGCCTCCAGCTCACACATTCTTGTCTCAGCTCAGGAAGGACGGCTCCAGAGCAAACTAACTCCTGCAGTAGCCAAATGTCTTGCTCACAACTTGAATGCCAGTAGCTCACAAAGTTGAATTTTTGCTCACAAGACTCCACAGCTTAGAGGGAACACTGGTTAGGACAGAATATGAGGGTGCAGAGAGACAACACAACAGAAGTTCTTCAGTGAACCATCACTACAGTATCTCATTTTCTCATTGTCTTCAGCAAAAAAAGAACAAGTTATAAGGGGAGGGGAGGGAATTGCAGTCTAGGATAGGCATAGGGGTGGTACATAAACACCTAGGCCGATTTCCCACAAGCCACAACTCCATGCTCGCTCTTCCCTTTGCCCCGATGGTATGCGTCAATTTCACACTAAGTGCTACACAGCCGCATTTTGCCCCACAACTTCACGTGATTTTCTCTGCTTCTACTCGATCTTGTTTTTTTGAGGATTGAGTAGACGCGGGGGAAATCACGTGAAGCTGCAGGGCAAAATGCGGCCCTGCAGCACTTAGTGTAAAATTATGTACCATAGGAGCAAAGAGAAGAGTGAGCACAGAGCAGCGGCTTGTGGGAAATCAGCCCTAGTTTCTTCAAATTAAGGCCAGATAAATTGCATCTGAGGGTACTAAAGAAACCTGCTGATATAATTTCAGAGCCTCTGTCCATTTTTTTTTTTAGAATTCTTGGAAAACAGCTGAGGTGCCAGAAGATTGGAGGTAGGCAAATGTTGCCCTCATCTCCAAAAGTGGAGGAAGCTACCCCCCAGTTAGATTGATGTCTATACCTGAGAAAGTTTTAGAACAAATCATCAAACAGACAGTCCTTGAGCATTTAGAAAGGATGTCTGTGATTACTAAGAGCCAGCATGAGTTCATCAAGAACAAGTCATGTCAGATCAACCTTATCTTACTTTTTGAGAGAATTACTACCTTGTTGGATCAAGGGAATGTTGTGGACATAATGTATCTTGATTTTGATAAGGTTCCACATGATATTCTTGTTGACAAGTTGATAAAATGTGGTTTGGATCTTACTGCTGTTAGGTGGACTTGTAACTGCTTGACAGATCACACCCAAAGAGTGCGATCTTGGAGAGGAGTGACAAGTGGAGTGCCTCAGGGATCTGCTGTGGGACCTGTTTTGTTCAACATCTTTATAAATGACTTGGATGAAGGAATAGAGGGGATGCCCATTAAATTTGCAGATGATACTAGATTGGGAGGTGTAGCAAATACAGCAGAAGACAAAGTCAGGATACAGGATGACCTTGACAAGCTGGAAAACTGGGCTAAAAGTAACAAAATGAATTTTGATAGAGATAAATATAATGTTCTGCATTTAGTTCAGAAAAATCAAATGCATAAATATAGGATAAGGGGGACTTGTCTTGGCAGTAGTACACATGAAAAGGATCTAAATGTCTTAGTAGACCCTATATTGAGCCTGAGTCAGCAGTGTGATGTGGTAGCTAAAAAGGCAAATGCAATTTTGGGCTGCATCAACAGAAGTATAGCATCCAGATCATATAAAGTGATAGTATCACTTTATTCAGCTCTGGTTAGACCTCACTTGGAGTGGAGTACTCACTTGGAGTACTGGAGTACAGATTTGGGCACCACAGTCTAAGAAGGAAGTTGACAAGCTGGAACATGTTCAGAGGTGGGCAATGAAGTTGGTGAGGGGTCTGGAGACCAAGTCCTGTGAGGAAAAGTTGAAGGAGCTGGGTATCTTTAGTCTGGAGAGGAGATGACTGAGCAGTAATATGATTGGCATCTTCTTGTATTTTAAAGGAATCATATAAAGGATGGAGTGAAGTTGTTTTCTATTGCTCCCAACAGTTGGACCAGAAACAATGGACTGAAATTAAATCAAAAGAGTTTTCGGCTAAACTTTAGGAAGGACTTCCTGACAGAGGTGTTTCTCAGTGAAACAGGCTTTCTTGGGAGATGGTGGGCTGCCCTCTTTGGAAGTTTTTAAGCAGAGGTTAGATGGTCATCTGACAGCAATGCTGATTTTCTGAATTTAGGTAAATCATGAGAGGGAGGGCAGGAAGAGAGCAGTCAGTGCTTGGCACTTGTGGCTCTTTCTTACATCCCCAGGGCAATGTCGATCGCCACTTTGGGGTCAGGAAGTAATTTTCCTCCAGTTCAGATTGGCCCAGGAATCCTGGAGGTTTTTTGCCTTCCTCTGGGGTCACTGGGAGGGGGGGAAGTAGTTGTGAATTTCCTGCATTATGCAGGATAGTGATGGGCATGAACCAGAAGAATGTGGTTCATGTCAGTGTGTGTGTTTGTGGCCGAACCACTAACCAAACCAGGAAGTACATTTGTGAACTGAACCAGTTTGTGGTTTTTGGCCTTGAAAACCCCTTTGAAAAGGACCACAGTCCCTTTCAATTGGGTTTGCAAAAAGCCCCAAAAATAGCTGAGCAATGGAGAGCAGCCTGCTGACAACTGGTCAGCTGTTTTAGGGCTTTCTGCCCATACTTTAAAGGGACCACACAAGACAGCCTGAAACAGCTGAGCAGTGAGAAGCAGACTGCTCCCTACCACTCAGCTGTTTTTGTGGCTTTTAGGGGGAACAGAAAGCAGGGGCTTAAATCCCTGCTTTCTGTTCTATTCGCAAACTATTAAAACTTCATGGAAGTTCATGGTGGTAGACCTGTCACAACCTTAGATTTGCAAACCATGAACAGGGCAAAATGTACGATGAATTTTGCTTCATGGTTCAGTTTGTGCCCATCCCTAGTACAGGAGGTTGGACTAGATGGTCCTTGAAGTTCCTTCCAACTCTATATTTCTATGTTACTCTGTTTCACTCAGTACAGCAGGACCTGTGTGGGCAGCTTTGCTTGCAGAAGGTCCCAGTTTCAATTCCCCACATCTCCATTAGATCCATTTCCCCATATCAAACAGAATACCTTTTGAGCCTCTGACTCTGATATCCAACTCCTGAACAACTGACTCTTGCATCCAACTCATGTGCCCACCTGTTTAAAATAAACCTGAGCACAGACATTACTAGGGCCTCCACTGGTAGCTGGTGGGGGGGAAATTGGCATTTTCAGAATTTACTTCATAGCACCTTTGCAGCAATTTGTAACACTGAATCAACAGAGACTAGTTGGTTTCAGTTTCAACTATTTCTCTAATATTCAAAAATGTGATACATTCTGAAACAAGCTAGACATAAGTGTTTTCTTTACATTCTGTGGCAATCTTGTCCATAGTTTCTTTGATTTTTATGGCTAGGCACAAAAGTGTTCATAGTTGCTTTATTCTTACAAAACAATAATATTTTAAAATGAGAACAATGAAAAACCAGAAGCTGCTCACAGAGACGACCCAGCTGTGAATCCCAGATCTGAGTGAAAGGGATAGTGAGCCACGCTATGAATGGGGGGGAGGGGGAATAAATGTTTTGTTCAGCTTCTTCTAAGTAGAAAGAGTTGGAAAGATGGGGGGGGCTGGCATATTTGGAACTGGGGGGTGGGGGGACATGGCTGTTATTCACCTCTGCTACCACAGAGACCAAAATATGTTTTCAATGATTTTGTCTATTACTATGACAACTCATAACTACCAGAGGTCACATTCTCACTTCATAACATAATTACAGCAATGGGAATACCTGATTATTTGTATGGTGGAGAATTGAATGCAAAGAACTGAATCCAAAGAACTGCACTTTCTCCTTTCTCCTTGAAACACAAGAGACCTGCAGCTCGGATATGAAGTTGGCCAAGATCACAAAGCCCCCCATTGTGTGAGCAAAAGTGCCTTCATTTCTTGTAGCCAGCCCAGAATTTTTATGTTCACTGGGGAAAACAGCTTTGCTATAATTATAGGAGATTGTCTCTCAGCACTAGTGAAATATCACTGAAAGGGTTTTTTTAAAAAAAGCTTAACATTTATTTATTTATTTATTTTAAAAGTATTCTTCTCCCCAATAGGAACGCAAAGCAGCTTACAATACAAAACTACAATGTAAACAAAGAGGAGAAGGGGGGAGACTTTTAATTGTAGGGCAGGGCAGATTGATCTCATCTTCCCTCAGATCCAGGCTACAGCCCTCTGGCCAAGAGTTCTTACCTCTGGGCCAGTTCAGGGATGAAGATGTTTCTTACAAGAGAGGAGTGGGGCAGAAACTAGGTCTTATAAACAGCTGTCTGGTGTTCTGTATCCCTCCTCTCACTCTCTTAGTGATATTCCTTTGCCTTCAGTGCCACATTCTTACTGCTTTTCAGGATCCATCTTCCCTATATAATAATCCTGTTTCGGGGTGACAAGATTCCATGCTTGCCCTCAGCCATTGGCCTGTCAGCTGCCACTCAAGAGTACTCGCGTGCCATTGGCCCGGTGCTGGGTCTGCTCCTCTTTCCCGCCCACTCTCCCTTCAGCCACTGTGCCCTATCAGAATGGCTTTCTCTCTTGACGAAGACACTTCTGCTTGCCTCCTGTGTGGGAATAACTCTTCCCTCAGTGGCTGTTGGTAGGTGTCACGAAATGGCAGTTACCTGTGTTTGTAAGATGGCTGTGGTTCTTTGTTTAAAATGTTCCCCCATCAGATTTAATTGAGCTGTAGTTCCAGAGAGGGGCCTGCAGGGATATCACTCACTGGATTGAATGGGGGTTCCTGATCTGCTGGCCTACAGTTCCCAGTTGCCCCAAGGCCAAAAAGAGCAGGAAAACAGGGACTGTCCCAAGGCAGTCTTCATCCCTGGGAGGCAGCAGAAATTCAGCCACTCCACAGTCAGCTGGGCTGGGGAATGAATGGAAGTTTCCCTGCTCTCTTTAGCAAGAGAGAAAGGCTGAAGTACAGGTGAGCCCACAACCTCCAGAGGTAGAGAGTATTGTGTAGGGAAAGAGAATTGTGTTTAACCCCTGTTGATTTATGCCCTGTTGGTTCATAGTGTGTGCTTACGCCTACAGTGTGTGTGTACCCCATAACTGTGTAAATAGTTAGATAAATTCTTTTATTTGGGCTAATAATCTGTGTTGTGCTCTGACCACATAGTCTCCCCCACTCTGCACAATAACAAAGGGAGGGGGTAGTCCAAGGAGGCAAGGAAAGGCCAAACCCTTGGGTTGCCAACTTTCCAGGGATCCCCCAAAGATTGGGGATTCCGTCTCCAAACATGGAGATTCAGCTACAGGGGTCTCACTGTCCCTCTAAAAAGGCAGTGATGATTCAGTGGGTTGTGGCAGCGAATTTAAGGACTGAAATACATACACGGGATGAGAGTGGGAGGCAAACAGCTGAGTGGTAAAATGGACCCCGTTTCGCCACAGTAGGCAACCAAGCTTGGTTCAGACAAAGGACAGAAACTCTTTGCAGACCTTTAAGAGGAACTCATTGGGGCCAATCCTGAGTCTAGGGTTGCCAGCTCCAGGTAGGGAGATTCCTGGATATTTTCTGTAAGAGTCTATGGAAACCAGGGTTTGGGGAGGGGAGAGGCCTCAACTGAACAGAATGGCATAAAGCTCATCTTCCAAAGCAGTTATTTTCTCCAGGGGGGTGGGGGGGAGAGATCTGTTGCCTGGAGTTCAGTTGTGATGCCTGGTGATCTTCAGGCTCCACCTGCCCTAGGCGTAGCCATCAGTGCTTCAGAGCAGGGTCTCTGAGAGCCAGACTTTTGCTGTAGAAGCTGAGTGGGTGATTTTGGACCAGTCACAGACTTTCAGCCTAACCTACCTCACAGGGTTGTTGTGCAAGTCAAAAGGGGGAGAGGAGAATGATGTAAGCTGCTTTGGTCCCCATTGCAGAGAAAGACTACCTTTCCTCCTGGGAACCATTGTTGCCAATTTCCAGGTGAGGGCTGGCGATCACTCAGAATTACAATTGCTCTCCAGATGGCAGAGTTCAGTTCCCCTGGAGAAAATGGTGGACTCTGTGGCAGTCAGGGCTTCAGAGCACAGAAGAGGCTGCAGATGTGTGTGTGGGGGAATGGAAAGCTGAAGAGAGAGGGGGAAATAAAGGTAGGTTGATGACTGGCTGGGAAGGAGATAGGGTTGCAAACTCCAGGTGGGAAATTCCTGGAGATTTGAAGGATGGAACCTGGAGAGGGTGACGTTTGAGAAGGGGTGGGACCTCAGACAGGTACAATGCCATAGACTGCACCCTCCCAACCAGCCATTCACTTCTGGGGAACCACTGTTGCCAATCTCAGGTGTGGGATGGAAATCACTCAGAATTACAACTGATCTCCGGGAGGGGGGAGGAGATGCAAAGCTGAAATCAGAAGGGCAGATAATGGCAGGTTGATGCTTGGCTGGGAAAGAGATAGGGTTGCCAACTCCAGGTTGGGAAATTCATGGACATTTAAGGGGTGGAGCCTGGAGAGGGTGAGGTTTGAGGAAGAGTGGGACCTCGGACAGGTACAATGCCATAGACTCTACCCCCAAAACCAGCCATTTCTTCCTGGGTAACAATTGTTGCCAATCTCCAGGTGAGGGCTGGAGGTCACTGAAAATTACAACTGCTCTTTAGGTAGCAGAGATCAGTTCCTCTGGAGAAAATGGTGGACTCTCTCATTATGCCCAGATGAAGTCACCACAGCACATTGATGCTGAGTGCCCAAGGCCTTGGCACTCTCCCAGAGCCTCTTTCTAGAGCTCACAGTATTTATTTCCACAACGGGCCTTATTCCTAGTAAAAAATATTGCTGCTTTTAAAGTACCAGTACGGCAGCTGGATTGATATTCTGGGAATGGCAGTAGTTTGAGTCTTTAAATATTGTCCTACAAGGTCTTGATAATGAAGTCTGCACCATGCATCCCATGATAGAAAACCAAATACACTGAAAGGCCGTCATTTTATTTCCTGTGCAGCTGGCATGCAAGTGGAAGACATTGAAATGAGAATATGTTACCACTTCCCACCTGCCCAGCAGGAGGCTGCATACATCAATGCAACAAGGCAGTTTGGAATACTCATTTTTTACTTGCTGATATATAAATAAGACATCAAGAAAAAATTATGTCTCCAAAAGCAAAAAAGAATAAAAAACCCTAAAAGTTAAGATGGAACTAATTTTATTCTTAATTGCTACAGAAACTAGTATGCAAACAGCCTTCCTCTGTCTCCTCTAGAGCTCAAGAGAATATTTAAACAGGGTGAATCTTGACCTCTAGTTTTCATAATCACTTCATCCGATTAGAAGTGTGCTCCTTTCAAAGCTGTGATTGCAATCACGTTGCAGTCCACTGTAAGCCAGACATCCCACACACATACTCTTCCCCAAACTTCTAGGCTTTACTAAGATCACCTTGTGACATTTATCACAATTATGCCTCAATTATCCTAATTGCTCATTTAGTGATAATTAATGAGTGGTACAAAGAGTCATCCATCAGAAATAATGTTTAAATAATAGCATGCATTCTAGTGCAAATGCTGGAGAGGGTTAGGGTGCGTGCAATAACTTCAAACATTTCTGAAAGGGCTTGTTTCCTGGGGCTTTTTATAACATGTGTTACATGATTTAGCAAGGACACATCGGTAAGACCTGGTGGACATGATGGCTTTCTAGGCTGCATAGTCAGCTTTGAAGCATTGGCATAGGACTGTCCTCAGACAATCTAGGTTTTCATGCTGTATTTATGGACTGATTAGAAAAGGTGTATGCTAATGAAGGTCGGGAGAAGGAGAGAAGGGGTGGAAGTAGAGGTGCCAACCTCCAGGTAGTACAACAATAATAAAGGAATACAGCCAATTGATTGAAAGACAAAAATATAGCCTAGGCTAAATGCAGTATGACCAATGTTACAACACAAGTATTACATTTATTCTCAATGACTATTCTTATAATAAATAAATTTAAATACCACATTTCTTGTCTATTACTGTTTTTATACATTCAATACCAATATAATACTTCTCAACAATAACAAGTAAATACAATAATCCAATAAGTGAACATTCCAATGTCAAAAATCCAATCACAAGGAAAAGTCCACAGAAAAAACAACCAGGGTACCTCAGGATGACAAAAACACAGGGACAAAAAGTCCTTCCAATTAGACAAAGTCCTGTGTGTGACAGCTTCACTTTAACCCATCTGGCCTCCCAGGAATATCGACACACATCCACAGTGACTCAAAATGAGCTTGACAAAATGAACTAACGCATATCCTAGGTAATCTTGGCATTTTGTTCTTTCTTCAGAGTTATATTTTTTTACCCACTTCTTTAATTGCTTTTCTTTATCGGAGCTTATCTATACAAAATTATACCCTTATGAGGAGCAATCAAGCTTCACAACCCACGAGAGCTTAAGAGAGCTAAGTTTTTTACATTTTATTTTTATTTGATGTTTAATTTTTGTGGTGTCAGTGCCCCCTGATTTATTTAAAGGCTCCCAGATTAGAAAACCTTGGCTATGGGCCTGACTGGAGGTGTGTATACATGTCTGCACACCTCATTTTAAATAGTGAAATTTTCAACTGGCTCTTGCCAAGTGGAAAGATGTCAAAAGCTTCAAGTCAAGTTTTGTTAGTGTTAGGTGTGCTGATTCTGCAAATTACTGCTCAGGTGTGTCCAGACAGCAGACCAGGCCCATCAGGCTCTGCCATACCTCTCAAACAGGCAGTGTTGCACAAAACACCTTACACAAGCATGTATGCCCATTTTATTTTGGTAAACCCTGCCCCCAATTCTAACATCAAATCATCATGCAGTATTAGCCTTGGGGAAGAATTCGCCTAGCACCTAGATTACATTATGGAGCATTTCCTGGTTCCTAGATGGACTCTTTCCACAAGTTCTTTCCAGAGCCTAACTTGGAACCTCTTGAAGCAAAATTAAGCTCAGCCATTCAGGAGTGTCACAGAGCAAGGATACAATATCAAAAGCAAATGCCCTTCAAGACACAGTGAGACCCAAGCTTTGGCAATGGGGCTTTTCATCATTCCCAGATGAAAAGAGTGGGAAAAAACAGCCTTTCTGGAAAAGAAACTCTCTTTCTACAATCCCCCTCTCTCTTTACAGTTTCAGGGCAACATTTGATATGCTGTAACATCATCTGAAGTTTGCATCCTTTTAATTAAACTGAGAAATTTCAAATAAGAATGGCCTTGTTTTCCCAGAAAAGTCACTTCAAAAGAAATGTAATGGACCTGCTTCTTCTCCCTACACACACTTGTAAGGCGTGTGTGTAACTTGTCCTCTGCAAGTGCAATCAAAGATAACCTGTGTGCAATTGATTACAGGCATTGTATCCTTTAATTACTTGTTTCTACACAGTGGCCTAGTTACAGGCTGAAAGTGGATCTCGCTGAGCTCTTACTAAGCTGTAGTACTTCCTTTGCTTACATAGGTAAATAATAAAGCTATTAGTAAAGCACCACCTCACAGAACAATCTTATCCTTGACTGAGCCAAGAAAACAAAATTAAAGAAAACAGGAGTTTGGGGGTTTTGCTTCCAAATTTGAACACTTCTCTCAGAAGCACATATAAGGCGTCAATGGAGGGGGGGAAAACGCCTCTTGTATTTCAAGTGCAGGACACCTGCTGGCTCACCAAAAAGTAATTGCAAAATGAAAAGCCTTTGGAAAGAAGTCAATATAGCCACAGGTAGCTGATTACTTTTCTTAGTCCACAGTAAAGCAAATCACATTGTCCCTGTGTGGAACTCTTCTCTGTGTATCAGGGCTGCACTATGCTACTTTGGTTGTCACATACACTGGCTGGTAACTGTACAACTGATCCACCTGATTTTTTTTTCCAGTGTACCTCTCAAGAAATTCATGGCTGACCAATGCACTGAGGACAGGTGTGTGAAGGGGTGTGGCCTGCTGCTGCAATTGTGAATTCACTTTCTCCATGTTGCCTACATGACTATCTGTACATAGGGTTATTCCTCATTTATATAGCACCATTGTTATTGTGTATAAAGCGTCTACTGGATTCAAACTTAGTTCCCACATCTGTTTGTTAACTCTTGTAATTTTATGCTAATCTGCTGCTATTCACAGGTCTTACCAACTGTTTTAATCCAATCTCAGCTATACTTATAGCCCCGTTACTTATGCATCTGGACTCTAATTAGCCTTTCCTGGCAACTAACCGCCCCACCCTCTCTCTACCTATATGTAAGGCTTGAGGAAAACTATTTCACTGTATCTGAAGAGGTGTGCATGCACACGAAACTTTATACCCAGAATTAAACTTTGTTCATCTTAAAGGTGCCACTGGACTCAAACTTTGTTCTACCTCACAGGGTTTTTGAAAGGATAAGACAGAAGACAGGACAATTATGTCAGCCACTTTGTGTTCCCACTATGGAGAAAGGTAGGATATAAATAATGTAAATAAAATAAAATAAACATAAACTGAGTAAGTATGTAAAGGGAGCCGAACCTTTCATGCCCCCAGGGCTCATTTCTTTCTCAATCCTTCTCCAAGACCAGTTCCGTGACAATAGGAGTGAGTCTCACTGGAATAAAAATGATTCATGCATCAGAACATGGTGAGGTAAGATGCAGAGGAGGCAGAGGTTAATTTCCTTCTGTGCACTGAATTTTTATTTCAAAATGGACCGCCCACACCAATGTTCCCTCTAAGCTGTGGAGTCCTGTGAGCAAAAATTCCACTTTGTGAGCTACTGGCATTAAAATTGGGAGCAAGTTATTTGGCTACTGCATAAATTAGTTTGCTCTGGAGCCATTCTTCCTGAGCTAAGATAAAAATGTGTGAGCTGGAGGCTAAAAAACTGTGAGCCAGCTCACGCTAACTCAGCTTAGAGGGAACACTGCCCCCCACACATCCTCTCCTTTCTTTACATGTGATTGGCAGATTTGCCTGTCATTTCCCCCACTCTGGGCTAATAGGAGCTGATTTCTCTGGGGAAAGTGCTTTAAAATAAATTCAAAATATTGATAGATCTCAGATCCATTCTTTTGACTGATCTGTCTTGTCTGGTTTGGAACTTTCCTGATGAGTGTGTGCATTATCAATATATAGCCTATTCTTAAAGAGGGAGAAGAATTTTGCATTTGCAGTCAGCAGCACTGCTAGCCTACCTGGCAGGATATGTGAACAAAATGTTCACTTTTATGACTAACTACTAACCAGCACAGCACAAGAAAGAACAGCACAGCAAGCAAACAGGATCTTCTGTATCTGAAGAAGTGAGCCATGTCTCATGAAAGCTCATACCCTGCCACAAATTGTGTTAGTCTTTAAGGTGCTACTGGAGTCTTACCCTTTTCTACTGCTGCAGACAGACTAACATGGCCACATTTTGATCAGAATCCTCTTCACTTATTTAGGCTGTGGTCAGACGTGCCTTTAGATACAACATAGCTGTGAATGCCTGACAGATCTAAAGTGCACAATCAGACAGCAACATCTGGGAAAGATCCCACAGTCATCAGCACCCCATGCTGCTCCACCACAGAAATGGAGTTAAAAGACACCAGGGAAAGTCCGGTCCTAACACTTGCTGATGGGCTACGGATGGATTTTCCATAGTCTGATCACTCAAGCACGCTCTCTAGCCATTGGGATGGTCTGCCCATTCCATCCCAACTCGGTGCTGTGTTCCCCCCCCCCCCACTTAGTGGTATATGCATAACTGCATAGTCCATGGGGAACCTTCTGCGTGAAGGTTCAATTCCTCATTTATGCAAATGAGAAACAAAAGGCAAAAAAAAAACCCACTCGCCTGAATAGGGTGTCTGATCACACAGTGACAGGCTGAGCCTACAGCACAAAGGGATGTATGATCATGCAAATGTGAGTCAAATCCCACCAGAGGTAATAGGGGACTTCCCATCCGTGCCAAATGGCATGTCTGACAGCAGATTTAGAATGAAATCAAAGTCTCCCTCCTCACTAAGCCAGTCATTGGTGCAAATAAGAGCGGTTTGCACTCATTTTGGAAATAATTGTGTTCCAAAACTCATCTTTTTTCAGAGCTATACCAGAAGGATCCCTGAATAAAACAAGCTGCCTCTGAGTTACTCAGAAACAAAGTAAAGCCAGCCAAAAAAACTCTGAGCCACTTTGGATGGGTAGATACTTCATTTGGCTTCCAACCCTTTCCCTGCTTTGTTCATTAACTGCCTGAAGCCTTCCATATAAGGAAGATGGCTTCCAACCAGGTAGGGAAAAGTCAGGAAAGGAACAAGGAATTTGAATTCTGAGGGATCACTGATGCACATAGCAGCTAGATGAACAGTGCTATCTGATACTTCATACCAGTGTGATTTTGGGGAGGGAATGTATTTTTTTTTTAGTTTGTAGTGTATTCAAGTAATTCTTTTTCACTCCTATTTTTCCTGTTTTGACTTGGTATCTAAACCCCATTACCCCGAAGCATTACACATTCACATTGTTAAGATTTCCTTGGGAATCTTGTGTTGCTGATTTTTTTTAGGGAATTTGCCTGGTGTTAGTTCTGTATTCCTGGCACTTTGGCATGTAAACAAAATAATTATAAACTCAGACCTCTATTGCTGTTTTTATGGAGACCTCTTGAATCCCAGCAAGGATGCTTTTGAAAATTTTCAGGGTTCTTACCAAGGAGTACCTATGTTCCCTGTGAATTTAAAGCAAATTCTTCCACAAAAGCAGAGGGAACGCCTGGGAAAAACTAATTTAAATGATCAAATATAGTCCTTAGAATAAAGTCTCCAGCATCTGTTTGAATACAATTTAATAAGCATTTTTACTTCATGGAAGGTTTACATCTGTGAACACTACATCTGATTCTGAAAAGAAATGTAAAAGTTACAGTGGACATTTGTCTTTTGAAATCAATAAGAAACAATTCTGAGATTAATCAAAATTAATACAATGCAACTGCCTAAATTAAGCACAATATGAAGCACATTGACTCATTTCAACAATGAAACAAATCAACCTTAGAAACAATGCTATAAGGCTAAACCGAAATTTAGATAGATTTTTTTAATTCGATTTTTATCCCGCTCTCCCCGTGGACAGACTCAGGGCAGGTTACAAAGTCACAAATCTCAATAACAATAGTTAAAATAATTTAAACAGTAATTTAAAACAGTAATAGAAACCACAATCAAGGTTCATGTTAGTATGCTCAGTTTAAGCAGATCCTAAGTCAGTGATTTCAGTAGGGCAGGATTCTGGATGACAGACAGACAGACAGACAGACAGCAACTCACTTTGGAAAAACAGACCTGTCAATGCAATTATCTTAGGTGGCAAGGTGTGTAAATGCTAATATTTTAAAAAATGAGGAGCATTCATCTCATGTTTTGTTTCATTCCTATCCAATTACTTATTTGTACCTGTGATAGTTTTAGAACCTCTGTCACTAAAAGAAACTTGCATTTCATTATGGTGAAATCCGTAACAGAAACTATAGGGTGTTTTTTTTTATCTTTTGAACCAGTATGGTCAATAAGAGTAACACTGTGAAACTCACACATATAAATAATGACTGCATGTCAGTGCTTGAGTTCATTACAGAGCTATGGAAATGTATGCACCCACAAAGGGAACCAATGTTGTCAATGCTGAGTGGATGACAAAACACATATCCATGATTACAGGATATTTCCTTCAATACACACACATAACGCACTACGTTTTTGTACAATATAATTGTAATACTGGCCATCATAGCTCAGTCTGGGGTTACAGCTTTCTTGAGGAGTTTTGTGGTTGGGCGGAGAAAAGATCCAGCTGTACAGTATTATAATTGTTTGTATTCACCTGCTAACAATGCAGAACTTTGTTCTGGAAAACATGGTGAATGTACTTTTTCTAAGTGCCTTGGTAAAATTTATCTAGAGAGTTCATTTTTCTTGTACTGCACAATCAGTTCCAGTTTATCTTCTGTCTGCTTATCTTCTGTCTGTTCCTGTTTGAATGACAAGATATTTGTGCATGCATGGGCAGACCATAAGGGAGAAAGAAAAGTACAACAGAAGTACTAAAGAAATACAGCTAATGCATTCCACTAGTCCAGTGTCGCAGCCCTTTTTTTTATATAAAAAAACCCTGAATTTGTATGAGAATCTATATTTTAAGAGCCAAATAGGATGTGATATGTGATATTTCAGGTACATGATCATATCCAACAAGCGGAAGAGGGAAGGTAGATACAGACTGGGGCCTTGGTGTAGGGGAAGGGGTAGATGCCTTATGAAACACCTATCAAAAAGGCCTCCCCCATTACTTTAAGTACTGACAGAGGAAACAAAAGATAGGTGTCTATATTTTGCCACTGGGGCTTAAAGCAGCACTGTTGTTTTTTGTTTGTTTGTTTGTTTGTTTGTTTGTTTGTTTGCATCTAAGTTACATGTTGGATCCACAGTGTTTTGAGTAGTTTGGCCCTAAGTTTCAGTCCTCATCAGTTTTTGAAGGAACAGCTGTGTAACACCTAAGCGGAATGCCATGTCCTGCCATGTATCTCAAGAGTCCAGGCCTGTAAGGACAAAGTTTGGTTTGAGCATAATTTTTAATCCTTTCATCCCCGTGATCCCCATTCCTCATATATACAGGGAACACTTTTGTCCATGCCCTTCTCAGAGTGTCACACCTTAGGGGTGGAGGAAAAGGCCTGGGAATCTCATAAGACTCATTCAATTAAGGGAGGTATATTGGCTGTCCATTTAAACCCTCTCTGTACTTCCACAGCAGGCACTTCACCACTGACAGCAATCTACTGGCCTACCTTCTATGAGGGCTGTGTGGGAATAGCTGGTTGCTTCTTGACTAATCCTGAATTATTTGGAGGGGAGGGGGGCCAGACTGGAAAGATAGGGTCTTAATAAATGTGCTTCCTCTTTGGAGGATTAATTAGGCCCTAAGGTAAAAGCAGGAATTATGTAGATTGAGTGCCACATAGGTCCTTTCCACACTAGACCTTAAATCCTGGTTCAAAAATTGCATTATAACGAGATACCAAAATGGGTTTCGCCATTAGAAGCATTTACAAATCCAGTGACATTTACCAAAGAACATTTGTGGAGATATCGAGATTTACTAGATGACCAAAATAAAATGTTACAGAAAGAAGAACTAATTAAAAAAGTATTAATTTGAATTGGTGGGGAAAAGTAGATTCAAGATATGTAAAGGACAAAGTGACGAGATTTCACACTACTCCTTCTGAGATAGACAAAATTGTTGGATCTGCTACAAAGCAGTATATACAATTATTTTATAATTTTTTATTGGAGTGGGAAATGCAAGATGAAGCGGTGAAGGAAGTAATGAGTAAATGGGCACAGAACATAGGTCATAATATACAACTAGGCCAATAGGAAAAAGTTTGGAAAGTTAACACAAAATTTACTAAAGCGTCATCCTATAAAGAGAACTTGTATAAAATGTTTTATAGATGGTATATGACACCAGAGAAACTAGCTAAATGATATCCAAATATGTCAAATTTATGCTGGAAATGTAAACTTAAAACTGGTTCATTTTACCATATGTGGTAGACTTGTGATGTAGTTAAAAAATACTAGATATAGGTGCATGAAATACTACAAAAAATACTAGAAAAAACTATTCCATTTATACCAGAAATGTTTTTATTGAATGTTGTACCACAAAAGTTTAATGTACAGGGCCGGCTCACTCATTAGGTGAACTAGACGTCCACCTAGGGTGGAGCCATCATGGGGGCGCTGAACTGAGCCCTCCCCCCGCCAAAAGCCCCCTGCTCTCGCCAAAAGCTCATGCCGCATGCCCCAGCCACCTTCACTCCCCTGATTCTCAGCCTGGCCTCAGACCACCCTGCCCCGCCCTGGTGGGAGGAGGGGGAAGCAGCTTCCTGGGAAGCCCTTGGTGGGGCAGGGCCTTCCGGCCTACCTCCTCTTCTGGCCAGGCAGGAAAGATGAAAGGCCTTGTGCTGCACAGAGCTGTTTACCTGGATGTGGCTGGAGGGAGCTGCTGTTGAGCACCAGAGGAAGGGGGTGGGGGAAGGCATGGGCTGCAGAGAGCTGCTAAAAGGGGGAGCCTCTGCTGGGTCTGAAGGAGGGCTTGCAAGTGAAGGCGGGGGTGGAGGGAAAGGGAAGAGAGGTTCGGACATGGATCGGGGTGGGGGCAAGACCTATGGGACAGAGGGCCAGCAGACAGGCAGGGGAGTTGACTTGGGGTATTTTTACATTCCACACTATACTCGAGTTCATGCCTGTAATTATCTCAGGGTATTTTTTGTTTCCACATTACATTGAGGTCACCACAGTTTTGCCCCACACTCGTCCTGGGATAAATGGATGCTGGTATTGTTATTCAGTCATTATAGGGTTAATGTGTATACCTTGTGTGCTATTATTAAGATTAACCTGGAAGGGAACCTGGCACAAAGCCAATGGGGAGAAAGCCTGGGAAAATAGAGCCTATTTACTAACAATAATTGGTTAACGTGTTCAGGTGATTTCCTTCTAGAGTCAAGAAGAAAGAATCTCCATTACCAACTGTGTGGTCGGTCTGTCTATTGTTGTACTTATAACAGCAAGGATGTAGTCTTAAGTGTTTGTTGTTTTGTAGAGTTCCCATGTACCCTTCCCTTTAGAAATAAAGATTTTTACACAGAAAAAAAATGCCTCCTCTCCAGTGAACAAAGATCCATTGCAAACTCTGAATATCTGAATATTTTTACCAAATTTTCCAACAGTTATAACCAGGGATAAATGCAAGGTATTGTGTCACGAGTTGAACTCTGATAAAACAGAGATGAGATCCGAGTGCAGATAGGACCATAGTGTTGAGAAGAATGGGTAAGAACCCTGAGGCATCCAAAGAAGTTATCAGACGCAGCCCCTCATTAGTCATCCAGATTCAGCAATTAGGAGCCAGAAAGCATCACCAGAACCCTAAAAATGATCAGCATGGAGAAGGTGATGAGGTTCAGTACCCCTTTATGTACAGGCAAGGAAAAGCAAGACATGGCTCCATGACAACTCTGAGGCTTGAACCAGGGTGGATTTGCCCAAACACTGGTAGCCTGCTGGTTTGCCCATGAATAAGGGCAAATGCATTATTAAGGGCAGAGGTGTTTGAATTATGTAAATTAATCTGTTAATAATGATAAAGACTTAGTTTAATCCACTAAAAATGAATCTGGCACCTTCATTCCTCTTGTGGGGTCAAGTACCTTTAGACAGTTCCCACCATGTTCCTATTATTTGACACCTTGACCTAGGTCAAATAAACAACCTAGTTGTGTTTTAATAAAACAGAGAGAGAGAGAGAGAGAGAGAGAGAGAGAGAGAGAGAGAGAGAGAGAGAGAATAGCGACTAATTTTCCAATAATGACTTTAAAAGTTAATGCAAGCTTGTAAATTTTCAAGGTAGTGAGTATTCAAATGGACACAATTAAAGAAAAAACAGACATCATATACTCTGAAAATACACCTTGTTCCTTTATCTGGAAAATGTGTAGTCAGTTTTAATTATGCATGCTCATGTTTTGAAATATACTGTGTTATATTTACAAAGTGATAAAGATGAACAACCCAGTTCTATAGGCTGATGTTAGCTGCTGCAGTGCAAACATTAGTTTGTGCCCTAGCAAGTAATGCAGGTTCCCATAAACAGAACATGGGCCAGAGAAGATCTCTTCTTTCCCATTTCCCATAATTAGACTGGGGTAGTGCATAGCAATCCCTTAATCAAGAAGTACTCAAGTTTGTTGAATTTGTGGGCACGTTTGGAATTTTGAGAACAGGTCAAAGGCCCCACAATAAAATGGCTGCAATAAGGACAGGGTGCAACTATAAAGTCTTGTGGGGCTTAACAAAATGTTAAAATGTTCCAAGCCAAGCATCCATCCAGGATAGAAGTAATTGTTTCCAAATGGCTGGTCCTTGCATATACAAATATGGTGCCTCCTGAACTCTTATGAAGCATCTCCAGTGAGATAGAGGAAACCAGGACTGGATATTTGCTTTAGGGAAGAGGTGATTCAGGGAAACACACTGGTAGGCATCATAGTACCCTTGGGTAATGCACTGGGGAGCACTGCTTTAATCTAATCTGTTTCAAGATTTAGGATCAAAGAATATTCTACAGAAGAGAGCATGAGGGCTTCATTTAAGGGACATCATCCTCATCTATGAGGGTGTCAGACAAGGATCACTTTAAAATGATGACTGAGTGAAATAAACTGGATATATTTTCAGGAGTTTGATTTATTTTGTTGTTTAGACAGAGGAATCATTAAGAATCAAACTGAATAAAACAGTAAGGAACAGCAAGTGGCATACGTTTCCAGACTGAATATTGAAAATACTTCTAAGTCCATGTTCCTCCAAAGCAGCTGGGACTCATGAGTGAAAACATGAACTGAGGAGTCCCATTTGGTTGTGACAATGAATGGGAATCTCAGCAAATGATGAATACCATTCATTTCATGTAATTCCTTAATGAAGGACCATCTCTTTTAGACAAAGTGAGGGGGAAATGAAACAGGGATGAAACCAACAGAAATGCTTTTCCTAGCATGAAAGTGGCATGGATATCTCAATAGAAGGGAATAGTGCTAATAAGTCTGTTCTGCTATAGCATTTCCATTAATTATTGCTGGTTTCAGTAGTGGGATGGTAGCAATAATGGCTACCTGTCAGTTTGTGAAAATCTAGCAGAAATTGTTGTGGAGGTTAGGGGTACAATCTTTATGTATTTCTCTGAATAGGATGGAAAACACAGGTGTTACTATAGAAAACTGACTTTGTCAGTAAAACTATCACATTTGTCAGAGGTGAATTGGTAGAGCAGTAAATTGGAAAATTTCATCCAAAGGGAATGGAAAACACAGAGTTTACAGTCAAAAAAATGTTTCTTGAAGCCAATAACAATAAAGCAAATTTGAAAAGTTAAGTAACATAATGAAAATGAACAATGATTTTAGAAAAGAGTTAGTTGACTCTTATTGTATAACATTTGATGATAGTTACGCTTGTACATTATATACAGAAAAATATCACAAGGATATGCCTTGAATGCTACCATATTTTCAAAGTGCTGACCTTTTTCTGATTTTTATATTGATCCTGCTTTCATTTTGATTTTTATGCTTATTCTTCTGCTAATTGGCTGTGTAACTGTTTCAGTGCTGCCCAGTTTTGATTGCTTGTGTCATTTTAAATGGGATATTTTATTGTTATATCACTTCATTTTCTTTATTAGTTATCATATATAACATTTTATTTAAAATATATATATCCTATTTCTCTACAGATTTTATACCAAGGCTACTTATAACATACTGATAAACAGACAAAAAAATTTAAAATTCTAAAACCAACAGGACTCAACAACTGTAGCAACAGACTAAAAGAAAAACCACCAGCAATTTAAAAAAATACAAAGAGTGTCCTCAGATTCAACATTATAAACCTAAACTAAATCATAGGGCAATATTCCTAGGAATGTGGTAGTTAAAAATAAACTGCTGGTGGTCTAAGACACCTGGGAGAATAAAAAGCTCTTCACTTCACACCTGAAGGTATATAAATGTGGTGTTAGGTGAGATTCTGTTAGTTGTTAGACTAGTGACTCAATCAATTGAAAATGTGGAATATGAAGATTTTAAATAAATAAATATTATGGTCTACTTTTTCAAGTTTCATGTTAGTATGATTTGTCCAACATACCTGTATTTCAAAACTTATGGATCCTTTCCCTCCCTGCTTCTGTGAGGCATACAGAATTTTTAATGCTGTTCTAGCTCCAGAGTTATCCTTTCGAGGGTATTTGCCTAAAGACAAGGTTCCAAAGGTTGATCTCAAACAGAATATTAAAGTTTCAGCTCCAAAGGAGAGATTGACTTTCTTCATCATGGAAGTAAAAAATTTAGAGGCACATCATTTTTTCAAAGAGAGATCTAAAAGCACAGGAAAATGGCATCACAGTGAATCTACCAGGGAAAGCTTTTGAAAACTCAGGCTTTAAAAGGCAGGCAGTTGTAAATTCTAGTCATGCTACTGTAATATTGCTCCTCATCTGTAGAGCCAGTTCTTCTGTGTAGCTTTCCCAGTGACTGGACATTAAATTAAGGCTCTTCAATTCAGCAAGAGTCAATCTGTCATCCTTGGGTAGTCAAAAGAGTGCTCTGCATTTAAAAGAAAATGAAGAGGAACAGTACTGTAAATGGGGCAGCTATGACTGAAGACAGTTTGTCCTTGACACTAAAGGAGAAAAAGAATACCGACCAGATATAAACAAGCTTTTCTTGATTAGCTATTTAGTGTGTGTGTGTGTGTGTGTGTGTGTGTGTTCCTTCCATTTTTTGGAACCTGAAGACTAAACTAAGCACCATCAACCTCTCCAAGCAGAAGGATACTGTGGGCACATGCTCTTATCTAACATTCATCTTTAGACATATGCCTTTTTAAAAAACATAGCTAAGAAACTGTCTCGTATGTTACTTTCACATGACTTCTTATCTCTATGTATAATAGGCAAATTTACACCACAGGACTAGCCACAGCTAATACATAGGTGTGACAGGCTGCACTATTAAAAAGCTTAGAAGTGCTGTACAAACAGCTGAAGGACTGTGAAGGGTTAATTCTTCACAGAAACAGAGAGCCTTGAGAGACAGGCTGCTCCAAGCAATCTGATTGATTAGCATCAGTTGAGCAGAGAGATGCTTTAGAGCTGAATATTGAGGAGGAGAATTCATTTGGAATTCAGCCCTGACCTAAACACAAAAAGGAGAACTGGGGGAAACACTGGCAAGGACGAATGGGTAGTTAGATGAAGGCTTCCATTTGGGCCAAGAAAAGGGGATAGATCTTCTAGAGACAGAAGGAATTTCCCTGCCCAGTCTAAACAGAGTGATACTTCTGAATAATGCAAAGATCACTGGAATGGTGTGGTTAGAAACTGCCTTTAGTGGGAAAATTTAAAAAAAGAAAAGAAACTGCCTTTAGAGACCTTAGGAGTCAGTTAAAACCTCAAAACGAGTACTGGTGTTTTAAGGGAAGAGGTTTAGGTACTGGAAAGAATGTACCAGCCTTCTGGAAATCAAAAGAGTCAGTGAGTACTCAGAGAAAGTGTGCTGGAGTGTTTGGAAAACACTGAAACAAAAGCCTCTCAACATAAAGATTTAAATAACTGTGAATAACTTAGGAAACTCTCATTAGACTGAAACATAACTAAAGCCTGTGCATGTATTGGTTTTACCTCAGAGTTATCAGGAAATTTCACATTACCATTTTTAAGCCACTTTTAAGCTGTTATTGATCCATCTTGGAGTAAACCAGTACAGGGTTGCCATTTCACACAAGCCTTTCCCCTACTGGTAAAGAGCCATCTCTGAAGCAGTTTGGCATTTCAGACTGCACTGCTTTTTCCTACCCTTTTTCACCCACGCAGGCGATTTCCATCTTCTTTTTTTAACGTTCACTTTAGAGTGCTATTGCACTATGGCGCTGTAACACAACATCAAAACAGCACCTTAGTGATCCTATTGGAGTGCCTGGACTCCACCGGGATACATGAGATGGCTACATCTGCCACCTGGAAACAAGTATCCCATTGGATACAGCATTCAAGCAGGAGATCAGGGCATCACTGATTGGTGAGATAGATGTTGCTAACCCAGCCTGATGCACACCCATCCATGTCAAGAGGCAATTGGCTGGGAAGTGACGGGCACAGAGCTGGGTCAGGTATAAAGGGCGGGGAGGTGTTGCAGATGATGATCAGCAGCACAGCAGCTTTAAGCAAGGTGCTTACACACTTTCGTCATCTCTCTAGAAGGGGGGGAGGAGAACTGACATGCCTCCAGGTACAATCAGAGCGCATCTATCAGGGCCTGGGCACCTGTCATTGCTGCCCATACAGTCCCTCAACGCTGGTGGGTAAAAGAGAGGAGTAAGGACTGGTGGAACAGCGATGTGATGGGCACATAGATCTATGACAACTGGCTGAAGAATTTCCAGATGTCTAGAGCAACCTTTTTTGAACTAGCTGGCACCCTGAGGCACCATCTGGAGCAGCAGAACACTCAGATGAGGCTATCCATTCCAGGGGAGAAAAGGCTGGCCATCACCCTATGGTACCTGGCCAATCAGGAAGTATTCAGGGAACTCAGACAGCAGTTCTGTGTGGGCCTGTCAACTGCATTCCTTATTGTGAAGGAGGTGTGCCTAGCTATTCTGGAGGAGCTCTTCAAAAAGAAGGTCTGCCTTGGTAATGAAGTTGGATCGGTGAGTACAGATTCTGTATTTTCAGGAGGAGTTCAATGGGGTTCACAGATGCTTGCCAAGGGTCTTTTGTAGGTTCAGTAATAACCCAAGGGGCGGGGGGAAAGAACTAACTGTACTGGTGATGGTCTTGTAGTTCCAGGAGAACAACACTGTGATTTGGGTTCCACAGATTATTTAGCCCTAAGTAAATCCTTGCTGTTTCTATTGATAATTACTCTCACTGTTCTGTAATGGCAGCTATGCTACTGCAGTGCAGAAATGTGACATCTACCTAGTGGCCTTTATTTTCTCCTCTGTTCCCCATTTCTATATCTGTACTGAAGATATTCTCACAAGTAGCAGGTAGCTAGTATTCCTGATATTAAATGGAAAACTATTGCAGATATCACAGCTGTTCTTCCCATACAGATAATGGATGGATTCTCCAGACTGGGATTTCCAAACTGCATAGGTGCACTGGATGGGAGCCACATACCAGTGGGTCTCCCAGCTCATTGGGCAGAACTGTAAAGAAACAGAAAAGGTAGTCACTCCATTCTTCTACAGGAAGCAGTGGACCACAGAGGTCATTTTATTGATGCAGAAATTGGCAGATCGGGCAAGAGACATGATTTGGGGCATCTAAGCTGTGTATTTGGGGCATCTAAGCTGTGCAAGGCAATGGATGGTGGGGCGTTTGTCCCAGGGAACCCCACCATCAATGTGAATGGAGTGACAATCCACCGGTTAATGCTAGCTGATGGAGCTTATCCCATCAGAAGGTGGCTTATGACACCACTCAGAACCCCCACTGAAAGGATGGAGAAACTTTTTAATAAGATTATATATAATTCTAAAAGTAACTCTTCAACATTTCAAGCACAAACAGGATGCTTTTTTATTTGAACAGCCAATCAGAAGCCCTGCTACAGAGGCGGGGTTTCGGTGTGGCACTTTCAGTCTCTCCTTGGAGTGCTGCTCCTGAAGGAGACTTGAACTGCCTGGTTTGCAGGTCCCGGGGGAAACTGGGATCTAAGGAGACCCTAGGATGGTGGTGGCAAACCTATGGCACATGTGCCAGAGAGGGCATGCAGAGCCATCTCTGTGGGCATGCATGCCCTTGCCCCAGCCACAGCCGGAGCACCCATAAGGCGGGGTTAGACCTCTGCTCCGCATCCGCTCCTCCCTGCTCTGGGCCTCCACCTGTCCCGTCCCAGCACCCATAAGGCAGGGGTAGACCTCTGCTCTGCCTCCACTCCTGCCCACGCTGCCATTCGTGCCCAAAGGACTCCATGTGGCATGAGCCCTCCCACCGCTGCCTCTACTACAGAGTAGTTTGCCACTCCTCTCACCCTCGCCTCGAGGTACCGGCACCACTTGCAGACCTTGACCTTAAGTATGGTGAGTGGCTGCTGCCCGTGCCCTGCTCTGGGCCAACACTGCCTGCTAGCCCGCTGCCCACCCATCTCCTGTCCCAGTCCCACAGGCCCCTGGGAATCCCTCCCCGACCCCCCATCTTTGCAGGGCCATGCTAAAGCACGGGCCCCTGGGAATCCCTTCCTGACCCCCCCCCATCTTCACAGGGTCATGCTAAAGCATGGGCCCCTGGGAACCCCTCCCCAACCCCTGCCCTTCTTCATAGGGCCATGCTAAAGCACGTGCCCCTGGGAAGCCCTCCCTGACCTCCCTGTCTTTGCAGGGCTACACTATTTAGGTAAAAGCTCTCTGTGAGGGCAGATCTGCATGTTTCTCCCTCCCCCAGGTAGCAATGCAAAGAGTCCAGTGGCACCTTTAAGACCAAGGCTTATTTAGGTAAAAGCTCTCTGTGAGGGCAAATCTGTGTGTTTCTCTCCTCCCCCCCCCCCGGTAGCAATGCAAAGAGTCCAGTGGCACCTTTAAGAGAGAGATCTCCAGGCTGTCTTAAAATGCTGGGTTGGTTTTGTTTGGTGTAGTGGTTAAGTGTGCGGACTCTAATCTGGGAGAACTGGATTTGATTCCCCACTCCTCCACTTGCACCTTGGGCAAGCCATAATTCCAATAAGAGCTGTTCTTGAAAAAGAGCAGTTTCTATCAAGAGCTCTCTCAGCCCCACCTACCTCACAGGGTGTCTGTTGTGTGGAGGGGAAGGGAAAGGAGTTTGTAAGCCACTCTGAGACACCTTTGGGTAGTGAAGGACAGGGTAAAAATCCAATCTCCTGAAGAAATTGCTAAGAAAATGCTAAGAAAACAAAATTTGCAAAGCAAAATTATTTTGAAAATGCTAACACGTCAGGAAGATGGCTGGCATATAGACTTGGGGGGGAGGATGTTCAATATATGCATTGAGAGAGGAATATGGAACTGAATAGTATGGACAGGAAGAACTTAAGATGGTAGTAGAAAATGTTTATAAAAGATTATACCAAGCAAAGACTATGTCTATAGATAAACAGAGATAGTATCTTAAGAAACATAACAGCATGAAATTAAGTGAAGAACAGAAAGAAAAACTAAGTAGACCTATAACAGTACAAGAAATTGTAGATATAATCAAGAATCAAAATAAAGGGAAAGTGCCTGGACCAGATGGACTGCCAACAGAATACTATAGTACCTTCGAAGACTGCTTATTAATACCATATAAAAAGGTGCTGGAAAAACATACTGGAAGAAGCAAATTTACCATAGTCATGGAAAGAAGCTACTATTTCTTTGATACAAAAAGAAAATACAGATCCTAAAGAAGTAAAAAATTACAGACCAATTTCATTTTTAAATGTGGATTATAATTTTTTTGCTGCTATTTTAGCATCACGTTTGAAGAAGGTATTATCAGATGTAATACAACAAGACCAGGCAGGTTTTTTACCAAAGAGACAATTGAGAAATAATGTAAGTATAATTATGAATATTCTGGAATATTATGAAGCACATCCAGAAATACAAATAGCACTAATTTTTTTAGATGCAGGGAAAGCCTTCAACAATGTTAGTTGGAATTTTATCATGGAGCAACTACATGACATTGATGCTGGAGAAGACTTCATTAAGATGATTCAAGCAATTTTACTCAGCAGAGTGCCAGAGTGGAGATCAATGGAGACTTGACGAAAGAGATAGCAATTGAGAAGGGAACGAGACAAGGATGTCTGTTAGCTCCGTTGTTGTTTATTCTCACTCTGGAAGTACTAAATAATGTGATCAGAGAAGATAAAAATATTAGAGGAACAACAATATGTGGAGAAGAATATAAAGTGCAAGTCTTTCTGCAGATGATCTAGCCTTCATCTTACATAATCCCAGCATTTCAATAGACAGTTTGATGAAGGACTTAATGCAATTTGGTGAGATAGTGGGAATTAAAGTGAATAAAAAAGACAAAGATCATCACAAAAGATATAATACAATCCATAACAAAATAGCTGGTTGAGAAGACAGGATTTGTATTAGAGCGAAGAGTGAAATTCTTAGGCATTTTTTGACAAATGTAGTTTGTTGATGGAATATAATTACATGAGGCTACTTAAAGAAATCCAAAAAGATTTAGATAAATGGAATAACTTACAGCTGTCATTCATGGGAAGAGTAGCTACTATTAAAATGAATATCCTTCCTCGACTCATTTTTCTTTTTCAAACTATCCCAATTTTGCACAAACAAATGTACTTCCAGGAGCTGAATAAAATAACAATGAAATTTATATGGCAAGGGAAGAAACCCAGAATAAAATTGATGGCACTACAGGACTTTAAACAGAGTGCAGGCTTTAGTCTACCAGACTGGGAAACTTATTATAAAGCATGTGCATTGACATAGATTTAAGAATGGATAACAATCAAAAATACTAGACTGTTAAAACTTGAGGGACAGCGTTTAAAGCTAGGATGGCCTGCTGTTCTTTGGTATCAAAAAGCAGATAATCGCAAATACTTTAAAAAATCATTTTATAAGGAAAGTATTGCTGTTAGTATGGGAAAGAGTCAGACATAATATATATGTGAAGATCCCAAAATGGGTCTCCCAGGTGGAAGCATTCATGCATATTATTGGATATGAAAAAAGCAGTTAGATATGAAGAACTATTAGGAAAGGCAGATAGGTTTATGTCTAAAGAAGAACTAGAGGTACAAGACTTATATTTGGATTGGTGGACAAGAGCACAGCTGGAATCTAGATATGTTAAAGACAAACCTCAGGGGTTTTATGAAGAACAATCGGCATCTGTTACACTTCTATATGAAACAAATGATAAATTAATTAAGAAATTATATGTGTATTTGTTACAGATAAAGATGGAGGATGAGGTAATTAAAGACTGCATGATAAATGGACCCAAAATTTTGGCCATAATATTGTTCTTATTTCCCCAATTTTTTTTTTAAAGACAAAACAAACATACAAGGGGGGAAATTTTTCTTTCAATTCCTTCTTTGACAAACTCATGCCTAATTTATCATACATTTATATATTTCACCTTATATCATTGAGAATATCACTTGCAAATGTATCAAGTTTGTACTTTATATGTCCTTAACAAGTTTTTAATGTCTATATTGCTAACTCAGTATAGTCTTCAGTAAACAAACAACTGAGGAAAAACAGTCTCCCACAGGAAAAAGTGTTTTTGCCATATATCAAAGGAGTCACTGATCAGATGGAAAAACTTATGAAAAAACACAACCTACAAACAGTATTCAGACCCACCAGAAAATACAACAGATGCTATGATCGGCAAAAGATAGAAGAGACCCCCTCACTTCTGCGGGAGTATACTGCATACCATGCAGTTGTGGATAGGTTTACATTGGGACCACACAGCATAGCATTCAGATAAGAATAAAAGTACATGAAAGACACTGCAGACTTGTCCAGCCTGAAACATCAGCAGTGGCTGAACATAGCCTAACTCAAACAGGACACTGTATTTTGTTCCAAGACACTGAAAGGCTGGACAACACATCCAATTACCATGTCAAATTACACAGAGAAGCCATTGAAATTCATAAACATAAACACAACTTCAAAAGGAAATAAGAGAGTTTAAAAATAAATAGGGCATGGTTTCCTGTCCTGAAAAACACAAAAGGCTTTACATCTGACAACAGCACTACAGATAAGATTAGAATCCACACGCAAAAGAACCTCCTCAGGAAAGCTCCTCCATTAAGATGTTCACAGCTTGGGGAACTCCTACAAGATAATGACTCAGCCCTACCCCACCTTCCTGAGTAGATATAAATTACCTGCCTACCATTTTTCTTCTCACCTTGACACAGAGAGTACTCCATCTTTATGTGTTATACCTCTGAGGGTGCCAGTCACAGCTATTGGCAAAATGTTAGGTCCTACAATGCCAAGACCATGACCATACAACCCAGAAAATCTACAACAGCTAAGCTATTGTATAAGCTTGATGGAAATTTTCCTACGTGTCTTATCCCATTCCCTATGTCCTTCCCATCCCTACAAAGCACCACCCACTTTCTGAAAGCACTTGGCAGGCATCAGGAAAGGTGTTGGCAGGTGCCATGGTGCCCACAGTGATTAGGGGTCCCTGATTTAGATAATCCCCTAGTCTTGTTCTGTAGCCAGCATACAGAAGATTTGATAGATTCAGCAACTGGTTTCTTGCTTCCAAATGGAAAAGGATGCTGGTATATATATGTCCTCAAAGACTGCAATCAACACCAAGAGTAATATCTACTTGAAGACCCTCTCATACATACATTGAGGAGAAAACAGAAACAAATTAGGGAAATGGCTGAGAAGCTGAATGCATTTTTTGCCTCTGTCTTCACTGCGGAAGATGAGAAGTGCTTGCCCACTCCAGAACCACTGATTTCAGGAGGGGTGTTGAAAGACTTGAGTCAGATTGAGGTGACGAGAGAGGAAGTCCTACGATTGACAGACAACTTAAAAACTGATACGTCACCAGGCTCATATGGCATACATCTGAGAGTTCTGAAAGAACTCAAATGTGAACTTGTGGATCTCCTTACAAAAATATGTAATCTTTCCTTAAAATCTGCCTCCATTCCTGGGGACTGGAAGGTAGCTAATGTCACTCCCATCTTTAAAAAGGGTTCCAGAAGAGATCCAGGAAATTACAGGCTAGTCAGTCTGACATCGATACCAGGTAAATTGGTGGAAACTGTTATTAAGGAAAGAATTAGTAAGCACATTGATGAACAAAAACTATTGAGGCAGATTCAGCATGGGTTCTGTAAGGGAAGATCTTGCCTCACTAACCTGTTAGTGTTTTTTGAGGGAGTGAACAAACATGTGGACAAGGGGGAACCAATAGATGTTGTTTACCTGGACTTCCAGAAAGCTTTTCATAAAGTTCCTCATCAAAGGCTCCTAAGTAAGCTCAATAGTCACGGGATAAAAGGACAAGTCCTCTTGTGGATCAAAAACTAGCTAATTAATAGGAAACAAAGAGTGGGTATCAATGGGAAACTTTCTCAGTGGAGGGTGGTAAGCAGTGGGGTACCACAGGGATTAGTACTGGGTCCGATGCATTTTAACTGGTTTATTAATGATTTGGAGTTGGGACTAAACAGTGAAGTGACTAAATTTGCAGATGACAGAAGTTGTTCAGGGTGGTGAGAACCAGGGAGAATTGTGAGGCACTCCAAAGGGATCTGTCAAGGATGGGCGAGTGGGCATCAACGTGGCAGATGGGGTTCAGTGTGGCCAAGTGCAAAGTGATGCACATTGGAGCCAAAAATCCTAAATATAAATACACATTGATGGGGTCCGGACTGGCAGAGACTGACCAAGAGAGAGATCTTGGAGTTGTAGTAGATAATGCAACGAAAATGTTGAGACAGTGTGCAACTGCAATAAAAAAGGCCAATGCTATGCTGGGGATTATTAGGAAGGGAACCGAAAACAAATCAGCCAGTATCATAATGCCCCTATATAAATCAATGGTGCAACCTCATTTGGAGTACTGTGTACAGTTCTGGTCACCACTCCTCCAAAAAGATATTATAGCATTGGAAAAAGTGCAGAAAAGGGCAACTAGAATGATAAAAGGGTTGGAACACTTTTCCTATGAAGAAAGGTTAAAACTCTTTGGGCTCTTTAGCTTGGAGAAACGACGGCTGAGGGATGACATGATCGAGGTTTATAAGATTATGCATGGGATAGAGCAGGTAGAGAAAGAAGTACTTTTCTCCCTTTCTCACAATATAAGAACTTGTGGGCACTCCATGAAATTGCTGAGCAGTTGGGTTAGAACAGATAAAAGGAAGTACTTCTTCACCCGAAGAAGAAGAAGAAGAAGAGATTGGATTTATACCCCGCCCTTCACTGCCCAAGGGTGTCTCAGAGCAGCTTACAAACTCCTTTCCCTTCCCCTCCCCACAACAGACACCCTGTGAGGTAGGTGGGGCTGAGAGAACTCTAACACAAACTGTCCTTGAGAGAGCAGCTGTGCCAGAGCTTGTGACTGACCCAAGGTCACATCAGCAGGTGCAAGTGGAGGAGTGGGGAATCAAACCCGATTCTCCCAGATAAGAGTCCGCGCACTTAACCACTACACCAAACTGGCTCCACCAAAGAGTGATTAACACATGGAATTCACTGCCACAGGAGGTGGTGGCGGCTACGAGCATGGACAGCTTCAAGAGGGAATTAGATAAGCATATGGGACAGAAGTCCATCAGTGGCTATGAGCCAGAAGGTACAGATAGGAACTCTCAGGCTGGAGCAAGCAATGCTCTGTATTCTTGGTGCTTTGGGGGGGGGGCAACAGTGGGAGGGCTTCTAGTGTTCTGGCCCCACTGCTGGACCTCCTGGTATTTTTGGCCACTGTGTGACAGAGAGTTGGACTAGATGGGCCATTAGCCTGATCCAACATTGGCTTCTCTTACGTTATGTTCTTAAATTCATGAAGTCTCACTAAAAGGCATACACATATACATAGATGCTTTGAACTACCAAGCACTGCTGCCCCATCTCTGAGAGGATTAGCCAAAATTCCATTTTTTCCAGATCTACACTTTCAAACAGCTACTGATTTGCTTTCTTGTTCATGAAGCAAATGTTTGCGACACCTGTCAATACATTCAATATAAAAGGTTTTTAAGGCTGAAAGAACTGATGTCTTTGGTCTCACCAGTCATTTTCAACCACCTTCAAGGTGATCTTGTGTTTTGCTTGTAGTAAATAATCACCTGGTATCTGCTTAGTTCTTTCAACGTTACTGATTTTTAAAGCTTCAGTTGCTACAGTCTGCAGTGTAAATGGAATGTGATTTCTGTTAGATCTTCCAGTTAAGACACTCTTCACAACACACTTTGGCAGTGATAGTTTATTGAGATATGCTTACTTCAAGAAACAAGCTCTGTGTCAGAACTGGGAAAAGGCACACAAAAGCCCCTATTATAGGTAGTACAAAATATACCCCACACTGCTTGCATATGTCACCATTCAGCCCCTACAGTTACCATGGCAACCCTGACAGATATACGGCACCTTATGTACATCGTAGCCTGGCAGAAAAGACTCCAAGGCCAGCTCCCTTGGGAACCAGCTTTGGGGCACACCCATGCACTCCCCTCAGGAATTCCCTCCCCCTCATATCTATGGCAAGCAGTAAAGTGAAACATAGTGAAACAAAACCAATGCATGACAATTTCTTGAAGCAATAGCAACTAGCCAGAATGTTAAATCATAAAGATTTTGATATAATTAGTGGATTTTTAGTAAGGGACTGGGACTACTTTTCCATGCCTATCTGTAGGGCTGCCAACTCTGGATTGGGAAATACCTGGAGATTTTGGGCTGGAGCATAGGGAGTACTGAGTTTGGGGAGGGACCTCAGCAGGGTATAATTCCACAGAGTCCACCATCCAAAGCAGCCATTTTCTCCAGAGGAACTGATCTTGGTCATTTGGAGACCAGTTGTAATTCTGGAAGATCTCCAGCCACCACCTGGAGATTGACAACTACATAACTGTTTATCTAAGGAAAAATAAAGGTATGGCGTTAATCTCGGGCCTTTGATAGCATTCTTTTCTCATAAAATAGTAACTGAAATAGTATGAGAGAGAGAGAGAGAGAATGCCAAACAGAGATCAGCTAGAATCCTTGGGTCACTGCTAGGACATGTTCCCAGCCGCAACATAAAGAGAATCTCATGGCGCTCCTGGGCCAATAACTTCTTTGTAACTGTGACAAAAACAGGGACTTAGGATAAGTAGATAGGCACCATTGAGAGTCAGCGTGATATAGTGGTTAAGAGCAGCAGACTCTAATCTGAAGAACTGGGTTTGATTCCCCAGTCCTCCACAGGAAGCCTGATGAGTGACCTTGGGCCAGTCACAGTTCTCTCAGAACTCTCTCAGCCCTACCTACCTCAAAAGGTGACTACTGTGGGGAGAGGAAGGAAAGACAATTGTAAACTGCTTTGAGACTCCATAAGGTAGAGAAAAGTGGGGTATAAGAACCAACTCTTCTTCTTTCAAAGTACGGTTGCCAGCCTCCAGGTGATGGTTGGAAATCTCCTAGGATTACAACTGATCTCTAGGAGACAGTGATCAGTTCACCTGGAAAAAATGGCTACTTTGGAAGGTGGGACTCTGTGGTATTTTACCCAACTGAAGTCCCTCCCCAACCCCTGCCTTCCCAAGGCCCCACCCCCAAATTTCCAGGTATTTTCCAACCTAGCGCTGGCAACCCTAAATCCTGAACTCCTGGTCAGGAATATGCACCCTCAGCCTTTAAATGCTCTTTGGAAGAGTGTGAAAGGTCTGTCCTTTTTAGGTGATCTGTGTAAACAAAAGGAAATAAAGGATGCTCAGAGCAGCTAATCCATAGTAAGAGATCTTCTAAATACCATTTTTGGCTTCCTATGAAGCAAGGAAACTTCGCACTTTGTAAGATTAGTTGTTTTGCTTGTTCTTGCAGGGGCTGAGCCAAGTTTGTTCTTGCAACTCAGCCAGGCAAAGAGTGCGGCTAATATTCCCCAGGTAACAATGTACAGCAGCATGTTGTTTCACAGCTCACTAGGCCTTTATAGATTAAATGGTTAAAGTTGCCTCTCTCTGGGGGCATTTGTGTGAACTGGATGGGAAATTGAACGACTGCTGAATAAGTAAGAAAAATAACCATCTTGCCTCCATTGAGCAGGACAATATACAGACAGATTTCATGTGATACAAGAAGAGGGAAGGGGGATAACACTTCCAGGAACTGAGAAGTAGTGGTATAAATCCATGACTCAATTTGTTTTGTGTCATCCATTCAGCATGTGCTTCTCTAATGACTGGAAGGCAAGAAGACCCCATTGTCCAAAAAAGGGAGGGGGGAGACTTGCTTCACTCCAGAATGTTGATTCTGAACACAACACTGGAAGTTCTGAATACCTCTGAATACAGATCAGATTCAAAGGACTATGCCAGATTTATTCCCCCTCGAGCTCAGCTTAAATGCATCTGTTCTTGGACTGTGGAGTATGTGGCTTAGGTGGCCGGGAAAGAATGGCTGGTTTGTCACAGCTGCAACACAGTAGTTAGCTCTTTGTGTGGTCTTCTGAGGGGAGCTTTGCGCTGGGCCTCCCCAGCTGTGCCATGGAGAGTGGGTGAAGGTGAAAACAGGGAATGCTGCTGAGTACAGTGCTCTTTCAGACTGAATAGCTTGGGGTGGGAAGGTAATAGTTGAGAGCGGGGTGGGGGGGCAAAGGCCAGTTTGTTCTCACTAGGCTGAGAGAAGGAGGCACAGAGACTAAACAATTGTTCACTCTCCAGTTCCCTAGAAATCAGAGGCTACAGAGGGCTAATGCATTATTCATTCTAGCACTTTGGGCTATTCCGATAACAGTATTCCCCTTAAGAAGTGACACCGGTCTAAATATGAAACATGCTAGATTTCTTTAATGGCATTCACAGCATTTCTTAAAGAAATACAGAAATCACAGATACTTTGAGTGCTGCCGAAAAGAGCAGCAGCCCATCAAAAGGCAATTAACTTTTATTTGAACCAATACAATACCTATATTCATAGGGCTCTTGTATAAGCCTGTTGTACACTTTAAAGAATGAGAGGCTCTTTGTGTAATTGTAGGCATGTATTGGAAGACCATTCATAGTGCTGCACCGGTCCATGTTTCATTGAAGGCTAAAGTCATCTAACAGCTACGAGAAGTGTGTTGTAAATATCCCCTTCCTTTTTTGATCCTTAAAATGAATTACTAACAACTGTCTGAAATGAGTTTTTTCTGTGGATCTTGAGACTGTAAATTACTACTTGGTATGCTATAGAAACAATGAGATTAACAGAATCTCAAGGCTGTTTTATAAAGCCTATTTGGTTCATGTGAGAGTTTCTCACTGAAAACCTGACTCTTGACCCCCAAGTCAACAAAAGCATCCCATGTGACTTACAATTCCAATCAAAATTAACCACTGAAGATCAAATATCCAAATAACAAATGGCCAATAGTTATAATGCACTTTGTGGAAATTATCTTCCAGACAAGGATTTGCAGCCTAGTCCTTCAGTCGTGCTGTTGTTATATAACCTACTCACCGGGATACATTTCAATAGCATTTAAAATGGAACATATTCTATTCTCACAGAATGGGGGGTGGGGCTTTCTTTAAGATTTAAAATATTTTATGGATTGGGGAATGGTGCAACCTATTCCAGTTCTGGAAAATAATGAGGTTAAAAACTTAACATAAGTTAATAAATAGAAAGCCATTGAAATTTTAATTGCTAGACTTTTACTTCTAGATTTACTAGCTTCTAGATTTGACTAATGTAATTTCAAAGAGAAAATGTCCATATTATTGTTATTCAAGTGTAGCCAAGTTTATCTATTGTAGCAAAATAGAAGTGCAGTGTCACCTTAAACACTAAGAGCATTTATTCCAGCATTTATTCCAGCTCATGCTGGAATAAATGTTCTCAGTCTTTACAGTGACACCACACTTCTGTCATATTAATATGCATACTCCACTTTGAATCATTTTTAAAATTAACTAAACACTGACTGGCATTCACAACCATAAATAACCATAAAGTTGGCTCCACAACTGATAGGTGGACTTCTAAAATGTATACTCTATAAGACAACCATTTTGCATAAAGGTAACGTATTCATCAGTGTATTATTTATTCCTAAAGTATCGAAAGTTGCTAACAACAGAATAGTAAGATAATAAAATAACTGCAGTACAATTATCCAACCTCAAATGAAATCAATTGAACAATACAGCACCAGGCAACTTAAACCTAAGAATCAATTTCAAACAGAGGGGAAAAAGCACCTGATGCATAAACTCATAAAAGCAATAAAGGTACTAGGTGAAGTACTCTGGAGGGAGCCCTCTACAGATGCAGTGCCACAACTGGAAATTCCCTTTATGTGGTGTCCACCTCTCTTATCTCCAGTGATGAAGGGACTGAGAGAACAGTCTTAGATGACCTCAAACATATTAGGTATTTCATATATCGAAGAAGAAAGTGGTCTTTCATATATCCAATCATGGTTTTAAAGGTTAAAATTAACAGTTTGCATTCCACTGAGATACAAACTGGAAGTTAATGCAGATCTTATAAAGTGGGTAGGAGATATGCACTGCAGCGTGCACCTGTTCATAGACTAAGTGCAATTTCTGAGAGGACATCACTGAGAGTCTGCATACATTATATTAATTTAATTTCCACATGACAGGAGCGCAGATAACTGTGACACAGTCCTTCCTTTTCAAGACAGGCTGCAGCTGGCGTAGCAAGTAAAGTTGGGAATGCAGTTTGTGCTACAGATATCACTTGGGATCTAAAGGTGTATTTAAGAGCATCACAGTGCTGCAAAACTGTTCCTTCAAACTTTCTTACTTACCTGAGCATACAAACATGTAACAAGCTAGTCAGACCTGGTTCAACAAGACCAACAATACCATCCCAAGCAGAGGTACACCCTGCTAAATCCATAGGCTTAGAATGGCACTTAAGCAGGGCTATTTTTCTGGGGGAATGCACCAGAATGGAGTTCCAGAACCTCTTCAACAAAATTGTTTTTAAAATGTTTAAAATTTCATGAGTTTTCATTATACAGACTGAAAACTTCATTTCCCTCTTGAGAGTTCCGGCACATCTTTTTTTTTTTTTAAAGCTCTGCTTAAAGGCACTTGAAACCAATGAAGCAAGTTAGTCAAAACTAATTTAATTTCCACTACTATTAGTGGGACAAACTTTATCTGGATTGGGATTAACATGCTCATGCAGATAGTAAAGAGGGCTGTACAATTCTGTGCTATGGACAGTAATATATGCAATTAGTACCAGGCTAAAATTAGGAATTGGTAGAATCTGTTTCAAAATTAACTAAGCTGAATTTTCTGGGCATCTGCTGGACAATTATCAATTAAATCTGGCATAACTGAATTAATTGCTAAATAAAATGAGAATTGGCCTAAGCAGGGGTACATACCATTCCCAAATTTTCAGGAATTTCCCAACCTGGATCTGGCAACCCATACCCCCTCCCATCCCCCATTGGTGGCCAGGAGGGACCTGGCAACCCTAATGCAGTCTGAATAACGTATCATGAATTGTGCCGTCCCCATTGTGTGCCTCTGCCCTGAAGAGTCATCTGGGAAAAGACCCAGGCCCAACCATGCAAGGCACAGCCTGTTCAGATGTCCTCTGTGCTATCTCACCTACATGTGCTTTGAAGAATGGCACCTGGTATTTTTGGCCACTGTGTGACAGAGTGTTGGACTGGATGGGCTGTTGGCCTGATCCAACATTGGCTTCTCTTATGTTCTTATAGTGAACATTATCAATACATTAAAGAAACATTCATAAACTTGCTTATATCACAGGATTTGTTCACTTCTGCTACTCATGATGAAAGACAGAGAAGTATCAAAGGAATCTACTCTTTCACCTTTCTTCTGATATTTCACTATGTACTGCCTTCATAGTTTCAAGCCGACCTACAGAAACTTGCTTGTTTAAAACAGTGCAGCTGTAAGAAACCCAGAATATCAAACCCTGAGCCTTACAGCAGTTTCTGTATTTGTACCATATGATTCTGAAATTCACAAACATTTTTGGAAGATACAGCAGGTTTCAGGGGCAAGGGGGAGACATTCATGCAATCAACTTCTTCCATTCATAAGGCTGGATCCAACCAATTTTTCCACTGATAAATAAAAGAGGGGAAGGAGTCTCCTTTGACCACCAAAAAGGCTATGCTGGAGATCATGGGATCAAAAGCCATGTGTGCAGTGGTGGGGGTAATATTTAGGAGTGAAACTGAACAAAAAAGTTCTCTGGATCTAACTCATGATCTGTAGGTTCCAACCTAGAGCTGAAACTTAGCTGCTAAGTACTTACGTGTAGGCATGCTAACCTCTCCACTAGTGGCAAATATCTTCATGGCAGAAAAAGGCCCATCCTAGCAGTTTTACTATCAAATTCTAGAGCTATTCTTGTTTCAGGCTGTAGAAGGCAGTGCTAGGCCCAGCACCAGGTTCCCTGCTTCTCTGTTTTGTCTACAGCTGCCAGAACATCATGTTAAACCTCAAAAAAAATCTCCTAAAATGTTTATTTCATTTTGGGTTTTGGGTGGCCAACTGTTTTATTTATTCTTTATTTTACCCTTGCCACATTTTCCTGTCTGTGAGGATAGACTTTAAATGTAGACACATGGGTGCAAGTCTAGCCCAATAAAAACACAAAAGAGAATTCTCTTGCGTCGCCTATATGATAAACACTTTCTTTTTTTCTAAGAGCACCTGGCTTAGTAAGAGGCTGATACCCAAAGCACAGTTAGCTTGATTTGTTTCTGCTGGAACAAATCCAAGTGTTTATAGAGGTAGGCTGCCGTTTTGTTTTTAATTGTCGATAAAAATAACATATGCTTTCAGGCCAAGCTGTTTTCTCTGGAGGACTTTCTGCCTCCTTTCTAGAAGCCTTACACCTGTTTTGATAGCAAAGCACCATCAAGATTTAAAAAAAAAATGTTTCACATTAGTTACTGAGCTGAATGTATCACAGTATATAAATGATGATGTTGCCAATTGGGGAAATATTATAGGAGTTTTGGATAACAGATCATGAAAGAAGCAGCATTCCAAAACAGACTCTCCTTGGTTAGGTAGTAAATGAAGCTGTGTCATAATATATGTGAAATGGAATTCAGAGGCTTGAAGCAGAGTTGGCATCAGGTTGGGGAGGCACCAGCAAGATGCTGTCAGGTTGGCCCCATGACCACTTCTTACATTCCCACAAAAGCAAGCAAATGGATGTGCAGTTACTGCTGCTAAAGGATCAGATTTTGTTCTTCTACCTTGCTCACTTGACAGAAGCTACATTGGGGATTGTGCTCCTAAAGGGTTGGCTGCCATCATTATTGACCTTTTGGAAATTATGAATGAGCAACAAGAAGACATCATGACTGCTTGCTCGTATGCTGGACTATGGGAAAGTCAATGGCCTTTGTTGCAGCTCCAGCTTGCCCGTCCTCCACTTGCTTGTCTCCTGCAGGATGGCAGCTTCCTTTTCTTCTAGGGGAGGCCAGTCCCATTATTGCTGCTTTCCAGAGGGAGAGGAGTTGGCCAAAGACAACAAGCAGAGGTGGTCTTAACGGTCCAGGACCCACATATCTTTGGGACTGCAGTCAATAGATCAAAATCTGCTGGTGGTCCCCAGCCCAAGAGATATCTTGCTGTCCTCAGCAAGAGCCAAGGCATTTTCTGCCCTGGCTCCAACCTGGTGGAATTCTTTGCCAAATAACATCCATGTCCTGTGCAACCTGATACAGTGCCACAGGGCCTGTAAGGCAGAGATGTTCCACCAGGCAGTCAGTTGAGGACAGCAATGGCTCCATCCTTTCTGAGACTCCCACCCCCTGAGTCCCCAATGAGGCCAGTGGTAACATTAGAAAATTTTAACACCATCTTTTGGTACTGCTATGTTTTATTGTTTTAAATATGTTTTTAACAATGTTTATATGACATCAGGTTGTGCAACGCCCTGAGCCTGCTCCCTCTGGATGAGGGCAGTTTAAAATTAAATGTAATAATAAATAACTGCCCAAGTCATCTGCTTGCTCAGGAGATCCAACAGCAATAAGTAGGTGCTGATGCTTCACCTTGGTGCAGGAAGAAGAGGATGTGTCATGAACTGATGCTTGGTCATGCATGCACCAGAGCAGGAGGTATCAAGAGAGAGCCTAGAATGGAGGAGGGACCAATCCCTTCATGATGGTCAAAACAGTTGTCATCCAGGGGTCACGAGCTGATAGGAGGATGTCATTGGGCCTAGGGCACTAAGCAGCTAAATATCGTCATCTGATAGTTCAGTTCTCAACCTGTCTGTGGGTTGTGATCAGCACAGCTGAATGTTCAACAGAATGTTCAACAGACTGTTGATCTGCATCCAGGCAATTTACATATGTTCCCAACTGTGGGGAAAACTGAAAAATTGTTCTAAAGTATTGCTTTACTGTCTTAAACTGAAACAGCTGAGCAGCAGTTTGTGCAGTTCATAGCCCTAGAAACCCCACTGAAAGGGACTGCAGCCCCTTTAAATGTGGCTTGCAGAAAGCCCAAAAAACAGCTGAACAGTGGGGAGCAGCCTGCTCCCCACCACTCAGTTGTTTCAGGCTGTCTTGTGCAGTCCCGTTAAAGTTTAAAGGGACTACAGAAGACAGCCTGAAACAGCTGTTTTTGTGGCTTTCACAGGGAACAGAAAGCACAGGTTTAAAGGGACTCTTTCTGCTCCATCCATGAACCACCACAAACTACTCTAAAAATTCATGGAAGTTCATGACAGTGAACCCGTTATAAACATCTGTTCATGAACCACAAACAGGTCAAAATTCATCACGAATTTTGTTTTGTGGTTTGGTTCATGCCCATCCCTTGTTACATAATCTGTAAAGAGCTAGGCTTAAAATCTTTCACTACGATATGCTCACTTTTGTTTGCAGAATGTTTCACACTGGGAAGCACTAAAATATCACTCTCACCATCTGTATTCTAATGTGGTACATCTTATTCTACTACCTGCAAATTCTACCATCTCATTCTATGCCCTGTGTAGACCAAGGTATAAGAGCACTGACCCAGCATTTCAGAGATGAAATTAATCAAGTGATTCTTAAGTACTTTAAGGCACAGTTAATTGCATCTTCAATACACTGGGTGAACACCTTTACAATGGAAACTTATGCCACATTACTTAGTCCTTTTTTTTTTTTTGCTGTCAAGTTGCAGCCAACTTATGGTTTTCCTGTAGAGCCAGTTTGATGTAGTGGTTAAGTATGCAGACTCTGATCTGGGAGAACCAGGTTTGATTCCCCACTCCTCCACTTGCACCTTTTGGATGACCTTGAGCAAGCCATAGTTCTGGCACAGCTGTTCTTGAAAAAGAGCAGTTTCTGTCAGAGTTTTCTCAGCCCCACCTACCTCACAGGGTGTCTGTTGTGGGGAGGGGAAGGGAAAGGAGTTTGTAAGCCACTCTGAGACTCCTTTGGCTAGTGAAGGGAGGGGTATAAATCCAATCTCCTCCTCCTCCTCCTCCTCTTCTTCTTCTTCCTCCAAGGCAAGAGATGTTCAGAGGTGGTTTGCCATTGCCTGCCTTTGCATCATGACCTTATATTTCCTTGGAGGTCTCCCATACAAATACTAAGCAGGGCCAACCCTTTTAGCTTCTGAGCTTTGATGAGACTGCACTAGCCCGGGCTATCCAGTCTAAATTGATTAAAACAAACAGACTTAAACTGAATATGATTGCATTTCCAGTGTATTACTTTGAATAAATGCAACTCAGTGTCTATAAAGTTAGGATGAAAATGACCAAGAGTTTCTTAGCTTCAGAGGTGCATAACTTCAGTAGATCACAAATACTGACAGCAGCGTTAGAACAACTTGTACATCCTGCAATTACACATAATTTAAGAGAATCTGTGACCAACACAACTATATGGACAAAGTCAACCGCAACAGTCTTTGCCATCCAGTCGCTGCCTGGCCAGGGAAAATAATGAAAGGAAAGACTCACACAACTTACTCCATCCACATAGCTGCAGCATTTCCTTGCAGGATAATGGCTATGATCCAAAACAGAGTTTAGCAGACTTAAACCCATTGCAATCATGTTTCAGTTTGCATTACTCTGTACTGGACCTTTACATTTTTTTTTCTTCCAGTGCTTTTGAAACACCTTGCTAAGGGATACTGCAAGCGCAATTCACACCTGGAGCCTCTGAGTATCCCCACATTACAAGGACTTCCTGCAACAAATCCTGGTAATTGAGGATACTGACAGTTCTCTAACAGAAGTTTCCACTCCCCAGAGACTGAGAGACCAAAAAGCTCCCAGGGTTTTCTAGGAAGCATGGATAATAAAGCAGTGCTTCTTTAAAGAAAAAAATTGTCTAAAATTTGTATATTATAATGCAATGAGCCCCTTTTTTGCCTTCAAGTACAGCTGACTTATATAGGCGACCCCATAGGGTTTTCAAGGCCAGAGACATTCAGAGGTGATTTGCCATTGCCTGCCTTTGTGTCATGACCCTGGTATTCCTTGGAGGGCTCCCATCCAAATACTAGACAGGGCTGACTCTGCTTAACTTCTGAGATCTGATGAGACTGGGCTAGCCTGGTCTATCTACATCAGGGCCATTTCCCTTAAAGTATACTGTTACATTTTGTAGCATTATTAACAATTTTATTGCACGTATTATTATTCTGTGATTACACTGTGAAAATAATAGGGTCTCTAGTAAACAGCCATTTGCTAGCACAAATAAATAACAATTAGAATTTATTTAGTTGAAGAACTTATATGTGTGAATTTAAAAAAACAATACATTTATTAACTTTACCTAAATTTTTATCCCACATCTCTTCTAAGGAGCTCAGGGCAGCTTAAATCTTTCCCCTCCCCATTTTTCTCACAGCATTTGTGATAGGTAGGTTAGGTTGAGAGAGAGAGTGATTGGTCCAAGGTCACAGTAAGCATCACAGTAAAGTGGGGATCTGAACCTGGATCTTCCAGACCTTAGTCCAACACACTAATCAATACACTAGATGAGCTTCTATAGTATTTATAAAGTAAAAGTTTAGAAAAGTGTTTTGTTCCCCCTTTTCAAATCAGAATCTGTGATAAGCAAACTCCACTGAGATTGAATTGGAATGAATTTATTATTTACGGCATTGTTAGTTAGCATTTGGAAAAACCTTATCTACTACTTCTCCTGGCTCATAATGTTTGTGGCATGAACACTGGAAGATCTGGGTTCATTGTTTTATTCCTCTTGGAAATTGTGATTTGGTTTCACTATTCTGCACCCACTCACCACACAAGCTATGGACAGAGGCTTCTCCATTTGATTGTTATTCCTTTCTTAAGCGGGAAGTATAGATGCTGAAGGATCTTCTAGCTGTTATAATAATATTTCTAATTTTTAGAGTTATATATTGCCTCTTTGCTACAATGGGAAAGTCAAGATAGTTTACAATATGCTAAAATATATGTAAACATAAAATAGATTAAATTGAGGCAGCAGATGTCTAACCATTTTAGCCTCCCCTGCTCATACTGCCCTATTTAATGGCCCTACAATGCTAAAAAGATCTGCACAACATTTTCCAGAAAATTTGGGTGCCTTGTTGACCATCTAACCAGCACCCACTCAGGAGGCACATTGGACTACCATGAACTGGCCTGCCATCTTATTCTGAATTGGTTTTAAACTGGATTTAAATTGTATATTTCAACATTGTTTTCATGACCTGTTGTGACCCACCCTGAGCCTGCTAGCGGGGGATGGCGGAATATAAATTAAATAAATAAACAATAATAAAAACAGCAATGATAAAACAGCAGCAATGAATAAAGCAACAATAAAACAGCAGCAATAAAACTAAAACCATTAAAAACTATATTGTATGGGTCAGAAAGGGTAGAAAGCCACTGATTCACAGTTAAGCACTAAACTCAAGCAGGACCAGTGTGGTCAAGTGGATGAGAAAGACAGTGCTAGAAAAAATCTCTGGGATGGAGTACTATAGGATGCAACCAAAGAAAGGACCCTGTTTGTTTCAGATATCAACCTAACTTCCAGAAGCAGAAGCACCTGGAGAAGAACCTCCAGTTATGATTCCAATTTATGGGCAGGTTCACACAAAAGAGTGTAGTCCTTCATATTTCCTAGTCCCAGATAATTTCTTTCAGTGGCAGATCTCTGAATTATGCCTATAAACAAATTGAAAGCCAGTGCACTGGCAAACTGTGCTCAGTATGACTCAATTAGAGTTCATGCAAATTTTTCAGAGGTTAACCCTGCACATATAACATTACAAGCCTACCCTGGACATTATCAAAGCATAGACAACTGTGGCAAAATAATCTTTTTTTGAGGAAATACAGCTCTTCTACCAAACTAAAGTTGATAGGCATTGCTTTACACTATAGAAATATGGAATCTAGCATCACCTCAGAATTGTGAATCTGATTTTTTTACAGGGAGGGAGGAATTGGCAAAAAATGGTTCTTTCATCAATGAAAACCCTCCATTGAATCCAACTTATATTTTTTCAATATAGAGAGAGGCTGCCAACTTTTTCTGGGCCCTGGCTCCTGCAACTTGAAAAGCAGCTTGGTTTATTTATTTATTTATTTATTTCGATTTGTATCCCGCCCTCCCCGAAGGCAGACATCGTGATATTATACAGCTATAAGCACTGAAACATTTTACCTGCTGATTTCTTCATAGTGGGCTGTTTAAAAGTCATAAAGGCAAGCTAGGCTGGCTTTATTCTGGCCAGTTGGCAATCTGGAGGTTGAAATGGGCTCTTTATTCTACAAAATCAATCAACTGCATCAAATCAAATTGCCTTTGTTGGCTATTGTCTTGTACTTTATTCCCAGTTAGTACATACTACTCAGAGCTAGTGTTCTTACTGGCCAAATAAAGTTGTTTACCTCAGCCCCTAAGCATTTGATGTAGGCAGGCAAAATTCTAACAATGTCTTAATAAAACAGAATCAGTAAGTGAAAAGGTCATTGAACAGATGTAACAATATTTTCTAATGTCCCTCGAGTGATCAAATGAGAAACATCAATGCAACTGCACCATGACTGCTTTCCTGCCCTCCTTTTGATCTAATGAGGATTTTTTTCCCTACCCCATCTGGATGCTCAGCTAAAATCAATGGAACTAATGATGGGCAGGAGACTTGCAGGTTTCAAATAAGTAACTAGGAGGGATTTTTGTCATTGTCATGAGATGAAGAGGAAGCTGAAAGGGGCCCAATGACCACACAAATTTAGAGGGTAACCATGTGAGCAATGATCCGCCAAAGTGATAGATCAGGATTAATACTAGTTTGGTGTAGTGGTTAAGTGCGCGGATTCTAATCTGGGAGAACCGGGTTTGATTTCCCACTCCTCCACTTGCACCTGACTGGATGACCTTGGGCAAGCATAGCTCTGATAAGAGCTGTTCTTGAAAAAGAGCAGTTTCTGTCAAGAGCTCTCTCAGCCCCACCTACCTCACAGGGTGTCTGTTGTGGGGAGGGAAAGGGAAGGGAGTTTGTAAGCCGCTCTGAGACACCTTTGAGTAGTGAAGGGTGGGGTATAAATCCAATCTCTTCTTCTCTTCTACGTCACTAGAGCTATTCTAGTGTAACAAGTAAACAAAAAAATAAATTGCCAGTAGCTCCTCATGTCTCAAATGATTAACATATACTTAATAATGAAATGTCCTGCTGCTACAGTTCAAACTATTGGGGGGCATGTAAGGATGTATGGTCCACACTAGTGAAAAAAATAAAATGAAAATAATCTGTTGGTTTTGTTTACATTTGGAATCCAAGAATGGGGCAGAGTGTCATTGCAATGCACAGGGGCTTCATAGGGTTGTCAGGTCCCTCCGGGCAGCCAGCAGGAGAGGGGAGTGGCCTGACCAGGAGCAGGGAGTCTGCCCACATGACTTCCAATCAGTGTTCCTTCTAAGCTGAATTAGTGTGAGCTAGCTCACAGTTTTGTAGCCTCCAACTCACACATTTTTGTCTTGGCTCAGGAAGGATGGCTCCAGGGCAAACTACTTTATGCAGCAGCCAGATTGATTGCTCACAGCTTTAATGACAGTCGCTCACAAAGTAGAGTTTTTGCTCACAAGACTCCACAGCTTAGAAGTAACATTGCTTCCAGTGTGACCCAGAAGTGACATAGGCACTTTGGGGAAGTTGGGGCAATACTCTGGTTTTTGGGCAAAAACTGTATCATAGAATTAACTTCTACCATAGAACTTTTTGCCTCAAAACCAGAACATCACCCCAATGTTCCTATGTACCTGGGTCACGTTGAAGTAATGTAGGCATGTCACTAGAACATTGGCTGTTCCTCTCTTTTTTTTGTGGTAATTTGCCCCCACACACACTGCCTAGCTGATTGGCAGTGGAGAGTTGGGACTGGGGAGCAGGGAGCAGAGGACCCCCACCAGGGGTCTGGCATTTCTAAGGCATCCCTCCTTCTGTTTCTTCCATTTGTATCTAACCATTCAGGGAGACACTTTGCAGAAGGAATACACTAAAGCACATTATCTTGTAAGTGTAAGGAAAATGGTCTAAGGCACCAGGGAAGGTGGCACAACACAGAGATTCACCCACCCACCCATTGGCTCATATAGTAGGCCAGTATCCTGCCTACCTGGCTGCAGCTTCTTCTTATTTCCCCAGGTCCTCTCTTGTCCATTGTGCTTGTGAGTTTTTCACTGGAAGGTCCATTCTTAGGAACACAGGATCTTAACCAGATCAAAAGCATATCACAAAGAAAGAACAGGCTTTGCCCCACTGGGGTCTCTGTGTGTACTGATGGGGTATTCAAAGGTGTCCCACTGGTGAAAACAGTGCTCTCCTAAGGCCATTTTAGATTTAGAAAATGGCATGGGAGGCAAGGTGTAGGTCCCTTCTCCCCATGGGCCATGGTCCCAACCAGAATTGAACACTGTAGACCTGTGAATTGAGTTCCCAATTAGGAACTGTCAAGCAAATATCTGACTGACTGTCCTTGGTATGGATATGGACCTGTCCTCAGAATGTCCCTGGACTGGGTACTGTGTGTTCTGAAGTGCCACACTTCCCAGGTATGCATGGGCCCAATTTGAATTGAGAATTCAGATTGTGATGGGGCCATGGGTCAGTGGTAGAGCAGTTGCTTTGCATGCATGATATGAAAAACCTCAACCTGAGACCCTGGAAAGCTGTAGCCAATTGGGGTAGATAATGCTGATCTTGATAGATGTATGGTCTGATTCAGTATAAGGCAGCCTCATCAGTGACTGTTGTACATGGGGGCGGGGTGCATAGATCCCCTTTGTGCCATTTTCCCAACCTAAAACATAACTCAAGTACACATTGGCTCCAGAAATCTATGTATAGCTCAAGTACACTCAGTTCCCAGCAGGGCAAATAGTGCCACCTTGGGCTGTATCATGGCATGAAAATGGTGTGGAAGGTCTAAACCCACCACACACTACAGTCCCAGTTTGACCTGGGCCTGGTTGCACCTGGGAAGTTTAGCACTTCAGGACACACGTCTCTACACTGGATCTGGGGATCATCTCCAAGAAAAATGTAACATAAAGTTAGGGAGTTAGGCTGTAGGTGTTGATGGAAAGAGGAGAAAAGGAGAGGAGGAAGGGAGGGGGGGGCAGCAAAAAGGATATCATTCCTAATGGGAATGAAAAATGACAAAATAAAATAATTTCATTTAAAATGAAACAAAACAAAATGGAAACATGTGTAACTTGATGTACAGATGTTTTAGAAGCTAAAATTTGTTGGATTTTTACTGTAATTTGAAATCATGCTTGTAACTAGGGTTGCCAAGGGGGGATTTGGTGGAAGGATTTGGCACTCCAGCAGGGGGATTTGGGGGGCATTCCAGGCATGGGCAGGGATGCCCTAAGCCCCACCCCAAGAGCAGCCACCCCTCTTCCCTCCGCTCCTGTGAGATTTAAAGGGCTTCAGCTGATCAGCAGGAAGCACCTGGTCCACTGATAAACTGGAGGGCCCTTTAAATCATTCAGAAGCGAGGGAGAGGGGCGGTCGCTGACCGCATGCTCTGCCTGCAAAAAGACCCTTTAAAGGGTCTTTTTGTGTGTGGGGGGGTGGCACACAGGGCTGATTTATTTATTTATTTATTTTTCATATTTGGAGTCTGCTCTTCCCGCGAGCAGGCTCAGGGTAGATAACAACATATTGGTAATACAATAAATGTGATTAAAATATTAAACACAGTAATACAATATTAAAATTGGCAGTCACAGCCCAATATCAGAAATTGAGTGATTTGGAGAGGTTCCCTGGCTCATTGCTACAGAGGAGTAGCCAGGTATTACTGGATGGAAGATAGGGGACAAACACCTCAGGGAAGCCATATATGGATGCCCACTGCCTCAGCCAAAAGCCTGTTGGAACAGCCCCATCTTACAGGCCCTGCCTCTTCCCATATACACCCGGAAGACCATTACACTTGGTTGAATTGAAAAAAACTCCACAGTGCCCTGATCTCAATGGGGAGCATGTTCCACCAGGCAGGGGCCAGGGACCACCAGGAGATGTTGATCCACCAAGTGTAATGCTCTTCCGGGTGTATATGGGAAGAGGCAGTCCCTTAGATATGTTGGTCCCAGGCTGTGTAAGGCTTTAAAGGTCATTACAATACATTGAAGCAAATCTGGAACTCAACTGGTAACTAATGCAGTTGATAGAGCACCTGCCGAATGTGAGCCCACACAGGTGTCGCTGTCAGCAAGCATACTGCCGCATTTTGTACCAGCTGTAATTTCCAGGTCAGCCTCAAGAGTAAGCCTGCATAAAGTGAATTGCAGTCATTCAGCACGGAAGTGACCATTGCATGGGTCACTGTAGCTAAGTCCTAGAGAGAAAGTTAGGGCCTTAGCAACCTAATTTGCCTAAGATGGAAAAAGGCAGACCTGGCAACTGCAGTAACCTGGGCCTCCATGCATCCAATGTTACTCCCAGACTCCTCACTCTCTGAGCCAGTGCCAAAGGTATACCTACATCCATCCATCCATCCTCTCAGGTACAGGACCTCCATCTTTGATGGATTGAGGTTCAGCTGGCTCTGCCATAACCATCCAGCCATAGCCTCAACCAGGTTACCAGGGACAGAGGATGATGGCAACCCAGTCCATACCTTTGGACTATATGGGTGAGGGGGTGTATATAGATGTTAAATGACATTGGAGAGAGGATCGCCCCTGCGGCACTCCACATTCCAGTGGGTATTGCAAGGAGACCCTCTCACCAAGCACCACCCTCTGTTCTCGACAATGGAGAAAGGAGGAAAACCATTGCAAGGCAGTACTCCTAATTCCTATGCCAGCAAGGTGGTGGGTCAACAGATCATAGTCAACCATGTTGAATGCTGCTGCCCCAACCTGCCCTGTGCCAACAGCAGTGCCAACCCACCCTGATCCAGATGCCTATGGAGGTCATCTGTAAGGGTGACCAGAGCTGTCTCTGTCCTGTAGACAGACTGAAAAGCATCAAGGATGGAAGCATCATCCAGGAAAGCCTGGAGTTGTTCGGTCACCGCTGTCTCAACTACCTTACCCAGGAACAGTAAGTTTGACACTGGGTGGTAGTTGGTCAGGACCATAGGATCCAGTGACTTTTTTTTTCAAGAGTGGACAAACTACCGCCTCCTTCAAGGCCCCCAGGAAAGTCCCAGGAAAGAGGGACAAGTCGATAATTTCCCCCAGGATGCCCTTCCCATAAGTTTTCATTAGTCAAGAAAGACATGAGTCAAGGAGGCAGGTAGTAGGTCTTACCGCTGCCAAGATCCTGTCAACTTCCTCCTGGGAGAGTCAGCTGAAGTGGTCCAATGTCAGACCCAAAGATGGACAAGGGGCTTCTAGTTCCCTTACTATCTCAAATGTGACTGGGAGGTCCTGGTGGAGTGTCATGATCTCATCTACAGAATAGCTCTCAAATGCCTCACAAATTGCTGCTTGGGATTCAGGCATGCACACTGCCACTCTGCTTGCTACAAATGGGATGGTGGCAGCATATTGGAGGCCCAAAAAGTGGGGGAACCTCTGCCCGGACCTGGGAGCTGGTAACCCTACTTGTAACCTTCCATAAAGAGTGGGGCAGATGGAGTAGAGAATATTTAAATTTTTATCATCACAATAGGTGAACATGAAGAATATAAAAAAGAAAGCATCAAAACTTTCTTGCAAGTGAAAGAAGGTACCTCTATTTAAGTTTTTTTTAAAAAAAAAAATCAACCAATAAATCAGCAATAAAATCATCTATAAATGTTTGTCTTTTCAAAGGTCAAGTAATAAAAATAGGCATATGCCTATTAATTATTTGCTTGGGAAGTAATTGTGTGTTTCTGTCATTGATTACAGCAACCTGATATGCTGTTCGCTTTCCACAAATAGGCAGCCAGATCTTCTAAAACTTTAGCTGCTAGAGCAGCTTGTGATAGGATTGGACCATAAAAGACATTCTGGAAATATTGACCAGTCTCCATTACTGCTGATGAACATTTGTTGTTCACAAATGTTGTCTGAAAGTTCTGTCGCACATTGATGGTGCTGTGCAGGGGTCATTTTGAGCAGGAACACACAGGAACGGTGTTCCGGGAGTAACAAGCCTGGCCCAGTCCCCCAATTTCCTGTTAAGGCCCCACAACTTCCTTGGCAGCGCAGGCCCCCTGACTCTCTGGGCTGCCCGGAGGATTCTCTGCCACCACCCTTTCCCTGCTTGCCAGCCAGCAGTCCCACAGGCCTCTCCTTGCCTTCCCCCACGGCCTCATCATCTGACTCGGCAGCACAGAGTAGCAGTGGGGGGCTTGAATCAGGGCCGGGCTGGAAGCCCCACTGGCTGTGCTGGCTGGCTGGTCAGGAGGCAGAGAAGGCATGGCCCAGTGACGCAGCTTGCCTGCCTGCCTGCCTGGAAGAGGAGGAACTGGGAGAAGGTTCACCCCAGGCCCGTAGCCCTGATTTATTTGGGGGGGGCATTTAAATGGGGGGGGGCATAATTTTTAAAAGAACCCTTACTTACTTCTGAGTAGAAAAACAAGCTGGATAGTGTGAGGTGAAGGGAGGGAGATGGCACTGAATGGCAAAAAGTCCCCCCCCCCGTTTTTGGAAAGCGAAACCTTTTTTCTCTAAGCTGCTGCCTTGAACTCCACAAGAAAGGGGACAATATGAGGAAAGACTGAAGGAGGAGGAAGTGGTGCTCCAATTCCCCCCCCCCAGCTGCAGTCTGCTGTCTCTTCTGCTGCTGTTTTGGGCATGGAGCGCCATGGGGCTGAGGGATGGTTGGTGCTGCTGCAGCAGGGTGCTTTGCACTCTCTGGGGCAGACAGGCAGTGCTTGTCCCTGCCAGAGGCCTCTGGGTGAGTCAGGCCTCTCCCCTCTGCCAGCCACACTCTCTTGAGCCATGGGAAGGCAGTGGGGTGGCCTTGGCTCCACACTGCAGTAAAGCAGAAGCCTCCAGGCATGGTTAGGGCATCCGGGGAAGCGGGGCGAGAGCATCCTCTCAGCACCCCTGCTTTGCTCCACATGCAACAGCTCATTTTTATCCAATACAGACATAAACCCAACGCTGCTCGTCCTGGGCTGTGACGAAGCTGAATCGATGTGAGGAAGGGAAAAGAATAAGAAAAACAAAGGTCAGCAAAGGGGTTCAGCCGAGCACCCAGATGCTGGGGCTCTCTCCAGTGACTGGCAAAGGCAGAGGAGGCGGGCGCGCCAACCACCAGGAGGGGGGATGGGGGTTCAGCGGGAGCAGCTGTGCCAATCACTCTGCTGGGAGGGAAACAACACAAATCAGCTGCTGAAGGAGCATTGTTGGAGAAAGAGAGGTGGTGCGTGCACCCGATGTGTGGGGGGAGGGGGAGATGGGCACGCACCTGCTTTGCTCCATGCAGAAACTCTGCAGCCGAAGGGGACAAGTTGGGCACAGACTTCCCTGCAGCACTCTTCAGCCAGGGAAGCAGCGTGCCCAACAGCACCTTTGGACAGCCGAGTCTTGGATCCTGCCAGCGCCGCACCACCCAATCCCTCACCTGCATGCAGTAAAGCAAGTATAAAAAAAGGAGGTGGGGATGTCTAATAATCCAAATAATCCCAGTGTCTCCATTGGGGGGTAGGGAGGCCAGATTCCAGGTGGAGTGATAAATGACTTTTCATTATGGTAAATGGCAAACGTGGGCAGCATTGTGTACATGGCTGCTGGTGTGATGTCTGTTTGGGATTATACCTTATCTGGTCTTAATGTGTGTGAAGGTGCAATAGAACACATGCTCCTCAAGACTGCTATAACATTACCCTTTTAATTAATATCGCTCCCAGCCTTCAAGCATTTGTTTCTGCCAGTAAAATGTACTGGGAGAGAGAGCATGTCAGGCAAGGATTTGGGAGACCCAGGTTTGAATGTGAGTTGGGAAATACCTGGAGATTTTTGGGGTGGAGCTTGAGCAGTGGGTGTTGCCTTCTGACACACTTCCAGTGATGTTGGGGGTGTGGCATGTTGTGTCCTGGGATCAGAAGGCAGAGCTGGCGAAATACAGCCAAGCTTCGCTCTCTGAGAACAATAGGGATTAGGTTCCTGAGCTCGCCAGTAGAGAACCAATGGCAGCATTGGCGGGCGATTCAAACCCGCCAATAGGAATATGGGGCCGTCCCCCCCTAACTGTATATAGTTGGCCTCCGGCCGTTACTGTTTGTTCTTGTCTTGTGTGAAGTACGAATAAACGCGTCTTCTCTTATGTCGTCGTCCGAGTCATGAGGCCCGAAACCCAGTACTTTACAGTGGCGACGAAGGTGGGATTTCAACGCCTTCCGTGACTCCATGAGCGACGAAAAGGACACCGCCGAGCATCGCATCGCTGACCCCGAGAGCAGCACCGCACCGCTCGCCGAGCATCGCATCGCTGACCCCGAGAGCAGCACCGCACCGCTCGCACCGGTGCACGCCTTCCCAGACAGAGCCATGGCCGCCTCTCATGTAACACTCGAGCACTTCGATCCGTCGCAGCCAGAAACCTGGGACGCATGGGTCGACCAGGTCATCAGTTATTTGGAGCTCAACGAGATCCGCCACCCAGACAAGAAACGATCGCTCCTGCTGAACGCGTGCAGCACCCAAACCGTCCGCCTCGCCAAGAGCCTCTTGGTGCCCCACACGGCCTTGGAAAGCTCATTTGGGAAGATCCTGGACGTCCTCAACGCGTACTTCAGCCCCCGGCCGACCTTCCTGGCCAAGAGGATGGAGTTCCAGAGGCGAGTCCAGGCCCAAGGGGAATCCGTTGCCACCTTCCTGGCTGCGCTGAGGGCGCTCACGGTGGACTGCGGGTTCCCGAAGGTGGAAGACAACTTGCTGACGCAGTTCGTGTGGGGCCTGGCAGACTCCAAGCTGCGGCGCAAGTTGATTGGCTACCGGAGGCTCTCCCTGGACGAGGCCATCGACACCGCAACAGCCCACGAGGCCGCTGAAGGGGAACGCCCGGCCGCGGCCGCCCATGTGGTCGGGAGGAGTCCCAGCCCCGGGAACTCAGATACCGAAGAGGTCTTCGCCCTCAGACCCCAACACCGCCGGCCGGCGCCGTTCCAGCAGGCCAACAGGGAGCCAGCCAAGCCTTCCGGCAACCGGGCCATCTGTGCCAGCTGTGGGGAAGGCCACGGAAGGAAATCCTGCAAGTTCCGGGATGCTGTCTGTCACGGGTGCGGGAAGCAGGGACACCTTGCACGGGTCTGCCGGTCCAAGGGCCCCCGGAATTCGAGATCGTCGGTCCCACCGCACCGTGCACCGTCCACCGCCTACGAGATGACGGAAGAGGTCGCCAAGCTGTACCATCTCACCGATCAACCGCTGCAGGTACTTCGCCTCCCCAACCCCAATCTCTCCTCTACCCCGAAGATCCAAGTAACCGTGCGGATCGAGGGGTCCCCCTGTTGCATGGAGGTGAACTCGGGATCGGCGGCGTCCATCATTTCCATGGACACTTTAAATAAACTTTGCCCGGCAGGGGGACCCCCTCTACATCCATCGCCATTAAGCTTGGTGGACTTTCAAAAGAACCTTGTCCCCATCCGGGGAGTCGGCACTTTCCGAGTGCAGTACCGAGACTTTGAGGGGAACTTGGACTTGGTGGTGGTGGAGGGAAATCTCGTGAGTCTCCTGGGGCGGGCGTGGTTCGAGGCCCTAGACATCACGATTGGGGGAGTGAATAAGTGCGGGATGCGTGACTGGGGGGCGGTGTGCAAGGAATTCCCCAAGGTCTTTGACGGGAAACTGGGGTGTTATAAAGGGCCCCCGGTGTCGCTCCACTTAGACCCCACAGCGACGCCCATCCGACGGCGCTTCCGCACCATGCCCCTGGCCCTCCGCCCTAAAATAGAGGCTGAACAGGACCGGTTAGTGGCCCAGGGAGTCCTAGAGCCCGTCCCGAACGCTCGATGGGAGACCCCGATTGTGACACCCGTTAAGCCAAACGGGGAAATCCGCATCTGCGCGGATTATAAGTGCACCATTAACCAGGCACTTCAGGCGCACGCATACCCCGTACCCGTGGTCAGCCACGTCTTAGCCACACTGGCGGGGGCGCGCATATTTGGAAAGCTGGATCTCGCGCAGGCGTACCAGCAACTCCCGGTGGATGAGGCCACTGCCGAGGCACAAACCATAGTGACCCACCGGGGGGCCTTCAGGGTGAAGCGGCTGCAGTTCGGGGTCAGTGTGGCCCCAGGGATCTTCCAAAATCTCATGGATGATTTGTTAAAAGGGATCCCTGGAGTGACGCCGTTCTTCGACGACGTCCTCATCGCTGCGACCACCCCTGAAAGCTTCGCCGCCCGCCTCCGAACTGTACTGGGACGCTTCCAAGCCGCGGGGCTGAAAGTGAAGCGGGAAAAGTGCCTCCTTGGGGTGCCGGAGGTGGAGTTCTTGGGGTACTGGGTAGACGCAACAGGCCTGCATCCGGCGAGGGACAAGGTGAAGGCCATCGTGGAGGCCCCCGCCCCGAAGTCCAAGGCGGAGCTCCAGGTGTTCTTGGGCCTCCTGAACTTTTACCACGCCTTTCTCCCACACAAAGCCGCCGTGGCCGAACCCCTGCACAGGCTGCTGGATAAGGCGACACCTTGGGCATGGGGAGCGAGGGAGGAGGCGGCGTTTCGGGGGGTTAAAGTACTCTTGATTTCTAACGCTGTACTCGCCCACTTTGATGAAAAGCTCCCGGTAATCCTTGCATGCGATGCATCGCTGTATGGGGTCGGGGCGGTCTTGGCCCACAAGTTACCAGATGGGAGGGAAGTCCCAGTGGCTTACTACTCCCGCACGCTGTCCCCCGCGGAGCGGAACTATGCGCAAATCGACCGGGAGGGCTTGGCACTGGTGGCGGGGGTTAAAAAGTTTCACAACTTTTTGTACGGGCGGCCCTTCACGCTCGTAACCGATCATAAGCCGCTCCTGGGACTGTTCGCGGCGGACAAACAAACGCCGCAGGTACTGTCGCCCCGGGTGTTGCACTGGTCCTTGTTTTTAGCGGGCTACCAGTACCGGTTGGAGCATCGGCCGGGCAAGGCGCTGGGTCATGCCGATGCCTTGAGCCGCCTGCCGCTGCCGCAAACAGGGGAAGATCCGGCCCCAGCTCCCGCAATATTGTTAATGGAGGAGCTGCCCAACCCCCCTTCAGGCTGCAGACGTGGCCGCCCGCACGTCCCGAGATCCCATTCTCTCCCGGGTCCTAAACTGGGTGGTGAGGGGATGGCCAGCGGAACAGACAGGGCCAGAGTTCACGGCATACAAAGCCAGGAGGGAAGAGTTATCCGCCTTGAAGGGGTGCTTACTATGGGGGGACAGGGTGGTCATTCTGGGGCCCATGAGACAAGGGGTTCTAGAAACACTGCACGAGGCCCACCCTGGCATTGTACGAATGAAAGCTCTGGCAAGGAGCTACGTGTGGTGGCCCGGGATGGACGCAGAAATTGAAACCTGGGTCCGAGGGTGCACACGGTGTCAGGAAGTCCGCCCCAATCCCCCGAGAGCGCCAACCCAAAGCTGGGAGTCTACCCACAAGCCGTGGTCACACCTACACGTAGATTTTGCCGGGCCGTTCCAGGGGCTCCAGTTCATGGTGACGGTAGACTCCTACTCGAAGTGGGTGGAAATAAGCCCAGTGTCTACCACCTCTGCCAAAGCGGCAATAAGGGCCCTGCGGAAAATATTCGCTACGCATGGGTTGCCAGACACAATCGTGTCGGACAACGGGGCAGCGTTCACATCTGCTGAGTTTCAAGCGTTCCTCGCAAGGAACCTAATCAGGCACATACGATCAGCGCCCTTCCACCCGGCAACAAATGGACAGGCGGAGAGAACGGTACGCACCGCCAAAGAAGCCCTGAGCCGCATAACGGAGGGGGATTGGGAGTTCCGGCTGGCCCGCTTCCTCCTAACACACCGCACCACCCCAAACCCCATCTCCGGGCATTGCCCCACAGAACTATTGATGGGCCACCGCCCCACGACTTTGTTAGACAGGCTCCACCCAGACCGAGCCCCAGAGGGAAAGCTGGTCGAAACCCGGAAGGCGCCCCGAAACTTCCTCCCGGGGGACCCTGTCTACTTCCGGAATTACGGGGCGGGGCCTCAGTGGTTGGCCGGGCGCATCCTAAAACCCACCGGGCCAGTGTCATACGAGGTCCTAGCAGATGGGGACAGGGTCCTCCGTAAACACGTGGACCAGCTCCGGAGGCGGCAAGACCCCCGACACAGGGATCCAGGCCCCGTTACCGGGAAACGCTGCGGCCGCCCCAGCATCCGATCGGCTGCAGGCACCGCCAGCAGAGCCAGCGCCTGAAAGACCACGGAGTCCGGAGGGGGTCCCAGAGACAGCTGAACCGCTACCGCCGCCATTACAGCCACCACCGTCACCACCACAGCTACTACCGGAGATCCAAGCTCCTTGTGCGGGAGGACCACCCGATGGGGGCCCCGCCAGTCCGGTACCGGCCCCCCGACGATCACTAAGGGAACGGAGGTCACCGGCATACTTAAAAGACTACGTCACCTGATAGGAGACGAACTATGGGGGGAGGGGTGTTGTGTCCTGGGATCAGAAGGCAGAGCTGGCGAAATACAGCCAAGCTTCGCTCTCTGAGAACAATAGGGACTAGGTTCCTGAGCTCGCCAGTAGAGAACCAATGGCAGCATTGGCGGGCGATTCAAACCCGCCAATAGGAATATGGGGCCGTCCCCCCCTAACTGTATATAGTTGGCCTCCGGCCGTTACTGTTTGTTCTTGTCTTGTGTGAAGTACGAATAAACGCGTCTTCTCTTATGTCGTCGTCCGAGTCATGAGGCCCGAAACCCAGTACTTTACATGGCATATGCAAATGAGTTATGCTAGTAAGTTATGCTAATGAGCTCCTGCACCTGTTTTTCTACAAAATGACCCTTGGTGCTGTGTAAACATTAAATAAGTAAGAGGAGTCTGTCACATTTGTTAATGGTGTCAGCTTGCAATCTACCTTAAAACACACACACTGGGTCAGATTGTATGTTCTGGTGAACAGAATGATTGTAAGGAAACAATTTTTATCCACTGTTTTATTTTTTTAGTTCCCTTCTCCCAGTTGCTTCCTAAAAAGCTGCTGCTGAGAGTTGAGGGATTTGCCATAACTGTAGCATCCTTTGAGACATATTGAGAAGAGATGAATTTGGGAATCCTGCTTCCAGTTCACCCTTCAATCTAACTTTGTAGCAGGACAGGAATTAAATTAACAATTCAGGTAGTCACTGAAGAGATGCAGTTATGGAGAATGCTTTACCTGTTAAATTTCTTTTTTGCCATGCAGCTGTTAAATTTTAAAGAACAGAAACCTTGCCAGGAAAAAAAAGGTGACAACCTTTAGTTAAGCTGTTTAGTTTTATTGAAGTCCATTAGACAAAGCTGGTTTAAGAGCAAGAATTCTGCTGTAAGTATTTTATGGATCACAGCCGGGGAGGTACACTTTTGTAGGTTTAAGTGCATTTAACCTGCTTTGAGTGGTTTTGTGAATCCAGGAAGAAAAAAATATCTGGTCAATGAAACTAGATTACAAAATATGTTGATTCTGAAATTAATCATTACTTCTGTAAAGAAAGCCTCTTCTAAAAGTGCCCATAGAAGTGTTAAGAAGTCAATTTGTACCAAGTATTGATGTACTTGACTATATAATCAAAATCATTAAAGATAAAATCATTTCCCTGCCTTGAACAACGCTTTCTGGGCTTTCTACTGCCATCATTATAATTCATTTATGGAGTGAACCAAATGGCACTTAAAGACATTCTCTAACAGGAAATCTGAGTCCTCTTGATACTATATTGCTTTATGTACTTGTTTTAGAAGGACCTATTTTAAGGGACCGTGGTTTTGAGTTAAAGACATAGTTCTTAGGTTGGAGCCCAGAACACCCTTCCACTAAGTGAACAAGTCTTTCTCCAGTGAAGGACAGCTTACCTCCAACCTCTTTTTGGGGGGTGGGGGGAGAAAGACTCCATACTTAGTGGAAGGGAATTCTTGGAATCAGCCCAGATTCCTTTCTTCTTGATCTTAACATATCCTTCCAACATGCAAAAGCACTTTAAGGCTTCCTGGCTATGGCTCAGAAATTCCCATGTGCCATCAAAGTGCTTCAATGCACAGACCAGATCTGTCTCGACTTCCATTTTCAACTTCAGCTTCCTGTGGTGCATCTGAAGCCGCTATGGAAACTTCACTGACTTTCTAGAGTAGCTTTTCTTTCTTTTTTTCTGTTTTATTTTCCAGGTATATCCTGCCTGTGAGTCCTCTAGGTACCTTATAAGATGCACAAACAAACGTATGACAAGATGCACACTAATTTATTTGTTTATTTCCATTCCACTTTCCTTACCACAAAAAATTTAAAGCATCTTACAAAGAAACACTAAAATATAATTTAGGCAAAAAAAGAAAAAAAATATACAAAAAAACTCCTGAAGGGGTCCTAGATCTACTGGTCTAGATCAGTGACAGGCTGAAAGTCTTGAGCAAAATGTCAAGGTCCAAGAGCCCTTTGGTTGTTGCCCTATGGCTAGCATCAAAAGGTTTGTATCCGGGTTTAGATAACTTTAAGAAGCAGGGAAACCGCAGCACAGCCCAGATCTCATTCAAGTGAAAGACATGTTCCCAAGATTTCCTTCCTTCCTCATGCCATTTATCTACATGGCTTTTATCTGTGCATTTTTGGCATGCATTTCTAGCATTCAGAAGCAACTAGTTGCACATCAGTACTGTTCTGCTGCATGCGTATGATTAGATGGCTGTTCCATAGTTCATGCTTCACTGGGGTGGTCAAGTATATCTGAGGATTGAGTTGGATGGTATCATGCTCATAAAAGTACTCAAAAATCCATGCTTGCTCAGAAATAGCATCGTTGCTCTGAAAAATGGATCAGGCTGAGTATCATAGAATATTAACTAGAGACACTGAAGGAATCATGTTATAGTGTACAGGATATTATGTATGCAATGTAGAAATGAAGAGTCTGTTCTAAACTGATAAGGGTGGCTGTACTCTTTTGTGCCTCAAGGGAATAAAACCTCTGCAAGAAGTTACTGGTTCTGCTGCTTGGACTCCGTTACAAATGCTGCGGATATTAAGACAACATCAAAATGCCCTTAAGGAGAAATGTAGTTGAGAAATAAAAATGAGATTATTTATAATTGGGATTCGTGTGAAAATCTACATGAGTTCATAAAAGACCATATCAACTTGGCTTCCAAAGAAGATGACAGAAGCTATTAACATAATGACATAAAGTCAGCATCAGTAAAGTCGAATGTAGCAGGAGACCACAGTGGGTGAAGGATCACAAAGCAAAACAAGACTATTTTAACTATTCAAGGAAATGGTTTTGTGCTATCCAGTGCTTCATTTGCTTTTCAGTTAGTTTGATTTTGCTTTATTCCTTTTAAAAAATAAAATAATGTCTGTGTAAAAAAACAAGTAGTTTACAGACCCTTTAAATTTTCCTTGCAAGGCCATCCAGGAATGTGAAGGAGGCTGATTGACAGTGAAAATAGTATGGAAAGAAAGGATTGAACTTCCACTCTGAGTCAGCTGCTATTTACAGTTTTTAACCATGTCTAGACTGGTTTTGAGTAGAAGGGAGTATAAACACTATGTAGCCCTAAACTGCTCTAAAATAGAAACTTTATTGACAATACTATATTATCAAATGTCTTAAAGACAATAAATTTAACAATCAATGTTACAACATAAACAATGTATAAACAATTGCAGGGACGTTGTGAACGTCTTCACGACGTCCCTGCAATCCTGTCCTATTAAATAAAAGGGTAGTGGTCTGGCAAGATTCTATGCTTGGCAAAATCAATTCGCTCCCTGGTATGTCGCTCAGAATCTGTCCCTATCCACTAGCTGCGTTGCCTGAGTTCTCTCCCACCCACTGCAGCCTAGGCCACTCTTCTCTGATTGGGCCAGCATTTCAAGCTCATTTGCATACGGAAGCTGATTGGACTTCACTCCATTACGCACCTCAAACTCCCCCCCCCCGCAAGACAGTTGGAATTGTCAGTTGCTTATGCAACCTGTTGTATTCTGAGGTGAAATATGTCCTCACTCACAACACTTCCCCTTCAAAGGAAACAAACCCAATAACACAACCATGCCACACCACAAAAAAGACAGGTCACACCACAAGTAGAATACCACAAGGCAAAAAAAGCTCTGGTACTAATTCTGGCAGGGGACGCTGTGAGTGTAGAAAATGATTTATTGACACAGTGGAAAATCTTTAGTAATTGTTTGGTGCATTTACCATGGGGCACCCACCCAGAGCCTCTGGCATTTTCTCACTCTACTGGCATCAAAACCAATTGAAGGCAAAATAGAGATATGGAGACTTTTCCATCCTGCTTTGCATCAATTTGTCTTTGTTGGCGATGGCAACTCTAGGCCTGGCTGCTTGCTCCTGTTCAGCAGGAGCGTCCCTATGGAAACTGCCTGGGTGATTTCGGACCAGCCGGAGACTTTCTGCCTAACCTGCCTTACAGGGTTGCTGTACATATCACACAGCCGAAAAGAATGAAGTAAACTGCTTTGCTCCCTGCTAATGAGAAAGACAGAATTTTGCCTAGGAAGAGGCTGCTGAGAGGGGATGAGATAGTTGCCAACTATAGGTATGGAAATTCCTGGAGATTTAAGGGGTGGAGCCCAGAGAGGGTGAGGTTTGAGGAGGGGTGGGACCTCAGACAGGTACAGTGCCATAGACTCCACCCTCCAAACCAGCCATTTTCTCCTGGGGAACTATTGTTGCCAATCTTGGCCCAGTGGTCATCAAACCATTCTCTTCCACCCCCTGCTGTGCAGCTGTCTTTCCCCTAGGGTTGCCAATCTCCAGGTGGGACCTGGAGATATCCTGCTGTTACAATTTATCTCCAGATGACCAAGATCAGTTCCCCTGGAGAAAATGGCTGCTTTGGAGGGTAGACCCTATGCCATTATACCCTGCTGAGTCCTTCCCCCCCCCAGTGCTGCCCTCCACAGGATCCACCCCCCAAATCTCCAGGTATTTCCCTACTTAGCGCTGGCAACCCTACTTTCCCCTCAGTGCCTGTTGGTAGGCAACCACCTTGGTCCTGTCACCTGTTTTGGCCTTTGAGAGAAAACTCATTGGGACCAGTCCTGATAGGGTTGCCAACTCCAGATGGGAAATTCCTGGAGATTTGAGGGATGGAGCCTGAAGCGGGTGAGGGTGAGGTGGAACCTCAGACAGGTACAATGCCATAGACTCCACCCATCAAACTAGCCATTCCATCCTGGGAAACCATTGTTGCCAATCTCCAGGTGGGGGCTGGAGATCAATCAGAATTACAACTGCTCTCCAGGAGGAGGGGGGAGGATATGGAAAGCTGAAGTCAGGGGGCAGATAACGCTAGGTTGACAATTAGCTGGGAGGGAGATAGAGTTGCCAACTCCAGGTTGGGAAATTTCTGGAGATTTGAGGGGTAGAGCCTGCAGATGGTGAGGTTTGAGGAGGGGTGGGGTCTCAGACAGGTACAATGCCATAGACTCCACCCTCCAAACCAGCCAGTCCCTCATGGGGAACCATTGTTGCCAATTTCCAAGTGAGGGCTGGAGACCACTCAGAATTACAACTGCTCTGCAGGAGAGAGGGCAGAAGTCAGCTGAAGTCAGAGGGGAAGATAACAGTAGGTTGATGGTTAGCTGGGAAGGAGATGGGGTTGCCAACTCCAGGTTGGCAAATTCCTAGGGATTTGAGGGGTGGAACCTGGAGAGGGTGGGGTTTGAGAAGGGGCTGGACCTCAGGCAGGTAGAATGCCATAGACTCCACCCTCCAAACCAGCCATTTCCTCCTGGGTAACAATTGTTGCCAATCTCCAGGTGAGGGCTGGAGATCACTCAAAACTACAACTGCTCTTCAGGTAGGAGAGATCAGTTCCTCTGGAGAAAATGGTGGTCTCTGTCATTATACCCTGCTGAGGTCACCACAGCAAATTCACACTGTGTGCCCAAAGCCAGGTCACTCTCCCAGAGCCTCTTTCTAGAGCCCGTTGTATTTATTTCCACAACAGGCCTTACTTCTAGTTATTTATACATTGATTTTATTTACATTTTTTGCTGTATGTTTATGTTGCAACATTGATTGTTAAATTTATTGTCTTTAAGACATTTGATAGTATAGTATTTTTAATAAAGTTTCTATTTTAGAGCAGTTTAGGGCTACATAGCGTTTATACTCACTTCTACTGATTTGGCTGTGTTCCTGGGTTTTTTGTATATTGGTTTTAAAGCAACACTTTTTAATGCACTAACTCAGCTCAATGAAAGAAATCACTTAAGAATCATGAACTCAGAGGCACAGGAAAACATCTGCTGTTGCAGTTAATTAGTATTAATAAAATCAAAATGGTGGTTACTCCAGTTCCAAACCATTTAATCAGAGGAACTGGATCCAATGTGACATTGTTCTATCACCTTAGCTGGCATACAATGGACTTCAATATTCCACAGGGTGGATTTGAAAATGGCATTAAGGCAATAAAATATCACAGAAGAACAGTTTATAGGGAGGGGAAGGATAAACATGTGAGGGAAGTTCTGAAGAAATAAGCATTTCCTTTTCTTAAAAAAAAAAGAAGAAGCGAGTAGACCTTTTCTGAAATTATGTTTTTCAGAAAACAAGGTTACGGTAACATTTACTGACTGAACAAGACATATATTTAGTCTTCTTTCATCACATTCACACCACGAAATTGCTTGTGGGTTGGTGAATTTAAGGAGAGCTCATGCCATCGGTGTGGTAAGAGGCATGTTTGTTTCATGCTTCTGTGCCAGAACATTGGCAAGAGATTTGAGAACATGTTGACCCTACCTTCCAATGATCCACCCCAGTTTTTGTTTTTTTTAAAAAAAAAAAAACACCCACACCATCATTCTGTAATCTTGCCAGTCTTTTCTTTGGCATTTCCTTAATCAACAACAGTAATGACTGCTTGTGCCACACTGAAATGGGAGCTTACAAGTCAAACAAGGTTAATCTGACCAGCTGCTTGAGCACTGCTGCTCATTTGACAAGAGCTAGCTTGCATCAGCTCAATTCAAAGCTCTGAGTAGTAAGCAAAATAAGTATTGTTGCCCAACCAGCAGGCTTGTTACACAAAGAACCTTTTTTAAAAAATATTGCTTGCAAAAGGGACCAGATATCAGGCTTTCTGATAAAGCAGGTAATTTTTCTGGCTTTTTAGAGGACAATTGTCTGGAGGCAGCACCCCTGTACCAACTTGGTTGGAAGCTAGCCAGCCAAGAGAGCCACCCAGCAACATGTCAAGGCCTCAGCTATGCTGAAAGGATCCCGGGGACATGGCAACAGTAAAGGAGGCAGAGTGGGACTTACTCCAATACAGGGCAGGCCCAGACAGGGAGGGCAGATCCAGGAGAGAGCACATGGTGGGGTAGAAAAGGGGACAGGCAGTCCCAATCTCAATATGACTAAGCAGTCTGGAAACAACCTCCTTTAGAGGAGGCCTGGGGATGGAGCAGGGTGTGCCCAGACCCAGGGCGAAGCCCCATTGGCCCTGGCTCCTGAGAGCCACAGGGAACCCTTCAAAATGTGGGTCCAGGAAGAGCTAAGGAGGAAGAGCCAGGCAATGTCCCAGGCTACAAGACAGCCTGAAGGAAGGGAACAGAGTGTGAGCAACACCCCCCTCCCCTTTCTGGTACCTGGAAAAGTGGAAGCTGGAGGGTACTACATACCTGGACTCTGTCTCTATGACAAAGGAATCTGACAGACAATATAATTGGTTTCAAACTGAAGTAGCAAAGGATGTCATAGAAAATACATGTCTTGGTAGGAGTTGGTCTAAATATGGTGTTTATAAAGTTTGGGATGTTTTCCACTATTCTGAGTTTGCACTGAATCATGTCTGCTGTGTAATTTCAGTCATTCTGACAAATCTAATATAATGTTTTACTTCTATCAAAATAATTCAGATCCTAGGGCAAGGGAGATTATTCAGATCCTGAGGCAAGGGAGAGGGCTAAATTCTATTGACAACAACATTAGTGGTTTCTTGTGCCAGAGAAATACTAGTTTGTAAATTAAAGTTAATCTGACCAGCTGAAGTGACAGAACCTTGGGAATCTCTTCAAAAGCAGAGCATAATAAACTCTTATTCCTGCATCTATTTTTGATGTTAAAGCAAAACAGAAAAAGGGAAAGAATAGGAAAAGAGAGGAGGAAAGGAAGGGAAAAGGAAGGGAATTGAGGAATCTCACTGCCAGCTGTATAAGATCCAAACTGAGCTTCTGCTTTCCCTTACTATGCTAAAGCCTGATATGGCCAAAGGCAAGAGCTAAAGGGAAGGACTCAAAGGGTCCTTGGCCCCTTTACTCTTCGCCTGCAGTTTGTCACTTGTGATCCCAAATGAGCTGGCCCAGTGAATCCATAATCAGTCCAGGATGCCGTTTACAGTATTTTTTTTTGTTTGATTAAACAGCATTTTTGTAAACTGCTTTGGGTCCTCATTGGGGGCACAAGTGAGGTACAAAAGACTAAATAAATAAACTGACATTGGAGTGAATCTTCCAACAGTTTTCTGTTTCTTTCTAAAGCATTTTAAGGGTCTGTGGGAACAGGTCTGCACTATAACAATGGTATGAATTAATCACGTATTCCCCTAGCAATTCCTTTTTTACTGTTGTTCAAAGAAAAACATTCAAGGAAACAGCATATATTCAACTCCCTATCCTAAGCCTTACAAGGCTAACACAGAGAGGCCTGTGCAACCTGGCCAGAAGACTAGAGGCTAAGAAACTAAAGGGAACCTACGATATTAGTTCTACAGGGATTGGGGTGGGGGATAAAGGTGAAGGCAGTGCTTTCAGATCTAGCAATTCTAGAACTGGTGTAAGTGGACAGATGATACTAGACAACTTGGGGGAGGGGTATTATTAGGGAGAACATTTATCTTCATAATCTTTACAGGAGATCCCTCACATGTCATCAGGCTACTTATTAGCACAATCTTACCAGTGGGTGCGCAGCAAACTAATATCTCTAGAATTCCCTGAAGAATGATCAGCTGGCTGGCACATCATGTAGCAACATTCCAGTTGTTATTTTCTGCTTCTAATGCCAGAACAACTAAAGGATAGTGTCAGCTTTAAAAAGTCCTCAGGAAGCTGTTTCCAGTTTCTGTTCACAACACAAAAAATGTGGTAGTCCCAGTCCCAAAGACAGTGAGTAAAAGAACAGAATAGATAAATGAATCAAACAAACAGTCTATTGCCAGTCATAACAGATATCATCCCTTCTATGGGATCCAGAAAGCCAGATCTCTATTCTAAGTGAAGTAAGGATGAAAAGGTAATGCATCCTAGTAAAACTTTTGCCAAGAAAAACAGCAGAACTCTAAGACTGATTTTGCACAAGCAGCTGTGCCACCGTCATGCCTCCCTTTGCCCCGTTTCCATTGGTCAATTTCCCACTTGAAGGTGCAGGGCTGCATTTTGACCCACGGCTTCGCCTGATTTCCCCCACAGTTTCATAAACCTCAAAAAACAGGATCACGAAACCGCAGGGGAAATTGAGCAAAGCCGTGGGTCAAAATGCAGCCCCGCATCTTCGAGTGGGAAATTGACCAATGGAAATGGGGAAAAGGAAGGCGTGACAGCAGCACAGCTCCTTGTGCAAAATCAGTCTAAGAGTGCTACCCTAAGCAGAGCTACACCTTCTGTGTCTATTGATATTCTGCTTAGAATGGCATTGTTAAAAGCTTGGGATACCCTTCCACATTATTTATTTATTTAATTTATATCCAACCCTCCCTGCCAAAGCAGGCTCAGGGCAGCTTACGTGAAGTTTTATTAAACAGATAAAACAGAATTGGATAAAATATAAATATAAAACACTACATAAAGTGCTAGTGCATATCATATAGCAATGGTATCACAACATAAGGGCGCCCTAACAATGTCAACTGGCCAAGATTTTATAAAAACAAGAATTAATTATGCCCAATCACAAAACACCTTTTTGGCAGTATAAGTTTTTAGCGCTGGAATAAAATAAACTTGGGTTGTGGATTAGTAACTCTAATGTTTAAAAACAGAATTTTAGAAATGTATTTACAAAAGATAAACAGACATAAAAACATACAACTAGGGAGAAAGAGTATATAATAGGACAAAGACAAAACAATAAACCTATTTAACTAGTCTCTAGACACTGACCCTAAGTGGCTTACAGCTCTAAAGCAGACATCTGGAGTAGCAGTCTTCCCAGCAGCAATGATGCAAAAGAGTAGAAATCCTGAAGAGTGTGAAAGTCCTGCTTCCAGCTTCACATGTTCTTCACCAGCATTTATTTATTTATTTATTTAATTCAATTTGTATCCCACCCTCCCCACAAGTATAGCGATGTCTTGCTGGCTTGTCACATCTTTCTCTGTGTGTGGCACCCTTGCCCTATAGGCTAGCCCAGCTGTCACTTTGCTAATTGAGTAACCAATCAGGAGGATCAGCCATTTAATCTAGCTGATCTGAGATGAATCTAGACCCTTAGCTGTCAAACTGACATTTGAGCTGTAGATGACCAACTGTCAACCAATTACCTTGACAGTTCCCAGCTGCTAGCCATCACATTGGAAGGTAATTACATACAGGTGCTTGGTAGATAAAGCTCTTCAATGACTTGGATAACAATCCTGAAAGTACTTATGCATGGGGTTCTGCTTTTTACAAGATAATAATTCAAAGATAAATGCAAACACATCATGGGGACAGATGGTGAGGCGTCAGTAGCATAAGGATACAGTCAGCAGGCAACTCATTCTGGGTCATATTGGTGTATGCAGGCTGTTTATGGTGGTATTTGTGTTGGGGCCAGGGCCTCAGTTGGTTAAATGTAGCTCACTTATCAAAGGCCTGGTGGAAGAGCTCCATCTTGCAGATCCTGTAGAACTGTAAGTGGTCTCACAGGGCCCTGATGTCTTCTGGGAGCTCATTTCACCAGTATGGAGCTGCCACTGAGAAGGCCCTGGCCCTCATTGAAGCCAGCCTGGCTTCTTGGGGGCCCAGAAGGGCCAAATGGTTTTGGGACCGATTGTAGTGCTCTCTGGGGAACATGTGGAGAAAGGCGGTCCCTCAGGTATGTAGGCCCCTGAACATAAAGGGCTTTAAAGTCAAGAACCAGCACCTTGAATCAAATTCGGTATGCTACAGGCAGCCAGTGCAGTGCTTTTAGCACAGGCTGGATGTGTTCCTGCATGTGAAGACCCAACAACAGCCTGGCTCCTGCATTCTACACCAGCTGCAGCTTCCAGATCTGAGACAAAGGCAGCCCCATGTATAGAGCATTAAGTATTCCAATCTCGAGGTGACCATCGCATGGATCACTGTTGCCGAGTCATTGCATTTGAGGAAGGGATCCAACTGTCTAATCAGCTGAAGGTGATAAAAGGATGACTTTGCAGTGGCTGCTACCTGGGCCTCCCTTGTTAGGGAGGCATCCAAGAGCACTCCCAAACTCTTAACCTCCAATGCTGGCACCCCATCAAAGGTCAGGAGTGGGATCCCTACTCTTGGTCTGCTCCAACTCATGCACAGGACCTCAGTCTTCATCTGATTCAATTTCAGTTGGCTCAGTCACAGCTTGCAATGCCAGGTCCAGATCTTCTGGGCTAGAGTCAGACTGAACACCTGACAACAGATAGAGCTGGGTGTCATTTGTGTACTGGTGACATCCCAGCCCATGGCCCCAGGCAATCTGGGCAAGTGGGCGTATGTAGATCTTAAATAACATCAGGGAAAGTATAGAGACCTTCCTTTAGTTAGAGTAACTGGAAACAGGTGTGTATGATAACCCAAAAGATATTGATATATACCAATATTCCCCAAAAATATTCAGCTGGGAGGCATGTTTATGCCTCTCTATTACTTTCCTAGCTGGCCCACTGTGCCTGAAAAGACAGGTCAGGGAGGCATGGCTGGAAGGCATTTCAGTGCTCCCTTTTGCTCCCCCCACTGCAGAGCAGGGTAAGTGAAAGGGAGTACTGAAATGTCTGCCAGCCATTTAAACCTAACAGCTGATGAGCAGACCGCCTGTCAGCTATTAGGTTTAAATGGCCAGCAGCTCAGGTGAATGCACCCAAATAAAACCCAAATCGAAAGGTAAATAAAATAAAATAAATAAATAAGATGGGCTTCTATTTCAGATCAACTTATCAGTACCAATAAGGTATTTTTCAGGTATTTATTTGGTTTAGCTTATGCTGAATGCACACCCCTAATCGTACAGGTGCATGGCCTATGTCTGAAAATCCTGAGAGCATTTGAGGGTGAGGTACAGGGAGGGATACATCTTTGGGAAAGACCATAGAGACTGGTGACATTACTAGAGCATCAGAGAAATGACATTGCCATGTCTGAAAACTCACCCCCCCACACACAGAAGCACATATTTTTCTCTCAGTGCAAGAAAAGGCAGTGAGGGGAAGAACTAGGGATGCCAAACCCACTGGTGTCGGACAGAGTCCCCCATTTTCCTGTGCTCCTCTCTACAACCAAACAGCTAATTCTACCATAGAGATTTTGCCCACAAACCAGAGCATTGTTCACAATGTCCCCGATATGCCTGCTTCCAGGTGATATAGGCTTGTCACATTTATTTCCAGCTTCATCCCTCCCCACTCCCAGTAAGTTCTCACCCATCCCCCACTGGCAACAGACCTGGCAACTGTAGGGAGACCTGGCAACCCTAGGGAGAACCAGTGGGGGTGGAAAGTTACCCATCATGGCAGGCAACCTGAGCCCATTTTGGGAAAGGTGGGATATAAATTTAACTAATAAATAAATAAATGAATATTAAATAAAGCCATAGCTATCTATTTTATGCCACCTCTCCAGAAAGCCTACTAGTGACAGCTTACAAAGTAAAATTTATTTATTTATTTATTTATTTATTTATTTATTTATTTATTTATTGGATTTATACCCCGCCCTTCCAACGTGGGCTCAGGACGACGAACAAGAGGCAAAAAGCCATACATCAGCACTAAAACATAGAGGCAAAAGCCAGGAATAAATACTAAAATGATAAATAATCCATTACCACTAAAACAGTTAAAACAGCGGTCAACAGAACAAAATTCACAATATAAAATCCATATAATTCCACTCTCTAATAAGCACATTTGTCACTGCTCCAGTAGTGTCCTAACAGAGCTGTAGTTCCATGCCAGGGCCAGTGCGCCTCGTGATGTCTATACGATGGTGGTACAGTGGTACATAATACAATATTTTTGTTGTCCAGTAGCATAGTCAAGTCCGACTCTTCGCATCCCCATGAACCATATCACACCAGGCCCTCCTGTCCTCCACCATCCTACACTATAAAAGTTAACAATTTAAAAACTCAGAGCTTTAAAACAACTTAAAATATGGAACAGCTTAAAACAAGTATCATAATACAGTTCTTGTGCTACTATAAAAATGATGTGAAGATCAAACATATATCTTCAGAATATACCCCAGAGATATTTTAATCTCATCTCCTCATCAAATGTTCCTCCTTACATGTCTTCAGCCTTTTCTCTGTAAACACCAGAATCAGGTCTTTAAAAAATTAATTTAAAAATCTGAGCATCAGATATAATCAATGTATGGGAAAAAACTCTTCAATACAGTGAAAAATATGACCAACAGACAAGTAGATCATTCCTTCACCTATTACACTTTAAACCATTAATATGTGCCAGGGCCTACACATATAACTTTGTATGTGAATAGGTCGTGTGATCTAACCAATATGAAGCTTGAAGTGTCTCTCCTTGGTACCTCTTTGTGTATAGCCAAAATGTCCAGGACATGTGCAAACCAGTTTTGTAAATTGTATTTGTCACAAATAAGATAACTACAATGTTTTTATTTGTTTGGTTTGGGGGGGTTGGTTACTCTTTGCTGTTTGGCCTTTTGTCTCTGTCACATTCTAAATGCTCAATGATAATGCCTAATGGGAGAAGTAAGAAACAGGGAGGATGGGAGTAAAGCCAGAAAAAAAATTAGCCAACAAGAAAAAATCCAACATTAATACATTTTGTAGGGAGGACACTTCCATGATGTCCTTTAACCTATTGATTATGGAATCCCACCTGCCAGGTCATGAGTAGGGTTGCCAGCTTTGGGTCAGAAAATTCCTTAGAGATTTCAGGGGTGGAGTCTGGGGATGGTGATGTTTGAAGAGAGGAGGGACTTCAGCAGTTTATAATGCATACAGTGCACCTTCCAAAGCAGCCATTTGCTCTAGGGGAACTGATCTATGGTGCCTGGAGAGCAGTTGTAATTCCAGGAGATTCCAGCCACCATCTGGAGTTCGGCAACCCTAGGTGTGCCCTTGTTTTGTGGCGGTGCTTTATGGAAGGACCTGCTACTGGTATACATGCTTAGCAAACAAGTGCACCATGCCTTCTGCTTCAGTTTGCACACACTCTTCTCCTGGCCCAGCTTTCTGCTTCTTGACCTACTGTTGTCCATGCACACTGATGTCACAGGACTTCCTGACACATAGTTGCAACTTGGTGGGCCCCATGTTGTTAAAGGTGGGCTCTGATTCTTGAAAGGTTGGAGATAACTGCCCTGTGTAATTTAATTCAGCTTGCTACACAGTAGAAGTGACCCTGAATCAGACTCAGTTGACTGTTTGAAATGTTACATTATTTCTAAAACACTGAAAATAATTATTCAATCTATGTATAAAATCATGCTGTTTGTGTGTATGCACTGGAGTGATCCCCACCTGTTATCTGGACTAGAACAAAGAGAAGAAGAAATCTAAAATCTGTTTTGTGAACCACACGCTAGTGGTACTTATTTGTTTAATAAAATCATACTTATGCCACTTTATAGCCAAGGCTAGGATCCCAATAGAATACTTTGTAAGAGAAAGAGAGAGGCTGATGTTGACATTCCCTATATGCATTTATGGGTGTTGAACTTCTTGTAGAATATGCCAAAACATGATAGAATGCAGAGGCAATAAGGTTACAAGTTACTGGATGAGAGACCCAATTGCATAACACTATGGCCATGCTCTCATGAACAATAGTTTTCATATAAATAAACCATATACCATAATTCCCCTTGTTAAACATGTCACATGGTCTGTATTTAGGCATCTCAAACAAACCAGTATTTATTTGTTATGTGAACAAGCTCAAATATTCAAGCTCTCCTGGTCTTTTCCTCCTGTGCTGGCCTCCCTCCATCACTCACAGACCTACAGCAGAAGATTCCCTAGTTTATAAAATCTTCTATCTAATCCCAGTTTGTTAAGAAATCTGAATCTGGGCACCTCAACACATTGTTTGTTTTTCTTTCCCAATAACCAGGATTCTAAATTATGACTTAATCCTGGTTTAGAACCTCTAATTTGGATGTCACAACAAATTGGAGTTTAATCAAACATTACCTAAATGAGGAAGCCTTATATTGTGGCTGGCTGCATGTGCAAGGAGAAAAGAGAAGTAGTGCATGTACTTGAAAATAAGCCAGGTTTGAGTTCATTACAAACTAATCCATGTTTCTTTGTGATGTCTGAACAGAACCGGATGGTCTTTTATTATACAAAAAGGCTGCTGTGATGTGACTTTTCACTGTAGTTTTTAATGGTGAAGTAGTCTTGTGAATTACTCTCAACCTAGCCTGGTAGAGTTACTGTTGATCATATCCAGAAAAGTGAGTATTTTGTGTTAAAAGGGCAGTATTTAATATATTGCCTGAAGGCTAGATAGACATGGTGATTAGAGACATTTGCAAAATGCCTTCCTAATGTCAATCATCACCACTGAATTAAATTTGGTGGAAGCCGAAGATTCTGAAAGGCTTATTGCATTGACCTTCTTGAATCCCGACCACTGTATTCCAGATTATCCTTTGTTATAGACATTAGAATTGCCAGGAGTTTATCATACACTGCTAGCAAGAATAACTTGACAAAACATGTCTGAGAAATGGCTTGTTTCAGCTCTATTGAAACCATCTTGCTCTCTCCAAGCAGTGAGATGCTAATGAAAAGACCAGCATGGGCATTTTTAAAAAACTCCTATCTCAGTCTCGCTGTCATTTGCTTGGGAAGCAAACCTGCTGAGTGTAACAGCATTTTAAAGAGATTGTTTAGAATGAAGTTCAGCATGAGGTCACCATAAGTAGCAATGCTCTTTATTGAAGATAGCCTTAAAGGAGGAGATTTAATAGTAAAGCTACTGTACTGTTTCTTTTAAAAATGGTCAATTTCTAACAATAGATTATAAAAGGAGTGGGAACTATTGATAAAATACATGGTAAAATACATTTCAGTTTAGGAACTGGAGGGAGAAATATTTCCTGGAAGATGACCTTGAAGTCACGTGAGTGTTCTGAATTTAGTTCAGTCTGTTAATATTCAGGATCAGGACTCTTTTTGTAGAAAAAGCTCAGCAGGAACATATTAGCATAATAGGCCACACCCAACTGCAGAAACTTATTAGCTCAATAGGCCACACCCCTGTGACAGCACAGCACATTAGCATATTAGGCCACACCCCCATGTCACCAGATGTGTGGTCATCCAGCCACACCCACCTTTTGCTTCTTATTCTGTTTACCTTGTTTGTTGTCACAACAGCTTTGACAAAACCAATAAAACATTTTTTAAAAAAGTTTCCAATTCCATACTTTTAATAATTAATATATTTATTTTAAAAGTAACATTAACGGTAACATAAGCAAACATCTCAATAAACACTCTGGAACTGGGCTGCATAACCAAACACCAAAGCATTAACTACCTCTCAAACCCAATTAGACAGTCCCCCCAGCAGATTTAAATAGCCAAGAAGGGCAAAGATCATACAAGCTGGTAGTAGGTCTTCGACCTCCAAGAATCCTGTCCATATCCTCAAACTGAATAAACTCAAAATTATCCCAAACAACTGGACATCGACCCCCAGCACCAGCAGAGTCGTCACTGCTAATGTACAGTCCAAGTCAATATGAATGTGAGCAATTTTATCTGCAAAATGCTCAGCAAAATGGTAACAGCAGGTCGCCAGCCAGTTTGGTGTAATGGTTAAGTGCACAGACTCTAATCTGGGAGAACTGGGTTTGATCCCCCACCCCTCCACTTGCAGCTGCTGGGCAAGCCATAGTTCTGTCAGAGCTATTGTTGAAAGAGCTGTCACAGGCCCACCTACCTCATAGGCTGTCTGTTGTGGGGAGGGGAAGGGAAAGGAGTTTGTAAGCCGCTCTGAGACTCCGAGTGAAGGGCAGGGTATAAATCCAATTTCTTCTTCTTCTTCCTCTTGTTCTTTTCTCCCTACAGGCTAGATCCCAATAGGCCACTGAACATCCAGAACAGATGCAATGGCAATAGAAAATGTTATTTCTTTGTCATCATCACCTCCACAGAGTATGCTTTAACATGAGCTTTAGCCTATGTCATATTGGGTTCATCCTGAGCCTTCCTTCACTGTTGCCTGCAGCTGCTCAGTAAACCAAGTTTACTGTAAACACTTAAGAGAGGGTACCTAGGAATGATCATATCAACTGTCTGGGTCATTTACTCATTCCAGAGGAGTTCCACAAATAGAATGATGGATTTCAATAGATCAGACACAATTTTTGAAAGATTTAGAACTGCTGGTACACAAATTCTGCTTTGTGAGCATTAGGCAGTACAACTGATTTACTTCTTGGGTGCTGTACAAAGTAAGAATTGCTGTATTACCTTTCAGGGGCATGCATTCAAGATCACCTAATGTGTATTAGTTATCCACGAACATATTAATCATCTTTGCATTATCAACATAAAATGGCCAAAGAACATGACTGTATTTTCCCACCATTCCAATGGCTGCTAAAGGAATGAAATGATTCTAATTTGCATTTGAAATTGTGGATGCAAAAGTACACCATACTAGTTACAATCAATGCTAAATCAGGCAAGGAATTGTGTTACTGTGCATGTGGCACATCACTACAGGTGAGAATTTATCAAGAGGTAAGTGATTCTTAGTTGCCCCACATGAAGCTTGCTGGGTGACCTTGGGCAACTCACAGTTCTCTCAGAATTCTCTCAGCTCCCTGTACCTCATGAGGTGCACATTGTGCAGGGAGACTGCAGCTCCTACCAGCCACTCCACTGGACCCCAACTCTTTGCTCTTCTCCCCTGAAACCCCTTCTTTCCCCTCTTTCTCCCCATCACTGTTCTTTTCTACTTTTGGAGAGATGAGCTGTTTCTGCTGCTTCATTAGGGGCAGAGAGGGGGAGATTCTCTTCACTTAGAAATATGGTGGTGCACAAAAGAGATGTTAGGGGGAGGCAGCAGTTGAGGAGAACATTTCAGCAAGTTATACGGATGGTTTCATGAGTGTTCATCATGTTGCAGTACTGTTTTGCCTTGCCTGCTTTTTTTTTTTCTCACTTGGTGTTCTCCCTCCCTCCCTCACCAGCAGTCTGCAAGGGACCTGACAAACTTTTGAGTTCTAAAAAAAGGGGGGAGGGAATGTCGGAGCAGAGAGCAGAGCAAGGCAGCTGGGGCATGGATTATTTCAGGAGAGCAAATACACACATTTTAAGAAACAACCCAACCCAAATCTTCCAACTGCACGTTTCATTGTAGACTTTTCAATGACTGCAAAACTTAGAACATCTTCCATTCCCCTCAGCTGCAGTTTGCACAAGATTTCTGCTCCCCCCCCCCATCAGTGTTTGGAACACCCCTTCACACTAACAATGACTGTGTTTGCATAAAACACATGGGAGGGGTTTCCATCACATTTCCAGAGGACAGAAGACCCAATAACCATTTATTTGCTGGTTGTAATGTAGAGATTTTGCACAGGAACTTGGGAAGTTCATAGGGCAGTAAGGCAAGAAGTACTTTGCAAGTCTGGGGCGGGGGGGAGGATCCAAAGCCTTTGCAAGTGCCCAGAATCAGGGAAGGGCTTTGTCTACTCTACTGCCTCAAAACACACACACACACACACAGCGCCTACTTTTCCTCTGCAGCCACCACTCCAAGGAAGAAGATCATGCAAACCTCGCAAGACAAGTGGGGCTTACCCTTCTGGCTCCTGGCTGTGGCAGCAGCAAGAAGAGGCAGCACATGCTGTCCCCAGCTCCTCCTAGCACAACTGAGGGCTGCTGGGGGCAGGGCTTCACTACCCCCCCTCCAGCCCTATGGAGGCATAGGATTCAGTGGAGGAGAACAAGGGGCAGGTATACAGCCTTCCCAGCCTGGGCTCCCAGTAACCGCTGTGAAGCAGGCACAGCCAGGGTCTTGCACAAGGCGAACACGTGTTACTCCTCAGGGGCAACGGCACCACTCCACACAGAGCGCCAGCGGTGCCCGCTGGTAAAAGCGCCACCACCACCGTGGTGTTCTGGTCCAAAAATAGCCCTGGAAGGAAGGAAAGAAAGAGGGAGGAAGAGAGAGAGAGAAGGGAAAGAGGAAAAGAAAGAGAGAGGAGAGAAAGACAGACAGAGAGGAAGAGGAAAGAAAGGGAAAGAGAAAGAAGGAAGGAAGGAAGAGAAGGAAGGAAGGAAGGAAGGAAGGAAGGAAGGAAGGAAGGAAGGAAAGGAAAGGAAAGAAGGAAAGGAAAGGAAAGGAAAGGAAAGGAAAGGAAAGGAAAGGAAAGGAAAGAAAGGAAAGGAAAGGAAAGGAAAGAAAGGAAAGGAAAGGAAGGAAAGGAAGAAAAGGAAGGAAGGAAAGGAGGGACAGAAAGAAGGCAAAGAGAAGGGGGGACGGAGGCTCTCCCACCCTCCCCGCCACCCACCCACCCCATGGATCCCTCACTCACCCCATCAAGCTCTACGGGCAGGGGTGGGGGAGGCCAGCAGACAGGGTCTTCGGGCCTCCCATGGGCTGCAGCAGCTCGGCGCAGGCCCTGGGATGCTAGCTAGCAGAGTCTTTGGGCCTCCTGCAGGCCACAGTGCCTCAGCACAGGCCCTGGGACGATGGCAGATGGGGTCTTTGGGCCTCCTGCAGGCCACAGCGCCTAGATGCAGGCCCTGGAAGGATGGCAGTTGGGGTCTTTGGACCTCCTGTGGGCCACAGCGCCTCAGCGTGGGCCCTGGGAGGCCAGCTGGCAGGGTCTTTGGGCCTCCTTCTGGCTGCAGTGCCTTAGTGCGGACCCTGGCAGTATGGCAGATGGGGTCTTCAGGCCTCCTGTGGGCTGCAGCACCTTGGTGCAGGCCCTGGGAAACCGGTTGGCAGGGTCTTCAGGCCTCCCGGGGGCCGCAGCACCTCAGCACAGGCCCTGGGAGGCTGGCTGGTGGGGTCTTTGGGCTTCCTGTGGGCTGCAGTGCCTCAGTGTGGGCACAGGGAGGACGGCAGATGGGGTCTTTGGGACTCCCGCGGGCCACAGTACCTTGGCGCAGGTCCTGGGAGGTTGGCTAATGGGGTCTTCGGGCTTCCTGTGGGCCGTAGTGCCTCAGCACAGACTCGGGGAGGCCAGCGAGTGGGTCGTTCGGGCCTCCATGGGGGGCGGGGCAGGCTGCAAAGCCAGTCGGAACACCTTTCCAGTGCATTCTGCCCCAAAAATAGCCCTGTTCAGGATATTATTCACTGGTTCTCTAAAATGGAAGCCACTCAGTAGCATATTTAGTACTTATAATGAGTGCTGAAATGCATTTGAGTGACTGACTGCTCTAGACAGATGAACTGGTTGGTTTGTCCTTTTCACTTAGCCCCTAAGCATGAAACTGTATGCTGTAGGAGATGGTTACATAAAGAATAAGAGACAAAAAGTAAGTAAAGTCAACATTTCACAGCATTGACTATGTAGCATTGAACTGTATGATCATGCATCATTAGATGTGTGAAACACTGAAAAGAACTTTCTACCATTTAATAGTCCTATCAACAGAGAGCTGTGTTTTGAAGATCACACATAGAATGGAAAATGTGTCTGGATTTTGTTCCCAGCACAGCTACCAAGAACTTTATTACAAATACTATCACAGCAGTGCTTTAAATGAGGAGAAAATGTCAAGAGGCAGAGGTAATCCATCCAGGAATGCAGACAGAAACCATCTATAACCTGCTACCCCACTTTCCCAATAGCAGATTCCCTCAGCCTGCTTAGCTCTACTGTATCTGTGATACATCTTCTTTTTCCCACTGTGCATCTGTCCCATTCACATATCCAGTGGGGAATCTTTTTTTCCACAGCAAACGAAACCCACGGGAGAGATAACCTGAAGCCTTCTCCTGTACATCCATTGTTCCAAGCATTTTCCTTCATTCCCTGCTCACTTCCAGGACTGGAGCCAGGATGAGATAAAAGTCCTTGGGAAATAAAAGACTGAGGAGAGAAGAATCCATGTTCAGTCCCTGGCATCTCCAATTTAAAGAATCTCAGTTGCCAGTTGTTGAGAAAGACCTCCCCCTTTCTGAACTCTAGAGCTACTATCAGAGGTGACAAGCAACATGAACCAACAGGTGACTCAGTATCAGGGAGTGTCATCTGTTCTTTATTTTTTAATCCACAAATATTTTAACTACTTTTAAAAGACTTGTGAAGGTTATTAAACTGGTTTTCATTGTATTTTCCCTTTCCTTTTTTATCAGCAGCAGTGCTAGTAAATAGAAAATAGATTACAGCATTTGAAAGCACTTTCAATGTGTTAATCAATTGTACCATATGTGCCAATGGACAGATCCAGGGAGAAGTTGCAGCTTGCCTGTATAACATGGATTCCTATTTCCTGTGGAATGATTTAGATTGGCAGTGTATCCAAGAGGGAAGGTCAAAGTTTAATTTAAACTGTAAACAGTTCTTCAGTACTAACTGCAGAAACAATCATAATATTAGTTCTGGAAGCAAATTTCGTGTTCATTGCTTGAGAAGCTGGGCAGTGGCATCTAAAAATTTGTACTGTCTGTTTTTCAAAGGATGCAATCCAGTTCTATTAAAATCAATGAGAATTTTAAAATAGACTCAGTAGGATGTGGACTTAGCCACAGAGCTACTTACCATAATATAACTGATTCAAGGAGCAGTTCTATACAGAGGATCATTTGAACAGTTGCATCCTTAATTATTTAGGAATGACAAGTGGGGTTCCACAACAAAATGTTGCATAATGTATTGTAGTTTGAATTGTGTGTTAATTTACAGTGCCACTCTGCTTCACCATATGGAAAGGCTAACACATATGATAATGAATCACAGTGTTGGCTATAGGGATCCAAATGCATCGGTTTACCTTGATTGAATATATGGTGATATTTCTCCTTGTTGGTGGTGCTCCATCATTGGTTTCAAATACTGTGGCAATTTCTGCCACTTTGGGGTGATTACAATGTTTTGTATGTTCATAGTAAAAAACAGATTGAATATTCTACTGGCAATCTTCCTTGTTCTTTTGCTGTTTCTTCTTCTCGGAATGTAATATTTCTTTCATATGTATATATGTTTTTGCATATGGGTTTATTTGTTGTATTAGCTTTGTTAAGTTGTGCATTAATTCTACATTAAGGTTCATATTTTCAGTTCTTTGCATTCTTATTTGATTTGCTTTAGTAGTATCTATAATATATAGTTGGCCATATTCTGGCAATCTTTGATGATTTGGGTAAAGGTCTGTTATGCTATGGTAGACAAATCCCTGAATAAGGAAGCAGTAGACTCCATGGCCTGGCACATTACGTATTTGCACTCCTGATGAGACAAATGAAAGGGTGCTATTGTATTGACAAATCTTTTCTAAGAAATGCTATGAAAGAGGATGCTGCCCAGTTTTAAGTAATGTTGGGCACCATACTGGCAGGATGGTTACTTTTCCATTGTGGCAGCAACTGTGATAGTGATCTCTTGATTTTTCAGTTATGAAATACTTTGCAGAGCAGTGATGTCAGCTATGTGTCATGGTGCCCATATCACAAGTAATAATGTGTTCAGCATTTTGAAGTGCTTTTGTTTTTTCCATATATAAAGGTATGGTGTTCTACAGCAGCACTTTGGTATGATGTGCCAAAATGTCAATATCCATATTTTCCTTGTTTCTGTTGGGTGCGTATGAACACATTTTTTCTGCATGTTTTTTATTAATGTCTTTTTCAGAGTACAGTTGGTTACTGTTTAAATGGCTTTCTTGCAGTAACCAATTTGTTACCTTTTTGGATTTTCTTATTTTAGTAGGACATCCTCTTTTGTGAGGTACTTTTGGTATTGCATTGTTCTGTATAGTACTGATGAGGGATTGTTCTTTCTAACAAAAAAGGCAAAGATTCTTTCAGTTGTTCTGAGTGGTGCCCTCTTAAGGGAGGAGGCAGCTCTGTGACAGCCTTCTCTGAAGGGAAGGGAGTGGCAGTTGGATCCCACTTTTTTCTTTTTCCCTTTGTTTTCCCCTTTATATTTTGCTTTATTGAACACTGGAAAGAAGCTGTCTAGCCATGCTCAGTTCCCTTGTGCATAGTTAGCCAGCTGACTGAAGTTAACTTCAAAGAGGAGTTCACCTGAGAATGACAATCACTTTGTTTACATGAGGTGAGATTTCAAAGATTGTCTTATTAAGTTCTGCAGGTTTTGAGGTGCTACAGGTATCCTGTACAATTTTCCTCCTGAGTGCACTTGCCAAAAGCAGCTGTGTAAATGACCATTGGTTTACCAATGGATCAGCCTGAGGCACCTTTGCTTGTTCAGTCTCTTGTCTTGCGGTGGATAATTATGTGGTTGCAGAGTCCACATTCACCCACAGCACCATAGCTGTCTTTGGCAGTTTATTTGTCTGTCAGGGTTGCTAAGGAATGTTTTAAACTGACACTGGTTGGAGGAAATCCTGCCTCCTCTCCACCTGCTCCCTATTTCTCAGTCATTGTGCCCACATCCATTAATGACACCTCAGTTGTCCTTTTGTAACTTCCCTCTGGCTTCTAGTCAGTCAGAAGAGAGAAGCAGTGGGAAGAAGTAGTGTCCAAGATGGGGGGGGGGGAGAAGTAGTTAGAAGCTGGAGAGAATGTTTTTAAAGGACAACAGAGACTGCAGCTACAAAGATTGGGGTGAGAAAAATCCTTCTCTCCCACTTGCAAGGCTTGGCAGTTGCATGCTCAGATGTCAGATGTCCTTTTAAAACTTCCCTCTGCTATATAGCCATTCATACTGCAGTAAAAACAGTGCTGGAGATAGATGAGTAGCAGCGAGGAATCCTCCCCAGTCCCAGCTCCAGTTCTGTTGTTGCTTCCTCCCCACTTCCCCACCTATTTTCTCTCTCTCTCTCTCTCTCTCTCTCTCTCTCTCTCTCTCTCTCTCTCTCTCTCTCTCTCTCTCTCTCTCTGGCTATCAGCCAGTCTGTCTCTCACTGTCAATGCAGCAGGGCCTGGAGTAGATCCCTGCAGCAGCCATTTCAAAAGGTGGGGGAATTCAACCCTCCTCAAGGTTTGTTTGTTTTTTTATTGTTTGGATTTTTCTGCAGACCCTGCAGAATCCCCTGAGTCTGTAGAAAAACCTGTTGGGAGAGAGTGTGCCCTCTGAGGAAATAAGTATCCACAAGCAGAGGCAACTGTCGAGAATTAGACATATAGATGTCAGAATTCAAGAGGAGGCATATGAACATTTGTTCAGGTTTTCAAATCTAAAAGTTTAGTTATTCCCATTTAGTGACTGGTATGAGCAAGTGTCGTGTAGTGATTTGAGGGCTGCAGTAATATTTGGAAGACCCAGGTTCCACTCTGCCATGAAAGTTTGCTGGGTAACCATGGGGCAGTCACACACTCTCAGCCTAACCTACCACACAGGCTTATTGTGAAGGCAAAACTGAGAAGAGGAGACTGATGTAAGTTGCTTTGGGTCCCCACTGGGGAGAAAGATTGGGTATAAACGATACTATGAGCCAATCCATGTTTTAGGAGAAATGTTGTAGCACAATCTAAAAATGAGATTTTTGTTGTGTTGTTCAGTCGCACAGTCGAGTCCGACTCTTCGCGACCCCATGGACCAGATTACGCCAGGCCCTCCTGTCTTCTGCTGTCCTCTGAAGTTTGCTCAATTTCATGTTCGTTGCATCGATGACACTGTCTAACCACCTCATCCTTTGTCGTCCCCTTCTTCTTTGACCTTCAATCTTTCCCAGCATCAGGGTCTTCTCCAGTGAATGCTCCCTTCTCATTTGGTGGCCAAAGTATTTGAGCTTCAGCTTCAGGATCTGGCCTTCCAGGGAACAATCAGGGTTGATTTCTTTTAGGATTGACTGATTTGATCTCCTTGCAGTCCAAGGGACTCTCAAGAGTCTTCTCCAGCACCATAGTTCAAAAGAATCTATTCTTCGGCGCTCGGCCTTCCTTATAGTCCAACTCTCGCAGCCATACATTACTACGGGGAATACCATTGCTTTGACCATGCGGACTTTTGTTGGCAAGGTGATGTCTCTGCTTTTTATCATGCTGTTTAGGTTTGCCATCGCTTTCCTCCCAAGGAGCAGGCGTCTTTTAATTTCATGGCTGCAGTCACCATCTGCCGTGATCTGGGATCCCAGGAACGTGAAGTCTGTCACTACTTCTACGACTTCCCCTTCTATTTGCCAAGGAGTGATGGGGCCAGATGCCATGATCTTAGTTTTTTTGATGTTGAGCTTCAAGCCCACTTTTGCGCTCTCCTCTTTCACCTTGAGCAAGAGGCTCTTTAGGTCCTCTTCACTTTCTGCCATCAGAGTGGTATCGTCTGCATATCTGAGGTTATTGATCTTTTCCCCAGCAATCTTAACTTCTGCTAAATAAATCATTCTTAAGGCTATGACCATATAGCTATGAAAATCCTTTCTGAATGAATGGGGAAAGAATAACGATTTAGGGAAAATCTAGAAGTAATTTTATTTTTAAAACCAAAAAAAGTTTGATCTTTCTTTCCAGTCCTTACTGAAAGACCAGTACATCTAATGGGATAAAATCAAAATTCAGCAAACAGATTTTGCAAGCATTAAGTGCAAAGACATTATTTGTTTCTTCAATGAGCATTTTACTTGTTTATGTTTAAGGTAGCAATCTGTTGCAAACTTCGCAAGCAATGAGATCCATGGAATACAGTGGGGCTGACTTCCAAATAAACATGCATGTGTTTGAGCTATTTGAGTTCATTCAAAAGTGTATATAGAATGGGAATGAAGAACTATATAACTGTTAAAATAAAAATCTGTTCCAAATGTTGTATCTTGAATACCAATGGATTCTCGATATGAGATATATAATAGACTTTCTTTTACTCAGTGATATACTACTTATATCTAATACTTATAATCTACTTATATCTAGACTCTAATGAATATGTTGAAGTAGCAAAAATATGTTATATGGAATATGTAGTAATGATGAAGCTAGTGTTGCAATCAAAATAGATTAGTTATAAAGTTTGAAACTTAAATTATGAATACATTGTACCCAAACAGAAGTAAGAACTATTGTATTTTATAGATAATAACTTAGACATTATCATGAAGGGGATGAAAGGGAAAATATTATATGTCTTATACATTTGGTATTATATGATTATCTTTGACAAATACAATTATGTTGTACCAGGAATAAGACTCCACAGCTTAGAGAGAGCATCACCTATCCCATATTTTATTTATTTATTTACTCGGAATAAGGTCCGTTGTGGAAATAAATACAACGAGCTCTAGATAGAAGCTCTGGGAGAGTGCCAAAGCATTGGGCACTCAGTGTCAATGTACTCCCATCGTGGAGCCAGGTGAGTGCTGCTGCATTGAGCAAAGGGCGGGGGGGCTGTCCGCCTCCAGGTTGTACTGCTGTTGAGTCCACTGCCTGCCTGGCTGGCCACCCACTCTGGCTCGTGGGCCAGGTGGAACTTCCCGGGGTGGCCTGACAGGCAGCGAGTGGACAGAAGCCGGGCGCGGGTCCCGACTGCAGATGCACTGAGGACTGCTCAGGCTGGGGCTCTGCTCGTGCACATCTCCCCCAGCAGGCCGGGTGAGTGGGAAGCCGACCCGGGCAGGGGCAAGGCTAGCTTGTGGTGCCCAGCGCCCCCCTTCCCAGGCATGTTTCTGGGAGGTCTCCAGGCCCCCACCAGGAGGTTGGCATTGCCCAGGGTGGAATGGGCACCACAAGCTGGCCTTGCCTAGGGCGCAGAAACACCTTGGGCTGGCCCTGCACACACTATGAATCAGCATGGCATAAACCCACAGGGGTTAAACACCATCCTCTTTCCCTACACACTGGCCTCTGGCTCTCTGCTCTAGCCTCTCTCTCTCTGGCCCAAGAGAGCAGGGAAACTTCCATTCATTCCCCAGTCCAGCCGACTGGAGTGGCTGAATTTCTGCTGCCTCCAAGGGTTCACCTGCATCTCTGGCTTGTGGCCTGGTCAGCCTGGTCAGCACAGGCAGCAGGAGCCTTTCTTAACCTCCTGTAGGATGAAGACGGCCTCCTCCCTGGATGGGCTACAGACTATATTGATGCTGCCCTGCATGTTGGAACAGTCCCTGTTTTCCTGCCCTTTTCTGTCTTGGGGCAGCTGAGAAATGTAGTCCAGCAGATGAGGAAGGCCCATTCAACCCAGTGAGTGATACTCCTACAGGCCCCTCTCTGGAACTATAGCTCAATTAAACCTTATGGTGGAACATTTTAAACAAACAACCACAGACAGCAGCCCAGCAACCATCTTACAAACACAGGTAACTGCCATTTCATTACACCTACCAACAGCCACTGAGGGAAAAGTTAAGTCCCACACAGGAGGCAAGCAGGAGAAGCGTCTTCGTCAAGAGACAAAGCCATTTGCTAGGAATTCTGACAGAGAAGAGTGGCTGAAGGGGGAGTGGGTGGGGAAGAGGAGCAGACCCAGCACCTGGCCAATGGCACATGAGTACTCTTGAGTGGCAGCTGGCAAGCCAATGGCTGAGGGAGGGCATTTTACAGTCAATGGGAGCTCATGGAATCTTGCCACCCCAAGTCAGCTTTATATATAAGGAGAGATAACCCTTCCCCCCCCTTTCCAGCTTCTGTACCCCCACTGTTTTCCTAAAATAAAAATAAATAAAAGTTTTCCAACTACTTCAGAATGTCAGAAATATCTTAGTTCCTATTTGGAGTACTTACTGTATTCAGGATGGGTGTTCTTCATGTCACATCTTGACTAGTAGATTTCTGACTGTACCTCACTATCTGTGAGGCCCTTTACCATCTTCTCAGGTCTTTTCTGAATCCTTTCTGATACATTCAGGTGTTCCCTCTAAGCTCAGTTAGTGTGAGCTATCTCACAGTTTTTTAGCCTCTTGTTCACACGTTTTTGTGTTTGCTCAGGAAGGATGGCTTCAGAGATAACTAATTTATGTGGTAACCAAATCACTTGCTCTCAACTTTAATGCCAGTAGCTGACAAAGTAGAATTTTTGCTCACAAGGCTCCACAGCTTAGAGGGAGCATTGGATACATTAGCATTCTGACATTCTGACACCTCTGGCTGGATACAGTAATGTAATGACAGTGTTAATCCAACAGAAATACTGAGCTATTATTGCATTACAGCAATCATTTGCAAAGTGGATTGCCTTGTCCACACAAGAAAATCCATGCATGAACACTGGTATAGAGCAAGAATGCTTTCCCAGCCAAAAGCTGAGAATATAAAGTAGTCAATTATCCAATGATGTGTGGGTGAAGACTTAGACTAACAATTTCTGTCAGTCATATGAATCTGCACATTTTGGATGTATAACTTTTTATTTATTTAAAAAATTATTATTTTTATATAACAATAAACATATTAATAACAAAGTGATATATATGAAGACTAGGTAACATAACTACAGTAACAAATACATTGCTTGATCTATCTTTACGTAAAATGAAGAACTTTGTAATATTTTTGAGGTACCACAAAATTCGATACAGCATCAGTGTTGAATACAAATTCAAGGAAAGGAAACCGTTTCAAATATAAATTTGACTTACTGCTGTATAACTTTTTTGACAAGCTCTAGCAAGTGTAAAATACACCAGACCAGTTATCTAGTCTGTGGGGTATGCTGGGGAATTATAAAAACCAGTACAGGATTTCAATTATTTGCAATCAATAACCTTTACTCTGCCTTTTTCAGTTGATTCATTCCTTGGGATGGATGAGGGACCCCATACTGACTGACTGAATCTTTGTAATTTTATCCCAGACCAGCAGTGTTATGGCATTCCTAGACCTTCATTTATACTTCCTGGTTCCCCATAAAAAGACACCACCAAGAAAAAGCAAGCACTTCAAAGTGTACAGCTGAGCAGGCCCTTTAGGTCCCTAGACTGATTTTCATTCTAACACAAGTGTTAAAATTAGCTTCTGTAGGCAGTGACTCTTGGGTAAAATCAAAGGAAACACGTGCTTGTTCTTAATCCCCAAACTGACATCTTCTCTTTGGGAAGCTTTGATGTTCGGCAGGGTGTAAAACCTTGGTTAGGATACATACGGATTAGTCTCACTGGGAAGGAAGAATCATTCTACATTCGTTTTCGATGGATGACCTACTCACTGTGCTGATTTATAGCTCCTAAATTTACCCAAGTCAACAAGGAAATACAGAATATACTATAAAAGAAAATATTCTCAGGAATGCGCAGACATAAAGAACTGACAAAAGTGAGGCTTAACAGTTTTCTGGAATTGTCCAGGACATTAACAAAGGGGGGGGGATTTGCAAAAACAACAAAAAGCTAAAGAATGCCAGATCCCATTAAAGAAGGTTTTATGCAGTACCCAGTGTGAAGTGCTTGGCTAGAAATTTTGGATTAAAAGTGTTTGAACCAGGCCCATAGCTACAGTGGGGCATATCGGGGCTAGGCCCCCTGATGTACTGGCAAGGTCCCATGGCTTCCCATCCAGCCCAGAGCCCCCAAGCAGTGGCAGGTGCAGGGAAGGAGCTGGGTATTTCTTTAATTCGATTAGTCAGTGTCCCCTAAGAAATTTAAATGCCCCCTTTTAAAAAATCCTGGCTACAGGCCTGGTTTGAACTCTATGTCTTTGTCTGACCTAGATCTTTCTTCTTAATACACCATAAACCAGTGGTTCCCAACCTGGGGGCCACAGACTCTTGGGGAGCTACAGAGTTATTGCAATGTGTCCTTGAATCCATGTATGCACTGACCATTGCCATTTTAATCTTTCTTACTATGTATTTTCTCAATCAGTTAATATTAATAGTACTACTACTATCATGCAGCGGGCTGCAAAATTTATTAGTGTTAGAAAAGGGTCCTTATACCTGAAAAGGGAGTTTTCTGCATGCTCAGCTTACTCCTGTTTTTCTTGGCAGACAATCCACAAGCATTGGAATCAGTTTGGGCACATTTTCACAGTTGTGAAGTCAGTTTATTTTCTTACACATGTGCCTTAATTAATCAGAATTTTCAAAGGAGGGTATTGGCAACATCGGTGGTGTCATAGCACATACACCCTTTTTATTTTTGTGTGTGTCTATAACAATGTAGCAATATCGTGGCTGCATTTCTTTTTAAAAAGGCACTAAAATATCAATATATCAATGTACCATTGTAATGACAAGTTAAGTAGGTTCTGTGAATTCCCAATAAGAAGTAAGTTTCTAGTCCCTTGTGTTTTAGAAATATGCCTTTTCCCAAATACCACCACAAAGGCAGGGGTAGAGATTTACTTTTTAAAAAAATGAAAACTACAATGGTAAATATATCAAAATTTTAGTGCCCTTTTGAAAACATCAAAAATTAAACCATTTTTCTTTGGGGCTGGGGGGTGGGGTGAAGAGGGAGTGATTTGACTTTGATGATAACCCAATCATTGAAAAACGGGCTGAAGGTGGATGGCAGTGGGCAGGACAAAGAAAACTGACAGAAACATTATTTACAAGGAAAAAGGCAATTCAAAATCACCTTCCATAAAAAGATCAGCATAAAAATGATCTCAGAAGAACTGGGGGGGAAGGGGAGAGCTGAAATGAAAGCTAAAGGCACAAAAATGTGTATAGAAATCAGGGGATAAACCAAAGCAGTATGGGGCCAGGACCAACAAAAAGTGGAAAAGCCCAGGATTGCGAACCACTGCCGTAAATTATTTCCTGGGTTTCTGCCATACATGAATGTAAACAAAATATTTAAAATTTTAAATGAATTAATTATAAAGCAAAAAGGAAAGCAAGAAGACTGTACAAGTGTTAATCACAGAACTCAAACAGGCGTTAAAGACTAAGCTCCTATTCTAAGAAGATAACACTCCCCATAGGAGGGGTGTCCTTCAAAACACAAAGTGGGTAAGACTGAGAGAAGACAAGAGATTAAGGTAGAAGTTCTTACAGATAATTTTAGTGATAAGTGATAGGTTGGGAAAACAACTTTAAAGTATATTGTTCAAAAATCCATGGGATTAATGAAAATAAAATAAAAGATTGGAAAAATCAGCACCAGTGGGCTCCTTTGGAAATTAGACCAGAAACCAAAATTGACAAGTATAGTGACTCACAATGACATTCTAAACAGACTTACATTTTTCTAAATCCACTGAAATCAGTGAGCTTAGAAGGGTATATAGGATTGCACTGTCAACATATCTGGCGTTACATTAATATTTTCTTGAAGTTATGTTCTAAAGCTAGAGCAAATCTGAATTAGTTCTTCTTGGAAACTGTTGCACAAATTATAGTGGCCAGGGGTCATTTCATAGAAAAAGAGGTGCAGGAGCTCATTACTCATTAGCATAACTTATTTGCATATGCCACACCCCCTGACATCACTAGAAGCATGTCAGAAGGCAACACCCACCGCTCAGGCTCCATCAAAATCTCCAGCCTCGTGGGGCCCGGGGGGGATGGGGATGTCCAGCAAGTAAAATCACACTAACCCCCCAAAATAGTTCTCCCTAAAAACAGAAAACCACTCTAGCCTTTTCCACTTCATACTGGCCAAACTGAATCACACCAGACAGGTTTAAATTTAATAAGCGATGTTGTATACATTGCTCAAGAATGCTTTTGGTATGCTGTCAGTCTACTAGGCATTATACATAATTATTCAACTGCTGAGTAATAGCAGCAGTTGTTTTGCAAAATGTTTATAATTCCATTACAAATAAAAAAAACTATTGAGAAGAGGGGAAAAGATTTTTCAGAGCATGACAGAGGAGCTCCTAATTTACAGTTCATAGCATCTTAACACGCAGTATGCGGTTGTGCTACAGTCTTACTGGGTTTAAGTGGTGCTGCATGTGAAATAAAGTCATGGAACTTGGGTCTGTTACTCTTTTTCAGCCTAAGCTACCTCACAAGAATAAAATGGAGGAGGGAAGAACAATGTACACTGCCTGAAATCCTTAGAGAAAAGGTGGAATAAAAATGTGCTAAATAAATAAAGATGCATCAAATACTACAAGGACACAAAAGCAAAAGAATGGCCATTCTCCTTTTGAGAAAATAATCAGCAGTTAATCAAATGACATGGACATTTATATGAAAGCAAGCTATGAAAGCAAAGAGTCCCTTGAACTGCAAGGAAATCAGAACAGTCAATCCTAAAAGAAATCAACCCTGACTGTTCCCTGGAAGGCCAGATACTGAAGCTGAAGCTCAAATACTTTGGCCACCAAATGAAAAGGGAGCACTCACTGGAGAAGACCCCGATGCTGGGAAAGATTGAAGGTCAAAGAAGAAGGGGACGGCAAAGGATGAGATGGTTAGACAGTGTTATTGAGGCAATGAACATGAAATTAAGCAAACTCCGGAGCACTACGAAATATAGGAAGGCCTGGTGTAATGGGGTCGCGAAGAGTTGGACTCGACTGTGCAACTGAACAACAGCAGCAACAAAGTTATGTTGACTTCACCAGTAACATACTGCCTGTGTGATGTGATAACACATTGCTTATAAGGCAGATATTCAGGAGAAAAAAAAAACATGGTCATTCTTATATTACTGAAGTGTTTAGAGGATGTACTAGGTCATGAGTAGACAACCCCTAGTATGTGTTCCAAACAGCAGCATGCCAGATCATCTTGCTTAGCAAGTCAGCTCCTTCACTGTACCTCAAAAGAAGGAGTACAGCAGAGTTAAGACAGAGCACAACTCTGGGGCATTTTAAAACCAGAAGCAGTAATATCATCTGTTAGGGCTTCCTTTGGACCCACTTCCAATGAGTGCCAGAAGTACCAGGCTAACAGCTGGTGCTGTTTCTGCTCAATCAGCAGATGTAGGAGGCTGACAGTCACATGTGTGATATCACCATACAGGCAGCAGAGACAGGTGGTTTAAGTTTATCAAGCCCTGGATGGATCACTATGCATGGCTGAAGGCTGGTCTTATAAATCACAGGTAATGCACAACATGCTTAAGTTAGAGCAGATTTTATTTCCCCTCTCCACAACTCTCTCTCAGCAAATTAAAAGCACAGAATACAATTAAGCAAATCTGTTTTCACCAAAAATTTACAAAGCATCCTGTGGCTTTGAAAACTCATTTGCAGCAAAGGTTTCCCATGTTTTCTCTACCTCACATATGTAAGAAATGTTTCCTCACTGAACTAATGCAAACTACTTTCAGGCATGTGGAACAAGAGGCGGGGGGGGGGGGAGTTTACAAACTTCCAGTGTCTGAGAAGGGAGACTGGCTGTTGGTCCAGTCAAGAGCTTCAGCAAGCCAAGCTAACAGATCTCCTTTTGTACGCCACATTTACTGAAAACCAGACAGCCCATTAGGGGTGTCCCAAAAAAAAAAATTGGCCCGATTTGGTTAGGCTGAATTGGGCTGAATCTGTTTCGAACCCCCAAATGACCCCCGAATGCTATTTTCGTCAATGAAAGCAGATTCAGGAGCCATTTGGCCAGCCAAATGACTTTCGGCCCTTGGAGGGAAAGGAGGGTGCTTTAAACTGCCTCCTCTCCCTCCAGCAGCCAGCTTGCTCAGGCTCCCCACAGCTGCAGGAAGCCCAAGCAAGCCAAGGGAAGGGAAGGTGCTTTAAACTGTCTCCCCTCCAGCAGATGGCTTGCTCAGGCTCACTGCAGCCATAGAAAGCCAGAGCAAGCCAAGGGAAGGGAAGGTAGTTTAAACTGCCTTCCCTCCCTGGCTTACAAAGCCCCCTCCTAAGGCTTTCCTGGCCGCCCACCTTGGCAGGCGGCCAGGAGAGGCCCAGAATGGGTGTGGGGAGGTATTTAAATGCCTCCCCATGCATTCCCCTGCCACCTCTCCACCAGCAGCCCTGTCATCATTGTCTGGCTAAGCTGAACCAGCTCTGACACTGCTCCATGCTGCACCCCAGTGCCACCACCAGCACCACCACTGAATACACCACAAGGCCTCCCTGATGCAGGCCCACTGCTGCACCAAATGCCTCCTCCTGTTCGACCCTGGTATTGGGAGCCAGTACACCAGAGCAGCAGTGCTCTACCTGCTGCTGAGCCCAGGGGATGCCACCGCCCCTTCTTCGCCTGAGGGAGGGGCTGGCAGGCGGCAGCCCAGCTAGAGCTCATTGCATTTGTCTCTTATTCCTAGTTAAAATATTCCTATTGGAAGCTGGTTATTGTGCACTTTGTGTGTTTCAGTGGATAGAACCAATATTCCTTCTAAGCTCTACAGTGTTGTGAGCAAAAATTCTACCTCGTGAGCAAAAAAAGCTAGTGGTATTAAAGTTGTGAGCAAGTCTACATTTGATTATTTCACTTTTAGAAGATTATTTTATATTTTAAGAAAAGAAAACAAGAATCAAGTCAAATTTCATTACTCAAAATGTCCTCTACAGGAGTAGACCAGGCCTCCAGAGAAGAGGTCTATCTACCCCTTTCCACTATATGGGTATACCTGGCCTCTGGAGAACAGGTCTACCCACCCCCGTCTACTAGATTGGTAGACCTTTGTAAGCCAGGTCTACCCACCCTTTCCACTATATTGGTATACTCATCCTCCTGAGAACAAGTCTAACCACCCTTTCCACTATATTGGTAGACCTGACCTCTGGAGAACAGGTCTACCTGACCCAGTACACTATACTTGTAGACCTCACCTTGGACCTGTGCTGACCCTTAGAAAATGTACCAGCACTAGATTGTTGCTGTCTGGTTTTTGGCAGCTTGCTACTTGGATGCGTCCCATCGATCTCCTGATGGAGATATGCCAAGATGCGGTGATGAGGAAGAGTCTTGGCTGGTTCCAGACCCCCTGAAGTCTCTGTAGGAGGCTCCCAGTCTGGGGAGCTGGGATGAGCCTCTCTTGAGCTGATGGCTTAGGGATCGAGGCTTGCCCATCCTTGAGAGGTCCTGATGCCATGGAGCCATCATGGTGACCAGAGCTGACCCCTGGATGAGCGGACAAGAGAATAAGTGAAATTAACCCCTGTAATGAATAAACTCGACTAAACAGTGAGACAAGCAAACCTCCGTCTAAGCGATTAGTCTCTGGCTGCTGGATCGACCTGGGAAGGAGCAGTGGGTGGGGAAGGGTTGGAGATCCACCCCCCAAAATGGAGTAAGTGGCATAGAAAAGAGAAAGAAAATGAAACTAACTGCACAAGAACCCCAGTGCCCCTTCCCACATCGCTGCACCAGAGGCAGCCTGACCTCCATCCTCAGCTCCCTCCTGGGACCAGGAGAGGCGAAACGTGCAGTGGCTGGGCTGGCCACGAAGGTGCAATGTGTGGGTGCATTGGCATGCAGAAGCACAGCCAGGCATGCCTGGCCAGGGCCAGACGAGGTGCCCATTTTCCTCCTTGCCTTGCCTGGCTGGGTTTACCTGCTGCTGACTGGCTGGGTGGCAAGTATCTCTCAGGCCAGCCTCACTATCTCTGCTGCTGCTTGTGCTGCCCTCAGCCTCCCCACCAACAGGCAATCAGGGGGGAGGGGGAGCCAAGACTCAGGGAGGGAGGCCCATAAAAACCACTAGGGGGGTGGGCCCTGTGGGCCCCATGGTAGCTATGGCCTGCAGCAAGATAACCAAAAATAGCTCTTTTGGAGCAGGAACTCCTTTGCATATCAGGCAACACACCCCTAATGTAGCTAACCGCTGTAAGAAGAGCTCTGTAAACTCTTGGAGGATTGGCTACATTAGGGGTGTGTCGCCTGATATGCAAAGGAGTTCCTGCTACGAAAAGAGCCCTGGCTTTACCTACTATTGTTGCAAAAATAGTGGGAAATAATATCTCAGAGGAAAGCCAGTCCTTTATATATGAATATTGGAAACTTGGGGAGGAGAGTACATACAATTAGTGTGTAAACTCCCCAACAGAGAGAATAAATTAATGGATGCCTGTTGAAACAATACTTCCATTGTCTTTTTAAATAATTCCTACCATTTACAAAGTGAAATTGGTCATTGTTGCCTTGCCACAAGAGCCTGCATTGTCAGAAGTGAGGTTGGCAAGCAATCCCAATGGGTTTTTTTTCAGCTGTACCGTCCCCCCCCCCGTTATGAAATTACATCCTCCTGGAGATACAGCAATATTTTCTTCCCTTGGCCTTCTGGCATGACCTCAAAATGTGGCTTTTCTGGAGGCCTTTGTTATTAATCAATATTTTCTTTGCACTGGAGGCTTTTTGCAGCTTTTTATATGTTTTCCAGATTTCTGCTATAATATTGTCTTAGAGGATGGTTGAGTTGTTTATATTATTCTGTACCACTTTTAAGGTGATTTTAATGTCATATTTTAGGTAGCTGCTGTTAAACTTGTATTTTTAGTATATCGGTTCTTTCTAGTATTTGTTTTACTTTTTATTATTTTAGCCAGTAGCATTTTGACATGTTTTATTATAAGCCTCTTTGAGTGATTTTCTGAGTAGAAAGACAAAATTAACCAAACACAGTAATGAAGTGCTTTTGCTGTTGTTAAATAATGGGTTCTGGATGCATTGCAGTGAATCAGCTCTAGTTTATTAAGTGATTTCAGGGCTACAAAATAAACCCCAGGGCAGTTGCCCTGTTTTAAAGTATGCAAACACCACACTCCAAACACACCCCATTCACAACAACAGGCTATTTATATAACACTATTATTCTATTGGTCTACTTCAGGATCCTAGCCAGCTATTGTATACGGGGAAACAAGCTCAACCAGATCCAGGTACTAGTTCAGGAATGAGTCATACTTAGTATACAACACTATCCTAAATAACAAATAGCCCAATTAGGGAGTAATTAATATTTCAACTGTATAAGAAGTAGAAAGGAGACTACCAGAGCTGTGATTTGCTAGAGTCTGTAACTGAAATTTGAACTCAGATCTCTGTTGTCCCTCCCATTGTGGAGTTAAAAGGGGAAAGTGCAAGCAGCATGCATGACAGGTGAAAAAATGGCACCTTCCTCTGTGAATGCAGCCATATATAACTAAATCATATAACTAAATAATGGCTCTTTTTAAAATATGCTACCCTTCAGTGGTTGTGTTAGCCCTTTGACTAAGTAGTCCTTAATTAATGGCCTCTAATCTGCTTGGATCAGCAGCACTTTGTACATGCTCTGTTTTAGCAAAACCTGATACAAACCATGCAGATGACACCCAGCTCTATCTGATGTTGGGTGGTCAGTCTGACTCTACCCTGGAAGATCTTGACTGGGCATTACAGGATGTGGCTGGATGAAGACGGAGGTCCTATGCCTGAATCAGAGCAGTATGGGGGTAGGGATCCCACTCCAGGCCTTCGGTGGGGCACCGTTGGTGCCAGTGCTGAGGGTCAGGAGCTTGGAAGTGCTCCTGGATGCCTCCTTAATAATGGAGGCCCAGGTAGCAGCCACTGCCAAGGCAGCCTTTTACCATCTTCGGCTGATTAGGCAGTTGGTTCCCTTCCTCAAACGCAATGATCTGGCTGCAGTGATCCATGCTATGGTCACCTCAAGGTTGGACTACTGTAATACTCTCTACATGGGGCTACCCTTGGTGCAACTCCCGAGGCTGCAGCTGGTACAGAATGCGTCGGCCAGGCTGTTGATGGGTCTCCCCAGGTAGGAGCACATCCAGCCTGTGCTTAAGACTCTGTACTGGCTGCCGATAGCATTCTGGATTCGCTTCAAGGTGCTAGTTTTGACTGTTAAAGCCCTTTATGGTCAGGGACCGGCCTACCCGAGGGACCATCAGGGTCGGCTCCAGGTGTCTGGGTGCCCTAGGCAGGACAGCCTGGGGTACCCCCCACTGGGGATGCCAACCTCCCGGTGGGACCTGAAGACTGGGGGCGGAGCGCTGGCTTTCCCGGGGCTCCGCGGCTGTGGGGTCCCCAGGAAAGCCAGGGAAGGGGGCGGGGGGTCTAGCCACCGCCCCCTCCCTCCCAGAGCCGGCTTTCCCGGGGGCTCCATGGCTGCGGGGTCCCTGGGAAAGCGGGAAGGGGCGGGGGGGGTCTAGCCGCCGCCCCTCCCTCCCAGAGCTGGCTTTCCTGGGGGCTCCACGGCTGCGGGGTCTCCAGGAAAGCGGGAAGGGGGTGGGGGGGTCTAGCCGCCACCCCCTCCCTCCCAGAGCCGGCTTTCCCGGGGACTCCGCGGCTGCAGGGTCCCAAGGAAGGGGGCAGGGGTCTAGCGGCAGTGGCGATAGCGGGCGCACGGTTAGGGTGGCGGGGGGTGCTTTTGGGGGGAGTGGGGCGCCATTTGGCACCCCTGAGGCCGGTGGCACCCTAGGCGAGCGCCTAGTTCGCCCAATGGGCGATCCAGCCCTGGGGACCGTCTTTCCCCACATGTTTCCCAGAGAGCACTGCGATCAGGATCTCAAAACCGCCTGGATCTCCCTGGCCCAAAGGAAGTCAGATTGATGGCAACTAGGACCAGGGCTTTCTCGTTTGTAGCGCCATCCTACTGGAATGAGCTCCCTGCTGAGATCAGTGTCCTGTGGGACTTGTCACAGTTCCACAGGGCTGTGAAAACAGAGCTTTTTAGGCAGGTGTTCTGTTAGGAGTGGCATCTTAACAGCAGCGCCCTGAGTGAACTCAGACCTAGTATGACTTAGCGCGGTGGCACCATGAATTGTGTCCTTAAACTGCACTTTATTTTTATTGCCATTTAAGTTAGGTTTTAAATTAATTTGTTTTGTGTTTTAAATGACTTACTGCATTTTATTATGTGTAAATTGTATACTGTATGTCAGTTTTTGGAAGCCGCCCTGAGCCCGCCTCGGTGGGGAGGGCGGGGTAAAAAGTTAAAACAATTTAAAAAAATAAAAAAAATGTTTGCAAGACATTCAAGCAATACACTGCCATTTGATCAGACTGGGTGATTGGCTGTCATCTGATCATCTCATCTGAACATAGTATGGGCCAAATTAGATGTGATGGCATCACTGAGGCTGCCAGAAGGACACCACCAATACCATTTTAAAATGCTGTGAGGGGCCAAACTTGATTGGGTCCATAGCATGAGCTACAAATGTGAGAGTGGCACCAAGTAGGTACTATTTCCATGCCTTCCTCTTCTTCTTGGGATTCCAACACTTAGAATGTGCCTGTCTGAGGAGACAGTATAGTCCTTGGACCAGTTCTTAGCCATCCTTATTGGAAACTGATTTGGAACACTGTCTGCAGTTTCTCTTTGTGCTGCTCTGTAGACTCTGATTCTGCAAAATGGGGGGGGGAGCAGTAAAGATGCTTGGAGTGGCTGGCATTCAGCCAGAAATGTGGTTGTGAGACAGGTGGGAGGATTTGTTTTTCACTGACCTCAAGTTTAGTGGGGCTGTTTACACATACACAAGCATTTTTGCTGGCAGAATGGTATGCCAGCAGTAGGGATGGTGGATGCTTTAGGATGTCAGTGTGGACACTTGGGAGGTTGACACCCTTGGTGCTGTCCATATCGGACACCTACATGGGTATAGCTGTGCCAGTAGCGGGTTGACACTGGCATGGTGTTGATGGGAATGCAATGAGAACACATCTGAGTTACACACTTGTCAGGTCCTGTGGGCTCTGGGTCCAAGTTTCATGAGGCAGGTTCCTCCAGGGCATGACTTTTAGTGAGCTGGCTCATCTCTGGCCTCAGATTGCACAGGGGGAGGGGTTTATGTGCACCCTGCTCCCTCTCTCCTACTCACGGTAGCCCAGTCGCTCTCCCAGAATCCCTGTGTCTTACCCACACTCTTCTCTTCAGCCTGCCCGGCGCCTGCTGCTTAAGTCCTCCCCCTTGGAGCAGGATGCCACCAGGCTCTCCAATCCCCCTTCCTGGGTAGGATTTGTGTAATGGACATCTCTCACACCCAGGGGGGCACCTTCTCTCTGGCCCCACCCTCATGCCTTACCCTCAGCGTGGGGTGGGGCTGCTGGCCCAGCTTCCAGCCTCCCTTCCCTGCTGGCATGCCAGTCTCTGCTGGTGCTCTTTTTTGCTGTTTCTTCCCCACTGCCACCATCTGCTTCCTCTGCACTTTGCCACAGCTCTAGGGAGGAGTGGCATGCCTGCCTCCCTCCTGCACTGAGCGAGAGATGCCCTGTGGTGTTGCCAACCACCCCTGTGCCTCGAAGTTTCACCACCCATTTCTTCCTCTGGCAACCATCTGGCCCCTTTCTCCACTCGTTAGTGCAGGAGTGTGGATGCCACCCTTGGACAACCACCATGGAACTTAGTTGCCATCCAAAGCAGGTTGTAGACTAAATTTAGGACTGCAGTATGAAAGACCTGCTTTTATTAGATTCCATATAGGCTTGTATTGTCAACAAATGCTTACATTTCCAACTTCTTAGCAGGAATTTTTTTCTTCTTTTTCATATTTGCTTGTAAGCCAACAGAGGCCATGTCACATTTAACAGGGTTGGTTCCCAAAACAAGACTTTTCTGAGTCAACCACGTCAGCAAATTTGAAGTGCGGATTTCCTTACGAGTGTGTAAAACTTTAATGGGTGATGAAAGATCCTCACCTTGTGTTCCAGATGCCCAGGCAATCTTTTTAAAAATATCATAAGAGCAATTAATTGGAACCCTTCACACTTCTTTTGGCAATCAGTTCTGTGAGACGTGTTTGAAAAGGCCATTTGTTCCAAGAGAACAGAAGTCAGCATGATGATGTGGGAAGCATATTCCAGAGTAAATAGTGGAAAACCTAATCCAGAGAACACATCTCACAAAGCTAGTGCCAAGGAGAAGGAAGGCACATTTACAGTGTTTTCTCCATTAAAAATTATTCAATGATTATTCAAGACTACACATACAATGGCCCATGTGCTTGCAGCGCACCTTTCCGCTCATCTGATGATTAACACTGTCAACTCTAACAGCATTGGTCACTTGCATGGAAGAGATGGGAGACTTGAATCAAACCCATTTCTGCAGTAGCTCAGAATGCAATGCATTTTGGACCCTTTTACCAGTTCCTTGTTGATTTCATTATGATCTGGTTGTAAAAAACATTTGTGCAATAGTAAAACAGATGTCTCTCTTATATCAGCCATTTCAAGGCTTTGAGTCCCAAAGTTTCCATGTTTACATTTAACTTCTGTGGCCTGGGAGGTATATTAAAAAGACAGTTGAGTAAAGGATAGGAATTTATTTCTTTTGTAAACACTCAAGTTGCACAAACTTAAACATTTACTATCATCAGGCTCAGGGGTCATTTCGTAGAAAAAGAGGTGCAGGAGCTCATTAGTGTAACTCATTAGCATAACTTATTTGCATATGCCACACCTCCTGACATCACCAGAAGTGTGTCAGAAGGCAACACCCACCATTCAGGCTCCACTGGACTCTTTTGGATTGCTAGCTATGGGGGGGGAGTGCAGATCTGCCCTCACAGAGGAGGGAGAGCTTATATCTGAATAAACCTTGGTCTTAAAGGTGCCACTGGACTTTTTTGGATTGCTAGCTGTGGGGAGGGACACACGCAGATCTGCGCAGAAAGAAAGAGAGAGAGAGAAGGAATGGAGGGAAAGAGGGAAAGAAAGAGGGCAAAGGGATGGGTGGAGGGGGGGTCCATTGTTCCAGTTTCCCCAGAACTTTATCAGGCTGGATGTTCAGTACAAAAAGAAATGTGTGCACCAGTTGGGGGAGAACAAGATATTTCCCTGCATGAAGGGGGAGTCTCTGATCTGCAGTTCGTAGAGTCTTACAATGAAACAGATAAGGTTTTTTAAATCACTTTCCTTAGGGACTATAAAAATCAGACTAGGCAGATCCAGCAAGTGCATTCTCAGGATCATTTAACACAGATTAGTTATGCATCAATTGTTTAGTGATTCTACACAATCTGGCTTTGCAAAGTTAGCACATATTGGTGGAGTCTGGAGGTTCTAGGTTTTTTACAAAAGACCACACAGGAATGACATCTTGAACAAGTGAATGAACTTGAGATGGTATGGCTGGTGTTGTTAGGTTTGCTGAATCTATTATCAGAGTGAATATGGGGACAGAGCTGGTAT